>BPLT01000011.1:4720000-5320000 GCA_019656295.1 Rhododendron mucronatum var. ripense
GTCTTATTAAGTCATTTTGACTTCTTCTGTTACTCGAAGCCGGTGGTACTATGAAGTAGCAACAACTAACAAGCTTTACATAAAAAAAAGAATCCAGAGTACCCCTGACTTATTATTAACAGTTTTCGAACACGTATGGGTATCAGTTGTAGCGAACAGTAGCAGAAGTATCAAACAAACGAGGCATCAAGAGTGTCAAACAAAACGATATGTAGCGGGAATCAGATGTAGCGGTCATGAATTGTTAAAAATCACTTTTTATGACGAAAAAAACTTTGATTGTCTACATAAGTCGTTGTTAGGGTCGAGTATCGGCTGGCCGGCCATACAGACAATCAATCAGTCCTTGAATCGAAACGAACTGTTACGTGATGGCCGGGAACCGATCCGATCACATATCGATACAAGGCACGTGAAAAGAGTGCATGCATTCCGGCAGAGTGCGCAGCTCCTCATCTTCCTCGTAGTCACACAGACACACTGCACACATCCCATCTTCCTGGGCCAAACCCGTACCCTTGTGGAACTTGTGGGCCGGGATTGTAAGCTCCACCGGCGGATTTCCCTCTATGTCCCGTGCCTCGCCCTGAGTGGCGGCGATGAACGCGGTACTGGGCTGATGTCCGGGGCCGGCTCGGTGGGCTGGGCTGCACCATCCCACTCTGAAGCAGCGGTACCCGATGGAGACGAAAGCCGCGGGTACAGCCACGAGTAGTAGGAAGTATAATTGGTTTATGATGGTTATCATTTTTTGAACGAACATGGTTGATAATAAGAAATAGTTTTGATGGGAAGGAAGCACCCATATAAGTTTTGTAAGAAGATCAGACCAAGTTTTTTTTTTTAAATCGGTAGAAGAGATCATTTTACATCAAATATGAAGTGCAGAGTACAAATCCGGAACACTACATCAATTGTGAGAGTCCTCGAGACAATCAACCCCGATAACTCAACAAATTCAAGAAATAAGTACATTATACGGTAGAAACAAAGAAATAAAGAAAAACCCTCTAAGGGAAGAAAATCTACATGTAGGTGCGAAAATTCGAACTCCTGACCTCATAGATTGAGTTGACAGTTTTGAATTTTTAACACTTTTCAACTTATATATACGACTATTAGATAGAAAGGATATATCTTATTGGCGAGCTGAATTAGCATAGAATATGAATTGATCAAAGATTACTACGCAAGATAGCAATTAAAAATGTATTTGGCTATATATTGTGAAAATGTTGAATTGAAAATGTATTTGGCTATATATTACCGGCATGGATTATATCTCGAAGTATCGAAAACGTTTGTGCAATTAAAAATTAACAATCTCTAGCGAGCGCACCCTTATACACAATACTAATACGGATAATGTTTGATAACTCGTTGATTGTTATGATTTAGGCTTTGAAATTGTGTCTCGATCAACTAATCGACATGGTTCGATCAAGTAGTGTTAGATGCGAATTTAGGTAAAGGATAAGTCCTCCTTGTAAAATAATCCGTTGTCAATTTTGCACGAGTTAAGGGCTAGTAAAACTTGAAAATCGTTCGAGATCAAGTGTTAGATGCGAATTTAAAGTGAAGTATAAATCCATGGAACTATTTTTTAGATTTTCTCAGATGTGCTGACTTCAAATGGATTATGGAATACCAACTGGGGATATTCGTTTAGATGTAGTTGTACGGACTTCAAATGGCACACGAATTCGTATATTCGTTCAACTATATATATGTGTTCTTGCAGTTAATAGAAGAAACACTCCAAAATGAAGGAATATCCATCTTCTTCCTTTTTTTTAACCAGCGGGTCAGCTTACGCACCCACACGTAGGTGGAAAGACCCAAACTCCTGACCTCCTAATGAAATACAGGAGTCTTGACCAACTGAGCTAGCCCCAGTTGGTGCCAGAGAAAATGTCCCCAAAGAGCTAATAGCATCTGAGAGGTTTCGAATCTGAAATCTTAAAATGGAACATACTCATAAGTCTCAGGTCTTGATCATTAGGCTAACCCTTGGGTTAGAAGATGAAGGATCCTTTACCCTTTATTGCAGCCAAGTGGCCAAAATGTTGTGGTTAATTTGGAACTTAAAAGCAAGAAGATATTTGTTTGCTTTTTTATTGGGTCTAAATGGTCATTGATCGAGAGCAGGCTACTATGGGGTGCAAGTGGGGGGAAATGGAAAAAGACAAAAGGAAAACGGTGGAGAAAGTCACCCTCATGTACCGGTAACAATGATTTCATCACAAATAATTGCACAAGCACATTTACATTTACTATAGGACCACACACGCTGCAGGTGGAAAAAAGGAACGTGGACTTGTATATGTATTTCGTGTGAGCTCGTACTGGAGCAGCGAATTTGGGTCGCTTAGTTCATCATGGTAAGGGCAAATGAGTGAATTTGGGAGTACTCTTTTTGGTTATGATTCAATTTTTCACCGGGTAAGTATCTTGAAAGTAAGTGGAGGGCACTGATGTGGCCACACTAATTCCCCCGAGGTTTAGGTTGCGTAATCGGGTCCAAGTGTGACTCGATTGTAGAGTTGTTCATCGGTTATAAAAAAAAATAAATTGTAGAAGACATATCTGTGCATTGTGGCGTTGAGCCTAAAATGCGGGCAGAGAAGGTGAGGGGGTTGCCGGGTTGGGAACGATGGTTTCCTCTGTTGGTGTATTTTTTTTTTCAATCGATAGAAAAGATCATTTTTAGATCAAGTATAAAAGGTACAGGGGAAAATGATGGCTAAAGACGTGTTCTGATAATTAATATTCGTCAATAACATTTTCAGTATTAACAAATATTCTCAGTATGTCCTTTGCGGGTATTAATTATTAAAACACATCATGGGCCATCATTTCCCCAAATACTACATAGTACTAATCCGGGACATTTATGAGAATCCACGAGACAACCAAACCCAACAATTTAAAAATTAGCGTAGGGTCCAATTATAAAGGGGTCTTGGGGCATTGTATGGGCTGAGTTTTTTTAAGGCTATGGATCCACGCTTTTAAAAGTCTCAAGGCGGTCCACTAATTTTAAAACAAGCAAATTTGTGGCCATTGTTACCCCTAAAACACACACACGCACGCACTATGAACTAATCAGCAGCCATGGATGCGGCGACCACTCACCGTCCGACCACCACCAACCCCTCTTTCCCGGACCTCTCTCTCCCTCTCCCGATCTCATTCTTTGTTCCGTTCACTCTCTCTCACTCATTTCTGTCTCTCTAATCTGTCTCCCTCACTCTCAGTTCTTTCTCTCCTCCCCTCACCGCTAATTAATTGTGCAAACCGGCCGCCGACATGCCGCTGGTTAGTTCCCCATAAACCAGATCCTATTGTAATGGATTTTGAGTTTTAACCATTCTAATGGGTTCTTCATTCGGGGGCGTTAATTTTTCTCACAAAAATTTTAGTGCCGAATTATCGGATAGAATAATGCAATAATGGACAGACAACCCTTCAATGGAATCTACTGAAATCAGATGCAGAGATGGAGACATGGCGGGTATCGGATCCGGGGGCTCTGCTGCCCAAGGGGGCACAGCAGCCCCTACCCAGGCCCCTAAACGCCACCGTTTGAATTAAAAAGAAAATCCTAACCATCAACTTGCAATCCTATAGAGCAGAAATGTGATTATGAGAGCCCTAGAGACAAAATTTGATTATGTCTCTTTAAAAAAATATAATCAGAATAATAAGATCTTTACATCTGTACAAACGGATTAAAAATTAAAACACATAATTTTTAACTATATTTTTTAATATATAAACGGTCTAAAAAAATTAAGGGTGAAAATTTTCACCCCTTTGAATCGGTGCAAAAGTCTTGTAATTCTAATCATATTAATAAAATCTTTGCACCGATTCACATGGAGTGAAAATTTTCACACTTAATTTTTTTAGACTGTTTATATATTAAAAGATATAGTTAAAAAATTGAGTGTTTTAATTTTTAATCCGTTTGCACGGGTGTGAAGTTCTTATTATTTTGATCATATTATTCTAAAGAGACATAATCAAATTTTGTCTCTAGGGCTCTCATAATCACATTTCTGCTCCATAGAATTGCAAGTTGGTGGTTAGGATTTTCTTTTTAATTCAAACGGTGGCGTTTAGGGGCCTAGGTAGTGGGTAGGGGTTGCTGTGCCCCCTTGGGCAGCAGAGCCCCCGGATCCGTGTGTATCTGTGTTGGAAAAGTTAAACTTGACCCCCTGGCCTTTTGGAGAAGAAACAGTGTGGCCCCAAGACTTTTATGAGTCACAGATGGACCCCTCGAGGTAAACTTTTGAAAACAACAGATTGGCCCAGACCTTTAGGACATTACCATTTAGTCCCTAATTTCATAAGTAGCTTTAGAATCAGACCTAAAATAACAATTGGCTTTGAGACCCACGACCCAATATTCTTAATTAAAGTTAGTTTGTATGTTTAGTTAATAAGTTTCTTTTGAAATCGAGTGTTAATTTGTGTAAATGATGTGAATGGGTAGCTATGAATAAGAAAGTTAGAGAGACTGACGACACGTATAATAATTTGTGCACTGATGATGAAATATGAAACTGTGGATATTACAATTATGATTTTGGAGTTTTTTTTCCTCCTTTGTTTTGTTGGGTCTAGGATTTGTTAGCCAAATGAATTTTACCTCATGTTTGGTTTCCTACAAAAAGAAATTAAAATATTTACCTCCATTTTTCCACCAAAAAATTGGGCTATCGTGATTTGGTCGAAGATGGTGTCGTGGCCCTTGGGTTTATACCCACACAAGATCAAAAGACGGATATTTTCACTAAGTCTTTAGATTCTCTTAGGTTTAAGTTCCTTAGGAAATCTCTTGGTTTAATTTCTCTAGATTAGACAGATTACCATATCTATTGGTTTATTACGATATACAAAATAAAGATTTTGCATATATAAACTTATTTGTTAGTTTTTTTTTTGGAATAATACAAAATATAGATTTGTATAAATAACCATATTTGTCACTTTTATTAGGATTATACATAACACACTTTCAAAAAAAATAACCTAATTTGTTGGACTTTTGGAATAACACAGTGTATAGATTGGGCAGATAACGACATCTATTGATTTCATTACGATTATAAAGAACTCATATTTCACAGAGATAATCTTATCTGCTGATTTTTTGGGGATAATACACGGTATAGATTTGGACAGATAATCACATTTGTTGATTTATTGTGAATATATAATAAACTTTCGGAAAAATATAACCTTATTTGTTGGACTTTTGGAATAGCACAGTGTATAGATTGGGTAGATAATCATATCTGTTGGTATTATTGCAATTATAAAGAACACATATTTCGGAGAGATAATCTTATCTACTAGTCTTTTCGGGATAATACACGATATAAATTTAGACAGATAATCACATTTATTAATTTATTGCGATTATAAAGTGTACAGATTTTGCATAAATAAACTAATTTGTTGGGCTTTTGGGATAATACAGAGTATGAATTTAGACAAATAACCATATCTATTGTAGGGAAAATGGTACAGATTGAAGTGTGTTTTGGTAGATAAAGAACACATAGAAGGTTATTTGTGTGCTTTGTGTGTCGCACATGTTACGTTATCTGTGTGTGTTTATTTGTGTTATAATTAGGATTACAAAGTAACACATATAAGGTTATCTATTTGAGTTGTGTGTCATACTATAAAGTTATATGTATTTGTTTGAGTTGTAATTAGAATGACAGAGTAACACATATAATGTTACTTGTATGCTTTGTGTGTCATATACATAACATAGGAGTATAACATTACATGTGTTATAATTAGAATGACAAAATAGAACATACTCCGTATAAGGTTATATGTTTGTTTTGTGTCACACGTAAAACGTTAACGTATTTATTTTTCATATGGCAATTTTTTCCCTTAAAAAGTAGAAATTTAGAAACATTAACAAACTAAGGCACGTAAAAGGTGTTTGCGAGCAGGTGCGAGAGTGTGGTCACGAAAGCGCCAAAAATTTCTCAGAACGATATCGTCTCAAGGATTTACATTCGGAGCGGATCGAATATGGATCGGATATCGATTCGGATCGGAGGTAAACTTACCTCCAAATCCGATCCGATATCCGATAAACTGAATCCGCTCCGATATCTGAAAAAATCTTCGAATATCCGATCCGTTCGGAGCGGATACCGGATCTGATTCGGACGGATCGACCGAGATGGCCATCCCTGCTTTCACTTCTCTCTCTCTCCATTTCCTTTTCTATTATCATCTTCTCGAACCAGGAAAAAGGCTCCAATTGTGTTCATTTCCTTTCCTATTTTCATCTTTCATAAACCAGCAAAAGGCCAAACTATTCTCCAGCTTTGAATTCATGTAGTGTACTAGAGAGAGAGAATCGGCGACTCGGCAGTTGCCAAAGCCCTTTTCTATTTTCATCTTTCATAAACCAGCAAAAGGCCAAACTGTCTCCAGCATCGAATTCATGTAGTGTACTAGAGAGAGAGAGGGGGTGACTCAACAGTTGCCAAAGCCACCGATCACCATTCTTTCCGGCAAGCTTCTACTCCACGCCGGCTAGGCCCTCCTTCCGCTCTCCTTCCCCATGCACGGAGATGCCGCTGGAAAATCACCGCCGTTGATTGCCGGAAATTGTTGTTTGGATGTGGTGTCGGGAAAATCACTGGTGTTGATTACCAGAGGCAGTGATTGCGAGATCGAGCGAGAGTGAGAGAAGTGACATTTGGGTTTGACGTATTGGGGTGATTTTTACGTAAAGGGGTAATTTTGTACTTGGATTACGCGGTGGATTTCAAGTGTTTTGGTGGACGTTGGACGTTAGAAAATGCTTAAAATGGATCTGCCACCAAATCGCCCGGAGAAATAATCCAATTTTACAATTAATAGATTGTAGATTATGACATGCACAAAATTAGTATCTTATTACTAATCCGATCCAACTAAATAATCAAGTATCTATACTTATCCCATGAATTGTGGAATTATTCAAAATAATCAAGTATCTATACTTATATTCGTGACCCGTGGGATGTGGAATTTCGAAAAGAAAAGTTAAATATCTCATCCTCTCTTTATATTCCAATCATTCGCGTTTCGTGCCGCTTAATTAAGTTCCTCTCTTTGCCACAAGTTGATATCTTCACAATTGCTCAATATATATATATATACACAATATTATATCATTTGATTTTCAATACCGTTACACTGGGTATACCATTAAATTGGGACTGCATCTGTATCAACTGATTTTCAATACCATTACACTCTGTTTACCATCAACAATTAAAGCTTCATCACTGTCTCGTTCATGGTCTGTATCAAACGATTTTATTTAGGCTGTTAATTTTGCTACTCCCTTTTTTGCTAATGTCACTCCCCTGTAAGTGTATTTTTGGTGCAAAAATACACTTGCAGAAGAATGACGTTAACAAAAAATAAAGTGGCAAAATTATTTTCCTTTATTTATTGCACTATTCGCTTCACTGTCCAGTTCGTGGTTAGTATTGCAAATAAATGATTGTTATGGGCCAACTTTACATGCTTTAAAGCAATTTTTTCCACTTCAATAATTTAGAAAAAGGGCGCCGCTATTTGCAGCTCTTGATTTTCTCCCATAGCCCGTTAAAAATTTTCAATTATACTCGACAGTTAGTTACCGAAATTGAGATACATTTTCAGTATCCAGTTACCGAAATATGATATTTTTTTCAACAACTATTTACCGAAAATGCATATTTGGTAGTTGTTTACCGAAAGTTGAACATATTTTCAACATGTAGTTACCGAAATATAATCTTATTTTCAACAACTGTTTACCGAAATATTATTCATGATTTTCAACAATCACTTACCGAAATATGGTGCGCTATGGAAGAAAATAGAGGGTTGCAAATAACCGTGTCCTAGAAAAATTTCAAGACCACAATACCTCTAGACTTTTACACAAGTAAATTGCTTTTCCCACCCCTCCCAACACCACACCCCTCCCGACCCCACACCCTTTTCCCCCTATTACCGCCCTCCTTTTCCTTAAATTACCTCTTCCCTTTTAATTTCTTTCTTTATTTTATTTTATTTATTTAATTTCTATAAATATACCTTTTCTATATTAAAAAATATGATTCAAAAGTTAAGTGTTCCAATTTTTAATTCAGTTGAATCGGGGCGAAGATCGTATTTTTTTATCATTTTATCATTTTTTGCTCTAAGGTTTTTCAACGAGCACCCTAAAACTCATTATTTAGTTTCAGAACTCTTTTAGAGTGTCCATTGAAAGGCCTTGGAGCCAAAAATTTATTACGACCATCTAAGATGAAATGATCAGAAAAATAACATCTTTACACTGGTTCAAATGAATTGAAAATTAAAACACTTATTTTTTTAACTATTTTTTTGTAATATATATATATATGGAAAAAAACAGTCGGATTCATTAGGAAAATAAGTGTATTCATTAAACAGTCGGATTCAAACGGATTAATTTTTTAACGATATTTTTTAATATATAAACGGTGTAAAAAAAAATAAGTGTTTGGCTCTACAGCCTTTCAACGAGCACCCTAAGGCCTTTCAATGGGCACCCTAAGAGAGCTATAAAATTAGATTACGATTTCTCTTAGGGTGCCCATTGAAAGGTCTTAGAATCAAAAATTTATTACGATCATTTACGATGAAATGATCAGAAAAATAACATATTGTGCCAAGATAAGGCAGCGATCGGTTGGTCCAAAATTGTTGATTCGTGTGCCAAAAATATTATTTCCGGAGGCTATAAAAGGAGGACTTTGTGTTTCAACTATATTTTTTAACTAAAAAATTGAAAAGCCTAAGGGTGCCCTAAGATTCCTTATTTAGTTTTAGAGTTCTCTTAGAGTGCCTATTGAAAAGTCTTAGAGCGAAAAATTTATTACGACCATTTAGCATGAAATGATCAGAAAAATAACATCTTTGCACCGGTTTAAACGGATTAAAAATTGGAACACTTATTTTTGTAACTATATTTTTTAATTTTGAAAGGACAAAAAAAGGGAGAAAAAAAAACAGTCAGATAAACATGATCAATTGAAACACTTTTTTTTTCTCTCAATTACTTTACAAAGCCAAGAAATAGACTTGAACGTATTAATTGTCTTACAAGTAGTCTTTCTTAGATTTTCTAGGTATACATGCATACTAGCCTACATAATCACATAAATTTGTAAAGTATAAAGTCAATTTTAATTGAAAATAGAATTTGAGTTGACAAAAAAAAATAAGGGAGGTAAATGGGAAAAGAAATAAATAAAAAAATAATTGAAAATTTAAAAACAAAAAAAAAAGATTCAAATTGAAAAGAAAGAAAAGGAAATAGAAAAAAAAAGAAAAAAAATTCAAACGAAATAGAAAGAAAAGGAAATAAAGAGGAAAAAAAAAAAAACAACCAAACTGGAACAGAGCAGGGGGGGGGGGTGGGAATGGGGGGTTGGGGGTGGAGGGTTAAATAGGAGAAACGGGGTTGTGGGGTGTCAGGGGAGGGGGGAAAAGCACATCCCTTACACAAAGCCAGAACCGCCGTAACCTTATCTTTTACGGTACCTGCCTCTAATATCGGGCCATAAGGCCCAGCCCAATTGACGGCTGTAAGCCTGTAATGTTCATGTGGCCAATTTGGTTGTGCCATTATTAGCTGGATGAAATTTCAAAGCCTTCTTCTTCTTTTTTTAATCATCGAAGCTTCTCATTTCAAGAACGCTCAACGGCACTTCCACAGGATTTCATCTGATAAATAGTCCTGCGCCTAGCAAAGCAAGGCCGCCATCATCGGCAAATACATCAAAGAGAATCAAAAAGGAGAACCTATGACCAGCATTAAGACACGAGCATCCCGTTCTTAAAGCGTAATGGTATATTTTCTTGGTTTTCTTTTGTCGTTTTCTTAGTTTCTTTAGTATTTTGGATTTTGGTACATTTGGGTGACGAAAGTACGAGATATATTACATAGGTAGGGCTAGTTACCATGAGTTCAAAAAATAGAGTCAACCTCAATGACAAGAAGGGACAAACCAAGGCTTGTCAATTGGAAAATTTTGGAATTCCATAGATATTAGTGGTAAAACATTTTCAAACCAAGCTTCATACACTTGGTTAAGTCGCGGATTAACCTACAAAATTTTAAGCTGCAAGAAAACGGCTTAACAATAGTTGTCAAGCTAACCCTCGACCTTACGCGCACATAAGATCAAATGAATCAAGGAAGCAAGCTCAAGAAAATATATATCCATCAGGACGTACCGAACCCCATTAGCAATCGTCACCCCGGCCTCCCTCTACCGTAACTGGAAGAACGAGAAGAAGCTAAAGCTCGTGTCATTACTCATTAGTAGGCAGTCCACGAGCCTTGATGAATCTTGATTGAGAAACACATAGCTCTCAAAGTAATTTTTCAGATAGTCTTTTATAAGCTTCTAAAAAATAAAATAAAAATATTTTTATTGTTTCCTAATATTTGTTCGTGTTATTGATTATTGAGGCTCGTAGTCTGCAGGCAACTAAAAAAAAAAAAAAAGAGAAAATGTTGACAAAACTAAAAAAAAGAAGAAGAAGACCAATATGAACTTGGAAGACTGGCGGCTGAAAGGAGTTGTATCAATCTTTTCGTAGATATAAATGTTCAGTTGACATATTTCTATTGGCTGCTTTAAATTGTTTTAGTAATTTGACATAATGATCGTGAAATCTACCTAAGATATCTCGATCTTCAGCCTTTTGAGAGGTCAAAATTTTGCTCACAGAATTGAAGCGATGTCAAATTTAGCGCGTCTGCTTGATGTGAACTCATCTTTAAATTTAAAGAAAAAAAAGGAAGTAAGGATGAGCTAATTTCACTTAAACTGCGAGGTAAATTGTAAAAAAAAAAAAAAAAACTACTACTGACAAATAACAATAGCCTGGCAAACACAAGAATTCATATTAGATTGGAATCTGGACAAGTTAACGATAACATGCACCAACTAATATTCTAGAGCCCAAGTGGGGCGGAGTGCAGTTGGTGAGCGCCTCCCTTATACTCTCATGCATCTGGGTAGGATTCGATTCCCGTAAGCACCTATCCCCCTCCCTAGATCCTATAAGATAGAATAGATTAGGATTAATGAATGACCAAAAAAAAAAAAAATTCTATAGCCCAAACATTGACTGTAAATATACAGATACTCCATAGATATGCAAAGCCCTGGGTCATCAGGAATAGTTTTTTATTTTATTTTAATTTCTTCCTTTTACTTTCTTTTTTTAATTATCACACAAAAGGAATAAAGTGAAGTGTATGGTTTAGGATGGACACTCGAAAAGGGACGATTATTCCGTGGCATTGGGCTAATCGTTCCGGCCGGATCCTTTTAACAGTGTCAAAGATATATCATGAAGCCTATAATTGCAAGATATGAGATGCCTATATAACTCTAAAGACTTTGGAAATATTCAATATTGAAGTCTGAAGAGGTTAAGGCTCAAGGAGTCCTCAAGCGGATGGCTTTATGGTGCTGATAGTATATACTCCCTCCGTCCCAAATTCTTTGTCTGATCCATAAAACGGAGTGTTAAAAATAATGCAATTTTTGCATAAAAAAAATTAAAAGTTTTTCAACAACTTACTAGATATCAATGAGTATTTTTAATTTGTGAAAAAAGTTTGAATTTTTTCTTGAAAAATTTGTATTATTTTTAACACTCCGTTTTGCGGACCGGACAAAGAATTTGGGAGGAGGAAGTATTCATTAGGAGTTGGCAATCGAATACGAAAAATAATAGCTTATGCATATTTGCTAATGAAGAGTGGTCCTGGGCCAATTTGTGCAGACTCGCTATTTTATCATTACTATTCTTATTATATATTAACGCCATTATTTCTAGTATCATTTACTCATTAACCTTAGAAAAATTAGTTTTTTTTCCCGGGCCATTATACATGGTTTGAACTAAACTAATTGAAAACAGTAAATATTCTAGGTGTTTGGTGATTTTTTTATTTTTTGTTAAAGAATTTTGAATAAATATTCTCCGATGCGGAAATCAAAAAAGTACAGCAATATGGACCATAATTGAAATATATCTAGAAAAGACAATTAAACTGTATATTATTTGTTTATTTTTGTCTTTAGTAGTCTTTTTAAATATTTGGTCATGATAATCTACTTTTAATATTTCTCTCGTCAAGATAAATAAGTATTACAAATCTAATAGAAATTCATAAAAGACAAACAAAGAATCACTAAATCCACCTTAGATTGGTAATTGAAGGGGCAATGCAACAGATACAAATAGAAGTGCATAGATGTTGATACAAATCTGTCTGAAACCGTCAAATACATGTTGTTGCACATTGTGATAGGTCCACCCTCATTGGACGACTTCGACCACTTTTGCGTCTAAATCTTTGCACTTGACATGTATTCGTAATGTTTTTGTAGTTTAGGAAGCTACGTATAAAATTTCATTAGGAAAACCAACTCGTTGGTTACATTTCTCTTGTCATGGTTTAGCAGCCCAAAGAAAATATGAATTTTGAGACAAATTATTTTCAAGTTTAAAAGCAGAAATATCTTGTCTAAATTCCACAGGCTATAGGCAGAATTGTTAAGGGAGACCCACCTAAAGAGATTCATTAAGAACCTAAGGAGTTGGCCTAGTAGTTACCGCTTGAAACTTAGGCCCCGTTTGATAAAAGTATTAGAGGGGTGAGATTCGCAAGACGATGACATTATGATTAAGATTGATAATAAGAAGTGATTGATAATGAGATGACATTGATAATGAGTATGTTTGTTTGAGATGAGATTAGATGATGTGATTATTAATATTATGTTAGTTTCATATGGGATATGATTGGATTGATAGTATACATTTATATTTTTGCCCTTATCCAAAATTGATTTAATTTATGGATGAATATTTTCTAGATTAAACTTATTTTCCAAAACACAATTAGAAAATCAAAAAAAATACTTTTGAAAAAAAAATTATTACCCAGATGATTTCAATAGAAGTTATCACCAAATTGCGCCAGAAAATCACTGAGTATGGGTTTCAAGTGCCTTCCAAGAAGAAGCGACGAACCGTGGCAATTTGGTCAATGCAAAAAAATGGGTTGAGAATGAATTGTCAATACCATCTCCCATGGGGGATTCCTACTCCCATCGGCTTAGCGGTCCTCCCCAATATTGTGAAACCAAACATAGAATTAGGAATCCCAACTCCTTGATAATCCAATCCCATCTCTCATACCCCTTAACAAATGGGGCCTTAGGAGTTTGCTTCTTTCTAAGGTATTGGATTTGAAATCTTTAATATTCTTCAACTTGCTTAGAGTCAGTCTATACGGATTTTTGTTTCAACTTTAATTGGGTTCCGCGCAAGTGAGCGGTGTGATTGGATCCCCATGATTAGTTGAGCTAGATGTAAGCTGATCCGAGCACCTGAGTTATATAGTATAATAATAAAAAAGGGAAAAATGTTAGACTGTGTTCGTTTAAGGGTTTTGGATTTTAGATTTTAATCATTATTTTATTTTTCTCCAATCATTACTTTCATTTTTTCTCTAACTCTCTCCAATTATTACCCATATTTTCAATCATTACCCTATTTCTCTCTACACTAATTAAAATTCCAAAACGAACGGGCCTTTAGATAGAAGTGAATTTAGACTTTCCATAATTCATTCATAGATACTTTCATAGATAGAATTCATGGAACTATCAAACTCCTAACAAAAAGGGGTAAATTATAGTTAACCCCTTTTAACTAACACCCGAGAACATTTAACCCCCTCTAACTATAAAATTGAACACTCAACCCTCTCTAACTATTGAAAATCTATTTCCAGCTCTCTTCCGTTAGCATTCCGTTAAGAGTTGGATGAAAATGGGCACATGCAAGTCACATGCTCACTTATTTGAAGCATAAAGACATTATTGCCCTTTCAAGTCACATTCTCAAATACTGTACAGTTTTTTTTCAAATACACACAATCATACACCAATAACAGAACACACCGGTCCAACAACGGGGCCAATCCACTGGTACACTCCTCAACCCCCCCTCCCCCCTTCTCTCTCTCTCTCTCATGAAGGACGAACAGAGCAACACATCCCCATCCCTAAAAAACAAGCTGAAAACGAACCCTCTACGTGTTCAGCGTTGCTGTCGCTGAAGACAAGGGCTAAGGCCGAAATCACTTACGTGTAGATTGAGGTTACTAATTTTAATTTGGGGAAGTTGCAGTTGGGACAGCAGCGCAGGACGGCGGTGACGAATTTGAGCTCAGTGGCGAAGAGGCAGTTGTTGTTGGTGGAAATTGATATTGAGGCGCAGTGAATGACGAAGATGGGTTTGGGTAAAGGGGTGCCAGCGGCGGCGGGATGGGTTTGAAGTTAGGCTAAGAGGGTCTCGTCGTACTTTCAGTCGTTGCACGAGAATCCACTTGCTATTGAGTTCATGATCAACTCCACAATCTCCGCCCTCAGCCCACGATCGGTTCCGTAGAATGGCGCAGACGGAGCAATCGGAGAAGGTCTCGAAGTCGATAGAGCGAACGGCGACGGAGGAGGGAGGATCGCGGGATACGAGGACGGCCATCAGTGCCTGTGGCAGTGGTGCGTGGCGATGGAGCCAAAGGCGTGCAGTCAAGCGAAGTGGTGGTCGGTGGACATCCAGTGGTTGGATTGGGTTTAAAACTGGGTTTCACTTCGGTAGGGGGAAAAGAAAATGGATGGCTGAAGAACAATGGTGTCCCATTGTTTGAGGGCGATATGGAAATTTAACATTTTCCGTTAACGGCGTCTAAAGTATTTGGAATTTACATAGTTAGAGGAGGTTAAGTATTGATTTTAATAGTTTAGGGAGGTAAAGTGCTACCGGGTGTTAGTTAAGGGGGGTTAAATGCACTTTACCCAAAGAAAAAAAAGATTCAGTAGAGGGCCTAGAGGCTTGCGCACTCCAATGATTCCAACCCAACAGTTTCCAAACTTTTAAATTATATACTACTATATATACTATATATATACTCGCTGTCCCACCGCATTGCATTCTAGTCAGGGAGATAGGGGAAAAAAGAAAAGAAGTTTTAACCTTTTAGAGAGAGAGAGAGAGAGAGAGAGAGAGTCCCACCGCATTGCATTCTAGTCAGGGAGATAGGGGAAAAAAGAAAAGAAGTTTTAACCTTTTAGAGAGAGAGAGAGAGAGTCGTGAATACGAATTAGGAACTGGTCTCTCTCTCTCTCCATTGAGCATTGTGTCGGTTTATATAAAGGCAGATACAATAACAAGGTAACGTTTGATTCTTCTTCTTCCCCCACCTCTTTTGGCCTACAGGAACCTTCCTTTCTCTTTCTCCCCTCTCTTTTCACAGGTTCTCTCTCTTGGATGGCTTCTACGTCACAAGCAAGCCTTCTCCTCCAGAAACAGCTCAAAGGTACACAACCAATCCTCGATTGCTCAAAATCTTGCTTTTTTGCATATGGGTTTTGTCCACAAATTCTAATAATTGATTGGATCGGTGTTTTATCTGCTTGTAGATCTCTGTAAACACCCCGTCGATGGCTTTTCCGCTGGTTTGGTTGATGAAAGCAATTTATTCGAATGGAGCGTCATGATTACAGGACCCCCTGATACTTTATAGTGAGTTGTCAATTGATTTGTCGTCTAAAGTTTTAATCTTTTACGTGTTGGGCTTGATTGAATGCGAAGTTTTTCTCTTTGGGGTTTTTGGTTTATAAAATAGATTGAAGGGGTGTAGATTGTAAGTTTAGCATCTGGGTGTTTGGGTTTATATCGATTCAGCGCTTAATGGTTCAGAATATTTTTTTTTTAATGTTTAATCCGTTTTCATTTAGTTTCAGGGGCCGTAATTGTTCGAATGTGTTGTTTGCTTTTATGCATTTTTGGTTCATTGATTTAGACGAAGAGGTTCTGATTAGTTGTTTGGGTTGGGATGGTTGTCTGTCATCTGATCCCAGTGATGTTATCTAAAGTTTAGATTGTTTGCTTTACGTTGCATTTTGGCTTATGTATTAAAAGGAAGGGGGTTAAGGAATGTTTTTGGGTTTTGGTTTTGGATTGTTTTCTATTGCTTGATTCGAGTGTCCGAGTCTAAACCAATTAGTTTTTTGCGTTCTTGTTAGTTCAAGGGACTTGATTGTTTGAATGTGATGTTTGCTTGTTTTTGGTTTTTTGCTTATACATAGAATGAAGGGATCTCGACTTCATGTTTATCCACCTGGGTTTGAGTTTTGGATTGTTTCAGATTATCTTATTCTAGTGTTTCTGTTTGAAGTTTGGATTTTTATGCATGACATTTAGTTTGGTGGACGTGACTGTTCGAATGTAATGTTTGCTTATTTGGGTTTTTGATTATTGAAGAAAAGTGAAGGGTTCTAGACTATATTTATATGTTTGGGCTTGGGTTTTTGAATTCTTTTTGATTATCTGATTCTCGTGCTTTTGATTGTTGTCAGATTTGAGTCATGTGCGGTTCTGGGCATTAACGTGTTCTCTTTCATTACCTAAATCTTGCAGTGAGGGAGGATTCTTCAATGCCGTCATGACCTTCCCATCCAATTACCCGAACAGCCCTCCTACAGTGAGGTTTACCTCAGACATATGGCATCCAAATGGTATTATTAAGTTCATTTATTTAATGAGTTTTATGCACTTCGGTTGTGTTCAATTCACAGGGTCAATGTTCATTGTCACTTTTGGTTCCTTGTCAAATGCTAGAATGCATATTACAAATGTGATCACTATTCACCATTTTAGGTGAATGAGCGGTCCATTGGAAGTTGGAATGGCAAGGAATCATGATGACATTCATCAGTCCATCAAATCAAACACTGCCTTATTGTACTTATATATCTGATCAATTGCTCAACATTTGATGGATGAACTGCAGTGTACCCTGATGGAAAAGTTTGCATCTCAATTCTTCATCCACCTGGGGATGACCCGAATGGCTATGAACTTGCAAGTGAGCGTTGGACACCAGTTCATACGGTATAGTGGAATATTGATTATAATCTTGTTCTTGCTTCATGCGATATAGCCGCCAATTGATTATATTGCTTTGTCGTGGTCATGCTCTTCATGTTTCTTGCTTGCATAATGTTTTTTTTTCACAAGATTTATTTAGTGTAATATATGTTTGGTTATTTGATTGCTAGTTATTGTGCTTTAGCCTGTTAGATCTGCCAGAATCTGATTATATCTGTACTTCCTCATACAAATAAGTGTACCAAGTAATTTGGATGACTTGTGGGTTATGTGATTCATTCAGTAGTTAGTTATTGCTCTCTTTGCTTTACTTTTGTAGGCGTGTGCACTATAACTTGTGTAGGTAATTTGTGTTGACCCCCAGCCTTGAGGGTGTAAGTGAGATGGTGCAGTGGTTTCAATTGTGCAATACTCGTGGTTTGCAGTGGGAAAGGAAAATGGTAACGATGAGTGCATTTACAGTTGGACCAGATAAGTTGGTTTGATGGTCAAGTGTAGGAGGAAAATATTGAGAATTTGGGCACAATAAGCTGTGGAGTGACTGTGCCACTGTGGGATTCAATTCAGGTGCTTGTTTCTACAACTCTTGTACAGAAGTATCTGCTTGAGTTGGGAAGTGATTGTATTTTCTTGTTGTAATTCTACACTGCGTCCAAGGGGGGCACGGAATATGGGGGAGCATTTTGATTTCGCAGTTATCATTTGCGTAAACTTCATTTTGCTGGTAAGGTAGATTGTCTTGATTGCAAACAATGAGCCTGGACGTAAGTAGCTTTCCTTTTTTTTAACGGCTTTTTAGGTGCAAAAGGTAGAAAAAAGTAGTTCGCTAAGAAAAGAAGACGAGAAAAAGATATGCCACAATGGAAACTTATTGCTGCTGATTAGATGTGTTCAGACCTGTTTAATTGTTCTCTCAGTTATGAAGGCCGAAGAAGCAAACTATTTATATCCTCATTCTGACTTTTCTGTGGCTTTATTTGGAGAAAATAAAAGAATTTTTCACTTTGCTTTTGTGATGCATAAATTGTTTCACACCACAACTTAGTTTTCTGTTTTTTTGGGGGGTGACTAGTTTTCTGTTTTCGTCCCCTAGGATTTATATATTTTTGCAGTCATTACCTAAAGGGGCTTTTCGTTCAACACTGCTTCACGACTTGGGCAGTATTGATAATATACTTTCATGCCTACTATTGTTATGTGGACTGTCTTAATCTTCCCAATGTACCTTTGTGCCTAGATACTACAAGGGGAAGACTAGAGGATGTTTTTCTGACTCTCGTACCCGTCTAGAGTCTAGACAGTTATACCCATCCAGGCACTTAGGCTAGATCCTTCAAATTCTAAATGATGTTTGGAGAATGAGAAACACACCCAACCTTACTTGTATCAGAGAGAGTCTCATACTTAGCATGAATGCCACCTCATTTCAACATCTAGGTGTTGCTGCTTTTACAACAGTCCACGATTGTGCAATTTGTAGTTTTGTACCATACTAATATCCTCAACGTGCCTGTGTTCGCATATCCAAATTTTGGATCCTGTCATATCCTAGGACCAATGGTTTGAGGAGGTCCAACGCTTGAACGCCCATCTACTCCACATAATTATAATTGAGAGTATATATGCTTAGATACTTGATTTTTGGTCAATTGTGGTGTAACAAATTAACAACTGCAAAGTAATCCGATTAAAGGGAAACTGGAAACCACTCTATCATGGGTACCACTTGTACGATTTCCCAGGTTTCAGATGTAACTGTTTACTGTATATCTTCACAGTGACTTGTTTATTACAAATGCTAATTCACTATGGAAGCGTATAACTCTTAATTCATTCATCTGGAGCTTCTTTTGGCCTTGGTTTTTACTCTTTCCTATTCTGTTTGGTATGGGCTTATCGAGGACAAATACTATTTGCAGGTTGAGAGCATAGTTTTGAGCATCATATCAATGCTTTCAAGTCCAAATGACGAGTCTCCTGCGAACGTGGAAGCTGCAGTAAGTGTCCATTTTCTCTGTTTCCTTTCAGCTTTCCTTCCTTTCTCTTCTCTTTGGGTGGTGACTGTTTTCAAGTAAACACTAGTATTATGATTGGTTTCTTTCATTTTCATGGACTTAACGAGACCATCCATGATTTGTGTATCTGACCCAAATGGATATGGGAAGACTTAATTGGTTTGGTTGACTGATTTTATTCTGTTTTTATATGAAAGATAATCTGACTTGTATTTGTGTTCCCTTTTGCATTGCTTTACATGCTCGTTTTTGTTTCAACTCCAGAATGCGAAATGTTGATTTCTGTTAATTGGTTAGTTATCTATATCTACATTATATATGTGTATGCATATATATATAAATATATATATATATATATATTAATTATATGTATTTTCTGTGCTACATATGGCTGCCAAGTGTCAACTCATAGTTCACAACCTTGTGATGCATGTAAGAGGAGAGAGGGAGTGAAGGCTTTATAGCCAAAGGAGTGGCTGCTGGTTTCATTTTTCTTCGACGTGGGACAAAGTTAAATGCTAAGAGTGCAAATCTGAGGTCCCAACATCAGTCCCACATCGAGCAGATTACACAAGCTGCCTTCGAGGGAGTCTTATACATAGTGAGCATCATGTCGTGCTCCTTTGAGCTTTGCTTGGGCGGCGTTAACGAGTTACCACGAGCCGAGCTCGAGCCACATTTTGGCAGCTTGTTTCGAGCTCGAGCCTGGCATATCTTGTGCGAGCCGAGCCCGAACAGTCCAAAACTCGACTCGGCTCGGCTTGACTCGATTACAGCCCTAGTTATGTAGAAGATTACACCTCTGTTTTTTCTTTTTCGAATTTGTTTTTCCCATTTCCTCTACTCTGACGCGGTGTCTTCTCATTACTGAATTGCAGAAAGAATGGAGAGATAGAAGGGATGATTTCAAGAAGAAAGTCAGTCGATGCGTTAGAAAGTCGCAAGAGATGTTGTGATACGACATCTGCACTTTCGCCGACTTTTGTTATATGCCGAAAAGACAGTTGTGTTTCAAAGCGTGCAACGGGAGTGTGGCTGTCGACCAGACTATTTATAGTGTCATCTATGTAGAATTCCGCAAAATTATCATCCGTCCATTATCTATGTTCCTTTTGGACACAAATTTCGGATATTTAATGTTGAAGTGCAATCTTTTTTGTGTTGAACTTTGTGATTGTATTAACCTTTTTCCTTCTAAAACTAGTAAATACCCTGGCTGATGAATCCCTTTCATTTTTTTGAGCAAACTGATAGTTCTGAAACCAGCAAATTTCACATATTTATTGTACTCCAAGGCTTGTTTGATATGTACAAGGCAGCTGTTTTATGTTTATGTATTTGTCCTTTGAGAGTGTAGCAGTTATGTGTGTTTGGAAACAATTATTTTTGTGAAGACAAGGGATATGATTGATGTTTGAAGTGTTTGTTGATCTTTTTGTCAAAAAAGTTTAATTAATCAATCGTCTTGACAAGATAATCAGAATAGTAAAAAAATTATTCAGTGGCACAGAGATGCAATCGAGTGGCAACAATAGCCTCTCCATTAATCATGCTAAAGATACACAACTTATGCACATTCACACATTTGCACGGGACTTCCAAATTCGGAAGGTCAGTGCACACATATTTTAGTGTGCAGATCTTGATACAGATGTGCTTACATATGTTCTCAGTAATTTGTGGAGTTCACATGTATCGAATGGTTTTGAACGCTCCGAATTCGAAAATCTATGTATGTAACACTGTTCCTCCGAATGCAATAGATGGGGAGTATATGTTCTGTATGCATCATTATGTTTTCCCTCATGCAGTATGCATCATTATGTTTTCTCTATGAGCTTTTGACTCCTCCTCATGTGCCTAAAATGAGAATATGTCTCATGGCTGTCTAATGAAAGTAACATTTTATCACCAGTTTTCTGTGTGTGAACTGCCGGATTTTGTGCAGTTGTGCGAATAAGCTTTGAGTAAGTGCCGGTCAATTAACATCGAACAACGCAAAGACTGTCTTTGTTTGTATTGAGGTCTCAAAATCACTCGGACACGGTGTTCAATAAAGAGTTCAGATATTAGAAAATGAATTTTGTGGACATTTTCAGAAGTTGATTTCCGATTTTGGTATCGATTTTCGGGATTGAATGTCTGATTGTTATTCATCGTTTTTTTTTGGCAAGTGGTGTGGTGGTGTTGATGGCGCGTTGACTGGCTGTAACTGAAGTTGAGGGTCAGTGATGGCATTGACTGGAGTTGGTGATGGCGGTGATGATTGAGGCCAACAGTGGTGGAGGAAGGTGAATTTTTGTCAACTAAAAACACGTGGTAGTTGGTTAATAATGGAGTTGACTATGCGGGCTTGTTTCTCTTCGGCTCTAGCGGTTTTCTTCTCCTCGCCGGCTCTGTGGACCACGGCGGTGGTGAAGTGGGGCGGACTGACACTAGGGTACAGGCAGGGACGGATCCAGAAATATCGTGCAGTGGGGGCACTTGTTAATCGTAATGGCGAAAATTTATTTTTGTAGTCAACCACAATAAGATCGTACAAAATTAAGGCATGTATTACTAACTATAAAAGTTTATAACGTGTACTTTAAATTAAATTAGGTAAAAGTGAGCACAAAATCTCATACAAAATTTTTAAAGTATGTTTTAAATGAACATTCAAAAGTTTTAGAATGATCGAGCTTATTTTGTTAATGATTTTGTTTTACAATATTTCTCCCACACGGTTAAAAATAAAGAGAATCACGAAAAAATAACTTCAAATAGACAAACAGCTCGTAAAGCAATAAATACACCATATGATGAAAATTAGACATAAAACTAATTCTGTATGTGTTTTTTCAAGATATATGCAAGTGTGTATGTTTATATATTAGCCTACTTTCATAATTATGCTAATTTAAACAAAAAAAATATTTTAATTTTGAGCGGGGGCACGCGTTCGAGTGGGGGCACGTGCCCCCGCTTCGGTCCGTCCCTGGGTACAGGGGGTTCACTGACCCCACTCAATGGAAAATTTCTGTGGGGAGTAATGTAATTTTGGGGGTATTTCTGTAAACTTGCCCTATAGGATATGTCCTCCAAACATTTTGCCCTTATATATATGTATAATATATGCTTTGACGGTTTGACCCCAGTGCGATCAAATCTTGGTTTCGCCGCCGCCATGGTGGTTATGAAGAATTTTGAAGAATTTGCTGGTTGTGCAGGGGAGAGGGCAATTTTGGAAGATTATGGATATTTATTAAGGTTGCATTTAAGAAATTGTTATAAGATTTGTGGGTTAGGTTTAGGACATGTTACGTATAATGAATTTGTGGCTACAAATAGTCCGGTCCAATTTTTGTGATCTAAATTGTTCAAGTTGCAGAAATTTTCAAGAGGATAAACCATGTTGAAGATCATTTTGATTGAACGCAGATTAGTTCATAATCGGAGATGATTTGCGTGAATTTATTTTTAAGAAGATAGATTTAGCTACACCGGATATAAACCCAATCGAACAAAGCATCTTGAAACCACGTCGCATCATTACAGCACCGGACAACAAACTGTAACTGGTAAATTGTGAACTCGTTCCGGTTTATTTTTATGATCGAAATTGCTCATGTTGCAAAACTTGTCGAGAAAATAAATCGTGTCGAAGATCATTTTGATTGAATGCTGATTAGTTTATAACCGGAGATGATTTTCGTGAATTTAATTTAAAGAAAATAGATTTGCCCACACCAAATCAAACGCAATATTATTGTAGGAGTATAAACATAGTCACGCGCGAACGCGATTCCTTCCAGTGGCGCTACATAGACTTCGACAACCTTCCTCTTCGCCAATCGCCATCCTCCCGCCGCCCTCAACCGTCACCTCCACTCCGCCCTTTGACTTGTGTAAGAATCAATTATTGTGCTATCTTTTTCTTTCTTTTTTTCGACGGCCAGAGTATCCGAGTCATTTTACGTGCGGACTCAGGGGGCTGCTCCCCCCCTTGGGGGAGCAGCGTGCTGCTGCCCCCGTTTTTCGGGCCCGTCCCGATCTCGCTCCAATGATCCTATCTTTTTCTTTCTTTTTTTCGACGGCCAGAGTATCCGAGTCATTTTACGTGCGGACTCAGGGGGCTGCTCCCCCCCCTTGGGGGAGCAGCGTGCTGCTGCCCCCGTTTTTCGGGCCCGTCCCGATCTCGCTCCAATGATCCGAATTGTTCACTTTGTAGAGCTCGTCGAGTAGAACGACTATGCAAAAAATCAGCTTAATTGGATATCATTAAGTGCTTGATCGGAGCCTTTTTACTTTGAAAAGAATGGATCCGAAACACTGGATCAAATCCATTATTCCCAATGGACCAAGAGTTATATAGACTCCGATCAGGCACTTAATGATATCCAATTAAGTTGATTTTTTGCATAGTCGTTCTACTCGACGAGCTCTACAAAATGAACGATTCGGATCATCGGAGCGAGATCGGGACGGGCCCGAAAAACGGGGGCAGCAGCACGCTGCTCCCCCAAGGGGGAGAGCAGCCCCCTGAGTCCTTTACGTGCATCTTTTTTTCTTTGGTAAAGTTTAGAATGTCGTACAATCTGAAATTTCTCCTATCTCTATTTGAAATTGAGCAGTTTTGCTTTTAGTTGTGGAGATAGACTTATTCATAGAGCAGCTACAAACAAACTGTTTACGGAGCCACACGATTTCGGCCGTCCATTTCAGATTTGAACGATCTGAATTCAAATGAAACTTTTTCGAGAAAGAGTTAAACTTTTTCCCATAAAAATTTCATTAATATCCGGACCGTCCAAAACACTTTTGGACCAATTGTGATTATTTCCGTAAACAACTACTCACGATGGAGGCGTGAGAAAGATTTTCTCTAAGTTGTGTACTTTTAGTTGTGTTGTTAAGTGGAAAGTTTGTATTCGTATTGGTTAGATAGCATCAAGGAGGAATTTTGATTAATTAGATAGATACATAATTGAGAATAGTTTTTGGGCCTTCAATTTCTTCGTTTTGGTAGCAAAACCTCTTAATTAATTACAGTAATTAACCTTAATTATTCTTGCTAAACTAGTACTAATAGCCTGGCCGATGAATCGCTTTCAATTTTTTTAGCAAACTGATAGTTCTGAAACAGCAAATTTCACATATTTATTGTACTCCAAGGCTTGTTTGATAAGTACAAGGCAGCTGTTTTTGTATGTTTATGTATTTGTCCTTTGAGAGTGTTGTAGCCATGATAGCTAGTTAGGGTGTGTTTGGAAACAATTAGGGCTTGTTCGGTTGGGTTTTTGAGTCTTGGACTCCAAATTATTACTTTACTCCAAAATTCACTCATTATTTCTATTTTCAATCATTATTTTCATTTTTATCTCTATTTCTCTCAGATTATTATACCCCAATCATTATCCCTATCTTCCCACCCTAATCATTACAAATTCAAATTCAAAATTCAAAATCCCCAAAACGAACAAGCTCTTATTTTCTGTGAAGACAATGGATATGATTGATGTTTCAAGTGTTTGTTTTGCTTTTTGTCAAAAAAGTTTAAATTAATCAATCATCTTGACAAAATAATCAGAATTGTAAAAAATCTATTCAATGGCACAGAGATGTAATCATGTGGCAACGATAGCCTCGCCATTAATCATGCTAAAGAGACATAACTCGCACACATTTACACATTTGAGCGGGACTTCCAAACAGGAAGGTTAGTGCACACAGACTTTAGTGCACAGATTTTGATACAGATACATGTATATATGTTTTCTCATTATTTTGTGGAGTTTACATCATCGGACGGTTCTGAACATGTTTGCGTTCAGATTCGAAAATCTATGTATGTAACAATGTTCCTCCAAATGAAAGATGTGGGGAGTATATATTCTGTATTCATCATTATGTTTTCCCTCATGCAGTATGCATCATTATGTTTTCTCTATGGAGCTTTTGACTCCTCCTCATGTGCCTAAAATGAGAATATGATTCTCATGGGTGTCTAATGAAAGTAACATTTTATCACCAGTTTTCTGTGTGGGAACTGCCGGATTTTGTGCAGTTGTGTGAATAAGCTTTGAGTTAGTGCTGGTCAATTAACATCGAGTTAACGGTTTGGGTTTTGAGAGTAATAAGTGGAGATAGATAGATGGATAGAGAAAATTTATTAAAACCGTACCCTGGGGTTTTGAGACCCCAAAACGAACAAGGCTAATATACTAAATCAACAAATTTGAGGGCCATCAAACAACAATGTTTATGCTTAAAAATTGCAGGGGCTAATGTGAGCCAGACCCTAGCATTATGCTGAGAAATACACTTTGTCTTTGACCTTACTACAAAGAACTCCCTATTTGTTTTAGTACATCCCATGAGGGAGACATGTCACAAATGGTATAAGCCTGCATGACAACGAGACCGACTGGTATAAGTGTCGTGTGGAAGGGCTTTCGCTTAACGGATCAAAGTTATGCCGGGGGATAACAGGCTTATCTCTCCCTAGCAGAGCTCTTATATATAGACGGAGTTGTTTGGTACCTCGATGTCAACTCATCCCATTCTGGGTTGAAGAAGGTCCCATGGGTTCAGATGTTTGCTGATTTAGAGGTACGTGAGTTAGTGGATGGTTGAATTGGTACCTTGGGATTAATCAGGAGGTGAGAAAGCTAATCCGAAGATCAGAGTTATTTTTTAGAAAGAGAAAGGACAGTCATTTAGACCACTTAAAAAATGACAAATCAAAGATAGGCCCCCTCCCCCTTTCCATGCTGTCATTCAAAATTGCAAAAGAAAAGAAGTATATATACTCACCAAGGGCAATTTCTTTCAAAATAATCAGACAATAGGGGAACAAACTGTTTTTGGGGTCACTCTCAGCTAGCAATGGAACTTGGTACCAAGATATAAGTGGGAATATGAATTTTGCTTAACTTATCTCAGACAGTACCCTATCCCTAGATATGCTGATGCCCCTCATGATTGGAGATTTTGGCACCAACACAATATTGTTCCATTTGAAATGAACTTTTTTTCCCTGGTAGTGTAAAGTGTCTCGGACCAGTTTGCGCATCAGACTAATCTTTGCATCCCCTCACATAGCCTTTTTCAAACGCCCACGCATGGGGATGAAGTGACCCCAAGAGTTATGACAAATAAAATCGAACTTGAGACTTTCAGTGAGAACAAACCCCTAATCCCGAGCCAACCTCTTTTAACTTATGTCCCTATGAAAAGGAATTCATGTTCTCTTCACAATCATTGAAGCCTTTTCTTTTGTATTGTGGGAATATGTCCTTATCTTGTTCCATATATCTTCTACCTCAAACAAGAGAATAGAAACTGCACCAAGGAAACGAAGGTGTCATTGTTGACTTTGGTTCTGTAGTGTCTCGTTGTCGAAATTCATGTTATTTCGACTTACTAAATGAACATTAGCTAATGTTTGACTCTGAGATTATATTTTAGTTCCGCATTGATCTAAGCCGCCACGTAAATGTACTTGCACGAACGTGAGCAAAAACGAAAAAGTGAGTATGAAAGCTTCTTTCGAAAATATCTCATACTTATAAAATTCAAGAGGAGCGGTGAATTATTGAGAAAGGGACCGAAAGATATATCCTGCCAAGATATTATGTGACCTAGGTATTGAATGTGATTTCGACGCAAAGTTTGGACATTGAAGTAAGAGGTGATCAATTACTCAATCAATCAATCATTGTACATGTTAATAGTTATCACACTAACTCATTTAATGGATTAAACAGTTAGTTCAACTGGTTAAACAGTGATTTCCACATTGAATGTTTTTGTTTGGTTTTCTTTTAATTAATGCCGTCTATTTTGGCCATGAAACCATTTTGAAACTCTGACCAAACAAAAGAATAACGAGGGAGTGAATGAGATGCTTTTGCCCATCTCACCAAATTAAACAAGAAATAATAATGCTACACCAAGAAGTATAAATGTGACTCCTTTGTTTATTTTGAAATGAAATATACCCACCAATATGTTTTTAGTAACATCAATTTCACTTTATAACTGTCGTGTTTCTCACAAAAGCTTTACACAAGACTAGAATCCTTTGCAAAAATCCATGAGTTTATACGTGGATATATTGGTGCATATTGTGTAGTCATTACGACCCTGTTCGTTTTGGGATTTTGGATTTTAATCATTATCATACTTCTCTCCAATCGTTACTTTTATTTTTCTCTCTATCTCTCTCCAAATATTATCTCTATTTTCAATCATTACTCTATTTCTCTTCACACTCATTACCTACAAATTCAAATTTAAATTTCAAAACGAACGGGGCCATATATAAGTTTTATTTTGATGTTTTGATTCATTTATTTATGAGTTTCTAGATGTACTTAATCATGATAATCCAAATTAATTTGACAATGACACATACATGCACGATTATAAGCAGATTCATTTTTGAAAAATCAGTTTCAGATATAATTATGAAAATAACCATTCAACCTGACTATGTGCACAAATTTTGTGCACACAAATCATGATATGGGGCTCACTCCGGATCTTGCACAAACAATCCGAACCGTTCATTAAATTTGAAATATTAATGAGTGGCCCCAATAAATTAAGCTCAATTGAACAACTATAAGTACTTGATCTAATCTTCTAATTTTTCAAACAGATTTATATTTCTACAATTTGAATGTAAAATTAAAACATTTGATCAAGCACTTATTATGGTTGCTCGATTGAGCTGATTTTCTGCACGATCAATTAAAAACTATTTAAAATTCAATAAACGGCATGAATCGTTTGTATAAGACTCGTAGTGGACCCCACGCCATGATACACAATCTGTGTTCACATTGTGTAGTCATTATGACCCCATTCGTTTTGAAGTTTTGGATTGTAATCATTATCCTATTTCTCTCCAATCGTTACTATTATTTTTCTCTCCATCTCTCTCCAAATATTAACCATATTTTCAATCATTACTCTATTTCTCTTTACACTCATTACCTATAAATCCAAATTCAAATTTCAAAACGAACAGGGCCATATACAAGTTTTATTTTGATGTTTTGATTCATTTATTTATGAGTCTCTAGATGTACTTAATCATGATAATCCAAATTAATTTGACAATGACACATACATGCACGATTATAAGAAGATTCATTTTTGAAAAATCAGTTTCAGATATAATTATGAAAATAACCATTCAACCCGACTATGTGCACAAATTTTGTGAAAACTAATCATAATATGGGGCTCACTTCGGATCTTGCACAAACAATTTGAACCGTTCATTAAATTTGAAATATTTAAGAGTGGCCCCAATAAATTAAGCTCAATTAAACAACTATAAGTACTTGATCCAATCTTCTAATTTCTCAAACAGATTTATATTTCTACAATTTGAATGAAAAATTAAAAAATTAGATCAAGCACTTATTATGGTTGCTCGATTGAGCTGATTTTCTGCACGATCAATTAAAAACTATTTAAAATTCAATAAACAGCTTGAATCGTTTGTATGAGACTCGTAGTGGATCCCACGCCATGATACACAATCTGTGTTCACAAAAATCTATTTTTAACAATGCTATGATGATCATATCTCATACCTAAATACCACATTTTGGATTTCATTTGAAGTGTCACTATTGCATTGATAGAATATGCTTAAATACATTAAAAAAAAATGGGACACATTTTACTAGTAATACAATGATGACATATTACAAGGTACCCAAAATTCTTATGTCGACACTTGTGTCGGCTGTTTTTGCAGAATATCTTAAAGTCTGTAGCTTGATGTGTTTTGTGCAATAACTTGTGTCTCGGATTTAGATAGTTTGGTACATTCTTATATTTTGCGATGTAATTTTTGTCTTCGGGTATGAATGAATGAATCATATGTTTTAAAAAAAAAAAAAACTTTAATCAGTGTTCAAAGATTTTCTCTCAGAAACGTTTACCACAACACCGGTCACCACACCGTCCTCCTCCCTCCCTCTCTCTCTCTTTCTCTCTCTCTCTCTCTCACTCTAACTTACTCGCACTCACAGGACCCTTTTTGCTTTTGCTTTCTGCTTTTTCCACCTTCCATCTCATTTCTCCTCTCTCTCTCTCTCTCTTCTCTCTCTCTCTCCGCGTACATTTTCTCCACACTTAAAAAAACTTCTCTCGCTGTCTGTGTCATGGAAATCATGCCGTCTCCCGTGACTCCAGTGGTCTCCCAACCCAGACCCAAACCCAAATAGAAGTTTCCCAGATTAAATTGAACTCCACACCCCAATTCTTTTTCCCCCCCATGACTTCTCCCCCTTCTCTCTCTCCTGCCCAACCCCTCTCCCTCTCTCTCTAAAAAAAAAAACCCCCCGGCCAGCGGAGAGATGCGGCAATCTCCCCTCAGGAACGGCGGCGGCGGGGGCGGCGAGACCCCCTCCCCTCGCCCCCGAATCCAACAGAACACTCCTCCTCACCACCACTTCCACTCCACCGTCTCCGTACAGAAGCTACGCCGTTTCAACACCCTGATCCTTGTCTTCCGATTCGCTGCATTCTGCTCCTCCGCCGCAGCTTCCGTTTTCATGCTCGTTAACCCTAGGGGCCCCGATTCCCCTCGTTGGTACGACTTTGACGCCTTCAGGTATGCATACACACGCATGTTTTAGCACTCCAATCCGATGCCTTCAATTTTATTTTTTTTTGATAACTCAGCTGTTCGGGGCAGCTTTTGCGCACCTCGACTAATCGTGAGACCAATTTCATCGCCGGGGTCCCAATTGAAGTCATGGTTGCCTAATTGGCTTCTGTTTTGAACAACATTCAAAAGTTAAAAATGTATCCGTTACTACCAAAAGGAATTTCAATTCTAGAATTTTCATGCCTTTTTCTTGGTGATCAACCAGAAAGATAGGATTTTGTGTTTTTGCTGAGATCAATTTTGTTCGCAGTCATCTTGAGTGAGGTTAACTGGTTAACTTTACCCACATCCGGTGAGTTATGTTGCAGATTTTGATTTGATGATCAAAACAGTTCATTTTGTACTCTCAATTAATTTCTGAGGCTATAATACAAAAAATCAGTTCAATTGTCTTGGGTGTAGAACTGAATAGTTCTTGGGTATATAGAACTCAATAGAGCAAAATTGGGGTTTTGATCAAAGTATTTACGTTGTGGAAACTTTGTATCCATCTCCAAATCAATTGACAATGAGTGAAAGATGTCCTAACGTTATGTTAAAGGGGTGTTTCCACTAACCACTTAAGTGATTAAAGTACTTGCATGCTTAACATTTTCCCTCGCGTGTAGCCGCGTTTGAAGTCTGTTACGTGAAGCCTATTTTTTATTTTGTCGTCGTCCAACCTTTTTGCTCGTGGGTGTGGATGGTGAATTTTTAATATATGGGGTGGAATAGGCTCTGCTCTGATACCACATGGAAATTTTATATCCATCTCAAAATCAATTATAATGAGTGTATTAAATGATCACACATTCCACTCCCAAGCAATGTGTGACTATATTCCTTCTAATGTGGGACTATATCCAGTTGAACTGAATTTTTTGCTGAGTATTAACTAATTCGTATTAAATAAGCAGTTGCAATTACCGAAATGGAACCTGCAACATATCTCGCCTAATTTAACATATCTCACCTAACGTGAGTAGAGTTAGTGAGGGTGAACAAAATTGCTCGTATCTTTGCTGCCGAGAAAGTGCAGTGGAAATAAACACTGACGTCGAATGCAAATCGGAATTTAAAATTGAAACTTGCATGTGCTGATTGGCCAATTGGGCTTCTAATGTTTTAAGCAAAATATAAAAATCTTGTGGCTACATGAAGATAGTAGCCGTTGTTTTGGCTAGAGTTAAGGATCAATACGAATTACCTTTTCCCTCTTCTCCTGCGTTTTCTCGCTGATCGAAAGGAAAAATAGGATTTTGCGTTTGAAATTGGGGAAATAATTAGATGAAATTTGATGTCATTTTTGCAGATTTGTGCTTGCTGCCAATGCTATAGTGACAGTGTATTCTTTGTTCGAAATGGGAGCTTCTGTTTGGGAGATTTCGAGTGGGTTCACTTTGCTCCCTGAGATCATTCAGGTCTGGTTTGATTTCGGCCATGATCAGGTTCCCTCTCTCTCCCTCCTGTAACACACTCACCCACACACACATGTACACACCACCGTAGTCTATTGCTCGCCGATCCGTTGTGGGCCAACGAAGATGTTCGAAATTGAAATGCTCATCATAGGCCTCACAAAGTGGTTTGTGCGAAAAATTAACTCAATAGGACATAGATTGCATGCTTCTGCCAATGCAAACTGCCGGTAATTGATTTATCTATTAATATCCTACCAAGTTAATATTTTGCCTGATACTGCTAATCTACGCCCTGTGGTATGAGCGGTTTCAATCATCTTCGTGGGCCCGAGTTGGCCATCGCCGGGTCCACAATAGCCTACTACTGAAAGAAAGGAAGGGGAGCCTGGTTCCCTCTCTCTCCCTCCCTCTTCCAATTTGAAAATACAATGCATAGTAGTGCAATAATATGTATTGCACGTACTTTTGGACGAATTTATTTTACATGTAACTATGAAAGTGTTATTTGCACCATAGGTTTAGCGAAATTTTGCTTTGATTTTCGTTATTTTCATTACCTCAGTTCTAAAATCTCCACTTACATTTTCTCCGCCATCTTTTCGTTAAAATTTCAAATTGAAGATGACACGTGTAAGGAAATCTCTCAGGCATAGCTCTGTTTAGTTTGGGTTTTGAGGTGATGAGTAGAGAGATAGAGAAATGAGAAAAATAATTTGAGAGAGAACTTATTGGGACCTTGCTCAGAGAGAGGGGTTCGTTATAGAGGCCCAAAGCAAACACAAAATATTTCACACTTTAACCTGCACGTATATAAAATTAGAGTGGCCGAATTGCAAGAGGAATGTAAACATAGGGACTATTGTTTTTCGCACTACTATTGCTAACAAGTTCTCAAGGACACTTGTTTAGAAGCATGAAATGTTATAATATCAACGGGGTGAAGTTAGAATTAATTGTAATGTACATTTTACAAAACAAGTCTAGGAACACAACTTTTGAGTGCGTTTCATATATGTGGGTTTGCATGTATCGAACGATTCTAGATGCTTCGTATCCAGAATTTTGTGTTCTAAAGTTGTATTCTTAGCATTGCTTTACCTTTTTCGTATCGAATTGCAGTGTAATTATGGAGTAGGATTTAAGGCGTGACAATAAATGTTGTTTGGTATGCACAATTTCCCTCCCAAGTAAACAAGGTAAAATAAAATTAATCTCTTTCCAACTTGTTACTCCATATATTGTCATAACATTCACTCCTATTGATGCCATTATGAATAGAAAATAATTGTTCATACAAGTTCCTTGAAAAGACTAAAATTTGAAGTATTTGTGTGTGTGTGAGTAATTGGAATTTCAGAGAGTGTGTGTGATTTCTTTATCTCCGTGTCTCAATCATAGGTTTTCACGTATCTATTGCTATCGGCGGACTCCACGGGTACAGAGCTAGCTCGGACGATGAAGGGGACAGAGAGGTGCACGTCCAACAACGCGTTTTGTGTCCAGACTGACATATCCATCGCCTTGGGGTTTGCCGGGTTTCTATTTCTGGGGCTGTCGTCGCTTCTTTCTGGATTTCGGGTCGTTTGTTTCATAATCAATGGCTCTCGTTTTCATATCTAGAGCGCCCGCACCAACCTCTGAGAGAGCGTTACCTTTACCGTGCACCTGACTCTGTAGTCTTAGCCAAGGTTCAATGGTTTCGGGCATGTTATCGTGTGGCTCTAATTAGTATTGTGCTTGTGAGAAATCTGTTCATTCTTCATTACCCATTCTTAAACATTTTTTCATGTTTCTGATTCATTCATACGACCTTCTAATCAAGACATTGCGTATTTAGTCATCTGAACAAAAAATCACTTACTGTTGATCCATCAGGTAAAGAATCGAGAGAACAAAAAATCAATTCTATAGCTTTAGGTGTGTTTGGATGGCCTCTTTGTGTTCATCCCTACGGATTAGGCAGCATTTGGTTGTCTGGACATGCACTTACGAAAGCTAACATCTGAAATTTCATGGAAATCATGAAATTTCAGTTCTCAGAAAATAAAGCACCCTCTCATTTCCATCATGTTGGCTGTTAACTAGATTCGCGATTCATGGGAATCAAAAGCAACTATTTGGGAACATTCCCATCATTTTAACAACAGAACAGATTACTAGTATAACAAAATGGATGTAGGAGTACACTTGAACATAACTTTGCTCTCAGCAATTCGCCCAAGATTTTAAAATTAAAACATCAGATTCAATATTAAATCCCAAGTGCATAACAGAAGGGAAAATAATTGTTCTATTGTAACCCGGCAGCTGGATAGAAAGAGAACCTGAAACCGGGTAACATGAAACTCCGATCAGAGGTCATCACTGTATAATTCTTTCATCATAACTATGACAACAGGATGAAAGGAACATAGGAGAAAAAAAAAAACCCCGATCTAATCTGCCTGCATCCTTTTCAGCTCCCTTCATACTTTGGATCAGCCATCACATAATGGTAAGCAATCACCATTAGAAAAATGAAAATGCCTAGAAAGTTGGCGAAAAATCCCAAGTCTTCATCATTGATCATCTGCAAAAGCACAACACACACCCTGTATTAAGCACCACGGTCCCAAGCATTATCGACAACAAAGAGATTAGGTTGTAGATCTGAAGAACCTAAGGTCACATCATATTGACGTGGAGATAGAAGAGGAACTTACCGAAATGCTATTCAGCAGGAATCATACTTTCCACATCTAAAAATACATAAAGAGATCAATTCATTCCCCTATGAAATAGCTATGCATACATGGTGATTGAAAATCCACGCACTCTAGTGGGGGGAAACGTGATCCATGAGGGGATTTATTACTCAACTTCTACCCCAAACATATTGGAGAAGACCTGGCTATGTGAAGGTGGTTGTGGTTCATTGACAGAAGGCAGATTTAAACCATGACTTATTTCAATTCATCCTTCATGCATTCACATTTTCTAACAGACTAGGACATAACATCTTGGCAGTTGGCATTCAGTTTATCCACAAACAAATGCTGGTCGAGTCATCACCACCCTTGTGCAAAAATCTTCCCTCTATAACACAATCCCCGATCATCCACCTATTTTTCCTTTCAGTGAGTTGCAATACCTTCAACTCATTCAAGCAGCACAAGGCATGGTAGCTCTCAGCTGCAGTGGATGCACTCAAAGGTTCTATGCGAAGGCGGGGGACTCTACCATCACCTTCTATGTTTTCCCAACTTCTAGAAACACTCAATGATGTCTAGAATCAACAATCCTCTATTGCTCGAAGCTCCAACGTTTATACTACTTGATGGATCAATATAGACAAAGCTGGAGGGTGAATATCTATTCATTAAAATTTTTTTTTTGATTGGCTATTCATAAAAACAATTGCCAAATAAACAAAAAAAGAAAAGACAGATATCATTCAAATGACCTCACCTTTCTTCCTGTTTATAGCCCAGATACTAGCTTCTCTTGTTTACTAGTTCTCAAAAGAGGACACAAAATAGATGACCGACAATTCTTTATGTCTTCTCTAACAAGAAAAAGATCATTCAAATGACCTCATCTTTCTTCCTGTTTACAGCCCAGATACTAGCTTCTCTTGTTTTGTTTACTAGTTATCAAAAGAAACACAAATAGAACGACCGACAATGCTTTTTCTGTCTTCTCTAGTACAAATATTTTCTTTGATAGAATAAAGAGTCGCACACCAAAGCTGCTGATGAGTTTATCATCCATTCAACCTAACCAAGATGATTAAAAAAAGGACTCTGCTACAGGTACAACAGTTTCTGCACAGATAGCGCGTACAATGCGCGTTTGGGCCTGTCTCGGGTCCAACAAAGATAATCGGAGCCGCTTATTCTGTTCAAAATATTTTGCTTAAGGTCCCTGAAAAAATCAGCTTCATCTGACATTGATAAGGGCATTTACGAAGCGTCCAAAATCGATAAGGGCATTTTCTTAAGCGATTTTGGACGCTTCGTAAATGCCCTTATCAATGTCGGATGGAGCTGATTTTTTACCGGGACCTTAAGCAAAATATATTGAACAAAATGAGTGACTCCGATTATCTTTGTTGGACCCAAGACGGGCACAAACGCGCGCTGTACGCGCTGTCTGTGCCGAAGATGCTGTACCAGCAGCATTTTTGTAAGACATAGGAGCACAACTTAGGTACTAACAACAAAGTTTTAGTACCTTCCAATTGTTTGGTTATGACCACTTCCTAACAACCTAATTAAGACATAGAAGTACAAATTAGGCACTAACAACCAAGTTTCAATAGCATAGCCAGTTTCTGAGTGAATTAGCTCGCAAAGTTTCTCACTTAACAAGAATCGGATTATACAGTAGCTAACCCACAAGAACTAGGGATAGCAGAAGGGAGGGGCAGGTTATGTTGTACCCCGACCCTCAAAGTACGACACGACCTTGACTACGCCCCGAACCCCAGCCGGGGTAATGCGTGGGTGCTCCCGTTCCTGCCCCGCCCGTAAAAGATGAGGAAAAGTTGTTTTGACCTTAAAGCAATATCAGAGGAAATCAAGGTGGTTTTTAGTATTACAGTGAAGATATATTTGTTTTAGTTAAACGGAGAATATATAAGGTAAAAGTAAAATTTTATCTCAAAGCATTTCAGAGCGATCTCGGTGCGCATAACAGGTCGCGAAAATATCATCACTAACCCTACCTGACCCCAATCGGGTTTTTCTAATCTCCCCTGAACCCAACCCAGTACCAATAAATTGATGGAACCCCAACCTGACGGAGCCAATTGCCATCCTTAACACGGACAGCATTACCCAACTTAAATAGCAAATGCGCAATATTTACCAAGTAGTACTTCAATAAGAACGATGCTGAAGCCACAAGATTTCAATTTAACAACTTTAAGTTCCACGCATTACTCAAATTATTGTTTAACAATTTGCATGAACCGCAGTACCTAACTGTGGCAAGCCATTAATCTTCTATTCTTCTCCTTCATTGAGTTTTCCTTATGAAAATCAGAACATGCCAACACTAATTATGTGTGGTCAAAATCTGGTAATTAAATTGGGTTCACGAATACATCAAGCTATCGAAAGTAGTAGAATTCATGAACAAGCGAAAAACCAGGCGAAACTCTAATTAAAAACTTAATCTTGGTTCAATTCTGTCAGCAATTGAAGAATGTAAAAAAAAAAAAAAAAAGGATGTGTGATCGCAGTGGGATTCGAACCCACGACCTTTAGATTCGGAATCTAACGCGATATCCACTCCGCTATGCGACCACTTTTCCCCGTTTTATCAGAGACCTATCGTGTATATGGATATCTAAATTAGAGAGAGAGAAGAAAATGGGACGACCAACACTTGTTTTGATCGTAGAAGCGAAACAAATCATACAGATTTCAAACATAATATAACGATTAGCGGGATGCAAATTTTGCGATCTCGCCCAATTTCACTCTCTAATCTAGAATATGTGCGAGCTGATGCACAGAATGCGTAAAAGTATCTAGAATATGGGAGTGCTCGTACCACAACATATATGCGTAGAGAGAGAGAGAGAGAGAGAGAGAGTATGCGTACCTTTTTGGTGATCGAATGTGAGAAATGAGATCAAGGAAGACGGCGGTTGAGAAAAAAAGCGAGATCTGTATCGGATTCGTGATACGTAACTATTCGCCTCGTAGCGATCACGCGATCCAACTCTCGACTTCGTTTTCCTTTTTTTCTTTCTTCTCCAGTCTAGATCCAAAAAAGAAGCGTTTCGCGGTTTGAGCTCGGGCTGTCCACGGTCCGGATCGGATCGGATTCGTATGAATCCAATCCTAATCCGTATCGATTTTTAGAAAATAAAATTCAATCCTAATCCAAAAGTCTCACGGTTTGGTTTGGATTTCGAACCGTGAATCACGGTTCGGTCTCGATTTTATCCACGGATTTCCTCCAAAAAAAAATAGAATGATGCTACCACCATAATCATATTCCAAATAAGAATGTAAACACTAATTTCCATAAATATTGTACAAATTGTAAAGGCAGTAAAGGCAATAAACATGATAAAGGCAGTAAAGCAGCAACCAAATAAAACTAAACATTGTCCAAAATACACAAATTCTGATCAAGCATGATCTACTGATTAGATCCCATAAAAACGAAACAAAAAATAGCAAATTAGTTTCTCAAAACAAACAAGCAAATTAGTAAAATTATAATTATTTATATATATTACACACAAATATCTATATTTTTATTTTTTTAATTATCTCACGGTCCGGTTCGGTTAATCCACGGTTTTAAAATGAAAATCCAATCCTAATTTGTATCTCACTGTTCTTTAATTCTCAAATCCGTGTTCGGACAATTAATCCACGGACAAAATCCAAAAAATACGGATTGGATCGGTCCGGACCGGTTTCGCGATTCTCAATTTTCTTGGACACCCTTAGTTTGAACTCTTTCTTATATTTTTCTACAACATACGATGGTATCCCCACACCCAAACAGCATTTGAATAATTCATCTAGGATTTGACTAATTCATCTAGACTGGGCTAGCCGGCCGCAGGAAACCAACACCCATGAAAAACAGTAAGAAGCAGTTAGGATATGTGACCACGGGACAGAATCAGAATTTTACCTTACAATGACGAAATGTGTACTAAAAAAATATTTAAAAAATGCACTACAATATAAATAGGCATAGACCCTAAGAAAAATTAAAATAATATAAATAAAAATTATAGTAAATAATGCTTGTCTTATCTTATTGAGTACGTTGCAAATAAACAAAGTGTGAAATTTTTCCCCTTTAATTAGACCTCATTTTTATATTCTTCTACTTTGAAATACTTTTTTGGGTCTCCTATCTTGTAAAAAAAATTAGAGGATTAAGGACTAGAACATATCAAAAAATAATGGAAAAAAGCTGACGAGGGCAGGTCTATATAAGTTAAGGATAATTTTTTTTAACAAATAATTATTGTATTTTTTAAAAATTTTATCGTGGCGGCCGCTGGCACCAATCTCCTAACTCCATTCTTGAGATTGGACTCACCCTTGAAACTACCCACATTGACTTTCTCCTCCTAACCGGTTAGTGCACCCCAAAAATCGAACTAGCACCTCAGAGCAGTGGAGACAACCATCGTTGGGTTTGCTGTTTGAACTTTGAAGGGCATATTTGCAAAGGGATAGGAATGTGATAATCGGAAAACGTAAGGGTTGATCTGTGAGTACACTTTTCTTTTCTTTTTTTTAATCCTCGTGAGTACACATTCGAATTACAAAAGGAAAGTGCACATTCGAAATACAAAAGGAAAGCACGAGAAAAACGAGAAATATAATATCAAGAAAAAAAAAATAGACCCGTCGCAATTTTTTACTGTTTACTTGAGTAGTCTGTTTTCACTTTGTAATTGTGAAAATTGCTGAGGGAAAAAAAATTCGTGTAAATAATAAAGGGTAAATTTCACTGACACCCCTTGAGATTGGTCTTAGTGGCAAATAGCCCTTCAGGTATGAAAAATAAAAGTGAATTCTCTATAATTTCACAGACAATCCCAATCGAAAATTGTCTATCAAAATATGAGATGGAATGAGTCAAAATAACTTATATCTAAGAATTCACCCTTTCTGATAATACATAATTGAAAAATATTTTTCGATCCCTTGGAAGAGCTTTTTTATATATATATATAAAAAGTAGAATATATTACTTCATCCGTCCGAATTTATTTGTGCAATCTTGGATTTTCAACTTATTTAGAAACTAAATCTAATCCATTGATTTGAAAATTTACATGATCTCATCTATTGATTTTGAAATTGGACAGTCAATTTGGGACATATATAAATTAAAAGGGGAACAAACAAATCGGGACGGAAGGAGTAATAACTATTTATTTTTGCTACTCAAAATAATAATAATTTTTTCATTTCTAGTAAAAAAAATAGAATTGAGAGCTTTTTAGCACTTATTGTATTATTAAAAAGGGTTGATTTCCATATAAGACACTTTTAGTTAATTATGTTACGTGTTTGGTCAAATAACTTTTGATTAGGTATCAATGAAATGAACACTAAAATTATAGAGTAGTTTATAGTCATTTCTCACATGTGAGTGAAATATCTGCGGTCAAGGCAAACCTAAGCGAGTGTAAGTGAAATTTAGCCAATAAAATACTTACGGATTATGAAAACATAGATTAGCAATTTGGCACTAATCTGTTGGAACCGGAGGGAAAGTTTTCCTGGATCCGCAAAATCTGTTCTCTCTCTCTCTCTCTCTCTCTCTCTCTCTCTCACAGACACAGTCAGATAGATCTCCTCTCTGTCTCTGCATATAAACAATATAAACCTCCGCTAAGTCAAACCACTTACAAATCTTGCATTTCCTCGGCCTAAACCCGAGGTAATTAATTACCGCTTAATTAAAGTCAATTACTGTGATTATTAAACCAGCTCCTCAACTGGGTGAATCAGAAGTAGATCTGAAAACTGTCAAGTGGGTCTGCTGTCGTTGCATTCAAGCTTTGTTAGACCGACTACTTTTCGTGTTTTTCAAGTCTCTCTCCCTCCCTCTCTCTCTGGTTGGTCTTGTTTGGTGGTTCAATTACATGCATTTTCTTCTCACTGTTCTCTTTGTTTTCCCTGTATATATAAAGCTCCAATCTTTATGAATCTACCAAAGCAAAATCTTGGTTTGTGTTAGAATTGCAAGCAATCAGGTGATTTGAACTTGGTTTTGATGTTTTATCACACAAAAAGTGTTTCTTTTTCTTTCTTTCTTTCTCTTTGTGATCGTTGTGTTGTTTGGTGTTGAATGTGATTCTTGATTTGTAGTTTATGGGTTTATTTTGCTCAAATTTGGCGTGTTTTGCAGTTACTTGTTTGATGTGTTGTTTGTTTCTCTTTTGTTTTCCTATTTTTGCATCTCTGAAATTTCAGGCTTTCAATTCCAAGAAGGAATATCAGCAATGGCTTCAAATGGGCAAACCACAAAATCCCCTCCGAACCCTTCTCCATTGCGAAATTCCAAGTTCTTTCAGGTAACGTTTGGTGTCGTTGGTTATGTGGGAATTCAGTGTATTTAGCTTGTGATCTCATGTTATTAACATTCATTTGTTTGTTCAGTCACTTTGCTAGTGCTCTACTAGTGTACTCATACGGAGGTAATGAAATAGGGAAAGAGAGGAAAAGTTAGGGAAAAATGGTTTTGAAAGGAATATTTACAATGGGTGATCGGCATTTTCTTACGGGCCTTTCGGATTGTGACAAAAGGGGAGAGAAGAAAGGATTATGGTTCTCACCAAATCTCCAAATAAAAGAGACCAATAAGGATTTATCTTTTTTCTTCATTTGTCATCCTTTGTCACCATTTCTCATCTCCTCTTTGTTTTTGTTTTTGAATTTTTTGATCATCAGGAACTTAATTCGAAAAAGCCATCACAACTAACGTAGAGATTTCATTACAGAAATAGATCGGACCTACACCTACCTAAACCTAGACTCAAGCTCCAGCTCAGTTAGCACATAATGCAAAGTAGATCCGAAGTGAAATTTGTGGATAGAACCAGTCAAGATACAGGCAGTAGAGACCCCGACAAAAGGGTAGCCTAAACCCATGAGAATGACCACAAATGAAATCTACCAATTTCTCGAAGGAACACAACCCATAGAGGTGCAACAAAAAGGAAACCACCCTCGTTATTTGGTCTTCACCGTCTGAAGTCGTCGTAGATGGATCTGTCGCTTTGTCATCTGAACCGACTCCAAAGTCACCGGAGCTGAACATCTTCGCTGGAGTTGACGCCTAGGAAGCTGGATCTGACTCCTGCAACGCCGAAGAGAGAAGAAGGATAGGGGTGGGGAGTTGAAGGCGAAGGGGGTGGGAGAGGAAAAGGAGAGAGGTGGAGGGGCTTCGTTCATTTTTCACTAGCTAACACGGTGCTACTTCTTAGTGTTGGGATATACTCGATTAGTGAACTCGTATATTCCACGTTGAAGTTATTTGATCTGGACCCTAGAGATCCTTTTGTGTAAAACTTCCACCAGTCTATGTGTTTCCATCAGACTTGGAAATCATGTGTTTTGAGTGGAGATTTCCTGTGTCCACTTGAGACTTCTTGATGGATATATTTTCAGTAAAGTCTATCAATGTAGAACTCTTCGTTTGATTTCAAGTTTCTAATTGGTTGATTGCAGTCCAACATGAGAATTTTGGTTACTGGAGGAGCCGGGTTCATTGGCTCCCACTTGGTGGACAGGTTGATGCAGAACGAGAAGAATGAGGTATGTGCCTTTTGGCGATACATTTTCAAGCAATGCTTGTGAGTTGAGCAGCAAGAGGGGGTCCCTAGATACGCTTTTGTGCGTAGATTAAATGGAAGCCTCAATGTATTTGCATGAGTTTTGCATGGCTTCACGTGTTTTAGTGGATCAGGTGATTGTCGTGGATAACTACTTCACTGGCTCAAAAGACAACCTAAAGCAATGGATTGGTCATCCGAGATTTGAGCTTATTCGTCATGGTATGCTTTTCTCTTTTAACTGTCAATTTTGAAATGTGCACTAAGACTTCTGAATATGCTTTGTGATGAATATCTCAGCTAATTAATGCTCAGTTCTCCTATACTCGTATTTCTCATGTGATTGATAGGAATTTTGAAGTGAAGATTGGTAATGTCTGTGTAGTCTTTGTTACTTGTCCATTGTCATAGATTCTCTTGGACACACTACCTTAAGGTCAAGGTTTTCTTAAATATCGTGCTACTTTCCGCATCCAACAGGCCTTCAATCTGGTTGACAAGTGGTATAAAAGAGAAGCAATGCAATTTAAGCTACACAGTAATCAGCTTTTTAGTACGAATATACAACAGGCCGGCCTGGATCAAAATTTTGGATGTAAAGTTCCACAACTAGTCAAAGTTCAATATAGTACGCCGAACATGCTAATGATCTGAACTTGTAATGTTTCCTTCGCAAAATATTCCCCATAAACTTCAGTCCTCTTTACCTGTTTATTATGTGTCTTTATTTGTTTCCATCTGGTTCTTATGGTAGTTTATTGTGTTGATTTTGTTGCAGATGTTACAGAGCCATTGTTAGTTGAGGTTGATCAGATTTATCATCTTGCTTGTCCTGCCTCTCCAATTTTTTACAAGTACAATCCTGTAAAGGTATGCTACTGAGAGGAAATACTGCATTAATAACATTTTTTTTTGTAGTGAATGGCTTGTATGCATGAGAATGTCTGAAGTCGGAGAATCCTCCCCTGATGGACGTTGTGAAATAACATTCGACAATGTCCTCTATTGAATTGTAGCCCTCTTTAGCTCTTTCTTCCATTCATGAAGATGGTGACCGACAGTTACGACCGCATTTGCACCATTTAGGCGATTCTCCAACCTTTCAACTCTTATACACTCTGTTTTTCCTTTTTCTGGTTTATGCTTAAAATCGATAAAATCAATTTCATAAATGGAAACATGGAGTTAGAACTCTTTTCTAACTAGAAGTGGCATTCTCAATTCATTTTTCTTGGTTGAAACAAACCTGAAGGTTTTACGGGGTTCTAGTATGACCCAGGGATTCTTAATATCCTAACAGGAAAAGATTGCTTTTGGAGTCAGTCTGGCCCTACATTGGATGGGTTCCCCATTAGTAAAAAAATGCTTTTGAAGCATCCACATATACTTAAGGGTTATCTTCTCTGACTTGCCTAAAGTGTCATTAACTTGAACATGCATAACGAATTCGTTGATAGTTGACTTGTTCAAATACTTGACAGACAATTAAGACGAACGTCATGGGGACACTGAACATGTTGGGACTCGCCAAGCGAGTTGGAGCAAGGTTGGAAAATGCTTTTGCATCACTTTGTTTTCCGATTACCAATTTATTCTTGTTTGCTTATATGGTATTATGATGGCTTAACAGGATTTTACTTACATCAACTTCTGAGGTTTATGGAGATCCTCTTGTGCATCCCCAGGAAGAGAGCTACTGGGGCAATGTTAACCCCATCGGTATTTTTATTTGTGATACCAAAGTATTGATTGTGCATACTTACTTCCAATTGGATGTTCTCTAGTTTTCGTTACTACGAGGACATTTGGAAGTTGGTAAAATTATTGTAAGCTTGATCATTCTACAGACAAACAGTTCTTAACTTAGTCATAGAGACGTGGATCTATGCTTGAAGTTACACAAAACTGTGTTTCCTAAAGTATACCAATTTTGGGGTTAAATGTACTGTGGTCAGTTTTTAATTTGGTCACCATGCAGTAGCGAATTAATATTAGAATTTGCGTTGCTGCATAGATAATAGCATTGTCCGATGCATATACAGGTGTTAGGAGTTGTTATGATGAGGGAAAACGAGTGGCTGAGACTTTGATGTTTGATTACCATAGGCAGCATGGAATAGGTAATGTGCTCTCTCTCTCTCTCTCTCTCTCTCTCTCTCTCTCTCTCTCTCTCTCTCTCTCAATTAGATCTTGGGTAACTTTATTCTATTGATTATCTGAAAAATGGTGAACCTGCCGCAGAAATAAGGATTGCTAGGATTTTCAATACTTATGGACCCCGCATGAATATCGATGATGGGCGTGTTGTCAGCAATTTCATAGCTCAAGCAATTCGGTAACAACTCCATCCTCGAGTCTTTTTTTCACATGTGCAATCTTAATCTGCTTCAAGTGGCCGAGCTAGCATGTTCCCTCAACTTGTTAAAAATTTGGTTCAAGTGGGGAATGGTTTTCAAAATATTTTTTACTTTGCCCAAATACATGATAGCTATGCCCCTAATTGTTTTTGTAGCCTTTCTATTTTTCCTTTTTCAACGAAACCGCTGTGGTCTACCCTTAAAATATTTTTATTACCCATGCAGAGGTTCAAATTTTGTTGAACTCAAGAAATATTTTTATGCAGGGGTGAGTCTTTGACTGTTCAGTTGCCTGGGACCCAAACTCGGAGCTTTTGCTACGTATCTGATATGGTATGCAAGACTAGAGTATATAGGTCTCCCATCATTTAAGTTGACTAAAGTTGCATCTCAAATTTGTTGTATTCCGTTGTAACTTGAAGGTTGATGGCCTCATTCGGCTCATGGAAGGCGATAATACTGGGCCAATCAATATTGGAAATCCAGGTTTCTTCATGACTCGATCAGTGCTTAAAGAACATGTTGCTTAGCAAGCTCTCCATATACTGAAAGTTAAACTGTTGTTTTAGGTGAATTTACAATGGTGGAACTCGCTGAGACTGTGAAGGAGGTTAGTTCTGAACATCGTTTGACCACGAACCCACTCATTTCTTTGTTTGAACAAAAATCATCACCGTGAAGTAAATATTAATGGAAAAGCTTAGTCTCTCAAGACATTCATGTTCTTTTCTGTCTTTGGATCTTGAATTTGTGGAGGGAGAAAGATAAGAAAAGAAAGTGAAGATGAGAAACTAATTTCTTTTCTCTGGTATTGTTAGATCAGGAGAGAGAGAGAGAGAGAGAGAGAGAGAGAGAATCATTTGCTTAAAAAGAAATATAAATCTGTCATTTAGTTTAGGACCAGTGGAAATAAAGTGCGAAATCCGTTTCCCCTTCCTCAAAAAATCCAAGAATGGTATTTTTTTTCTTCTTGAAATTCAGGAATTGTATTCATCCAGGTCGTATTTAGATATTCTATATTTACGTACAGAAGGAAACTAATTATAAGAGGACTCGTTATTTTGCAGCTCATCAATCCTAATGTGAAGATCATAAGTGTGGAAAATACGCCGGATGATCCCCGCCAAAGGAAGCCAGACATCACGAAGGCAAAGGAATTGTTGGGTTGGGAACCAAAGGTCAAGTTGCGCGATGGCGTTCCCCTCATGGAGGAAGATTTCCGCCAGCGGCTCGCTGTCTCTAAAAGGGTCTGAACTTGGCAATTGTCCACAGCATCAGTCCCCAGGGCTATGAAATTTCCCAGTTGAGCTTGAGCATGGCTTTTTTTTTGTGCCTTCTTGTTTTTTCTCTTTTTCTTTCCTTCCAAGATGTCATCATATGCAATAAATTGTGCATCAACTCCTCGTGATTTTGATAAGAAATATGACCTTTGTTTGATTAATATACGGAAGAGAAATTCCTCTTCACTTGCTCGAGTTAATAATTTTCCTTTTTCTGGTTCACACATCACAAAGAAGCTTCTTGTTCTCTTTGGCTGTCCACCAGTCTTGCGAAAACACAATATGAACTCTCTTTCCAGATATTTCTATTTTTTCTACAACTCGGTATCCGGCGCTCGCTCAGTGGAATACGAGAGCTAATCTTGCCGTTCACTAGCAGGGGCAAATCATAAGTCAAAACAAAGCCCAATACAAACTGATCCGACATAAGAATCGATAGTAAGCAAATGAGTCAAATTCCAGGTCAAAAGTTTCCAACATTCCGAGTTATTGTCACTGATGTAAGTAGGGGATTTTAATTCCTGCACTATATACATCTGTTTGGACGATGATTTCTTAAAAGATTTATGGAGAAAAGGAAAAATGTAAACAAAATAAGGCAATGGAGTGGAGAAACTTTTATTTCTTATAAAGTTAATAACTGACATGAAATTAGTTGTGAAGGTAGTGAACTAATGTGGTTACAAGCAACAGGATCAGCTATAGAAGAATGTGTGAAAATGGTAGGAATCAGTTATCAAGTTGGGAAAGAAAAAAAAAAAAAAAGCAAATAAGCAAGAAGAACCAAACAGGTCCTAAAACCAAAATTGCTAAGCCTCTGCCAGAGACTGAGTTTGAGCTTGAGGTATCCTTTCCTTCTTTTTACTGGCTTTCTTTTTCAATTCACCCTCATCTTCCCCTTCCATTTGGATTTCAATCCTCGCAAAGACGGGCTTCGGTTGAGCCATGATCTGGCCGCCCTTCAGCCCACCCCATTTTGTGTCATCCTGAAATTAGTAAAGAAGTCATTTAAAATTCTGGTACGAAAAGATGTTGACGATCGAAAAGGGAAGAAGTATATGTTATACGCACTCACACACAGCGCGCGCGCGCGCGCGCGAGAGAGAGAGAGAGAGAGAGAGAGAGAGAGAGAGAGAGAGAGAGAGAGAGAGAGAAAGAGAGAGAGAGAGAGACCCAGGTAGCAGCATTGAACTGATCCTCCGAGTAGCCAAGCTGGGTATATATTCTCTTGCATAAGCTCGGTGTAATAGCGCTTAAAGCAATCGCTATAATCCTCATTGCCTCCAATATGATGACAAGGTCCTGTTCCAAAACCACGTATAAGGCCTCCAATAGCAACAGCTGGCAATCAATTTAGGGTACGGATAGTCTTTGCATTTCAGCTGTGGCAAATCGTTTGCAAGATATCATAGAAGCGGGAAGAAAGAGAGACCTTTGCAGCAGCTTCAGAAGCAGCACCGCCTTGCTTAAAAAGAGACCAAGGAGCATGTTCGTCGATGTACAAGTTTCCAGCATTACCAATCTCTAGCACCGCCTCACATGCTGATGATAGCGAGAGATTTTCATATTGAAAACGAGCTTTCTCAACCTACAAAAAGAGAATGACAAGTTGTAATCAACTGGGAAAAGTGAAAAGGAAAAGTTCGAGCTGTCAAATGCAGGAATGATCCTTAATTCCTGCGACTCAAACCCGAAAACCTGACTTTATACGTTTGGGCAATAACTTTTTGCCATACCCATCTCTAGCTCTAAGTATGATGTGCAAAAAAATGGAGATCACTAAATTAGGCAATCATACAGTACGATCCGGATACCATCTCTCTGGAGATGGAAACAGGATGAATGCGAGGCATTTAGCTGTTGGGCGTCACCTTTTGCTTTGAAAGTCAGGGACAATGAACACCAGGGCACCCAGCAATCACATGGAATTCAGTTTCGCCCTGTAAGTTAATTACTAGATCAGAGGAATGATAATGGGAAACAATTTTTGCACTTCACCATGTTATAATTGCACTCCAAAATTTGTCTTCTAGTGTGCTCCAAAAATTTATCCTCTCTGAACAACAGTGTTGTGTCATGTGTGCAATTTTAAGCACTAAAAGACTAACTCTGGAGTGCATTTATAAGAAAGTGGATTGCAACAATCGTTTCCCTATATTATAGTTATTGTAGTCATTTCGTGGAAAACAATCTACGCAGCTTGCCCTGGAATTGAAAATGAAACAGCTACCAAGGTCAGGGAAGCTCAGGTGATGGGTCTCTCATCTGTCTATGATTGCGTGAATGTCCTCGGTGAAATTTTCTGCTTGAAAGAATATATACAACTGCCCGGATAAGAATTATTAAGTCAATGTACTTGTACAAAAGCTAAACAAAATATTTCAAGCAAAACTTACCAGCTTCTCCACAGTGTCCTTGAATGCATTTCCTTCAGCTGCAATAGTTGAATCAACAACCAATGTTGATTGGCAATTCTTTTTCAAAAGCCCCAGCGTACGGTTAAGGAGATTTCCTGCTCATAAAAGTAAAACTTATGCATCCCCTACTTCAGTTTCAGAATTGACCCTAAATGAAATGGCAATATCTAACTTCTATTGTGGACGCTAAAGGTAGAAGTACCTATTGTATTGGCAAGATGTGCGTTGACAATATTGATGAAACGGTCCTCTGAGTAGTCTCCATCATCACCAAATTCCACCTCCCTAAGGAAGAAGTACCTGACACCATCAGACCCAAACCTTTGCACCAAATCATTTGGTTCTAGAGTATTCCCTAGTGACTTTCCCATCTTCATGCCATCCTAAAATTTGAAAATAAAAAGCATTGCTGCATGAAATAAAATGAAATAGGCATATAAGATAAAAATAATGAAAGGATTCATACTCATATCTCTATTGTTCATTGAAAAGTAGAAGAGAAATATTTTTTGGTGAGCCTTTCACAACTTGAAGCAATCTTAGGAAGACTTACCATTTAGTTATAGGCCAGATAGCTTAAACAAGTAAGTACCCACTGCACAAGTCTCTTGCTTATAGCACTACATAAATAAATGAGATCGTAAAATTGCATTAGTTACCTTTGTTAAGAATCCATGGCCAAACACCATCTTAGGAACGCTTAGACCAGCCGACATTAACATAGCTGGCCAGTATACTGCATGAAAACGCAATATATCCTGCAGAATAACATCATACTTCTGTTCAATAAACCTAGAATAGGTAAAAGTTGGAATAATGGCAAGATGAACTGAAATATATGGACAAATTTAAAGTTCTTTAGAAAGTGCAGAGTATTGATAAAAACATAAAAACGTAATGGAACCAAACAGATGAGGAAAGCAAGAGAGGAGAATTATTTTGTTATACATGGTCTCTCTTTCAATAATCAGGGACATGAGTTGGGTATAGAATCATGTAAATAGTTTCACCAGTAGTGGAAGAATAATATATGACAAAACCATATCCCAGTACTTTTAACTGCTGGAACAAGAATTGCATACATGACAAAACCATATCCCAGTACTTTTAACTGCTGGAACAAGAATTGCAAAACCTTGTGGAAACCCGAATTGAAATTCCAATTCAACTGACATGTTTTCCCCCATAGAAGAACGAAGGTATATGTGGATGGAATAAAACTGTTTGAGCTGATATATGTACAAACTTAAAAAAACTCTTTGAGCTCAAAGAAAAAAAAGCATACATACTTCAAAAACTCCAGAGCGAAGAAAATTATGAAAAGGAAATTGAGCCATTTAACAGAAGGTTGTGAAACTCCATCATATAAAACAGCAATGAATACTTGAGACGAACATCAACCAGGAAACAGTAAAAATGCTATGAAACCCATCAAATTTCACTCCAGTTCCAAGTTTTCATAAAATGACAATCAACTGCACTAGCATCGCGACCTTTTTTCTTCTTTTTTTTTACATCGGATTTTCAAGTGCTAATCAACTAAGTTGTAGTGATGTTGTGAACCCATAGCATCAGATTTGAAAGGAATGAAACCCAGTTAAGCTTGAATGATGCATAAGTCACTGATTCACAATAAGCGTGTTTGTTGATTTAAAGGACAAACAATTCAAGTGATACCAACATCCTATCCGGATGCAAGTAAGCGAAATCTCATACCTTCCCAATCAAGTGTAATGAAGCAGGCCAACCCGAAGAAACTGCAGTTTGTAAAGTAGCTTGGCCCTTCTCCTCCATGAGTGCAGATATATATCTGCTTAACAAAGAAACAGAGTTCAATAGAACAGCTATAAACAATCTGTGATTGACTGGATAATTATTTGAATTTACACCATTTTACATGGTTATATCCTGTGATGACTTCAGAAAACAAAGCTATCAATTGTTAAGCATAGTGGAAGAACAAAAAACAAATAGAAGCATAGGCTTGGCTGAGGCAAATATATATATATATATATATATATATATGAGAGCCGAGACCACAGAATTTTGGGTCAACCATATTAACATTGAAGGACATAGGACACGAAAACAAACATTACCACTCAGTTATTAAAATAAAATAAAAAGTGCGAGAAAAATTGTGTGTGCGTGTATGTGAGAGAGAGAGAGAGAGAGAGAGAGAGAGAGAGAGAGAGAGAGAGAAACAAATGCCAGATGACAACACAGAGTCAAGTCATTGGTGCAAGCCTGTCTTGAGTTTAGATGTGATAAGGAGATAAAAATCAGAACCGAATACCTACACTAACTGGAAGTCTCTCTGGCTTACAGCACTAACTGATTCTGAAGTACTAAAAAAAGAAAAACTTTACCCCAGTAAAGCATCAAACCAAACATAAATGGTTTGCTTATCCTCATTAGGAACCCTGATTCCCCAATCCACTGATGCTCGGGAGATAGAAAAATCTCTCAGACCACTTTTGACCCAACCTTGCACCTGAAAAAGGTGTATGTCATAAATTATAGTATCTAGCAAGAAGCTGAAGCTACTAAATCAATCTTGTAGCTAACTGTAAAAGGATGGTCCTTGAGTTCTTATTAAATGATGCAATAAAGAGACAGATATCTTCAGATTTTCTGCATAAAAATGTATAAAACAGCAGCATTACCTGATAAAAAGTTCAAAATTGGGAAATTTAAAAAAAAACAAAGATGCAAATATTCTCCTTCTCACCTCATTTAAACGAGAAGAAGGTTGTACAAAATCCGGATTTTGTTCTAAAGTCTCTTCCAACTTCTTTTGATACCTTGAAAGGGCAAAAAAATAATTGTCCTCTTTCCTCGCCACACAAGGCTTTAGGTGAATAGGGCAACAGTTGTTATCCAGCAGTTCTTTCTCATCCTGCAGAGTTTACAGGGCAAGAGATAGCGTTATAGATGCAAACTACGGTAATTAAAAGCAACTTAAACACTAAAATACAAAAGTAATTATGTGGGTGCAAGCTAGCTAGCTAGCAACAAACAAAGAGCCATTCATATCCTAAATGCCATAAACAAGTAATTGTAATATGAATGTAACGAGTAGCAGGGAAATTAGACTTCAAAGAATGTTATAAGGCCGTGAACAATAACTTGAAAAGAAAAAAAAAACAGAAAAAGATCATAGCACCATTCATTATCTGTTTGCGAAGCAAATTACCACCTTGTACTCCTCACAGTTGACACAATAAAGTCCATCGTAATCCGCACGGTAAATGTCGCCATTGGCCAAAACCCTCAAATAAAACTCCTTCACAATAGCTTCGTGTCTGGGATTAGTTGTCCGAATGAACTTGTCATAAGCTATGTCCAACTACAAACGACAAAGTGTGTAAGGGGGGGGTAAAAAAAAGGGTAGTGTTACAATAATATCTCAACAAAGACGCAAATAAGTTTGATATTAATACTATTCCATAAGCCTGGAGATATACATCGTCCCATAGTGCCTTGTAAGCTTGTGAAATGACATCACAGTGTTCATTTGGGCTGGAACCATGGGCAGCTGCAGCAGTAGCAATCTTCTCCCCATGCTCATCTGTGCCGGTTATGAATATTACTTTCTTTCCTAACAGCCTCTGCAGCAATTACATAGCAATAAGAATAAGCCCTTCCATGTCACTGCCCTTGTCAAACATTCCTATTAACCCCTAACACAAGAACTTAATTTGTCTTGGTCCACATGTTCAGGACCTATGGCTGTATGAGACATAATCCAAACACCATAGAAATCTGAAGGTCACAGCACAAAAGTTAGGGAGTTCACCAAGTATCATGTTGACAGCAAAGTTAATGACCCAAAACAAAGGAGGTTCTTCTCCAAACATTTCTCAGCAAACAAGTTTTGAAAACCATCCTCCAATCAAGTTTCTAAGAAAAATTCTACATAACTGATTCTGAAATGAAAACCAAACATTGATGCTTTTTTGGCGCCTGATAAAGGCAGGAAAATAACAGCAGAAGTTACAACTCTAAAGTTCTTACGAAATGTTCTACAAAACCTTTGTTCTAAATGGCGGCCGCCCAGGCCACCTAGGTGCTTGGAGGTGCCCTGCCGCCACGCCAATAGCCCTTGGCATTTGATTTGGCGCCCAGAGAGATTTGGCGGTGTTTGGCGGCTGCCTAGGCGGCCTTGGCGGCGGCAACGGCATCTTTGGAGGCCTTTGGAGGCCTAAAATATATATATATATATAAAATAATACGACGAATGTGAGCGAAGCCCTACTACTTATTGTCTTATTCAACTTATTTGCTAGTTGTTACTACTTAATTTCATTTGGGTTTGTACTTTGAAGTTTGAACTTGCATTATGGATACATGGAATATAGTTTGATTGGATAATGGTTTGTTAAAAAAAAAAAAATCCGCCAAATTGCTTGGCACCGCCTAGAGGCTTGGCGCTTGGAGGTGGGTCTCCGCCCTACAACCGCCAAGCGCCGTTTAGAACATTATACAAAACTGACTCTGAAAACAAAACCCCTATCACACCCAGAGTCATCATAATTTTCTAGCACAACAATTTGGCATATTTGCGGGAAGCTGGGAACCAATCAAACCTAACACGTGACGTTCATAACTTCATTCTCTTTTAACCCCAAGGGTTAGCCTGACGACCAAGGCTTAGGACTTAGGTTTGCTCTCTACCAAGGTCTCACGTTTGAAACCTCCCAAGTGTTGCATGTCACCTCTTATGGGGCCGGTCCATACAATACTTTACAGCTTTTATTAGGACTCTCAGCTAGTGGACGGTGGGAGTGAATCCCAGGGATGAGTCGAGTTGTACGTAAGTTGGTCCGGACAACTTGAGTCATTAAAAAAAAGAAAGACCTTTACTGTCTTTTGACAAATATCAACTCGTCTTCTTTTTTTCTCGGCTACCAAACAGGGAGTACCGGATAAAAGCCCTAAATTTGTTAACCCCAGGCCAAATTAAGAATGAATTCAACAACTATCAAAAAGAGACTAAAGAAGGTAGTGTTCACTTCACTCTCATTTAACCCCCAAGGTTAGCTTGGGACTTGGGTTTGCTCTCTACCAAGGTCTCACATTCGAATCCTCCCAAGTGCTGTCACCTCTTATGGGGCCGGTCCATACAAGACTTTTCAGCTTTTATTCGGACTCAAAGCTAGTGGACGGTGGGAGTGAATCCCACGGATGAGTTGAGGTGTGCGTAAGTTGGCCAGCTTGAGTCATTAAAAAAGAAAGACCTTTACAATGTTTTGCCAAATATCTACTCTTGCCTTTTTTCTTTCTCGGCTACCAAGCAGGGAGTACCAGATAAAAGCACTAAATTCTTTAAGCCCTAGGCAAACTAAGAATGAATTCAAGGAGAATCAAAAAGAGAACAACAAAGTGACCTGAAAACGGGCAATGGCGTCGGCGGCGATGGTGGTGTAGGCGCTGCCCATGTGGGGAGGGGCATTCACGTAATAAAGCGGAGTTGTGATGACGTAAGGCTCCGTGGTTGGGAGATTACCGCGCGTGCAGGTGCAGTAGAGAGCTCTTCGGGACGAAGAAGATGAGATTAGATTGGAACGAAAGTGGAGACGATTCTTGAGATTGTGGAGTCCTTTGGTATTGATGGGGTGCAGAGGAGATGATAACAACCAGAGGCTGTTTTGTATCGACAACTGTATTCGAGTAGCCATTGCTGCTTCTCTCTCTCTCTCTCTCGGAGAGAGGAACAAGGATAGAAAGTGATTACTATGTACTTTCAGTTGCAGGTGTGTTCACCCTAATGGAGTACGGAGTATTTTATTTTTGCTGGTATTTTTCTTTCAGTATTTTCGTTGAATTCGCGTTTCATGTTTTTTGGATTAAGGCCTTTTTTGGCCAAATAATTCAAATGGATCCGAATCGTTCATTAGCCGTAAAAACATTTTTTTGAATTCACATTTTATTTTTTGGATTGAGGCCTATTTTAGCTAATCTTATTATCTTATATTAGCTACTTATGGAGTAGTTTTTTTCCGATACTCGGGGACCTCTTTTTTTAAAATTCGCTTTAGGCCTCCATAATGCCAGGGCCGACTCTGTCTACGGAGTGATCCGTGCACAGAGTCTGTGTGGGTAGCAGCATTTCTACGGTTCTACCTAGAGTGTCAAAAGTTGCCGCGCTTGGTGCAAGAAGTTTTTTTTCCTTGGTGTTTACGCTAGTGATTAACTTATGCAGAATAATTTTTTACTTTTGTCTTTATTTAATTTTTTTTTTTGTATTTGTTAGTTTTAAGCCAAACTTTTATTTGATATAAATGAGTAAGAAAGAGAAGAATCGAAAAAGTAAAAAAAATTTAACTTTTACATAAATATTTTAAAAAATATCCAAAAAAAAAGCTTAAAAAGTCAGTTTTTGGACTTTTTCTTGAATATTTTCAAAAATATTTTTTTAAAAGTCCTCTTGTCCTTACTCATCCGTATCACATAAAAATTTGGCGTAGAACTAACACACGCAAAAAATAAAAAAATACAAGAAAGGACAAAACCAAAAAATTATGGTGCATAAATTTAATCATTAGCGTGAACAAATTCTGAGTTTTTTTTTTTTGTTTTGTACCTTGCATAGTTATTTATTTTTCTTTCTTGTTTGTTGCTCTGCTTCCCTATCTTGCTTTCAGTGGAAAGAAATGCTAGGCCATCTCAACCAGAGGCAACAAGAAAGCAAAGTCGTAACATAGTCTGGCTATATCTATACTGTCAAGTGTCAACACGATCCGTTTTCAGCTTGGATGAGATTATAAACCAGCAGCGCCTAAATGATCAACGCGGGCTTTATATGCATTCGAAAAGGTTTTGAAGACTACGAATTGGCATGTAAACGAAAAGGAACCGGATAATTCTCCCCTTAATGGGTTTGTTCGCGCTTTCAAACCATTACTATCTCTAATTTCAGTCGGTTGATGGCCGCTGAAAAAAATAGTGTGAATCTATCGTTCTGGTCGCAAATTTTCATCGCGATGAAACTAAGGTTGCACGAAGTAAGATTATTTGTTAAGTAATCTGAAGTCCTCAAAGATACGTAAATGAGTTCGAGAGAAATGTTACATATTATTAGATGCACAACAAACAAACAAACAACAGGAAGATCGAGGATGCGTCATTAACGTACAAATGTTAGTCTGCATTACTTCCAGAGGCACAAAACACAAAGGAAGAGGAGAGGAGGTAAGATTTTCCCCTTCATTCCTCACACCAGATACAAGATATTTCTCCCCTCATCCTACAAACAAAAGAAGAAGATGATGATAGTAACGATGGTGACTGATTATTGTCTCTATTGATTGCAAGTAAAATGCTCCCGGGGTAGAAATATATGTATATCGCCGAACACAGCTGGCACACACTTAAAAGACGTACCTTTCATTTCCCTGATTCATCGTACCATATCATATAATACATCAAGATACACATTGGGGCATATTGCAAGGATCATATATGATAGACAGAATACGCGACATGAGTATGTCATACACATACTCATTTCTCCTCTTTTATGATCAGGATTCTAATTCACAAGGCGGGTGTTTTTCGAGGTTTATGAAGTTGCACATAGCGTTTGGTGGACACAAATCAAATTAGCTTGAGAAGATTAATAAAGTAGGATTAAGAGAATCTCTCTGTGTGTGAGTGTGATTGAAAGAGTGCCGACGCATGCTTGTTGACATGGTTGAGTGAAATTTTACCAAGACCTTCTATATTGCACTAGTGCGGACGTCTAACCAGGATACGACAAGGATAAGAGAGCGGAATATGTGTCTTTAAGCCCCTACCAAGATTGGACACTGGATTTGCTAGCTTCGCACGACCATATAACGATTTGCTAGCTTCGCACGACAGTATATAGACTTTTCCGCTTTCCCAAATCAATTTGAACAATTGCTTATTTGGATGATTGAGGATACATGGTCATTAAGGAGGCCGTATACAAAAGGATAGGGGATAGGCTATTAGGCTGGGTGTCGCACGTTCTGATTCTCCCGGACGTAAACCCCCCCCAATAATCACCGGATACAAAATCCTCCAAATATATACCCTCTATACCTCTATATTTTGTTTTCACCAAAAACTACTTGCAGCGGCGGATTTAAGAAGGGCCCAGTGGGGGCACGTGCCTCCACTGTTGAAAAAATCCGGAATTTTTTTTTTTTTTAAAATATTAGCTCCTCAGACCTTTTAGTGCCACCTTTTTGACTTTTTATCCCCTTGCAAGTCTGTCAAGTCCACCTACCCACGTCTCTTTCTCTCTGTTTCCCAAAAACCGACTGAAATCACCAGGGATTCAGGGAGAGCCGGGAACAGAGAACCGATCGTCGAAGCTCGTCGGACCAGCTGGTCCAGCTCCAACGCCGATCGCCGGAGATCGTCGAACAATTGGGTATTTTTCTTTTCTCGTTTTGTTTCTCCTCCTTTTACACGAAACACTAGTGTTGTTTCTCCTTCCTCTTCAATGAATATGTGTTCATATAATCGTATGAATTGTATGTTGATGATGATTCATCTGTTTGACTGAATCATGGTCGGTGGTCTTGTGGGGGAAGAAAACAAGCTTACAAGGGAACCTAGACCTAGGGAGCCGGGAGGTGAACTGTGAATGTGACTGAGTGAATCTGATAGATAATATACATATACCTATAGAATGGAGTAATATAAAACAAGGGGAATAAAATAAGTCTACACTACTTAGCAAAAAAAAAAAATCAATAATGCCCACTAGCATCAAAATGACTCCTCTGTTTTTGTCCGGATGTGTTTAATTGTGTTATATACTATTTTTTGTTTACAGATATGGAGAGATACTATAAAACAAAGCCAAAAACTGATGAAATCCGTAATTCTCAAAAACAAGATGAGAGTTCTCCTCTTTCCAAACGAAGTTGTGTGGATTTTAATTTGACAGAACTTCCCGCGGATCCAGGGTTATGTCCTTCGATTATGGATTGCAATCCAAATGATCGAGACCAAAAACAAGATGAGAGTCCTCCTCTTTCTAAACGAAGTCGTGGGGAACTCAATTTGACAGAACTTCCCGCGGATCCAGGGCTACGTCCTTCGATTATGGATTGCAATCCAAATGATCGAGACCAAATCCGTAGGGCATATCTACAGAAAGGTCCTTGTCAGCCTCATAACCATAACTTTCCGAATAAAGCATTTGGGAAAACGATGCGGCATTTTATTTCGGCTTGGTTTAAAGAATTTCCTGATTGGTTAGAATATAGCATTACAAAAGATGCCGCTTTTTGTCTTTATTGCTATCTTTTCAAGCCGAATATTGGCGATCAAGCGGGAGGTGAATCTTTTGTTGGTAATGGCTTTTCAAATTGGAAAAAGAAACATAGACTACGTACTCATGTGGGGGGCCACAACAGTGCACATACTCAAGCTTGGAGAAAATGTGAAGATTTGTTAAACCAAAAGCAACATATTGAGACTATAGTTTTGAAGCAATCAGAACAAGCTCGGATTGATTATCGAACCCGGTTGAATGCATCAATTGATTGTGCTCGATTTCTTCTAAATCAAGGACTTGCATTTCGTGGACATGACGAGTCTGAATTTTCACGTAATCAAGGTAATTTTCTTGAACTTTTAAAGTGGCATGCTCAACGTAATCAAGATGTTAAAGCTGTTGTATTGGCCAATGCTCCACAAAATAATAAGTTGACTTCTCCTGAGATCCAAAAAGACATTGTGTGTGTGGCTGCTCGTGAAGCTGTTAATGTGATTGTTAGAGATGTTGGTGATGCACTTTTTGCTATTTTGGTTGATGAAGCCCGTGACAATTCAATCAAGGAGCAAATGGCACTTGCAATTCGGTATGTTGATAAGAAGGGCCATGTGATTGAGCGCTTTTTAGGTGTTGAACATGTTCCTAATACTAGTGCTATGTCGCTCAAGAAAGCTGTGGATAATTTATTTTGTAGACTTGGATTGAGTATTGGAAGATTGAGGGGGCAAGGTTATGATGGTGCTAGCAATATGCAAGGTGAGATAAATGGTCTCAAAGCACTCATACTAAAAGAGAATTCTTCTGCACATTATGTTCATTGTTTTGCACACCAATTACAATTAGCTCTTGTAGCTGTGGCAAAGAAAGATGACCGTATTGGATATCTCTTTCAGTTAGTCTCTAAAGTTGGGACCGTTGTTGGAGCATCATGCAAGCGGCGAGACATTCTTAGGGAAAATGAAGTGGAAAGAGTTCTTAAAGCACTTAATCTTGGAGAGATTGAAAGTGGGCGAGGGTTGAATCAAGAAACTAGTCTCAAGCGGCCTGGGGATACACGTTGGAGCTCTCATTATAGTTCTTTGGTTAGGTTAATGAGTATGTTTGCGTCGGTGATTGGTGTGCTTGAAATAGTCGAGGAGGATGGTACATACTTGGAACAAAGATTAGAAGCAACTTCTTTGTTGGAGTCAATGCAATCCTTTGAATTTATCTTGTATCTTCACTTTATGAGAACAATATTGGGAATTACAAATGACTTATCGCAAGCACTCCAAAGGAAAGATCAAGATATTGTTAATGCTATGGCTCTACTTCAATTGTCGAAAGGGCGGCTTCAAACAATGAGGGAGAGTGGGTGGATCACTCTATTGAATGTTACATCATCTTTTTGTGAAAAACATGAAATAGTTGTTCCCAATATGGATGATTTGTTTGTACCTCGAGGGGGAAAGAGGCGCAAAGCTCATAAGGTGACAAACTTACATCATTTCCGTTTTGAGATATTCAACTCCATTATTGATTTGCAAGCTATTGAACTTGATGCTCGTTTCCCTGAATCGACTACGGAGTTGCTTCTATGCGTGGCATGTCTGAATCCATCTAACTTGTTCTCTTCTTTTGACAAGGAAAAATTGATCCATATGGCTGAATTGTATCCGCAAGATTTTTCCTCTATGGACCTCATGATACTTGATGATCAACTTGATAATTACATTGATGATATGCGCACTACCATTGAGTTTTCAAGCTTGCATGGAATTAGTGATCTTGCACAGAAAATGGTGGAGATCGGAAGAAACCGAGCTTATCCATTGGTCTATTTGCTTTTAGTTTTGGCTTTAACTTTACCAGTTGCGACTGCTACAGTTGAGAGGGCATTTTCGGCTATGAATTATGTGAAGAATCAATGGCGCAACCGAATGGGTGATGAATGGACAAGTGATAGCATGGTTGCATATATAGAGAGAGACATATGTGAAAGCATTGACAATGAAACTATCATGCAAAGCTTTCAAAATATGAAAACTCGTCGAGGTCTATTGTAAAACCTTAGTTTAGTAACTTTTGTTTATGACTATGGTAGTTTTTGTTAGTATTTGTGGACAAGTTATTAACTCTTATGTGGGTTGATGAATATCTTAGTTTTTGGTAGTATTGTTGTATCATTTTGTTATAGTTTTTTTTTTTTTTTAAAGGTGGTATTTTTGTTACGCCTCCAGAGGTCTTCATTCCTGGCTACGCCACTGCCAAAAAGCTCAGCCTTTTTCGAAGTTTTGCCTAGTGATTTTTTTTTTCCTTCAAATTCTCACATTTTGCTGTGTTTGGATTTGAATTTTTTGAAAAATGCTTTTTGAGAAGCAAAGAGAACAAGGCAATTTTTCGAGAAGTGAAAAAATAGAATGGGACCGAGTCTAAAGACTAAAAAGTAAAGAGAGCTCACTAAAAGTGAAACACACACAAACCAAATCAAACTGAGCCTTGCATCGTAATCACTTGAAATCGGCTGCATGAATCTATTTCCTCCATTGAGTTCTGTCAATGGCTACTTATTCACACAAATTCCTTATACTCACACACACACAAATAGGAGCGAAACTTTTGGACCGGAAGATTATAAAATTTTGGCTAGAAGCACAAAAGTACTAAAAATAAACGTTTTAGGCATTTCAAATGGTGCCTCAATCAACCTAATAATCAACAGTTAGTTACAGCAATAATCAAGATACTAGTTGGTACCACTTGTGCCTCTTGACGAAATCAGACTTCTTGGCATCATCCTCTGCGGGAAAATCAGATTAAATTACTACATGCATGCATGTCGATTTACAAACGGACAATTCTACGAACACAACTTTAAAACTCAATCGTTGGTGTTTGAAAATTGTGTTCCTGGACTTTTTTGTATACGAAATACATAACGTATTTGTGTGATTTCTTGTGAAGGAATTAATTTTACAGATTAAGAGGGGCACGAACCGGTGAGGCTAAGAGAATACTTCGTGATGACGGCGCCGGTGACGGCGAAACCGACCAGGAATGGCCAGTTCCGATTCCACTCGCGCCTGAAGAAAACCGGCCACGGATCGAATGTCCTCATCTCTCTCTCTCTCTCTCTCTCTCTCTCTCGTCTAAAATTCGGAAGTCGAATAAGCCAGGTATTTGCATTGCAGTTTTGGCGGTATATTAGCAAGCGTGTCATCGGTTTGGAATGTCCTCGTCATCTCCCGCCGCATGCAACCTATACAGAACCAACGTTTGTGAGAAATTTTTCAGGGTGTCAAGTGGGGCACGACCACGTGGTGTCGTGCACGCATCTCGGCCGTTTGGCCCAAAACTTGGCACTGAAAAATTTGGCCCAGAACTTGGCACTGAAAATTTTTTTAAGACGGCCGAGAGATGTGTGCACGGACAGCACGTCCGCACGAGGCATTGAAAATTTTCTAAATGGACGTGGGATAGGAAGAAACAAACAAAATCAGACTGTATACTTGGGCAGTTTGGCTAAGCTTATTCTCTGTTTGCTTGAACGTCTGTTATCTATCTATCTCTATTAACGTACTCCCTCTTTCACTATTAACTGTTGTTTGATAAACGAAAATTTAAGTACTGATAATTAAAGGTTGAACTTTTTAAATTTTTTTGAAAGGAGAACTTTTTAACTTCAAAAGTTGTTTGATGATCAATTAAAGGCTGAATTAAAACAATTACTTTGGTTAATTACAACTACTGAGCTGAAACCAAATTAATTACTCTCTGCACTATTCTCAACTGTTAAGCTTAAAAAGTCAACTTTCTTAGTAGTATTTTTTTTTTTTTGCTTAAAAATGAATGGTTATTTTTCAAAATATTTGGATAAAAGTAAAAAAAAAAATTTACTTTTCTGATTCGAGACGAATCCATAATTTAAAAAAAAATGGCGCAAAACTAATAAATGCAAAAAAAAAAATTGAATAAGGACAAAACGTACACTTTTTCTAAAAGACGTGTTAGTGAAACGGGACTGGAACTTGTAATAGCGAAAAATTTCCTAAAACGGGACTGAAACTTTTAGTAGCGAAAAGCTTCCTAGGAATCCAACGTAGATTCCGTCTCATTACAATTACGAGTAGGGCAATGCTACCATTGTAATTTTAAACATACTCCATAACACATATATAACACAATTTGTATCCGAAACTGTTAAAATGCACATGGGTTCACCGTTCACATGCCTTGAATGGTTCCTAATACAATTTTGTTCAAAAAATTATATTTCAAAGTTGTGTTCGTGGATTTTTTGTTATGAGTAAAGGTGGACCGTGGATGAGAGCCAAGTCGAGGAGCTCTTTTTCTTCTTAGACGAAAGTCAATAGATCTCTTATCACTTAAGTGCACTTTTAATATTGTTAGGCCAAAGGCCTCTTGATGAGTGAAGCAGCTTTTTCGAGAGCTATATGAAAGATCTATGCAAGCCAAGTTGGGTACATGCATACCGTCGAACTTATTTGCACAAACTGAGCTATCGAGCTATGTTTGAGTTTAGACAAACCTTTTCTAATCTTTTTGACACAGGTTTTTTATTTTAAGTTTTGCTAGATTTGAGTGAAATTTTTACATCTTATTTTATTTTGATGAGAAAAAAGAAAAAATGCCATTTCAAGAGAAAGAGAGATTTATTCACGGAGTCGCTATTCACGGAGCTACGCGATCTTGGCTGTCCGTTTTGGCTTTGGACGGTCTGAATTTAAATAAAACTTTTCCGGAGAAGAAATCTCCTACAGAACAATCCTATTAACATCCGGAACATCCAAAATACTCTTTGACTGTCGTGATTTAGGCTCCGTTCCAGAAACCTTCTTTAAAAATAAGCAGTTTATTTCACATTTTCAAACTCAAAAAATAATTTTTTAATTTTTTTTGCACTGTATAAAAAATCTTGATAGGATCTATCAAATAAGATCCATATTGGTAGAAAAATTATTTGAGTAAACACATTATTTTTGAACTTGAAATTACCTTTGTAAAAATTAAATACTTATTTTGAGTTGCAGAACAGAGCCTAAACTTCCGTAAACAACCATGGAACCGTCTAAAAAAATTTGGCAGTAATTAGTTGGAAGTGAATGGACACCTACCATTGAGGTGGTAACCCAGATGGTGGGAGTCACCTCATTTCTTTAACAACTGCACAGGTTCGAGCCCCGGGAGGTACATGTGTGCATGTACCCGGTGGTGCCATAATAGGCTTTGATTCGAACCCGTCGTTGGACCGAAGAGGGGGATTTCTCGCCGCTGTGCACCAGGTGGTGTCGTGGTGACGGCCCGTTCTTCCGGACGATAGCTATGGCTCGAACCGGACATTCTACGGCGGGTCGAAAGCCCCTGTGGTCACCTAAAGGTCCTAAACATATCCGGGGAACTGAATAGAGTGGCGTCACTGTAGGTGTACTATTTCTAGCAAGTTTCACATCACATTAGGCCAATTCGGCCGTTGCCGGTTCAGTGAATGATCTTGATTCACATTCTTTAACACCACAATCCCCTAACCCATTCGGATTTATCGCCGAAAAGGGTGTCCAATTAGCTGAACCTAGCTTTTTTGTCTCAACTCTTGCTTTGTTTCCCAGCCTCCCATGGAGATTTCCTGGACTACACAGATCAATGGGGCCGTCCCAATCCACTGGGAGTGCTATATAATGAGGCTGTGTGTGGGACTACGAGGTAATTCTCACCGGGGAACCAGTCGGAGAATTGAGCCGTCCGACAACGGAGAGATTCTCACCCTCTCTGTGGATTGGGGAAATGGCCATTGCTTGGGAAGATCTCGTGCTTATCAAGCAAGGGAAGGAACCCGGGGATCCGTGGGTCATCACCGTCAATTGCCCGGATAAGGTCGGACTCGGGTGCGACGTCTGCCGAATTGTATTGGATTTCGGACTCTGCATTACCAAAGGAGGTCGGTCACCATCTCTCAAAGACTCTCAATCTAAACAATTGCTATACTCCCCAACTATGGGTACACCCTTTGTGTACACTACACCAACTTGGGTGTGACACATGTCCCATACTAATCAACTTATTCGGATATCGGTAAGGGCATGATCAATTTATTCAGTTTTTGTTCCGGTAAATTCGGGGACGAAATCGCTTGAAATCGATCAAGCGCTTGCCGATTTACGGATGAGCTGAATTTTGTATTTTTTAGGAAGTCTTAAAAACATATTTTAAACCTTTTGAGTGGCTCCAATCATTAGTGTAGAACCCTGAACTGAGTCCCGCACAATGTGGTGATGTACATCAAATGGTGCACCCATAGTTCCATTGGTTAAGAGCTTAACAGAATGTGAACCAGGATTTTGGTGGTGAATGATATGAATCCGAACCGGCAACAGCCGAATTGGCCTAATGTGATGTGAAACTTGATAGAAATAGTACACCTGCAGTGACTACACTGTATTCAGTTCACCAGATGTTTTAGTTGTTTATCACTTTCTGTTGTTCTAATTTAATATTTTACTCAAATGTTATTTTGATGGATGGAATATTAAATACATGTGACAATACGGTGGTTTCTAAAGGGATATATTGTTAGAGATTATTAAGGGTTGTTGAAATCTCTTTAGACTTGGTCTTCTAATTTGCTAATATCTCTCCTAAGAGTTAGAGGAGTATGATCTTATCCCTAACAAACTTTTGACTGTATATTTTCTATATATATAGTCATATACTTTTGCAAGAAAAATATATACACATACAACAAAATACTCGTTACTCTTCTCCACTCTAGTTTCCAAAGTATATAGCAAAATCCTTTATCCTTTTTCTCATCCAATTAGTGCTCTATATTGGAAAAACAAAAGCTTCTGCTATTTCTTGTACTCGATGTTTAAGATTGTTTTTCGTTGATTATTTCAAGTGTCGGGAAACTACATGGTTCATGAGTTTAATTCACTGCACAGAAGAGAACTTGAAGGTCGATGTATCTTAGGAGTGCCATTCAACCCTGTACAAAAGGGGGTATATCGTTCCTTAGGAGAGCGCTATCACGTGCCTCGATCACCCCACAGGCTATTCTATTCCTTTCTCTATTTATTTATATTGCTGAATTTGATCGCTGAATATTATTTAGAGTTGTTATTCTTCCAGAAAATTCCTATTGCATATATTTTCTCCAACACTTTCATCTTTACTTTTCCCGCACTGGCTTTTCGTCAATGGGGTCTTTTTCGTTGTCTCATACGAAAAAATATGTAAAAATTTGACACTTTGTGTCAGTCGAAGTTGAAGTATATTTTAATTCGGTAATGATATCAAGATGCAAAGTTTTTTCTTATAGAAGTCAATGGAGAAGAAGAATTTATCCAGAGGTGGAATAGGAATTGAACTCTTTTAGAGGTTAACTGTAAATTGTTCATTGACGCTGGTTTTGGGTTCTCTTTGTTTCGAATTTTGATTGGAAACAGTTTTTTGTGGAAAAAATAATTTGTGAATGCAGATTTTTGTACTGATGGTTACTGGTGTTACATAGTACTGTGGGCCGTTCCACAAACAAGCTCAATGACAGTTGATTGGGAGAGGTTGAAAAAACGCCTGCTGTCTGCCTGCCCTTCATTTTTGATGTCATCTTACTTCAACCAGAAGTCCAGTGGTTCCCCTCCGTTGTTGTACATGTTGAAGGTCTTTTGCCTCGACCGAAAAGGGTTGTTACATGGTAAGAAGTTAGTATTTCTAAGATTATTTGGTCGTATATTAACGAAGAGCAAGAAGATACAATGAGACTTCTTGATACACGCCGCAAGAGGTGAACAAGATGATGGTAAAGCAGACCAATACAAGTGAACACCTTACTAGCCTAGCATTAAAAAAGAGCAAGTTCTCCCACACTCTGAGAGGTTAGGCGAATAAGGCAAGGAGAACCAACCCGAGAAGATGGAATTCTACTTCTTACAAGACTTTCCGCCGGACTTCTTATGCTCAATAGATATGTTAGCTTTCTCTCTAGCAGGCTTAAGATATTTGATTTCCTATGCGAGCTTCTTGAGGTTCTTACCCCGTACAGCCGGGGGTCTTCCATGGCCCAATAAGATCACCATTTCAAAGGGTCTTTGAAGGCCCTCAGAGATGAGTGGATCAACGCAGAGCTAGCTCAGGATCATCATCTTCAGATGATGTAGAGTGACTCCTCCTACCGTTTGCCACCTTCTCCCCCCACCTTTGGTTGAGGGGCCTCGGCCTCCCCTTTCTTGGAGGATGGATCTTTCACAAGTACCTCTTTCACACCATTACCCGAACTTGAGAGAGAAACCACGTCTCCCACTATGGGAGCCACACTTGAGGGGCAAGTACAAGTTGTTGGTAGTTCTTGTTCATCTGCCTTATGAAGTCCTCCATAGTACCTGATACGCACATGATTCTCTGCAGATGTTACTAAAGCCCTCTGTCAGCTTGAGCTTTCTATTGAAAGAGCGAAAGTGATGACAACACCAGATGGCAAGCTCTTGAATCTCTTCTTCATCACAGATAACATCACAGATAACACGTGAGTTTTCCTGTATGCAATCATTTACGCTTTTTTTTTTCTTGAGTATGAAACCCATTTTTCTTCATCAAAACTAAATCACTTTGCGTTGGTGTAGTTGTGACATAATTCTTAGAGTTAGTTCTGTTTTGATTGGGTTGATATGGTTTAGTATCTCCCAGAAGCTTGGTGGCTGTCGACTGACGGGGTTAGATCCATTTACTTGTCCGAAATTCTTTTGAATTAGGCGTGTGTTCAGACTATTGCCCATGTACAAAGTATATAGAACAATCATCTGGCCGTAAAAATGAATACCTCAAAAATCTACATATCATGTGTAGTGTGAAAAAATAATTTATTCACTTCAATCATAAAGTGAAATACTCTGCGTAAAATTAAATGTCTCAAGTTTTTTTCGTTATTGGTTTTCAAACACCTTAGCAATGGACAACTTTACTTCGTGAATCATGTACTCTATTTTTCTGAATACTCTATTTTTCTGAATACGTTTTTTGCCTGATTGAGGACTGAACATGCTCCCAAGAATACACACTACATGTAGCAGTATTTCTCGAATTGTTGGTTATGTAGAAGTGATTTGTTCGTTTTTAATGTGATAATATTTAATTTCAGGGACCTTTTACATACCTCAAAGAGACGAGAGGAAGCATGTAAACATCTTGACGTTGTCTTGGGGGAGTATTGCATCAGCTGTGAACTTCAGCTTGCAGGGCCTGAATCTGCAAGTCACCTAGATTTTTCGACCCTTTCAGAAGCAGTTGCTGAAGAATTGTTCAGTCGTGACCTGTTGAGGAAGGAAGCAAGTTTGCAAACACTAAGCCCTGACATGGACAAAGTAAATCTGGGGGCTATTACAGTCGATGATTTTCTGAGCCCCGCTCATACGTTGCTTCAAATACAATGTGTTGATCAAAAGAGTGTTGTGTATGACATTTTCAGGACTTCGAAGGACTTCAATATTCAGGTATGTGATCATGAAATTTTTTCGTAAACAGCTGAATCCTGTCAGCCATACCAAAGTACAATTAACTGTGCAAAGTGCTCTTTTTTCGCTCTTAGTCAAGTTTTTGTGAGAGGAACATTTTTATTCAGATCCCTTGTACTCCCCTTTCCAGTGTGCTTTGTTGAAATCTGCGTGACCAGAAAATGCTATTAGCCAACAATTTATGTTTTGGAAATGCACCTTCCAAGACATTATATAAACCTCCATCCCTATACTCCCAAAAGTTTAGCAATCCAAATCAACTCCCATAAGTTTTCTTATATAGTTCCCACGTATTTTTTTGCTCGGCTCCTATTTATTCCCTTACTGTGATCTTAGATGAAAAATCAAATTTAATGAGCTACAACGGAGTTCGGCGTTTTGCCTAGCCAATAGGTTAAACGTACACCCAAAAGATGATGACAATGCTCCTAGGATATGTTTGAAAGAGGCAAATTCTATGAGTGTAATCTTAAGAGCTTTCCCCTACATACTGTCGTGGTTTAGGGCATGTGGCCTACCACATTCATCTAAGGTAACATAGGATAAACTATTTCAATAGTTGTAGAACTATGTGGACAATTTGGTTAATGAGGTTACTATTTCAGTAAGATCGTATCACTTCTCCAACTTGCTTGAATTCCCCTTGTAATTCTTGCTGCACATCTTCTTTTGTTTTACTAATGTGATAAACCGTGCATATAACAATGTGCTTGCAAATGTTAGGATACTTATTCATAGTGTGCGGTTGTTCTTCGTTTAGATTGCGTACGGAAGAATATCACCCAGTGTGGAAGGCAGCAGAAATGTGGATCTATTCATCCAGAAAGCAGATGGGAATAAGATCGTGGAGCCAGACAGTCAGATTGCTCTGTGTTCTCATTTGAAGGAGGCGATGCTTCATCCGATGCGAGTTACCATGGCCAACCGCGGCCCAGATGCTGAACTCTTCGTTGCTAATCAGGTTGAGTTATCTGGAAAAGGAAGGCCACGTGTTTTCTATGATGTTACTTTCACTCTAAAGATGCTTGGGATATGTGTCTTTTCGGTACGTTCGCAAAAAAATGTCTTCCTATCTCTTTCTGTGATGATTCTTGTGTGAATAAAATCTCTTTTTCTGTTGGTCTGAAGGCTGAAATCAGAAGGCATTTAACCTCAGATCGTGAGTGGGAAGTGTACAGATTCCTTTTGGGTGAAAGCCACGAATTTCCTTTAGCAAGTAGTCGAGCTAGAACAGAGATTGTGGACAGAGTGAGAAGAACACTTATGGGCTGGTGATCCAATTCGTATCTTCATTGGTCATCAAGAGGAACTTCTTTCTCTCTCAAGAAATATTCTCTTTTAGTCAGCCTCATTTCTGCTTAGCTGAATCTGGCACCCTCTGCTGAGAATCATGTCCAGCTAGATATGGAGAAGAACCAGAGTCCCTGCAACTCTGTGGCCAACTGTGGGGGACTATCAAGGTGAAACTCGTCGCCTCCCCAAAGTTCTTTAGGCTAGAAAACCATATCCCGGTCTAATACTTGCCTGCTTACATTTGGTGATCCGAGTTCGTGGGGGAAGATTGTCTAGGATGACTTGTAAGGCTTTTGCGCAAGGTTATCTGCCCAAGTGTTGGATTCATCATTTCTTATGGATAGGACATGACGAAGCAGCAAATTATCCATGTTTCTTTCTATACTCATTCTAGATACGAATCATGTATTGCAAGTGAATGTTCAATTGAGAATGCCGATCACATATCTCTTACTTTTATCCAATTGTTTTGAGCGTTTCGCATGGGTGCTTTGTCCATTGCGAAGAGTTCACGTAAAAGAGTTGATGAGCATTACATACTCTTTGCAGTCTTTGTTATGTACTGTTTGAACTCAAATGTAGCGAATCGGATGTGTAGTAGCCGATAAAATTGCTACTTGGTTATATTGCTTGTGTCTGCTGGGTCCACCCTCTTGGTGAAGGAGAAAAACAAAGTTCTCGTTGTAGAATTGACATGTCAATCTGATCAGTGTTAGGGGTTTAAGGCTTGGCCTGAGAGCTATAGCAACAAGGTATTGTGATCTTTTCTTTTCCAGATTACTAATTTACTATTGTGAACTGAACAAGTTGATTTTTGACAAACATGGTGATTTTTGACATGGTTAGTGAATGCATGTAGGTTTGGGGTGGCCTGAGATTTTCGAGGCCCTAAGCGGGGTTTGAAAATGGGGCCTTTCATTGTTTCGTATATTGGAGTATTTGAATTTAGTAGCACAATAGGCTTGTAGCGCAATGGCAATCCGCTTATCACACCTCATTAGTACTACTTTGGTTGCAAGTTCGAACCTCAGCGACATCAGTTCGAAACTAATTTTTGTACATGTTCAAAAGGTGTTCGCATTAAAAAGTTGAAGTACCTGGGATTCGAACTCACGTTGTCGCGTAAAACGAGCACATCTTATTGCCGCACTATGTCAACCTATTTGAAAAATGATTGACATACATAAATTTGATTGGTCTCTACTTGGGGGCCCTATGATTGGGCCAAAAATTTGAGGTCCAAGACGGTCGCCTTGTGAGCTTATACCCAAGGCCAGACCTGACTATATGTGTGAAGTGTGCTAGCCGAGCCGTCCATCTAGACAAACAATGTCTAAATTTGATTTCGGGTCTTGCAAATCTGAGTCGTCCACTAAGGAAATGAAATGTAATCCACTAATAACCAAGATGGATGGCTCAGATCGTGCACTACAATTACACGCGGTTCCTTGGCTTGCACTAGTCTACATCAATGACCTACCAGGACCATCTCTCTTTAACTTATACTTACATGTACTTTATTTTGCTCCTCTTTTTGTAGCACAACAAAAACCTAGAAAATTTAATTCTTTCATTTCATTCAATCTTCCTTACATACCATATGTGAAGTTCACAGAAATGAAAAAAAAAAAAAAGAAAAGAAAAAATCCAAGAATTTTATTTTAACTGTTATTAAATGTTTTGTGGTGCATGTTGATTAAAACTATATAATAAAAAAATGATAACCATCCGTTCCTAAATAAATGTTCTGGTTTGCAAACCTAGATCTTTAAAAACATTCAATTTTTTCGTTAAAAAATTCATACCTTTTTTCACAAATTGGAAAAATTCATTAATATCTATTTTCATTGATTTGTGAAAAATATTTGATAGCGAGTCAAATGCATCTAAAAGACATAAGTTTGCGGTCCGAACATTTATTTAAGATCGGAGACGTAATTTTTAAAAGAAGGATGCGATTGAACCGGAGTCAGGCGTTGAACCGAACATTGCCCGTATAAGTTGCAAAACCAGTGGGTTAATGTTTTTCCGTTTCCATTGTTCGATGAGGAGTGTCCCTTCACCCAGGTTTCCTTTCCCACACTCTCTCTCTCTCTCTCTCTCTCTCTACGTATAATTTGCATGCGATGTGTTTTCCTATTTTGTTCGATTTCTTCGAGATTCATACGTATATACTTATACATATGTATGTATACCTCGATTTGCTGTTTCATGATACTCTCGTTTTCTCTCTCCATTTATCTATCTATTTGTGTTTTGCAAATTGGGAGGAAAGACATTTTAGGGTTTCAATTGTAGCTGGCGAATGTTCAAGAATTGTGAATAAGGATTATACATAAATCATAATATGTCTTTGTAATTCGTTGTTTTTGAGAATGTTGGAGAAAATAGCAGTTGAGGCTTCATGCGACGACGATTTGAGTTTGTTCTAATAGAATTTTATTTTCTGGGTTGTTGTGTGGGAATAGAAACGGAAATAGCAATTGTAGCTAATTTTGTTTCCTACAAAGTGTTAGAGTTGAGGTTCTACTAGATTTAGCTGGGAATAAATTTTGGAAGTTTTTTTTTTAGCTCAATAAGAACAATATGAGAACATGGTAGGGAAGCCATGGAAATACTTGCAGGCACTGAGACCGAAGAAAAGACAAACTCTTGGTTATGTTGTATACCTGGTTTGTTCTGGTTAATTAGAGAGCTGAACCGCTGTCTGGTGTGATACTATTTTAAAGCAATTTAAAGTGTTGTAGTTTTCATTTGTTCACAACTTGACACGAAGCTTTGTATAGCCTGAAAATGAAAATATGGAATGATAGACCAAATACAAGGACTCTTGAGCCGCAATGTCTCCTTTGTAGTCCTTCTGATTCAGTTTCCCTAACTGTATTGAAACTGCAGTTACTACACAAAGGGTTGTTCCCAACCGGGAGATAAAAACATTGATTGCATGGAGATAAATTGCCATATGGATCACTTGTAGTAATTGGTCAATGATCACACTCTAGAAACAGATTTGATTCTCCTATGCTTCTATAGTGTCCAGAGTCTACAATAAGAAAAATTTACACATCTAGCTAAAACTAACTTTTGCAAAGTCATGCAAAACAATCATATAGATCTGTTTCTATTAGACAAATCCATTATGCCTTAGGATACATGTGCATGTTTGTTTTCCATGTTAAGGTTATAGGAGTACGTGTGATGTGAGCAGGTTTTTTGGTCCATAAAAATCATGGGAGTCATAGCCTTTAATATGATGATTCATTCATTCTACAAATTTAGAAACTTGGTTGTCCAAGTACGGAGTATTTATTTTTATTAGAGGATTGACATATACTGATACTGTTTTTGTAGTTAAAGTTTGGCTTCTGACCTTGTGGCAGTAAACTAACTGTGAATTTTCTTAGGTTGACAATATTGGATATCTGTGACGGAATGGATTTCTGCTGTCTCTCTCTCACTCTCTATGGTTTAAAGATCATTTGGAACTAGGGTTGGTGATTGGGTTTTGTGGTTATGTTAGCAGGGAGGGGATTCTTTGGCGTTGGTGGGTCGCTTCAAGTAATTAGGCAGATCTTTGTTTAGGTTCTTATTTTGTTTTGAAAATTTACAGAGCATTCTCAAATATGAGTCTCGATAGAAGAAGTCCTTCGCGAACCAAGAGGTATCGGAGCAGTGAACGTGCATCATTCCGTGATGCACCTTATCAAAGGGATCGCCGCATGTACCGGTATGTATGTTTGTAATTTCTGGAAAAATAAACAGTTGTAATCTGTTTATTAGCGATTTAGCATTGTGCTCTTCCTTGAAGAAAACATTTAGTTTTCTTGCGTAGTTGTGCTTTTGTTAGTGCTCTGGTCATGGACTATTACATGATATTGTTTGTCTATTTACATCTGGCTTCTTCACGTATCTCGATAAGATCTTTTATTAGTTTTTTCTAGGTTTGGTTTTTAAGTGTCTTGCGACTGTTGATTTGGTAGTGCAGACTTGTCTAGTTGTCTCAGCTGAACCTGTATCTGGTTAGTCTGCCAAGGAAACTACTTTCTAATAGGTTCATGGTAAAGACCATTGTCTCTGCTGTCATTCTTTAATTGATGGCTGAAAATGCTGGGAAAAATAAAATCAATTGAAATCAGGGCCATGTAGTTAGTGTCATTGTTTTGACATTCAAAAGGATGTCCTGACATATCACATCTCCACATCCTTTCAAAGTTAACTTCTCCTTGTTTCGAAAGCAAAGAAGATGGAGGATGAACCATGAGCATAATCCTTATGGCTGGCAGTATAATAACTCATTTTATGCTTTGCTTCTCTTGAAGTGCAACTTGCCAAGTGTCGTCGAAATCAATGACATTCAGCACCAAACACCTAAGAGAGGTACATCAAAATTCAAGGTCATTCCTCTTTCTCCTTTGCAACCTCATTATCCACGAAAACACACTTCAAGGGGAGAGAGCCCCACAAGTCCTTACCTTTTCATCAAGCGCCATTTGGAAACTATGACATCCAATTGACATTTACATCCTTATTTGATCTGATAAGGGGAGCTAAGTAAGGAAAATTTGCTTGAAAAGTGCGAAAACAAAAAACGAGGCAAAAACAAGTATCCAAGAAGTGTTGTCAACACACAAGATCATGGTTAAATTGACAGCAGTTCACCTAAGAGAAGACCTTCAGATTAACCTGTCTTATCTTGGTTTCATGAATTTGTTTATTTGTTTTATGCAGCAGAATAGAGGGAGCCGCGATCTTCAGATTTCACCTATCTGCTGCCTGTTATATTGTTTTGTCATGCATTTTTCAGAACAGAAAATTTGGAAGGATCAATATAACCTATCTGTTCCATGCTCTCTCTCTTTTCTTTTCCGTAAACATACTCTTTCGTTTATACTCCAAGAAAGATACATCAAGGTCCATTCAGGACTCAAAACCAAAACTATCTCAGTCAACTCCCTAAGACATAAGTCCAGGAGTCACCAAAGCAGAAAAATAAAAAGTATACAACCAGGCACCTATCAACAAAAAGAATAGAAACTTCAATTACACTACTACAGCAGAAGACCTCAATCTTGGGAAAGGAACTCCCCAAGTCCTGCACAGAACCCTGTTCTCCTGTGTAGTTTTGATATTTTTGCCTCTAGATGTCTGTATGGTATGATCTGGAAGGAAGCCTGTCGTCACTTGCGTTATACTGTATCAGAAAACATGTGTGGCATTATATGACTCATTATATGCTTCTGTGGTTATGATCTGATGAATTCCTCAGTTGAGTTGCCCAATTTTGATGTCAATTTTGACTCATTATATGCTTCTGTGGTTATCAATCGTATTCACTTAAACACGGATGCCGCAACCCAAGCATCAAAAAGGAAAGCTTTACTGTTGATATTCAAAATTGTAGCTACTCATTTGTTTTCTTGTTGCTTTGTCCAGTTTGTTTACTAGTACTTTGTGAGTATACAAGAATTCCTGCATGTTATCATTGAGTTTGAATTTTACCACATAACCATCTGTTATTTTTCAGGCAAGATTACTTGTGTAATAACTGTAAACGACCTGGTCATTTTGGCAGAGATTGTCCGAATGTGACTGTGTGCAATAACTGTGGACTCCCTGGGTGAGATGAATATCTTTTCATTCTTAATGTTGTTATGTTCTCTCGCTTATGGGAAAGCATACTCCTAATATTAGATTTGTGTTACAACGACTCATGCTGCTTTGTTCTTATTATCCTTTTTTTTTTCTAGCTTCCTTTTTCTGAAAATTGGTAGATTATTGGGATGAATTCCGAGCTTCAAGAGTAAATATGACCTCTCTGCTTTTTAATAGTTTGATTCTAGGTTGGATAAGTGGCCTGAAAATCAATTTGGAGATTTATTTGTGGTCGGATTATGTGTTTAGGTTGTTGCAAGGTTCTCCTGGTGCCCATTACCTGGAGAACTGCTTCATTTCAATGGAGGTAATGCCCCGTAGAAATTCCAAGGCCTTAATAATGGCTCTGGTCGTTCCTTAAAGAAACTGATTAGCCTGTCCCTTGAATAACCCATTGTTTCACTCAAACTAAGAAGCACGAATTGAAGGTGACGTTTCTGTGTCGGACACTGACACTTCTTGGACACATGTCCGATACTGCTTTTTCCGGTCCATAACCTAGAAACATTACTTTATTTGGATACATGTCTGACACTCTTTTTGCAATGTGCCGGAGACGTCTTGGGTGTCTATGGACTATGCATAAGAAATTAGTACGTAATTGACACATCTTGAACACTTGCTAGCTTGTGATTGTCAAAACTGCGGAATTCAATGTATCACTATCTTATACAATTTGAAAAGCATACTCGTTAAGAGTAATCATATTTCAATTTCACGTAAAATCGGTAGAGAAATCAAAAGGTACGTTAGTGTATAAATAAAGGTAGGTTGAGGAGGATCAGATTTATACGGCAGGCTTGCAGCATCGCAAGAGTAAGATAACTGGCTGCTGCGTTCTACTATTACTCTGTGTTCCTATTAGACTACACGATGTAAATCTCAGTAAGAGTGAAGTAAAGTAGAATATTGGATGGAACATTATCAAAGTAGCATTTCTGAGCCGTTTCCATGCCCTAGTTCTTAAGGTTTTCTTGAGCAACATGTCTGTCGAGATTCTTCATATTAGTTGGGACGTAAACTGCTGGTCAATTTGTGTATTTATATCCATATACATGTTTAACTATATATTTGCACGTTTGTATCCAAATGTATTCCCAACACAACTGTGTCCTAGTTTTAGGGAAAGAACGTATCAGCTTGTCGTGTCATATCTGTGCCCCTGCCATATCTTTGCTTCTTAGCTGGCACACTGCTGCTAGATCTCATATTTGCAATTTCTTTGTCTTCATTTTAGTCACGTTGCTTCTGAGTGCACCTCAACAACCACGTGTTGGAACTGTAAGGAACCAGGTCATCTCGCGAACGAATGCAACAATGATCCAGTCTGCCACATGTGTGGAAACATGGGTCACCTGGCTCGCGATTGCTCTAACTCAAGTCTTCCCTCTCACGATGTAAGGCTCTGCAACAACTGTTACAAGGCAGGCCACCTTGCCACGGATTGCACCAATGACAAGGCGTGCAACAACTGCCGCAAAACCGGTCACCTTGCCCGGGACTGCCCAAATGACCCGGTTTGCAACGTCTGCAACATATCCGGCCACATGGCCCGCCAATGCCCCAAGTCACACCTGCCACCTATGGAAATGGTAGGTGGCCCTTTCCGTGACATGATTTGTCGTAATTGTGGGCTTCCGGGACATATTAGCCGTGACTGTGTATCTATAGTCATCTGCAACAACTGTGGTGGGAGGGGACATCAAGGTTACCAATGCCCCTCTGTGCCGATGCTCCATCGTGGGCTTCGTAGGTTTTAATTAGCTGGTTGGGTAGGGTTTGTTGCTGGAACTTCTTATTTGAGTTGTTCTGATACATTTGAATGTGGAGTGAGTTGATTGATTTTGAAGAAGAGTGGTGTTTTTCTTGTCTCTTTAGAAATGCTTGGATGCATATATAGAGGCACGCCTTTTGCAGGTTGATGTAGCAGTAATCTTTTTTAGAAGGTTTCATTAATGAGATTGGGATTGGTCAGAGTTACTAGGCCTCATTATCCTTAATGTTTGGTATTTTTTGTTTTTGAACTTATGTTCATGTTTCTGAATTTTTGCTAGATTCACATGTTTTTGGATTAATCATTCATCCCATCGATGAAAAGCAGTTTAAAAAATAAAAAATATATATATTGTGATCAAAAGCCACCAAACAATTGGTATATTTTATATTTTGTTGGCTCTATGAACTTTTTTCAGCTTCAATCAATATTGTTATACTTTTTTGATTTCTTTCGTCGGGACAGATTATTAGTCTTAAAAATATGACGAAAAACTTAATACAAAATGCAAAAATAAAAAATACAGGCCAAAAATTTTTTTTTCCCGGGAGTACGTAGCCTAGATTCTATCCAGGCTATCCTGAAGTATGCAACTCTGTAGCTTGCAGCCTTCAGTTTGAATCCATTTCAAACAAGAGATCACTGCTTTAGATTTCCAAACTTGAATAAACCTTAGTACATGCCAAAGTTGGTCTAAATTTGACTACGTAAAAAATTGGTTTGATCTTATCTCTACTTGTTTAGGTTGAGTTCCGCTAAGGGTTTTTTTGGATTTTTTCTTGTTTTATCCTTATTCAATTTTTTTGTCTTTGTTAATTTTGTGCATAACAAGCCACTTTTGGGCTTTATCTTGGAATATCTAAAAAAAAATTTGGATAAAAGTCATAATTTTTTACCTTTCTGGTTCATCTTGACGAGACGAATCAATAATTAACAAAATTTAGACGAAAACTGACAAGCACAAAAAAATAATAATAATAAGGACAAAACAATAAAAAGACCAAAAGACTTGGCGAAACTTAGCCTCAATATAGGAGCACAGGACGTGGAGTAATACTCCATTTGTCCTGGTTTGTTTGTCTACTTTTTGACATCTTCATGTCCTAAAATATTTGGGACATTTATGCCCTTAAAACTTTCATTTATGCCCTCCCCTTTTAAAAGGAAAAAAAAATGAAAAGAGTGCATTTTTATTTAATTCTAAAATGATGAGGATATATCTAGAAACACAATCCCTTTTCACAGTACTGATTATACTCCCTTAATAAACTGGGGTTCGAAAATTAGACAAATAAATTGAGTTCGAAAATTAGACAAACAAATTAGGAGGGTGAGTAGAACGTAGCCAGATCTTACTCGTTACAACAACTTGAAGCACAACTTAAACATGGACCCCCATTATTCCCATAAATTCAAGCCCAATATGTGCTTTTATTAAAGTCTTGATGCAACCTTAACTGCGAGACTCTCATTTTCCTCGTCACATCTGACGGCACTCAGCAAATCTGCAAACACAGCCATCCGAATCTGACCGTACGCGTGTCCATCCCACCTCAGCCCAGCCAACTCCTCACCCAACCTTACCGCCGCCGTAACCGTCTCCTCCGCCCCACCTTCCACCGCCTCAACTACCCCCAACTCTGCCGCCTTCTCCGCCGTCAGCTTCGCTGCCCTCAACAACACCTCCCTTCTCGCCGCCGGCGATTCGATCTTGCTCCGTATCACCGCCACGAACCACGTCGCGATAGGCAGTCCGATGTCGAGCTCGCTCATGTATAGAAACCCTCGGTCCTTCCGCATCAAGACGTAGTCGTGGGAAAGAGCGAGTATGAAGCCGGCGGCGGAGGCGTGGCCGGTGACGGCGGCGATCGTGGGCACGGGGAGGGAGATCAGGTCGGCGATTAGGGAGCGGAGCTTGGAGTCCATGAGTTTGAGGCGGTGGTTGGTGTCGGCGGTTTTGGCCCAGGCGAGGTCGTAGCCGTTGGAGAAGAATTTGCCATGGGCGGTGGTGATGAGGGCGGTAGAGGAGGAGGATTCTGAGCGGACTCGGTGGAGGGCGGATTGGATGGAGTCGAGGAGGTCTGGGTTGAGACGGTGCTCATTGAGTCCGGTTAGGGTTAGGATGAAGACACCGCCCCGCTTCTCTAACGTACACATTTCCATCACTGCCATAGAAGGAAAGCAACGACAAGAAGAAGTAGAGGAGAGAGCATGGCAGTTTGTATACTCTGTCGGTAGTAGTAGTACTTGTTAAAAGCATTAAGCACATGCCTATGTTTTTTCAAACGTGCCATGTGATCTTTTTTATTTTTATGCCATAGTTATTTGTAACGCTTTCTCACGTAATTTCTTTGTGTTATGTGGGCAGATAAAGAAAGCATAGATCCTGCATATAGCGTTTGGTCGTTGAGATTAAATACCTTCCGCGGCCGGCAGAAACTATGGGTTTCACACCTCATCATCTTGGGCCCTACAGTGCGTTAATTTTCGATCTGAACCATTCAGAAACTATGGGTTTTACACCACCGTCATCTTGGGCCCCACAATGCTTTAATTTTCAATCTGAACCATTCATTTTGTAGGACTTGTAGATGAGTATTCTTGTCCAAAAAATTAACTTCACCGGATATTGATAGCTGTATCAAAATTTAAATCAATTGAGATGCTCTGAGCATTAACTAAGCTTAAAAGGGTTGACTTTCATAAAGGAATGTTTAATTATTTCTAAGAATTTTTTTAATAATTACCAGATACCTGAGCATAATTTGTACACATCTCTACTAATTTCAAAACTCTAAAATTGACGACCCACAAACCCTTTAGTGGTCCTGAAATTTGAAATACTTCGTTTTGATATGATTCAAATATGCAATCTCATAAACAACAATTCTTATTGTTTTCTTCCTGCCTAGTTGTAGTTGAAACGGTGCATGGGCTACGACCCCACTTGCACTTTTTGCAAGAGTTAAATCAAAAGATGGCACTGGCAGCCCTTCAATTATCTTTTATTGAGGACTCCGGTTCCGTTCGACTAAATAAGTTAATTAGTTTATTTTTTGGTATTATTTAATTTTTTTTTATTAGTTAATTTTTTGAAAATCTTTTGAAAAAATTAATAAATACGAAAAAAAATTAAATAAGGACAAAAAGATAAGTCAGTTGATTTATTTAACTGAACGGGGCTTCAATCAAGATTTCGGGGTTGGTGCTGTACGGCATGCCGTGCACTTTTGAGCTGTCGGATCGTGTATCTGAAGGCTTGAATCTTATCTCGGCAACCAAAGATAGAGATCTGTTCATTAACGAGATGAGATTCGAGCCTTTGGATGCATAATCTGACGTCTGCTCACAACACTGTGCAAAACCATCCCCATCCGACTCAGACAACCAATAGAGGAGTTTAAAGATTTCCAAACTCACACCTATACATATATGCCAACGTTGGTAAAGAATCAAAATAGCTGACGATATTTGACTATGTAATTGGTTCGATCTTCCCCTCTACTGTTTTAATAATGTTGTCTTTCTTTCAAAAGAACATGTACAAAATGGGAAAATCATTTATTTACGGAGGTTGTGTAAATAAAGTTTACAGAGTTTAATCTTGACCGTTCAAAAGTGTTTTGAAAAATTCAGATTGAAAGACAAATTATTAATGGTAAGTGATATTTATTACTGATCAAAGATTAAAAATATATCTCAACCGTTGATGCTGAAACAAACGGGTGAAATTACACATTTTTCATAAACAACTTTTTCACGGCTCCTCTCATAATAAATTTCTCTGAACAGAAATTTCAACTCAATAATGGAACAGGAAACGTGATTGAATATGAGAATGATTTTGTCATTTCATTTTTTGTTAATGTTACTCTTCTGTAAGTGTATTTTGCACAAAAAATACACTTACACATAAGTGGCGTTAACCAAAAAAAAAAATGATAAAATCAGCAGCTTTGATTATATATCAATCTGGGTTAACTTTGGCACTGCAAGAGATTGTGCTGTGAACACACTGAACAGAATTTATTTTCCCTTTGAGAAGGAGAGCTCGTACACTGAGACTACACTGCCATTCTCTCTCCTCTTCTTGTCTCCTTCTACGGCGCCGATCGGATAACCAAAACATTGGCGACGGAAATGTGTACGTTAGAGAAGCGAGGCAGCATCTTCATCCTAACCCTAACCGGACTCGACGAGCACCGCCTCAACCCCCCTCTCCTCGACTCCATCCAATCCGCCCTCCACCGAGTCCGCTCGGAATCCTCCTCCTCCTCAACCGCACTCATCACCACTGCCCACGGCAAATTCTTCTCCAACGGCTACGACCTCGCCTGGGCCAAAGCCGCCGACACCAACCCCCGCCTCAAACTCATGGCCTCCAAGCTCCGCTCCCTTGTCGCCGACCTGATGTCCCTCCCCGTGCCCACGATCGCCGCCGTCACCGGCCACGCCTCCGCCGCCGGCTGCATCCTCGCCCTCTCCCACGACTACGTCCTGATGCGAAAGGACCGGGGGTTCCTGTACATGAGCGAGATGGACATCGGGCTGCGTGTCCCGGCGTGGTTCGTGGCGGTGATACGGAGCAAGATCGGGTCGCCGGCGGCTAGGAGGGAGGTGCTGTTGAGGGCGGCGAAGGTGACGGCGGCGGCGGCGGAGGGGATGGGGTTGGTTGAGGCGGTGGAAGGTGGGGCGGAGGCGACGGTTGTGGCGGCGGTGAGACTAGGGGAGGAGTTAGTTGGGAGGAGGTGGGATGGGCAGGTGTACGGTCAGATTCGGATGGCTGTGTTTGCAGATTTGGTGAGTGCCGTCCGATTCGACGAGGAAAAAGACAGCGACGCTGATAAGGTTGCGTCAAGACTTTAAAGAGCCCAGTGGGCTTGAATTGGTGTGATGATGGGTCATGCTTGTGTTGGGCTTGAAGTTGTGAAATAATGGGCCATTGGGCCTGGGACTGGTTTGGACATATCTATCTTATGCAGTGTCACGAATACTTGGTAAAATTGGGAAATAGATTTGTACTGGGTTATTAAGAGTGTGGACTCCACACTTTATGTGAGAATGAAAGTAGTTTATTTGGTATTTCAATTTTGCTAACCTCCGCCTCCGTCCACTAAGCGAAAGATAATATGTATATAATTTCAGACAAGTTTGGATATCAATGCATATCTCACGGATATTAATACATTTTCATAAATATCAATACATTTTTATCGGATATCAATATATTTTTTTTACCTATTATCCTATACCATTTAGACAAATGTTAGAATAATCCTTGGTATTTTACGAGGCATCTCTATTGTTAAGATTCATCAGCAATGAAAATAAATCGTTTGGGGATTGTAGAAATGTTGACGAGAGAAGGATTCATACGAGGTGGAACAACAATGCAGATTTTTTTTTTTGGGGTGATATAGGGTGTCTCGGAGTAACTTGCGAGCACCTCGGAATGTAGATTGTTTTTTGCCAATTTTCTTACATATGCAAAATCTTCAAATTGTAGCTCAAACTTTCTCATTTACTACAGAGAAAAAAAGAAAGCAGGGAGGATGACAATAGTATTTAAGTCAGTCTGGGAATATTGTTGTAAGGCTCCGTTTCAGAAAGGAAAATAAATATTTATTTTTTAAGAAGATAATTTCAAGCTCAAAAATCATATGTTTACGCAAATTATTTTTCCATCGATATGAATCTTGTTTGATAGATCTCATTGAGATCTTTAATACAATGAAAAAAAAAAAAAGAAATTGAAAAATTATTTTTCACTTACATTATTTTTGAATTTGAAAATGAGAAATAAGTACTTATTTTTTAAAAAGATGTTCTAGAACGGGGCCTAAGCAGTCTTCTGCACATGATATTGGACAGTGAGGAAAAGGGGTAGCGGTGTTCAGAGTTCAAAAAAAAATGGGAAGGATAAAGTTGATGAGCTCACCATGAAGTAGGCAAAAAGAAGTAAAAGCCCATGGACAAGGCTTCATTCCCCCTCCTCAAACCTAGAAGAAATTCCATTTTAAAACATCTTAAAAGTAAGTTTGGGTGTTTGGGTCCGCTAACTCGCGTCATGACTAATATCTTTCCGGTTCGCTCAAAGATATATCCACGTTGGAATTAAGATTTTAGACGAAATTACTAAAAATGTAGGGTCATGTTCCTAAGTCGCCCAAGAGAATTTAAACATTTATATAGTACAATAATACAATTCAACACGTAATCCAATTTTAGATTATCCTTTTCAAGTATTCTCGCGTTTTTTCTTTAATTATTTGTATTAGGTCCCGTTCCGGAAAAATAAATAAGTACTTATTTTTTAAAAAGGCAATTTCAAACTCAAAAATCATGTATTTGAGTAAATAATTTTCTTTTCAATATGGATTTTATTTGATAGATCTCATTGAGATCTTTAATATGGTGCAAAAAAAAATTGAAAATTTATTTTTCATTTACATTATTTTTGAATTTGAAATAAATACTTATTTTTTAAGAATGTATTCTAAAACGGGCCCTTGGTACTATTTGAAGTAACTATGCTCGAATAATTACATTTATATATATTTTAAGAGATTTAAAAATATATATCATGGCTAGCCTCTCCTTTTCCCTCATCTTTTCGATGTAAACGTGTTAACTACTTTTACGACAAATGTTATTTGTAGGCTTCTAGTGTCATTGTGTACGCCATTATTGCCTATTACAATTATCAGTAATTCCAAAGAAATTCCAAAAAATTAGAAAACGTGTTAACTACTTTACGAAAAATGTTATTTTTAGGCTTCTAGCGTCATTGTGGACACCATTATTGCCTATTTCAATTATCAGTAATGCCAAAGAAATTTGTCAAAATTAGAGTATGGTAGTATCTCTTTACCAATTTATCGTACGTAAAATTTTCATACGAGTAAAACTCCCATGTCCTCTGCTAAGATACAGTACGTATTATTCGCTTTGCCTTGCCTACTCAACGCTCATTCTTTCCGTATCAATACTCACTCCCTTTCTTTTTATTGTGTATATATTTTCAAAATGTACATATGATATACTTTTTCCACTTAAGTTGTATTTCCTTGGTATATATATCTGAAAAATAAGAAAGAAAGGAAACATAGGAGAGAGAGAGAGAGATAGAACATCAAACTTAGATTTTTAACATTGTTTTCGGTAGCGGATAAAAAAACAAAAAAAACATTGTTTCCGGTAGGAAATTGATTTTCACGCCCGCCCTATTTACCATCTACATTCTATTCTATTATTATTTTTTGTTTATCTTCACATGAATTTATTATATTGCTCCTTGACGTGCGTAAAAACAGAAGAACTAGTGAAAATGATAAAAATGCGCTATATTTATCATCACCCCATAAGATGACTTGGGCAGATAAATACAAAAGCAAAATAGGAAACAACTGATTATAAAGTACTTACCATATATTTTCTCCTTTATTATGATTCGATTCGACTTACCCATCCAATCCACCAATTAAAGTACACCATAATCGCAGCGCTTGCCAGCTATAACCCTCATTAAACTACCCTTGTACATACAGCTAATACCCGACTGACCGCACTTCAAAAAATTCAACCAAATTCTCAAAACAAAACACACTTTGACACTGCTCTCTCTCTCTCTCTCTCTCTCCCTCTCTCTCCCCTTCACTTTCTCTCTCTCTTCGTGTCACACGACGTACAGTTCATACCATTGCTCCCAAAACGCAATGAGACTTCCGCAGGCACAGCTCCTGCTAAATCTAGGTTAACGTATATATAAAGCACACGTATCTGTGTGTTGATGCAGAGTGACCGGAGAGCCAATCGATGTCGACGTCGAACTACAGCAACAGCCCGTCGCGGAGCCCTATTGTATGCCCGAGGTTGCAGCTGGGCGCGGGTGGGGCCTCCAGGTTGAGATCCTCGTCGCTGAAGAAGCCGCCGGAGCCTCTCCGCCGCGCCGTCGCCGACTGCCTCTCGCCGTCGTCTCACCACGGGAGCCCCGCCGCCGTTGCCTCTGACGCGTCGAGGACTCTGCGGGTAGGGGCAATCTCGTCAATCTCGTAGTTTCGTTTTTTTTTTTTTAAAGATCTTGGAGCTGTTTAGTCTGTTTCTGATGGTTTAGTGTAGGAATCTAGGGTTTACTGGTATCTATTGTTTAAACGCTGTTAGATGCTTTCGTGTTTTACTGATGTGTTTCCAGTGCTTGAAATCATATCCCTCTGAGAATTGGTTAATGCTACATTGCCAATTATCAGTAATTTGGGCAACTTTGTGAAGAGAATCTAGAATGTAGTGTTTTCTTGTGAAGAGATTATAAGATACTTCGCGGCATTTAATGGGTACTTAGCAAACCAAACAAACCATACCAAGCCCTGTGTCCCAATCAACTCGGGTTACGACATGAGTAACCTTTCGTTATTCTTCTATGTCAAGGGGTACATAGTCCATTAAGATTAACAAATGCATATCATTTTCACATACTCCTTGCACTTCCATTAACAATTATGTTATTGCTTTTCCTTGCTACATGGGTACTTTGGTTGGTTTTTGTGACTCCATTACGCCGTTGATGCGGTAATTCATTCATGCAGTACCACACATTGATTTTTCCATACGGCATAATGCCTCTAACATGGAAGCAGGGATTTTTGTACCTATTCGAAGAACGAGATTCTCGTTTTTGTGTTTCTGGTTTAATATAAGAATTGTTGCCATATGGGCAACTGACAAGCATGAGGACTCTTGGACAAGGGAAAGTACGTAATTCCACGGGCAAATGATTGACTATTTGCGGTCACTGCGCATCTAGCAGAAAAAATGATTTCTCTTCGGGTAGATAGCGTTTAGGACACAAAAAGTGTTTGATAATAGTTATCTTTAGTACGGTACCAATTTAGTACTGATGAATGACATAAGCATAACTCTACAATTAACATTTGAAACTGCCTTCACATGAAGTCGCGGCATGCAATGTAGGTCATGTATCAGATTTAAAGCTGAAGCTTTTTTAGTTGTAGGTGATATGCTTTTTCCAACCTCCGTTATATGGCCAGCCACCGACTTTCTTCTAAGATTAAATGCGTAACTACCTTAAGTTAAGCTCCTTAGCATTCAATGATAGGTCAGGCCTCCCGCTTCTCCAACTTAAATTTAATACTGTTTTGGTAGTAGGTGACTATGCTTTTCCAATTGCATTGAATTTCCCCAACCGACTTTTTGCTAAGATTAAATTAAAAACTACCGTAAGTTATATTCACTTAGCAATCAATGATAGGTCAGGTCTCCTGCCTCTCGAACTTAAAGTTAAAACTGTTTTAGTGGTAGGTGACTATGCTTTACTGACCGCTTTTTATTGCCCGGCCACCAATTACATTCTCTTTGGAGCACTTACATATATTCAATGTTATGCTATTAATTGAGTTATCGAACACTACCAAGATTGGGAGCACCTATGGAAGTGTTCATAAGTTCGACGTATTTTATAAACAACCTTTGCGATCGTAGAAACTTGTTTTTCCTTAGTTGTAATATGTCTTTCTATATGGGAATCAATGCTAGAGATTTTTATCAGCTGCAAATTTTAGTTTGTATATATAATTAATGTTACACTGATGCAAAGTACAAGAATATTTGTAGTTAATTGGTCATATGATTTTATTGCTGCTAGACTTTCATTTTCTTGGTTGCTCCTCTTTTATTTGTTTGGGATTTAAAATTAAGGAATTCCATCCCCATTGAGAACATGGTTTCCTATATAGGAGCTAGACTCAGCTAGAGTGAGGTTAGGGGGGGAAGAGCATGGCCCCTGTTGGAGGTTCCTGCAACAAAGTGAGGAGGTTGATGATGTAATCTTGACTAATTAGTGAGTGCAACACTGCATTCCTCTTCCTTTACATGGAGACAACGTAAGTGCTGCTTGACTTGGGGTGATAGGTTGGAGCACTCTGATGCATTAGTTAGTGACATTCTTGAGAAGAAGGAAGTATCTAGGTCTAGTTTGGGGTATGATATATAAGTATAGTAGCCCATCTTGTCCCTTAGGAAGACTCTGCCTTGTATTTTTATACTGTGAGGTGTTTTGGTTAGCAAGACTTCCATTCATATCCTAGGAAGTTAATGCCTTTTCTACCTCTGTATAGCTCAGAGTCTCAGAAAACTTCCATAAAGATTCCATTGTGGCCCTGCCCAGGGCGAGTTACTGAGTTAAACCAACACCCCCAGAAAACGATAATAAATCCATAACAATAACCTGAGATCTTATCTCATGAGAGGAGTTGGTTCCCTGTGGTGACCTCTTCCTTCACCATGCCTTGACCTTCCGACCCAACAACCTTGTTCTCACCTGTGGGCCAATCAGGTAGCATGGGTCTAACTTAATTTCTCCTCCCTCGTTTTTTGACTGAAAAAGAAGCTAGTAAGAAGTATTTGATGCCCGTACATAAAATCTAGATGTGCGATTTGTGGAATCACGTTTTATGATTTTGCTTTCTTTATTTCAGGACTACCTTGCAGCACATATTACAACTGACTTAGCTTACAGCGCCGTCTTAGAACACACTCTTGCAGAGAAGGAGCGCAGGTTTGTATCATGTGTTTGGAAGCATTGTGTACTGTATATTTACTTTTGGCACCTTCACTGCAAATGGTGCTGCATTTGGTGTTTTGATATTCTTGGCACGTGCTATAGCTGTGTTCTACTTCATAGCATAGCATCTCAGTCCTATGTGTGACCTCGAATATTCTTTCCAAATTTAAATCTTTCTCGGTGATTTACTATGTTTACCTGGAACGTCTATTGTTTGTTCAAATGGTCAGCATACTTGAGACAAGGTTCATAGGCTGGATATTTGTTGGGTGGATGACCGAAGTAGCCTTCTAGGAAGGATCGTATGTAAGAGGATCTGAACCATCAAATTACAGGAGGTTTATGGAACAATCTCAGTCTTGCCCAAAGCCTCTTGAACCCTAAATCAGTAAATCCATATGTTAACAATCCGGCTCGAAACCAATTTGGCAATAAATGCAGGGGCCCACGTGGCGATATCATGGCATTTATGTTGCTTGTAGACCCATGTACCCACATCAAGCAACTTGGTTGCTTGGCTGGTGGTGAAACAGGCTGCAAAGAGTGAGGCAACAAATTCATGTAAGCTGTATGGAGTGCCTACATGTCTTCTTTGTGCTAGCAACATACAAACTTTTAGGGTATATTAGATAAGGTTGTCAGTTTTCAATTTTATGTTCACAGAAACACGAGCAAGTTTTTATATTTGTTCCAATGGAGAACAAAAATCCAGAAAACACATTTGATGCTCATGCAAATTGGAAACCTGTTTTGTAAACAAGTGACGGAGTGGACAGGGGTTGCCACGAGGAGGTCAGAATGGTCGGAGAGGGTTGCCGACAGAAGGGGAATCGCTTGATGGCGCGGCCAATGTGGGAAGTTACCAGAGAGGGTGGCTAAAGGTAGGGGAAGTCACCGGATGTGGTGGGATAGGGTCACAGTGGGTTGCCGCTAGTCGTCTCCAATGATCAGAGATGGAGGGTATCTAGTGTGCTTGGGAAGGGGGAGAATGTGAATTTTTGTTTCGAAACAAGTAAAATCACCTGGTTTATGCTTAGCCAAATTTTAAGTGGTGGCCCCTCTATATAACTTCCACCTTATATGATTTATGTAATCAGATGTAGTCCATGTTGTCCATTCAAATCATGGACCTGTTTGGTCATGCTTCTCAGATAGTAACACTCTTGCTTATATAATTTATGTACTTTCAAGCGAAATTGTTTATGAGAATTAGAGAGTATCTTCTTGGTGTTTTCTTAAGAATGGACATTAGAGGCGGTAGGTCAAAAGGATCTAATTTTTTGTGTGAATATCATGGAACACGATACTCTCGGTAGAGCTCAATGGAAAAAATAGATTCATGCAGCCGATCCGACTTAAGGCTTTGTTTGGTTTGGTTTGTTTCCTTAAGAATGGGTTATTTCCCAGAGTAAACCTCAAAAACGTGTTTTTAAACCCCTCAACCATACGAGTTTCTTGTTGTGATGTTCTTGCTTTAGGTATGAAAACATACCTTTTTGGCTGCTGATACCGGTTTTATTTGCAACAGCCCAGCAGTAGTTGCAAGGTGTGTGGCACTCCTGAAACGGTACCTTCTAAGGTACTCTCTTCTTGGAACAAATTATCCTGGCTTTTATTTGGTTGGATTAAAATTGAAGGGCCTGATTTTAGGTTATACTTGGAAATAATTGAATTAGCTATCAATTCTGCTTTTCCAGTGCTTATTCCTATTAATCACCCCCTTTAATTACTGCCTCGATTTACCAGTTCCCACTGAAAGCCATCCAAGTGCTGGATTCTTTCTTCAATTTTCATACATGCGCTTGCTTTTCCCTTGTTGCAGATATAAACCCAGTGAGGATACATTAAAACAGATTGATCGGTTTTGTGTGAACATAATTGCTGAGTGCAATGTTAATCCGAGCCGTAGATCAGCATCATGGTCGCAGCCTTCCAGCCAACAATCTGGAGCATCATCAACTACGACAAATATACCTCCTTTGCCTGTATCAAATTTTGCATCACCAGCACTTGTGAAGTCCTTAGATTACGTCCGCTCACTAGTGGCTCAACATCTACCAAAACGGTCTTTCCAACCAGCAGCATTTGCTGGAGTTCCTTCTGCAAGGCAGTCACTTCCGTCATTGTCATCTTTATTGAGCAAATCCTTCAATTCCCAATTGAGCCCTGCAACTAATAAAGAATCGTTAGAGAACAAGGAGGCGTCAACTTTATCTGTTTCAAACTCACCAATTGTGGAAGAAAGTGATGGAATGGACAATCTTGAGTTCATAGCCCTTGATGTTCTGAAATGGCGTTGGTGTAGGGACGGACAATCGTCATTGCTTTCAACTGAAAGGTAATTGATTTCTAACTGCACCTTTTGGCATTGTTGGGGTTATTATCACTCTACAACAGTTTTATATGTAGATGTTTTGGATTGGAGTTCTATTAGGGTAAAGGGGAAAAGGTACAGAGTAAAATTATGAAGTTTGATTTGGCTGTCTTGTGGTTTCTTGTATGGCTTGAAAACCCAACTTTGCAGTGATCATGTTCCAAGTTCCCAAGACACAAGTACACACAGTTTCCTTGAAGTAGGTGCGGCGGCTCTTCTTGTAGGGAATATGGAAGCTAAAATTAAGGGCCAATCTCGGAGAAATTTTGGGACTACTGATATGCCTTACCTTGGTCAGCTGTTGCAGCCCTCCTTGCTCACTACGGTCACCAGTTCTGCTTCTGCCCGTGCGCACTTGAGAGCAATAACAGCATCTAAACGCACAAAACCAGACCCTCATCAGATATGGCATGTTATTCTCACTCACTATGCTATTGTAGTTGCATGTTTCGTCTAATTTGGATGTTCAAGCAAAAATTGCCAAATAGAGGGAGTGCAAAAGATTGCAACTTGGGCCAGCTTGGGGTGAAGCGAGTAGCATGGCAGTGGCGAGTGTATATGGCTTAAGGTCTTATTCATACTGGAGAAATTTCCAGAAGTAGAAACAGGAGACAGAAAAAAGGGAGAAGTTTTTAGGAGTCTCCAACGTATGAGTTTGAGAAATGAAAATTTTCCTTGACTAAACGCATATACTTTGTTCACTCAATTCTCAATAAGTTTTTCTATCTCTCTCTCTTCACTCATTACCACTCATTACATCAATTTTTTTGCTCAAAACTCAAAACCAAACAAAGATTAAAACTCAGATGAAAAACAATCTGAAGTTACCGCTTAGCCTATGATCATTCAACTACTTATTTCTCCGGACTACAGGGTGGAACCGTGTCTCCTTGATTTTCAAAGGAGTGTTATGCCTGAATCCAATTGAAGGTTATCCTTCAAGCTAGATAAAATCAAATGTCGTGTAGAAAGAGAATGGTTATGGGGAACTCACAAATTGTTTAGAAATTAGAAGTAATTCAGGAGTCAAGGAAACTCGATTTTTCCTGTGCTTATAAAATTTTCTGGGAAGAATGCCTGCAAACTTTACTCCTCTACTAATAACTATTGTGAAGAGGCATGTGCATGTACGGAAAGATACGATTGTATTATGAAGTAACTGTTGGGAGAATGTGATTATTTTTTCAGGGAAGATTCTCCGTTGAGCACATTCCGTCCACGTGCTCGGCCACTTTTCCAGTATCGGCACTACAGGTACTAACTGGATGGAAGACTTCGTCTTTTATGGTTAATGTTGTTAAATATAGTACATCTCTCAAATGTTTGTCTATCGATCATAGTTTGTTAAGTGAGAATATAGCCTTCTCGATGTAATTCCATTTCTATAAGTTGTGTAGGGGTAATGGACAATAGTTTTTGAACTACATTTGCTTATACGTCCTAAGTCCTAACAATGCATTTTCTTGGAGGAGCTCTATTCTTTCTCACTTTCTTTCCCCTTTAATTCTTGCAAATGATCATTGTGATAATCAGCATGCTTAGAGTCTTAGACCTTTGTGATGTCTTCCCTTTGACTTCATTTTTATTTATCCTACATCGCGTTGAAGGGATTTCAGTTGTTAAATTCACATTGTCAGAACTTCTTGTTTGGCTGATGTTGACAGCAAAGACATTTAACATTGTAGTTGTCATTGCCGAGTTCCCTCTCCCTGGCACCTCTTACAAAATTTTTGTTTGTGCGACAGTGAGCAACAACCTTTGCGGTTGAATCAAGTGGAAGTATGTGAGGTCATTGCTGCAGTTTGCTCAGAGACACCACCTCCATGTACTAATCACATGACTATGTCGTCCAAATTAAGTAACAACGGTGGAAGGCCATCAGTGGATGTGGCTGTGAGCGTTCTCATCAAACTCGTTATTGACATGTATGCTCTAATGTACTCCTTTACTAGCATTTCAACAATCCGTTCTTCTATGCTATTGTGTCTGACTAAATGGAGACACATTCTCTCTCTTTCTCTCTCTGTAGATAGTTGTGCATATGATTATCTCTGGCTTCTACCCGAACCACATCTCTTGTAAAACCATATGGTGGGGACCTTCATGAGGATATGCATTTTTATCTAGTACTTATTTGACATTGATCACTTGGGTTCTTCTCTTATGATCATTTCGACATTATTAAGCCCATGAAACCCTTAAGAAAGAACACACTGAGATATTTATAATGATATTTTTTATGGCATTCTGCGGTGTCTTGAATCCTTCGAAATTTTCCCTTTTTAGTAAAATTGCCCTTTGATTATTCATTTGTGGGTTCAGCACAGTGATTGGTTTCATGTTTCAGATTCAGGCACCTAGACCCCCTGGTTTAAAAAACAGGCAGTGATCTTCTTTGCCTTTGGGACCCACAAGTTGTCTCATTAAGCGAAACATCAACCTTTTGTACACACTTTTTCTTTGTCATCTATGCCTTATAAATTTAAATTATCTGAAGCATATAACTTCAACTAAATGCGTAGCGCTTTCCAAATATTTGCAAGCAGTGTAGTGATATATTTTAAATGTCAATTTGTAAGTTCAATAAAAAACGATGGTAAGCTATGAATAGAATATGGAACAAAAGGATAGAATTTTGAGAGGATTGATATGGTGGTCTTAGTGTCATGTATTGTTTTAATAGACGTCGTTTCATGTAATTTGTCATGTTATGTATGCTTTTGTTTTGTAGGTATGTATTGGATTCTGGAACCGCTGCTCCTCTCACTCTGTCAATGCTTGAGGTGCTGGATCTATTTCTATTCGTCATTTTGTTTTTTTCCTTGTGGTGTTCTGATGCTGTGTTTTTATCAGGAAATGGTTAATTCTCCCAGACTGGCTTCGAGGTCTCGTGCTTTTGATTTAATCTTAAACCTTGGGGTCCATGGTCATCTATTGGAGCCAATAATACTTGATGAAACAGCCACTGTTGAAGAAGAAACATTCTTGGACAACGAAGTAATATTTTCACCCCAAGGAAAGAGGGAATCAGATTTTACTAAGAATATGGGAAATTCTTCAGCAATCAATAACTTTGAGACTTGGATTTTAACCATTCTGTATGAGATTCTTCTTCATCTCATTCAGGTACATCTCATCAGGGACTCTTTTATGACCAAACATGAAAAGTCAAAATGTACAACACTTTTCAGAAAGCATCACTAAATCATCCTTGTTTCCTGTTCCATGTGGAGTTGAGTTACATGCGTAGAACCAAAGATTGTACTGTCAACCGAAACTTAAGAGGCAGAAACTCTATACAGCATAGCCAGCTAGGCCTGTCGGCTAATCTGAGTTTGGGCCAAATTCGATGTCACTCTAATGGAACCGATGATAAATCCTCTCTGAATCTGGCAGAACCAGCAAGGAGAAAATTGGATCGCGCTCATATCCGTTCCACTAGCTGGACATGTGCTTGCTGAATAACAAACATTTGTTTCAGTATATACATCCAAGGAAACTAACGAGATAATATATGCATATGTATTGACATGGGAAATGCTAATCACATCCCTTTGGGTGGTGTTTAAGGTTCAAAAAGTGTGTTAGGTTATGTAAGAAGAGTGTAGAAATGTGTGGTGTATCAAAAAGTGTATTGAAATCTTTAAATTTATAGCTTTATATGCACCCTTAACCACTGCCTAGTGTGTGGTGGTTACCATTACCATAAAGACATGACATATCTAGCCATACAAAGAGAGAATGGTGAAGATGAGTTTTGTGGCTGGCACGTACGAGCGATTCATTTGGGGATTTAAGTTCAAAACCCTAAAGAATTTCCATGAAACCGTGACCCTAAAGCACCTAATTATGTCCTAGTTGCTGGTTCTGTTGTTGCCTCTGGCAGTGCTGACAACACCATAGAGACCTTTGACCTCGCCAGTTTGCCAATTATCGCTCCCTTACTGAACACTCTGCCTCCATCAGTGACCTCCTCCTTCCCAACGAGTCCCTTTTCTTACCCTGGAACCTCATCTTACATTTTGACCTGTGATGACATCACTTTCTGCATCTGCGACACCAACCCTTTGTCCACCTAAAAACTGTTTTATGGTCACAAGGAAGGCAGAAATGACCTCTCCATTCACCCCTTGGGCAAGCTGGCCTTGGCAGTAGGGAGAGATTCTTGCTTGGCCATGTTGAAATTGGTGAAATAGTGTAAACGGGTTTCTCGGACCGGAATCTGGCACATAAAAGATGGAGTGTGGTGGGTTTGGGTGTTGGTTTATTGTATCGAATTCTGGTTGGGTTACAATTTATGTTGTTTCGGAAACTGTTGCACTGCACATTTTTTGATCTTTTTTTTATGCTTTTCCAATATTTGAGGAGGCGTATGAGATGGTCTCTTTAAGCATCAGAGCGTGATTACTTATATCTGTTAAGTTTGTTGATTTTACCAAGTGATTGTATAATTGTCAGGATCTACTTACTCTGGGCAAGTACTGGTAACAAGGAGTTAAATACACAGGCTATAGTAGTTACATATGGATATATATATATATATATATATATATATATACACACACACACACACACACACACTATTTTAGGCTGCCTGGAGTTGGGTTGAAGAGAAAATTGAGAAAGCTTGTATGAGCAATTGTGTATCAAAGATTGGGAAGTGATTAGAAAGAGCTGAAAAAAAAAGTCAATTTTCTGAAGATGCCCAAGGAGTCCGAATAAGAAATTACTCTTACTGACTTCAATTATCAGAAGATGCCTGATGGAAAACCATTGAAAAAGGAAAGACTTCAAATATCAAAACCTAGTCTGTTTTTTTATTTTTTATTTTTATTTTATTTGATCGGCCGAAAACCTAGTCTGTTTATGCGGTTGGCTAATTCCACTAATCACTCATGGTGTTTGCCCTCAATACGCTTGGAACCCATGGATTTAGAAGTGATTGTTCAATTGCAGTTACTTGTTGGGTAGGTTAAAAAATTTCATAGACAATGTTGAGCCCCATTCACTGCATCAAATGCAGCTTACTTTGTCATCAACCAACGGACTCCGTCGAGTTTATGTCTGGTTGGATGATTCTAAACTGTCTGGTTTAAGATGAAATTTCAGGATTCTTTCCACCTCTTGGTCACTCGTAGCACAAGCCGGTGAATCCTATAGTAGTAACACTTGGATTTTGAAATTGGAACTCTTGCACCCAAAATGTGTCTTGAAACATATCTTAATTGCATGAGCAACATAAAGTATGCAGTGGTCCAAAACTATTCGAGGACAAGAATATCATATTAAGTTAGGAGTTTGCGTTATATACATGACATTTGGGAGCGGCATCTTCTGCAGTGTACTTTTGTTGGTGGAATTTCTATATAGTAATTGACTTATGAAATGTTTTATAAGAAACTCATCAATTGATTTTCAGTGTCAGGTAGTTTGTGGCTATGTTTGTGTTCCCTGATTCTTTCTTATGATACAGAGATACGAGTCTATCCAGGATTAGATTAAAGAAGTTAACTAAGTGAAGGAGAATCTCCTTTTTTTCTTGACTTTTGTAGTACAAGACATAGCTCAGGTCATTATTGCTCAAAAAGCTTCTTGAATGACGTTAAAATGACACTAGCAATTTGTTTGATTTCGTTTTGTTATGCTCTAGAGTTTTTTCTTCTCAGATGTTGATTGTCCATCTTGTCCTACATAACTCTTGTTTATTTGTATCTTTTTTTTCACTTCATGTATCATTAAGTTCCTCAATTTTTGGAGGTATAGGGGGCACTATTTCAGTAGTAAAACTTTCTGAGACAGCCACTTTGTGCATATATTGCCAAAGGTTAGGTCTTTCTCCAGCCTCCTCCACCCATACCACCATTGATTGGGGATTACACGTGTACTGTTATTATTGTAATATGTATCCTTACCATCTTATTATGTCACAGATACAGGAGAAGGAAGAATCTGTCTGGGCTTCTGCTCTAAGCTGCTTACTATATTTTGTATGTGATAGAGGCAAAATCAGGAGGAGCAGATTACAAGGTCTTGATATAAGGGTGAGTCATCTTTTACCTGCTGGGTCAGGTGTTTTCTGTGTAGGGCAATTTTCATCTCATGGATCTTAGATCGGGGAGAAACCTTTTAGTGTATTTTGTCTGGGCTGCAACTATTGGAAACATTCTTTTGGTTTATATTTTGGGCTGTTGATGAATGTTGCAAGCTCATGTATCTTGTTGATAGCCATTTTTGCTGAGAGAAATAATTATGTAGTTATATCTTGTCATCCATACTAAAACTAGGTAAAGGGAGAAGTTGAAGCTATGTAATGCTTTTTTTGGAGGAAAAAGTTTGCCCTGAAACCTGCTATGGTTTTTGCTTTCTCAACTTCTCCAGTTTGATGCTTTAATTTTCTATTAATTGCACTATTCTATTTTGTTGTCCCTATTATATGTCCCCTCAACTGCTTCAAATTTGGTGGTGAATATTTGGGGATTTGGTTTGTTACATACCCATCTGTGTGCGGGCTCTCTTGTACTTCTAACTACAGTTTTGTAGATGAAAATGGCTTGCTTTCCTTACCCCTGTTGGTGCTGGTGATATCGAATAGCCAGATTTGAACCCTGTGTAGTGGCTTCTTTTTAGGCCTCCATTGAAGTCAAGCTTTCAGCAGAACAAACCCGAGCCTGAGTTTATAATACTGTGTATTGAAGTTTTCAATTGATTTATATTAGAGCAGTTATTGTGTAGTGCATTATTAAGTATTCCCTTCATCCAATATTCTTGGCCCCTTTCAGGTATTCTAACTTTTTAAGGAGACGTGTAACAATTGCATTAGAATTGAATAAAAAGGCATCAGATCCATGACATCCCTTTATTCTCACTTTTGAATGCATTTCTAATTGTTTGTGCATGCTAGTTTTGGAAAGCTTACAAATTTTATACTCTGATTTTTCGAAGAGGACTAACAGTTTGGGGCTTCTCAATATGGAAAGATGGACCGAGAATAGGGGATGGAGGGACTAAATCTTAAGAAGCTGAAAAAAGGAATGAGAACAAGCTTGGTATTTTTAGTGTTTTACCATTGTGCTAAGTTGACAATGATGAGAACGTGCTACAGTTTCCAATCACTTAATATATTTGCTATCAATTATGTAGCGTATAGGTAGTACATTTCTATAGTTTCTGCTCATTCGGTTAAGTTGTGTGTTAATGTGCTATATAATTCTTGTAGGTTTTGTTGTTGTGTTCTTTACTTCTACTTAGCATGCTCCAGAGTGTCTGGTTTGATTTTGCACTTTTCTTCTGCTATGTGAAGGTGGTTAAGGCTCTTATAGAGGTTAGCAGGAGAAATTCTTGGGCAGAAGTTGTTTGCAGCAAGCTTATTTGCATGCTAACAAACATGTTTTATCAAGCTTCTGATATAACTGTTTCTAGTACCACAAAGTTTCTAGTTGAGCAGGTTGATCTGATCGGTGGAATTGAGTTTATCTTCCTTGAGGTATGTTTGTGATTCTTCAGGAAAGACATTATTACTCTTTTGAAGGAATTCCATATATGAATAGTAACTTGCTTTGGGCATCTAGCATTTGGCAACACTTTTTCTTTTGATCAGGCATTTGACAACACTTATGGGCTAGTAGTCATCTGTAATTACTACTATAGTATTATTCAGTTCCGTTTGTAACTTTAAAGGAAGCTGGTGGGTCATGTTTCTGATCTGGGTAAATTTGCTTGAACTGTTATTTCTAGAAACGAAGATGGATGTCTGATTTTCGGTTATAAGGCTTAGCAACATATCCCAGACCCTTGCCCTTGTCATTTATTGTGTACATGGGTACCCTGGAGTCTCTGTTTTGTTGTCCCAAGACGGTTTGGCTAAAACCTATCAAAGTAGGTCTAATCTCAGCATCCTAAATCTACAATCGATCTTTTAATGCTGATCTTCTGAACAAAGTAACCAAATAAGTGCCTGTCATGTAATTTGTAAACCTCAGAGCATCTTTGTAGTTGCTGGAACTTGATGCTGTCCTGTGAGTACTAAGGTTCCGTTTGGAGTGATGGGGGTATTCAATAAAGGATTTTTGTTGGCATCATTATCAAATGAGACTTTAATATTTTTCTTGGTGCTTTTCATAATGAGTTTGAGAGCTCCATCAACAACTTAATATGAGGGATTTGATGTCCTCTTCATCCTAATGATGTATTATCATATGCCATTTTCATTTTATTTGCACAAGCCACCTATAACTAGATTTCATGTATTTTTGTTGAACTTGGACATCAAATTCCTTCATTTGGACATCCATAAGGAGCATAAAAAGACTCCTGTTGAGTTTGTTATATGGGCCTAGCTGTAAACATCTTCTGATTAAGTGAATGCTTTTTATCTTGTAATAACTAGACAATCTAACAATCAGATCAACAATAGTTCTGTGCAAAAAGCATGTAAAAGCAGGTGATACTTAATTACTTATAATCCCCTTGTGATAGCACTTCGTTATTGGTGAGATAAGCAGTTCACTACAGGCGACAAATGAGCAAGATCTATGAGACACCATAAACAAATTGGAAACGATTAGTAATTGAGAAGGAAGATTGAAAGTTGGAATTAGTGATATGAAGTTCAAGAAGGTCATCGTAGCTAGTAGCTGCTGAACACCCAACCATGTTAAGAGACTGAGGGTAAAAACAAACAACTGGAATTCGTAGCTAAAGAAGAGAAAGCATAGAAGGAGAAATGGGAAGTGGTGCAGGGATCGACGAAGAATAGATGCAAGTATTGGTTGGGCCCTTAAGACCTTGAACTTGCTTGGTTACCCACAATGTTTTGTGATACTCATCCAAAACCATTTTAAGTATCTCATTATTTGATTTTTAATGCAGTTGGTGCTGTCGAACTCAAGGGAAGAAAGGAGAAATCTATATCTGGTGCTTTTCGACTATGTTTTGCATCTAATAAATGAGACATGCCAAGCTTCTGGGGTATCAGAATATAGTGACGATGAGATTCAACCTGTTGCTACCCTACTTATGCTTGCAGAGGCGCCTGAAGCTTTTTATCTTTCTGTCAAGCTTGGTGTAGAAGGAATTGGGGAGCTCTTACGAAGATCGATTTCTGCTGCACTGCTTACTTATCCCAACGGTGATAGACTAAATACGGTCTCTCTCTCTCTCTCTCTCTCTATATATATATATATATATATATATATATTGTTTTTTTGCTTGCATGCATCGAGTAATACTGTTAAGCTTGGGGTTTTGTGAAAGCTGAGAAATCACTTTGTACACATAAAGCCAGTAGTCAAACAATAGGTGGCTTGGTATGTATAATTGGCTCATGTACATGGAATTTTCTCGTCATTTGGAAGATGGAGAGGAATAAGATTTGTAGGCCTTTTATAATTTGTTTTCGGCCTTGTCATGTTGTATGCATTTCTTGTTTCACACGACTCTATAGCTTGCAGTAGTAGTTTCGAGTTTGTTAATTTTTTTCCCTATTTTTGTTTGAAAAGAGAAATCACTTTCCCAGAAGCCTGCGATAGATTTTTTAATTTAGGCTGCAGAACTTTCTGTTGATGTTTTTGCATTCTGAAAATCATTATATTTCTGCAGCTGTTGGAGAAGATCACTGAGAAACTTGATAATTTTACAAATTCATTTAGTCATCTAGACAAAGAATTCGGTCAGACAGTACAGATAACTAAATCTTACAAGGCTATGAAGAGCATTGAGGATGGAGTTCTGGGACTCACTGTTGCTATGAAGGTGAAGCTCTCATGGGCAACTTTGCATTCTCTTCTTCATTCAGAAAGACTTGTTTGTCGTCAGAATGGGTATGTATGGTTGGGGGAATTGCTGATGGAAGAAATTAGTGGGGATAGGGATGCAAGTATATGGTCCAATATCAGAAACTTGCAGCAGAAAATTACCCTGGCTGCTGTCAATGATTATTTGGTGGATTCAGATGTTCCTTTATCAATTTGGCTAATGTGTGGCCTTCTGAAGTCGAGAAATAGTATCATCCGATGGGGCTTCCTATTTGTTTTAGAGAGGCTTCTTATGCGATGCAAATTTTTGTTGGATGAGAAGGCACTACAGTATTCAAGCAGCAACGAAGCTGGTGGACAACTACAAGACAGCAGTCCCCTTGAGAAAGCAAATGCTGTGATAGACATTATGAGCTGTGCTTTGTCCTTGGTGGCCCAGATAAACGAAACAGACCGAATAAATATTTTGAAGGTAATTCTATATGATAACCTAGAGACTCTTAAGCGCTCCTCCGTTCTTTCCTTTTCTGTCTACAATAAAGATAACTGTAAAATAGCAAATGTTAAAGCTGTGTCTAGTATTTTTGGTTTGAATTAGTTGGTCTACCTATTAGCAATCTGTTAATATATTCTTCCCAATGAGATGAGCTTGTTACATAAATTTTGTGAGGAAGCCTTTAGCTTAAACATCTCCTTATGTTCTCACCTATTTGCTGCTTCTAAAACAGATGTGCGACATTCTATTTTCTCAATTGTGCCTGAAAGTACTCCCAGCCACTTCTATGCCATTTAGAGATACAATCCATGATGGTAAGGTCACAGAGTACACAGACCAAAATAAAAAGACTGATGCAGGAGAACATTTCCCCCATCAAGAAAATTTCCTCTGGGAGGAATCCATGGAAATGAAGAACATATTTGGTCACAATGACACTCCAATTTGCGAGACCGCATCAATGGCTGCATTACTTCTCCATGGACAGGCCATTGTGCCCATGCGTTTGATTGGACGTGTTCCTGCTGCTTTGTTCTATTGGCCTCTAATTCAACTTGAAGGAGCAGCAACAGACAATATTGCATTGGGTGTCTCTGTTGGTAGCAAAGGAAGAGGAAACCTACCTGGTGCTACTTCTGATATACGGGCTACCCTTCTTTTACTTCTAATTGGTAAATGCACTGCAGACCCTGCTTCTTTTCAAGCAGTAGACGGAGAGGAATTCTTTAGGTAATTTCAATTCTACGTTCTGTCCATAATATAGCCTTTTCTTTTCTTATGTAATTGTCTGATAAACATTGCGACTTTTGATATTTTATAGGGTGCTTTTAGATGATACAGACTCAAGGGTGGCGTATTACTCCTCAACTTTCCTTTTGAAGGTAGGGCGCTCTTTTGCCAAGTACAATATTTGTATATGTTAGCTACAAGCTAGCACAAACTAATCTGGAGTTTGGATTTTGCAGAGAATGATGACAGAAGAACCTGAAAAATACCAACGTATGCTTCAGATTCTTGTTTCCAGAGCTCAGCAGGTACGCCTTTCAAATAGTTTGATGGGAAAATATGTTGATGCCTGAAGCACCAATAGTTTTAAAACAATATTCAAGTCAATTTTTTCCCTTAATGATTGGTAATAACTTATACTTTTCTAGATAGGAATCTTAATGTCAAGACGAGGATAGTGCTGGGAAACTAAATTCAACAATCGGCAAAGAAAAAAGAAAAAGTGGAAGTTTAATAAATGGCTCCATGTTTTAGTGGTTGACCTTGAAGTAGGGAGCTAGTCAAGAGTAGTTCCATACACTTGCAAAGGTCACACAGTTGATCTGGACTTTCTTGATGCTTCGCTGCGCGTCCAGCAGACATAAAATGCAACTCCCCACACTTTCTTTACCCTTGGAACAGCCGCCTAGACATGAGTTTTCATGTTGCCGGTATCACTGAATCAATTATACTTATATAGATAGGTTCTGGTGGTGCTTGGATCCACGAGGGACCTTGTTTTCTGTTTCTTCAGATCTTTACTCTATGTAAATGAGTGGCAGAAAGTTGAACCTAAGATTTTGGAGGTCATTCAGCTGGTGCTTCTTGGTAGTAACCATGCCTTAACTTTCACTGAGCTGCTTCATGTTGTCTATCCAAACGATTAGCATCAATCAAGGGAACTATAAAAGAAAAATCCATGCAATCCATTAACAACTTGGTTATCGTACAATGTCTGGCTATATCATTTTAGTGTTATACTGGCAAGGAGATTAGTAGTACGATGGCTCCAGCATGTAGATTACTTGGTAGTTAGTGCTGTGAATGAGCCGAGCCAAGCCAAGCTTGGTGCTCTGCTTGAGCTCGACTCGCCCAGAATTTTGTGAGCCAAGCTCGAGCTTCCATGAAATCTGTTTTGCTGAACATTTGAAGTGAAGTGCTGGGGTTCTTTATATGTAGGGGAACTATGAATGTAAGTTCTCTTTGTTGTCCAATGTAGGACAAACAAAAAAAGCAATACAAGAGGCATTGAAAGAAGATGTTCAAGCGTGCAGTCCTCTTCAGACTTTCCCACATGGAAGGTTTATGCTCAAGAGGAATGCAGTCAACTCTACAAAAGCGTTTGGTAGACACAAGTCACACAACCACAGGGCACTTACCTAGTTACCTGTTAACATTGGCAGTAAAAAGATAAATAAATAATAAATCTAGGAGATATGTACATAACATACGGATATATGCTCGCGGGCCGAGCATCTAGTGGCTTGAGCTCGTTCGTTTGTTTAGCGAACCGAGCTTGAACAAGCCACAACCTAGCCGAGCTTCAAGCTGCTCGTGAACAGTTCGGCTCATTTGCAGCCCTACTAGTAGTTGAGTGACTTAAGTCAGCGATGAAACTTTTGTTCACCGTGCGCCAAGTTCTTTTTTTAATTTTGTCAAATTGCAAATGTATCTTTAATCTTATTAATGTCAGCGTCTACAACTCTCATATTGCAGAATAGCTACTTAATGTTATCTGACGAAAGAAAAAAACTTGTGTCACCAGATTGTTCTCTGGTTGCAAGTGAAGTGGTACCCAGTGGTAGGCACCATGTACCCCATGCATTTGGCTGGGGTTCAAACCTTACTACAAGTACCCTACTGACTTTCGCCGAGAAAAAGAAAGAAAGATTGTTCTCTGGTTTGTTTTACCAGAAGGAGGTAGATAGTATGGTGACTCCTATTCATAGATCACCAGTATATGCAATCAAGGGATTTAAACTTTTGCTCTTCATTTTCCAAGCTTGTTTCTTCTTATTTATCTATTTATTTTTTGGTCTCTTCGTGAATCTTGTTATTACTGCTATCTGTTGCTTAGTACCCGAATGACATGTAGCGATACTTAAGTGGGCTATGCTCCTTTTGCGCAGAGCAACAATGAAAAGCTTTTGGAGAATCCTTACCTTCAGATGCGTGGCATACTTCAGCTGTCAAATGAATGATCTTGTGGAAAATGGTCCATTACCTGATACCACAATTTTGGAGGGGTATATTGTTTCATATGGAGACACTGCATCGTGGACAAATTTGAAGATTGACAATCGTGATTCTCAATGTTTTTGCCATCCCTTGGATGAAGTGTGGACAAAACCATAGTGTGGAAGATGCTTGATCTTTTAAGACGCGCGTTAAATGGTTTGGAGATTGAAAACAATAATTGTTTCTTTGCACAGCAGAATTTGGGCTTATCAGATACTGGATTTACTGGCTTCTTTGTCTTGCATTATGTATATTGCAAAAGCAGACGGCAATTTTTTTGAATTTTGCCCTGGAAGCCGCATTAATGTCTGGCTTCCTGTATCTCCATCACCTAATTGTTTGTTCTCTTGAGGAATTGATCTGGGACTTTTCATGGGTAATTGTGGAGCTTGATATTCGGGTATCTTGATTTAAGCTCGGAACCTGTTTCACCATTGGATGTTTCAGATCAGGGAATGTAACCATCTTCAGGTATGGTTTTTTGTCTCTAATGTGAATCTTCAGCTTTTCTATATATCTCCATTCTGTTTTACTGAAATTTCTTTAGTTTTTCTTCCATCAGCCTCTCTGTATGAGGTCTGTTTAATACATACCCATGGCACAAACAGCTCGCAACCTTTAATGCTCACTGTTGGCACAAATATCTTATGGGTCTTGCTATCCATAGTCCTGCGAACTGTGGTTTAGGAGAGAGAATCCATGCGTATTTGATCAAGGCATGTTCTACGTGGTTCAATACAACGTTGCATATATTTATATACTGTTTTCACGTACCTCAAGGCTGATAAACACCGGTTGGGTTTGTGGCTAGCATTTTCTGTAGTTAATTACTTTTCTTTTAGCGATAGTGGAACTTTTGACCTAGATGACACTATTCTAAAAGGCACAAGGCAAGTGAAATATTACTCCCCTGTTTTGAAGATAATTTCTTCTATCCTTTTCACCCATTTTTCGACAAAAGGCTGCATTGTTCTATGTTATTGAAAGTAGCATTTTATTCACAGATCCTTCTGAGTTGATTTGTGTTGTCTGGGTCTATTCCTGCTGCAAGTATAAACCATGCTTTTATGTCAATATTCTTTTTGCTGATAGATGATTTTTCTCTCTGTGGAAGCAGTTGTGGTGTATGCATAGTGGGCAGCATTGCAAGATACTTTGTACAGAGTGAAATTTGTTCTTGGACTGTTGTTTGTTAATTCATAAAGGAGTGTGTGTCACCTTGACTGCAAGAAGCTGCATTAGGGGAGACAAATCATCAATTTGACGGGCGAAAGGTTTTGATTGGATTATGTGCATCAACGGGCATCAGCAATGGTGTATGTTTGGGGTGGTATTTATTTTCTTGCTTCATTCGGTTATTTTTCAAAATTGTAAATGTGTGGCTTTTCGGCTTTTTATCTCCCCAATTTTCTTTGTACAGAAATTTTGTAAAATAGGGGTTGAGAAAATTTTGTCCGCCTTAACGGTTAGGGGATTGATTTTTGGAAGAGAAGTTTTGTATTTTTAGCTGTTATACTTCTTTGCCCGGTGGCTATGGAAACCAGTGAGTATAGTACAGATTCCCAGAATATACTGAACTGTTGTTATTTTGCTTTTAAGAAAGCTGACGTAATTTTTTGTGAGGAAATAGGATCAAATGTTTTTATCGGCAGAGGAATTAGATTTTTTTTTAGTTACTCCCTCCGTCCTTTTTTTGTGGTGCAGTATTTTATTTGGGATGCTCTTTAATAAGTGTCCATTTTAAAAAGTTGGAAATTGATTTTTCCATTTGGCCCTTTTGAGTAGATTCCTTAATGAAAAATTAATAAAAAAAAGTGTAATTATGATATCTTCATAGAATGTAATTGTCTAGTACTCCTAGATTGTTTGAAGTGCAATGATTGTCTCCATAAAAAATTGAATTTACGAGGTTGGACACCTAGGTGGAGGGTATAACTTTTGCATCACTTGGACGCTACTATAAGCCGGCTGTGTATAACAAGAATCCTGTTCAACCTCGTGGGTGTGTGCTCAATTCGGGTCTCACTTTGATGATTAGACCTATACTGATTAACAATGGTAAAATTTAGATGATCGCCTTACATATAGAAGTCGCAAATTTTTAGTACAGAGATAGAGAAATAATACTACACCACAATAAAAATGTTGACTCTTATAAATCTAACTACACAAGCCCACCTTCATATGTTCTCCTGTATTTATGGTCGCATACCCACTTTCATTTCTCACTTTGGGAGAAAAAAATGATTATTGTCATTCCAATGCAAATTTTTTTACAAGGCACGTTTCTTTCCCTTCAATAACAGGAGATAAACATAGCAACGTTTTTGGTATCTCATTCACAGTTGAGGAATAACACCTCAACCGCTCTCTGTCCATAGCCATCGCTTCCTTTTGCGGTGCTGCTTTGCCACCTCCTTCTTGAAATTAAAGCAATTGTCGCTTTTTAAATCGGCAAGAGTGAAATGGTACTACTTTTAAAATTTGGTGATCAGATGAAGACACTTACAACGTCTCTCACATTCTTTAGAGCCAAGTGAGGAGCACTTGCCATTATGTTGAACACATTACAAGGGAATGACTTGCACTGGGTCTGTTGTAGGAAGTATAATTGGTGTTTACTGTTTATGTGTACTGTTATTACGTTATAAGTTGTGAAAGCTGTACCTAGTAGGAATAGGTGTTGAAATAATAGTATGTAGTCAGGTGTGACTTATGACTGATCCATGGACTGGTAATAGTCATGTGTAATAATGTAAGTGATGTAACTGATGATCTAATCAACCCTCCTTACGCCTATAAAAGGAGGGTTCTCCCATTGTATCAGGAGAGAGAGAGAGTGAGTAAAGGCAAACACAAGACACAAGTAATATTATTAGAACTGGCCTGATTTTTACTAGGGCTGCTCGCGGTCCGGTTTGATTCGGATTTCTAGGAATCCGAGGACCGAACCACTAGTCACGGTTTTTACAAAATGAAATCCGTGTCTAAACCAAAAGTCCTACGGACGGTCCGGTTCCAATCCGATCCGTGACTCGCAGATCGGTTACGGTTTTGTCCACGAATTTTAGCAAAAATAAAGCTCAAGCATATATCCCACAATAAAAGGGAAGAATGTTACAATCAGAATTAAGTTTAACATCGCTAGAAAGTACTTGTTAAATAAACTACCCAAGGCTTACTTCAGAAATCAAATTCAAAAGAATCTAAAATACTAGTAGGATTGTATCATTATAGTACATTACATAACATAAAAGAACCGGAAAAGAAATGAACTACTAAAACTCAACTAAGGTTACCCGTAATTTTTACTAAAAAACTACGATTTACTCCCTATATTTTTATGTACATCTACACTATATCCCATTATTAAGATAAAATACTAAAATTGGTGGAAAAAGTGTTAACATTACTACCAATTTATTATATAAACACACACATATATTATTTATATAAAATAAATATCTCACGGTTCGGTTCGGTTAATCTACGGTTTCGTAATGAAAATCCGTGGACCGAACCGCAAGTCACGGTTTTCTAATTTTTCAATCCGTGTCCGAATCATTAATCCAAGACAAAATCCAAAAGGTACGGATCGGTTCGGACCGAACCGGTTTCACGGTTCACCGGATTTTTTGAGCAGCCCTAATTTTTACAATGGGGAGAACCCCTCCTTTTATAGGCGTAAGGAGGGTTAATCACATCATCACTTACATCACTTACATAATTACACATGATTATTAGTAGTCCATGGATCGGTCATAAGTCACACTTGACTACGTACAATTATTTCAACACCTATTCTTACTAGGTACAGCTTTCACAACTTACAACGTAATAACAGTACACATAAATAGTAAACACCAATTATACTTCCTACAATGTACCACATGATTCAAAGTGAAGTAGGTCCTATTCACACACATCCATCTAGTTGGAAAATGAGAAGCTGTGCTTTACGGACACTTGCTCGAGTAGATGCCTCCTCTTTTCATTCTCTAGTTAATATTGGCTTTGTTTGGAAATTGTGGAAAGGAACACAAAAGGAAAGAAAATTTAAATTTTTTTCTACTATTGTTTGGTTGGGAGTGAAAATAAAAGTTTCTAGCTTTTTGAATAGTAACATTTTCCTCTCAACTTTCTCCCATTTTCCTTTCTCTTCTTTTCTCCCACTTTTCTCAAGTTCCAAACAGAGCCAAAGTCTTGAATAATGGTTTTTTTTTTCATTGGACCTAATTTAAACCATATAGGTACTCACAAGTATCGTCCATATATATCTCATCTAAGATGATTATGGCCATCTAGTGTTTTTTTTCTTTTTGCTAATATTGTATATATTAGCAGGGGTTAGCATAGTATTTGTAGGTTAGTCCATAGGAAGTTTTAGAGGCTGTCCGTAATTCTAAATCCTAAATGATCACGACGGGGCTCGAACTTTAGCTTTTCACCTGAGGACCAGGAGATGCCTGTTTGGGCTGAATTAACTCAAATCAATCGACAAATAATTGTGTGCGGGCGTGCCAGAAAAGAAATAATTTCAAAGAAGAAATTACTCTTTTCAAAATGATTTGAAACCACTAATTTCAATCAGGCAATTGTATTATCCGTTCGATTACCTCAACTAAGAGGATTTTTCCTTAAGGTATCAACCAAATAAAAGATTGACGCGCTTCGAAATCAGAAAAGATGCTTGAACACAAACAAACCTGAATCTAATCAAAGGTAAGTTTGTATACAAACACTCTTAAGATTCTATCAAGAATAATAAAGAAATGCAAGCACACTGAATTTAATCAAAAGCGAACTTGCAAACAACTATTCTTTGGTAAGAGAAAGAACTTAAAGGAAATAAGAAAACTTGAATTCAATCGAAAGTAGTCTTACATGCAAATAAGCCTTCAACTTACAAAAAAGATCCTACTCTAAACTAAAAACTAATCTAAGATAGATCTCTGAGCAATCATTTTGTATGAATTGTCAGATGATATGGATTTTTGTCCCATTTTCTCTTCAATTGCTTCTTCTATTTATAGACGCTGAACTTGCCTTCGATCCCCACGTCTTCGATTGATACCCACGTTGGCCACATAAAACGGTTGAGGGGGGTCTTTGAACGGTTACCCCGATATTTCCAGAATTCCTTCTTCCCCTGCTTGCTTCGATCATGGTGTTCATGGCCACTTTCTGAATCGTGATTCCTATTTTCAAGCAACGTGAATTAATGCAACGTGTTTGCCTTCCAAAATGATTCCCTGCAATTGCACCTAATCTCAATTATAAAACAGGGCAGTGAGGACACCGTTCGATGATCGTAAAGTCCAAATTAACGGTTAGATCCATAACCTCCAAAACCATCGTTTAAATACTGCTCAAACGACACCGGTTCATTCTAAAACGACACCGTTTGCTATTAAACAGTGTCCTGTTTAACTCCCGCAATCCTCTGCAATTGGCACTCGACTGGGACAGGTTTTATGCAACCGCCGTACCGTTCGGGGCCACATGGAATTTTTTCATTGGGCGGCACTTTTTAGGATGTAAACACACCCCCCGCATTAACATTTTATTTATGCTAAATAAATGTTAATGGCACACGTTCTCTGCCCATATCCCTTCAACTTCGGATGCACGAAGCATGACAGGATCTCGTTCCCATGCACGTCTATTGAGCTTCCCAAAGATAGCTACAATAATTTCCCTATAAATGGCAGTTAATGATAGGGTTTAACGAATTACATCACCCCTCATAAACCCCTTCGAATTTGAGTCTTTCCTATTAAGAAGTCTTACGTTTATGGACTCTCTTCCAGAAATCAATCTTATTTTAGACAACCTCGATTGCCAAACCCCTCTTCCTCAAATGTCTCCTCCAAACTCTCCTCGAATGTTGGCAAGCAAAATCCTTTCGGATCGAACATTTCACACCCCCAACCCATCTCCCACAGGTTGGGACTCTTCTTTAACCCGTTCGAACTCGTTCGATGGGTCCAACTGGGGCTCATGGGAAGAAAACTCTACTAATACCAACACTGGCACCATTCTGGTCAGGTTCGATCGGCCTGATCCTACACCTCATAAATTTCATCACTTTCGAACTCTGTTCGCAAGCCAATTCCTACCCCTGAGTGGCAACGACACCGTTCACATGGGTATGCTCGAATCCATCTACTCTTCTCTCAAATTTTCCCCTTTTCTGAAACAAGAGGAAAATTACCTGGGGCCCGCCCCTTACTGCGACTTCAAACGCATGGCTCAAACCCAACAGTCCCTCTGGCTCACAGAGGTGCAATCCCCACATTATCCAGCTGACTTCGAGGAAACCAACAAGCTGGTTCCTCTTTCTGAAGAGCCGAACTGGTTCAATGAGGTGAATAACCTTGCCACCAATACTCCTCACTTCCAATGGCAATATGGTTATTCCATCTACCCTGTTGACAAGAGTAAAGCTCTACAACTCCTGGCAGCCTTCTCTTTCCTGGATATTTCTATCTTGGAAAAACAAGTTCCACTAACCAATTTTAAGTGGGCTTGTGAGACACTGGTGCTATGTTCCATCCCCTCCACGGTTTCCTACCAAATCTACTGCTTCCTGGACTTCTTACCAGTGATCAAGTCATGGCTCGAAGCCAATACCGCTGCGTATTGCTTCGATCAAACCCTTCAAGATTATGCTCTTACTAAAGAAAGGATTGAGAAACTGCATGACCAAATCCATAACTTCACTGCTGAGTCCTTCGAAGTGGTGCCTGGCCATGCTGACAAAAAGCTTCGAAGGCGCTTCAAAAGACAACAAATGAAGCGTCCAACAAAGGAGGCTCGGCTTCGAAGGAAAGCCAAAGCTTTGGTGCTCCGCTTTAGGCCCTTGCTGGAGAAAAAATTGGAGTCAGACTCCAAAGAAGACATGAGGAAAATGGAGCTAAAGTTCCTCCAGTTTGCATGGAACAAATTCCATAGCCTCGTTACTTGGTCCTTTCCTCATTACTTTGAGAATAAAAAAGCAACCTCTCAGCACCCAGGCCCTTCGAAGGCCTAATTTGTATTTCTTTTCATAGGAATTAGGATTTCCCTTGTTTTGCTCTTTTCCTTTTTGTAAATACGTAAATTTCAATTTTGTAATCCAGTAGGTTTATTCAATGAAATTTCCCTTTTTTTTTATCCACGCTGGACTTGGGTTTATTGTTAAAATAGAAATTCTAACAATAATAACTCTACTAAAGAGAAAAAAAAACCAAACCCAGCGGACCCCAGGGTACGGGCCCACTACAGGCCTGGCCCACTTGCAGGAGTATAAAAGCGGAATTCATTCAAAACCACCCCTTACACTCAATGCGTTCAAGCTCTCTCAAACTCAAAACTCTCAAGAACAGAGCCCTCTCTCCTTTTCCTCTTTAACAACGCTAAACCCAAACTGAATCAATGGCCTCTTCCAGCAATCCAGCAACTCGAGAACATGTTACTCCCTCTTTGGCCTTGAGACGGTTCGTGTCAGGACAAACACCAGGACCGACTGAAGAGCCCTATCTTGATGCTAGGATCTTCATTCCAAACCCTAGCGAAGAAGGTACTTATATTTTGGGTCCTCAATTTATAGGAGAAATTCCTGCTTCCCTTTCTCTTTATTACCCTCGATTGGGAGATGCTGAAATTCGAGCTTGTTTAGACCAAGATTGGCAAAACTTCCCAAGGAAATCCTTTCCTTGCTGGCCCACATTGGACAAGGATTGGAAGATATGGACCACTCGTATGTTAGCTGCGAAGTCGGACGATTTAGAGAAGGTGGGTTTAAAAAGAATTATTACCCTCCTTCGAAGGGGGGTCCCACAAAATCCTTCTCTGATTCAGGCCGCCTTGGCCTTTTGGGACCCATCTTTCAATTTCTTTCGCTTTAACTGTGGCATGATGGCACCCACAGTTCTGGATGTTACCCAAATGCTGGGGCTTATCCCATATGGCCCCCAATTCGACCCTACCAAGGAGTTCCATCCTCCCGAGGGATTTACTCGTTTGACTGCCACCAACGGAGCTTTTTCCCAGTTTTACCACAGGGAGAAGAAATTGGTAGGAGAAGTGACTTAGACAGAGTTTTTTGCCTACATTCTTTACACCCTCTGCAAACACATCTTCTGCCACTCTGGGAAAAGAGTGATGAATGAATTTGTTCCATTGGCACTGGCACTTGCTAGGGGAGAAGAGTTCGACTTTGCTTCCTACTTCTTGGGCCACGTCTACAAAGCTGGGTTTGACTTCTACCAGAAGGGTTTGAACTATTCGCAGGGAGGGCCCCAATGGTTTATCCAACTATGGCTTCATGCTTACTTTCCTGAGTTGGGTCCCTTCAAAGCACCCACATCCCTTGCTGGCGTCGTCGAGGCGCCCAATGTTCATGGTGACAATTACGTTCACCCAGAGGATAGCACAACACAGACTTTGGTGTACTACCTCTGCTTTTTTGCTGGTCTAGCCTCAGATAGGGAGTGGCCCAATCCATACCCTACTCTTGTTGGGCCCGCATGGTTGTTCGACATTCTGGCAGACAGACAGGGAAGATCCTCTCGAGCTCTCCAAGCATGGGGCAACATTCTTACAAGCAGAGAGATCTTCATTTCCTCGTCGAATACCCTTAGGTCCATAGCACATGCAGAGGTATATTGCCCTGCACAATTTGCTAGGCAACTAGACTTTGTTCAAGGCATACCCACTCCTTACTGTGGCCTTGCCAACATATGTATGTCTGAACGATCACCGATCATGGCTGACCAATTCCTGACGGGGTTTGCCCACGCCAGACATGCATTGAGGAGGACAGTCACTCAGGAGTTCAAGGAACCTGAAGTGCGCACCACCCCTGCATTTGACAACTGGTGGTACTCCAACTGCTCCTTCCTCTCAGGGATTAAACCCTTCAAGCAGTTTCTAGCCCACATTGGGTTTGAGAAGTCTGAGTTTGGGCACGGAGGAAAAGATAACTTGTCATCCTTCTCCTCTGATAATGAATTTGGTTTGGCTGGAGAGATCGAAGATATTGCTAGAGGCGAAGTTGAGCAAAGACTGACTCCAGTCGAAGCCTCCCCAATCGCAATGGTCGTTCCCCCCTCTCCACCAAGAAGGCAATCTACGAGGGTAACACAAAAAAGAGGTAATTGTCTCTGAACATCTCTTCTCTTTTGCTGAAACCAAACCTAACTGCATTCCATCCTACAGGTGCCACCTCTTCTTCAGAAAGTGCTTCGAAGAAGAGAAAGATTACTTCTCAGCCTACAGAAGTAATTCCCACCAAGCACTATCTTGAGCCCTCAGCTGCACCTCCAGGTTGGTTTCTTCCTTCCAATTAATCTTTCAAACCCCCATATCATTTATCCAAGTCACTTTCTTATTCCTTTCCTTTCAGCTGCGAAGAGGACAAGGACCACCAGGAAACGTGGCCCTCAGGTTTCTTCCAATGACGAAGAAACAGAGAGTGACACAGAGATACTGGCCTCAAGGGGTAAATTCCTTCCTCGTTTATGATTCAGTATTCCCTTAAGAAATAAGAGGATTTTACTGTAATTCTAATTCTTGAGTTCGAACCAGGTGAAACAAGACAGGTGAAGGAGACCCTCCGTTATGTGAGGAAAACAACTCCTCCCAAGAGGCCTGTTTCTCCTAAGAAGCCTTCCTCCCCAAAAGAGGTAAGTTAGCTTAAACTGCATACATTCTCATGTGCCTCCTATGCTCATGACTTGGTGTTAACTTCTTTGTAGACTCAAGTTGCATCCCCTGTTAAAGCGTTGGACCTAGCTCTTGTTCCCTACCCTCAACAAGAAGTGATAGAGCCTTTAATCCAAATGCCAGCAGATGCCCCTCACAAGGTTTCTTCTGAATACTCGCCTTTCGAATTATGAAAGGATTTACTCTAACTTTCTTTTGTTTTTTACAGGCATCCCCTATTCAAGCTCTTTCTATACAGAAAGACTTTGCTGCAAAGGATATTGACATGCACACTTTGCTGTCATTCCTTACTGAGCCAACCTTTGCACAGGGACTGGCCAGTTTGGCTCCTTCGAAGACTCTGGGGCCACTTCCCATCCTTCAGGGAGATTTCCCCTTTACTCCCTTATCGGTTTCAGGGGAGGGATCGTTAAGGATTGTCCCTACTCTGGCTTCGAAGAGCCATATTCTTAGAAATGCTGAGGATCAAGGCTCCAGTTTGGCCTCCTCCTCAGATCAGGTACTCCTGATACTCAATCATACCTTTCCTTTCTTGTTTTACATTCTACTTAACCTTAACTCATAATCCTTATGCAGGGAACAGATATGGCCCTTTTTCCTGAAGATCATCCCACATCTTCCTCTGCTCCAATTGACTTGCCGTTAGTGGTTTTTGATATATACTTCTTCAAAATCAATTGGACAAATTTTGTAACCAGATTGCTGAACCCATCCTTCCTTCCTCTTCGAATTCTCTAGAAAGCCTTCAGCAACTTTTGAGTCCTTCCATACCTTCTGACTTACCTTCCTTTAGAATTAAACATGTTCTTTCAAAGGAGGAAGTTCTATCACTAAAAAGTTTTCTGAAATCTTTAAATCATTTAGGTCTTCCTGCTTTGATTGAACATAGTTTAACCTATAACTTCGAGGTATGTTATCAGGCCTTGCTTCTTTCCCAAGGACTCCCTTCTTCAATCAGCTTCACTCTTCAAAAGTACCTTAAACAATTTAGTGAATTGATTGCTTATAATCACTTCTTGTCTGAGAGCATTGGCACAACCATTGAGAAAACCAACAGATTGGAGGCCAAAGCACTTGAGACTGCTTCTCGTCTGTCTCTTTATCAAGCCCGAAGGGATAAACTTTCAGAGCTTGACAAGAAGATGAAGTGGTTACAAGAAGAAATGAAGAAGGTCAGGGAAGAGACAGCGGAAGTTTTGAATGGCTTTTCAGAGCTTGAAGACGAAGCATTACGAGATGAGTCAACACTTCCACAGCTTATTCCTTCTCTTCGAGAGGAACAGAGAAGAAGAGCTGTCCATTCTTCAATTTTGGATACTAACTCTAATTCTCTTCGAGGGCTACTAACCACCATTCATGATGTAATAAGCCCCTTTTTGTAACTTCACGTAGCTTGTACTCTCCTTTTTTTTATTCAATTTTGGGATAAGTACAACTGTAATTAAGATCAACACTAGTTCGTACCTTTCCTTGCTTAAAAGCTTACTATGCCAACTCCTCACCTACCGTATCTTAAAGAGTCATAAATGACTATCTACTAATATAAATAGAGGTCTCTGGGGAAAGGAAAACTCACCGATCATCTTCTCCATTTCTCCTTACTGTAGCATCATTCAAACCAAGCTTTCCAGTAAGGATACAAGAAAGATAACCATCATGAAACCTCATCTTGTATTTTTGAAGAAAAGCTTCGAAACATAGCCACATCAACTCTCATGATATTTCCCTTGAACCCTAAAGTCCTTAGGTATAGACACATCAACACTCATGATGTGTCTGTACCGGGCTGTTGCTTCGAAGACAAGAATGGGCTTTGAGCTCTATCTCCCTACCAATGGAGCTTGTAAGGAGATAGAAAATCAAGTTCCAACGAAGCTAGGTTCAAGTCTTTGTATCTCAGTTAGTTGATCCCTAGAGATCCTTCACCATGGTATTATTAGGCCCTAGATAGGTTCTTCAATGCAACCTTTTGTGTAACTGTTATGAGCAAAGAAATTATTTACCAATGTATCTATCTTATTCTAATGGCTTTGACCAATAAACTGGTGTTCTTAGCCATCCCATTCTATTTAATGTTATTAATGAAGATATGATAGCATGCAGGAAGATACAAACAGAAATCTTCCTTCCAATACTGTGCTCTTTTACTCCGTGTCTATTTATTACTTTTGCTTCGAAGTGTGTTGATGCTTCGAAAACTAAGTTAGTAAAATTCCAATCGTTCCAACTAACTCATTTAATTCCAGTAGCTTCTTAGCCGTCTCCTCGTAAGTTGTAAAAGATCATATACTCTTGATGTATGACGCCTAGCGCTCTCAAACCCTTCACCTTCCTGGCTTTATGCGTCTGCAACCAATTTAATAATGGTAATAAATGAGACGGATCCCCCGTATTTCTTTGGGCTATAAATACACCTAGACGTCAATAGATCACAGCATCTCTTTCAAACAAACATGGCTGAGAACCACCCAAATCTTGCTGATCTCATGAGTCAATTGGCCAACCTGACTAACATGATCATGGAGCTGAAGAGGGACGTCCACGCTGAGTCCCAGGCCCTTCGAAGTGAGATCGCTCAGCTTCGAAGTCAGCTGGTGTGCGTGGAAACAGCTTCACGCCTCTGCTTGGCTAGGACCTGGGATGATCTTTCGACCGTCCTCTCGGCCCATGAGGCAAAAAGTCCCCCAGAGGGAGGATCCTCTTGAAGATTCTCCTTTGGGACTATGAAGATCACCAATGGTCTTCATTTTTGCTTTTTTGGACCATAGTTGGTCTTTTTTTTTTTGTTCAGACCTACTTGGGTCTGTTTGTACTTAGACCTGCTTGGGTCTTTTCCTTTTTTTTTTTATTAATGAAATGGAACTCTTGCTTGGCTACTCTTGATTCTTGGTAGTATGGTAACTTGGTTGTGACTTCGAATGCTAAAGGTAACTTTTATAGAAAAGCTTTTAGCATCAAACCACTCAACACTAAATCAGCCAGTCAGAACCATCAATGTGTAACCAAACTTATTTACACTACCGCTTGTGGAAGGACTCCCATATGGAAGGAACATAGGTTTTCAAATGTCTTCCGTTTATCCTCCTTCGATGAACATAACCATTCAAATTTCTCAAATGATAAGCTCCCCCTCTTAAGACCCTATGGATTTGAAAAGGCCCATTCCATGTTGGTGCCCATTTTCCTAATCCATCTTTTTTAACTCTCCTATCTCTAATAGGGAGGATAACTTTCCATACGAGGTCTCCTTCATCGAAGCTTCGAAGAGCCACTCTTTTGTTATAGCTTCTGGCTATTCTTGCTTTTTGTAGCATAATCTGGTTTAAGGCTTTTATTCTAGCCTCATCAATGTCTTCCAATTCCATATGCATGGCCTGATGGTAAGATCCTGTGTCTAAATCATTTTGACATGCTACTCTCTGAGATCTTACAGTGATCTCCATGGGTAGCACAGCGTCATGCCCATATGTTAATGCAAATGGTGTGGTACCTGTACTAGTCCTTTTTGTATTCCTATATGCCCATAACACATCAAGTAACAGATCATGCCAAATTTCTGGGTTTTGATCCACCATTTTTTGGATCCCCTTCTTGATAATTTTATTAGTTGATTCTGCCTGACCATTGGACTGAGCATAATAAGTACTAGTATATATTAATGAAATTCCATGGTTCGTGGCGAAATCCTTCACCAATCGTCCTTCGAATATGGAACCATTGTCCACTGTTATCGTTTGAGGATTCCCAAACCTGTATATGATCCCCTTTATGAACTCTATCACGTGGGTTTGTTTGACCTCCTGATAAGCTTGGGCTTCTACCCATTTTGTGAAATAATCGGTAGCTACTAGGATAAATTTATGCTTTTCCAATGAAGGAGGATGAATCATTCCAATCATGTCCATAGCCCATCCCCTAAAGGGCCATGGTTTTATTACATATTGCAAATCTGCGACTGGCAAATGCTTGAGTGGACCTGTTTTTTGACAGGCTTGACACCCCTTTGCATAATCTATACAATCTTTGAGGATGGTGGGCCAATAATACCCGTATCTCCTTATTAACCATCTCATTTTTATGCCAGCTTGATGTGCTCCACAGATTCCTTCATGCACTTCAGCCATTACTTTAAATGCATTTACCTTGCTCAAGCATTTCAAAAGAAGACCATCCATTCCTCTCTTGAATAGCTCGCTATTATACATTATATAGTTCATTGCTTTCAACTTGGTTGCCTTATCTGCAACACTATCTGGCTTGGTTAGGTATTCAATCAATGCTTGCCTCCAATCAGCGTTTTGATGAGTTAAAGCATCGACTTTTAATACTTCAAAGTCCATCAGTCTATTGTGTAACATAGGCAGGGATTTCCTCAAAGTTAATTGACAAAATTCCTTTTCAATTTCTGATAAAACTTTGTAGCCAGACGCTCTTTGAGCTATTTCGTCAGCCTCTTCATTAAAGAACCTAGGAATATAAGTCAAAGTAAGCATATGAAATTGATCCATCAGCTTCTTTGCATGCTGATAATAGATTATCAGCGCTGGACTAGTACATTTAAACTGTCCATTTAGTTGGTTAATCACTAATTGAGAATCTCCAAAGATTTCAGCAACACTAACCCTTAATTTAAGCAAAATTTCTAGCCCAATAATCAAGGCCTCATACTCTGCCTGGTTATTGGAACATTGTCCCTCACTGAGTCGAAAACCATATTTGGTTTTCAAGCCTTGGGGGGATTCCAGAATTATACCCACTCCGGCCATCTGAATAGTTCTTGATCCATCGAACCATAATTTCCATGGCCTGATTTCAGCTGTACTAGCTTCCAACGTTCTTGGTGCCTCATACTCATTTGGGTGATCGGCCAAAAAATTGGCCAATGCTTGGCCTTTTATCGACTTTTGAGGCACATACTCAAGACAAAACTCAATTAAAGACACTATCCATTTCCCAATCTTCCCACTAAGCACTGGTTTAGAAAGCATGTGCTTAATTACATCAGTTTGAGAAATAACATAAGTTATTCTAGGCAACATATAATGCCTGAGTTTCTTAGAAGCATAAAATAAAGCTAAACATAGTTTCTCTACTGCAGCATACTTGCATTCACAGGAGTTTAAAAACCTACTAAGATAATAAACTGCTCTTTCCTTGCCATCCTGATTGTCTTGAGCCAACAGAACACCTATTGAGTCTTGTGTTGCAGCTAAGTACAATTTTACTGGCTTTCCTTCAATTGGAGGCGCCAATACAGGAGGGTTGGCTAAGTATCTTTTGATGGCTTCGAAGGCTTCATCATGCTCCTTTGACCACTTGAATTCTTCCCCTTCCTTCAGTTTCAACAAAGAAGAGAAAATTTTAGTTTTTCCTGCAGTATTCGATATAAATCTTCGAAGGAAATTTAATTGACCAAGAAACCTTTGTAACTCCTTCTTAGAAGAAGGTGGTTTAGCCTCAATGATGGCCTTAGCTTTGTTCTTGTCAACCTGTATTCCTTTACTGTGAACTAGATACCCTAGAAACTTCCCAACTGATACTCCAAAAGCACATTTTTCTGGATTTAACTTCAGCTGATAGCGTTTCATTTGTTGAAATGTCTTTTCTAAGTGTTGTAGGTGATCCTCATCAGAGTTTGACTTCACAATGATATCATCTATGTAACACTCCAGAAAAGTTCCCACTAAATCATGAAAAATAGTGTTCATTGCTCTCTGATATGTAGCCCCAGCATTCTTTAGCCCAAATGGCATTTTAACCCATTCGAAGATGCCAATGTTACCTGGGCAGGCAAATACTGTTTTATGCACATCTTCTTCTGCTATGCAGATTTGATTGTACCCTGAATGCCCATCTAAAATGGACAATATCTTGTGGCCAGCAGAACTGTCCACAAGTGTATCCACATTAGGCATTGGGTATTCATCCTTAGGAGTCGCAGTATTTAGGTTTCGAAAATCAACACAGATTCTGATAGTTCCATTCTTTTTAGGGACTGGAACTATATTAGATAGTCATTTGACATACCTGGCTGTTCTAATGAAGCATGCATCTAGAAGCCTCTGCATTTCCTTTTTAACACCTGCAATAGTTTCTGGACTCATCTTCCTGGTCGGTTGTTTCACAGGTTTGAATTGTGGCTTGATAGGTAACCTATGCTCCACCAATCCCCTGTCCAAGCCAGGTAGTTCCTTGTAACTCCATGCAAAGCATTCCTTATTTGCTTTCAATAGTGCCACCAATCCAGCTTTCATACCAGGTTCAAGCTGTCTATTAATAAGCACTGGATTGGGGTTTTGTGCATCTCCCAACCTTACTTCTTCCAGCAGATCTTGTGATTCAACCCGTTCCTGAGAAGTGAGTTGGATTTCTTTCACATGAAGGTTATTGCTCTGCATAACCTCTTCCCATATGTTCTCTTCTTGGATCTTCTGTTCGATCCCCAGAGCAACATACTTTACTAAAGCCAATGAGTTGGCTTTTTCTTCAGCCTCTCTCTTGGATTCACATCCAAGCAGCATCATCTTTTGGGGTGTCTGATTCATAGTCAACAGCTTGTTTCAGCTTTGATTTCAGCTCTGCCAATTCCCCCAGTTCCATCTCGTTGGTTGGGTAGGTGGCTGCTTGAAGTAGTTCACTCAAAGGAACTACATCCGATTTGTACATTTCTGCTTCAGCAAAATTTGCCGTGGCACCAAATGGATGTGGATCAGCTTTGACTCCTTCAACACCCACTTCTTTGCCTTTGTCATACTTAACAATCATTAATTCCTGATGCATAGAGGAAGGAATACATCCGTTAACATGAATCCAATCCCTTCCCAATAAAGCATTATATTTAGCATATGTGTCAACTACAAAGAAAACAGTATCAGTTTCTATTCCACCTACTGCCAATCTAATGGAGATGATTCCCCTGGCATGTTGGCTTTCCCCAGTAAATCCTGCAATGGATGTGCTGGTTGGAATCAATTTTGCTTTTCCTTTTCCTAACTTTTTCAGAGTTTGGAAAGGCAAAATGTTCACCGCAGCCCCATTATCCACCAAGATTCTGTTAAGTGGGACTCCATCAAAGTGTGCAGTGATATACAATGGACGCAAATGTTGTCTCATTGCATTAGTGGGTAGTTTAAATGGATATGAAATTTCCACACAATTTAAATCTATTACCAAGGGGTATTCAACGTCGGACATGGAATCTGACACGAAACAAGCACTCTCTTTTGAGCTTACCTCCAAACTTTCTTGATTCTGCTCAATTTCACGTACCAAGTTCTTACCCATCTCGATCTGAGAAACTTCTTTCAAATCACAGTCGTTGCATATGATATTTAACTCCTTATCACTCAGAGTTTCTTCAGAAATCTCTGGCTCGCTCAAGTTCGACCAAGCAGTATCTTGATCTTTGAACGTCTGACCATTTGAGAAGAAATCGATAGAGCTTGGATAAACCATATTAACTTGTACTTCTGGCTGATCTCCAAATTGGATTGTAGCCACTTCTTTGATTGGTTTAACTGCTTCGATCTCCTCAGCATCCTTCTTTTCGAATTCTTGTGTGGATACCTCCATAGGGGAAAAGGTTCCTTCCATCCCCTGTTGTTCCACCACCATGGCCTCGAGCAAACCAGACTGATAACTGGCCAGCGAGTTAGGAGAAGGTGGATCAAGATCCTCTTCGAGCATGGCAGAGGCAACCTTTTCTAAAGTCTCCCTCTCGTGATACTGAGTTCGAAATTCCTCTGGGTCCCTTTCGATCCTGTTGAACCTTGGATTAGGTTTTGCTCGTCTGCTTGATTCTTCCCCCGTTGAAGATTCTCCTGACTGGAAGAGCGTATACTTTCTCTGGAGCTTTCTCTTTTGAGTTCTTGAGAGCAATGGAACCATCTGTGGTAATTGAGACTTGGGATCCCTAATCAACACCCAGTTGCCAGAGTTCGAAACTGGTGGCTTGAAAGTTCTGCTCGCATTCCTGCTTGAACCTTTGTATCCTTGGAACAAATCAGGTTTAACTTGCTTCAGAAACCAGTCAGGAACCCCCTTCACCAAGGTGAATTCTTCTTGTTTAGCCTCTTCTTGCGCCTTCGATGTTTGGCCAATATTGGCCTTCTTCGAAAGTGGCAGCTCCCTTCTGTGAATAGCTGGAACAGGGCTAGTAGGCAGGTCCCTTTTTGGTGCCAACCAAGACTTGCTGTCACTTGGCTTTGCTTGAACTGGGGCCATTCTTTTCATTCCCATTTCTTTTGGGAAAAAACTCACGCCCTTTCTATCCAAATCTTTGAAAACCAAATAGTTGGCCCTGCATCCTACACACAGGCACTCCAAAAATGAGGCTTCTAGCATAGGCAGGTGATTATTACCTGAGAATTTCTGCAAAGAAAAACCATCATTGGCTCGCCTATAGGAACTTGGCCTCGCTCCCATGCCTCGAGGGTGGCCAGCGTATGGCTTGCCCCTTCCAAATTGAACAGTATTCATGTTTACTGGTGCTTCTTTGTCCTGCCAATATTTTTTGACAGTTCGAGCCAGTGAGGAGGGCACACTGGTGTTGACCTCTTCTACCTTTGGAAAAGGCACTGCATCTATCCCCATAGTCTTTTCAGGGAATTTGATTCTTCCTTTCTTGATTTGTTCCTGAATTCTGTCACGAAAAACATTACAAGATTTAGTTGAATGAGACCAAGAATCATGCCATTTGCAATAGGTCTTTCCATTCTTTTCTTCCACTGTGGGCAGTTTCATATTCAAAGGCAGCTTAATGATTTTCTTTCTTAACAAGAAGTCAAAGATCTCATCAGTTTTAGATATATCAAAAGAATATACTTTAGTAATTTCCTTTTGTTTGAACTTCTGCCCCAGAGAGACATTCTTTTGAATTAAGGGCTCACAAACACAAGGTTCGTGCTCTATAATTTCAGCAGCATCTATTTCATAATTAGGATCCCTATAGTATGTTGGGTAAGAGGAATTATGCCTATCCATATCTTCCTCTAGCAGTGATTCATATCTAGCCACTTTATAGGTTAGATCTGCAAAGTCCCTGAACTCTGTAGAATCAAACCTCTTTCGAAGCTCCCTTTCTAAACCATCTTGTGCTAATCTCACAAACTCTGCCTCTGGCAGATGGAGTTTGCACTTGGTTTTAGCCCTTTTGAACCTAGATATGAAATCTGCTACCTTTTCATCTGGTTTCTGCTTTAACCTAGCTAAGTCTGCCATAGAGACTTCAGGCTCAGCATTGAAGAATTGTGCATGAAATGCCTCTTCCATTTGAAACCAACTTGTTATCGACTCTGCAGGCAAATTTGTATACCATGCAAAAGCTGGCCCAGACAAAGAGTTTGGGAACAATTTCAACTTCATGAAACCATTCTGAGCCAAGTTCTTACATTGGGCAGAAAACCTAGCGATATGTTCTATAGAAGATTGTCTCCCATCCCCATAAAACAAAGTAAAGTCTGGGATTTTAAATTCTCTAGGGATCTGAAATGTTGTATCAACCCATTCTGGATATGGTTTTCTATAGATTTGAGGTTGTACCCCCCGAGTTCGAGGCCCACAAACTTCTTGTATGAGATCCATAACTTGGTCTCTTAGTATTGGATTGCCTACAAGGAAATTTTGTTCTTGATTTCCTACCGGTGGACTTGGTTCTACCAAGTCATCTCTATGCGTTTCCCTTATAGTGTTAAAATCCTCTTGGTTTTCTCTGGGAAATCTCCCATACCAAGGTTGCTGCATTGGGTCGGCCATAGTGTTCACCCGAGCAGGCCTATGGCTTCCATAAACTGCTGTGGTGGGATTTTTGGTATTTAGGAGACTTTGACGAGAAGGCTGTGCGTTATCCCTTGTTTTCTCAGGTCTATAACCTCGTTCTAGCTCTACATCATCCTCCCATCCCCCAAGTGTGGGTTCGAAAAGAGGATTAACGCTTTGCCTGTCTCTGGCATGTCTTGGAATCCCAATAAGAATTCCATGAGATTGGTCTGGGATTTCGAAGACTGGCTTTGTAGGCTTCAAAGGCTCATACCAAGATTGTGGTATTTCCTCTGGATACATTTTTTCCTTACCCTTTCTAGACCTTATCTTACCCTGATCATGACCAACATCCTCTCCAAGCCTTCCTTCGAAGGGACTTTGGTGAGTAGTTGAATTAGCATGACCATCTAGCCCAATATTCCCTGGACTGTTTCTTGTTACCTCTAAGTTGGGCAACCTACTTCTTATGCTTTTGATCATGGCTCTTTGGGTTTGAGCCATCTCTCGAAAAGCTATCATCATTTCTCTGAACATTTCCTCCTTATCATGGTTTTTACCACTGGCTTGTCCCGTTTGGAAATTTGGAGGCCCTTCATAAGGAGGTACTTCATAAGAAGGCTCCTCATAAGGAAGCTCTCCCATTTCGGGAGCCAATTGGGGAAACTCATGATTCATAGGTGTTCCCTGTTCCGTGGCCTGTTCTGGCACAGCTTGTTCCTCTGGCACTTGACCACCAACAGGTGTCCCTATCTGCTTTCGAAGCCTTGGCATTCTGACACCTTCGAGGTCCCACCGGGCGTGCCAAAAATTGTTTGGGCTGAATTAACTCAAATCAATCGACAAATAATTGTGTGCGGGCGTGCCAGAAAAGAAATAATTTCAAAGAAGAAATTACTCTTTTCAAAATGATTTGAAACCACTAATTTCAATCAGGCAATTGTATTATCCGTTCGATTACCTCAACTAAGAGGATTTTTCCTTAAGGTATCAACCAAATAAAAGATTGACGCGCTTCGAAATCAGAAAAGATGCTTGAACACAAACAAACCTGAATCTAATCAAAGGTAAGTTTGTATACAAACACTCTTAAGATTCTATCAAGAATAATAAAGAAATGCAAGCACACTGAATTTAATCAAAAGCGAACTTGCAAACAACTATTCTTTGGTAAGAGAAAGAACTTAAAGGAAATAAGAAAACTTGAATTCAATCGAAAGTAGTCTTACATGCAAATAAGCCTTCAACTTACAAAAAAGATCCTACTCTAAACTAAAAACTAATCTAAGATAGATCTCTGAGCAATCATTTTGTATGAATTGTCAGATGATATGGATTTTTGTCCCCTTTTCTCTTCAATTGCTTCTTCTATTTATAGACGCTGAACTTGCCTTCGATCCCCACGTCTTCGATTGATACCCACGTTGGCCACATAAAACGGTTGAGGGGGGTCTTTGAACGGTTACCCCGATATTTCCAGAATTCCTTCTTCCCCTGCTTGCTTCGATCATGGTGTTCATGGCCACTTTCTGAATCGTGATTCCTATTTTCAAGCAACGTGAATTAATGCAACGTGTTTGCCTTCCAAAATGATTCCCTGCAATTGCACCTAATCTCAATTATAAAACAGGGCAGTGAGGACACCGTTCGATGATCGTAAAGTCCAAATTAACGGTTAGATCCATAACCTCCAAAACCATCGTTTAAATACTGCTCAAACGACACCGGTTCATTCTAAAACGACACCGTTTGCTATTAAACAGTGTCCTTTTTAACTCCCGCAATCCTCTGCAATTGGCACTCGACTGGGACAGGTTTTATGCAACCGCCGTACCGTTCGGGGCCACGTGGAATTTTTTCATTGGGCGACACTTTTTAGGATGTAAACAATGCCAACTGGATTAGACAAGAGGGAGTAATGAAGAGGACACAACAGTCTAATTTTGAAAAAATGGGCCTTGTGACGAGCCCTATACAGTCGCGCACTGGGCCCGTTCTGTACATTAATGGACTGTGAGAAGCCCAGCTAATAAATACTCACTAGGTTAACGCGTCTCCCATTTTAAGCTTCAGTCCTGCCGCCTCCCTCCCTCTCTCTCTCTCTCTACAATCACTGATCATCCTCCAATACTTGGATTTGTGCGCTTGAGCTTTCCTCCCTCTCCCTCTTTCTCTCAACAAGTGAGTTTTCGATTCTGTTTTTGTTTCCCATTCATCATCGTCTTGTGTTTGTTTATTACGTAGATTCATATACGAGTTCTCCTTGTGATTTTGTAAGAGTAACATCTTCGAAAGTAACCCTTGCTCGAATTTTTAGGTTTGATTCATCGATCTAAATCGCGCTGATGTATATTTATATTCAGATCAGTTAATATTTTCATGATAGCTCAAAGATTATTGCGTTTGCGTTGTACAAATTCATACAACATGGTGTGGAACTGAGAATTGAAGAAATGATTTATGCATTATGTTTCCTCGGGTATTATCGATTGTATTGTATAATAGAACCTGGTGTGACCTTCTGGGGTTTGAACATAGTATAAAGGAATTTGTGACATTCACTTTTTAATTTTCCTTTCATCTCCTTATGTACTATATAGTTGGACCTTAAAAATGCATTTCTAGTATGAGCCAAGCAGGCCGTCATGGGTCTGTGCGGGGTGGGGTTTGGTGTGGGGGTGTTTCAACGTTAGCGTACGGTTTGATCCGATTGTGTACTGAAACGTCACATTCTGATTTTTGACCGTGGAGATTTGATCCGACGAAATGTATACAAGAAGAGAAGTAAACGGTTGGGCTCGAGAGAAATATTGTCTGCTGTCATTATAGGTCACAGAAAAGAATGGCTGCCCTTCTCCTTCAATTCGCAGGACTCGTAGGAGGTGGTATGAACAGGTTAGCTGAGTGGACTGCACTAATAGTTCAATCAGCAATGTTTACGATGGTTGTTTGGTGTAGCCTTTTTGTTTTTCCTTTTCATTTGTCAAGCCTTGAGGACACCAAGAAAATTTAGCTCTCTTTCCTCATCAACGCCTCAATTTCATTCTGCAGCAGTTGCTTTCGCTGAATAGTAATTGATCTGTTCTTGTCTCCCTTGCATTTCAATGATTTCATTGTGGAGATTTAGTGGTTGGAGTCGTTGGACAGAATTTCAGACAACTGATCGAGCTCACTTTACTTTTTTGTTTGTTCTCGTTATCGTTGTTTCTTAAAGTGTCATCGTGTGATCCCTTGTTTGGTAATTTAAATTAATGGCAGCCTTACGAGCAAAGATGGTGAGAGTGAGTGTTCTGAATGATGCTCTCAAGAGCATGTACAATGCTGAGAAGCGGGGAAAGCGCCAGGTCATGATTAGACCATCCTCAAAGGTGATCATCAAGTTTCTTATCGTGATGCAAAAGCACGGTATGCTCCTGTTTTCTTATTCTCCAAATATCTCTTGCTTTTCTTGTTTATTCTCTCGAAATTTTCTTCCTATGAATTATGATTCTGCCCCCTAACTTTTTGTTGTTGTACTATGCAGGATACATTGGAGAGTTTGAGTTTGTCGATGATCACAGATCTGGGAAAATTGTCGTTGAGCTCAATGGCAGGTTAAACAAATGCGGTGTCATCAGTCCCCGATTTGATGTTGGTGTCAAAGAGATTGAGGGATGGACTGCTAGGTTGCTCCCTTCAAGACAGGTTAGGACATGAGTTTTTTAGAAATTCTCGCTCAACAGTGATGCCATGTTTGTTATGGCTGAAAACGTGTACAGAAAAACAATTTTTTCCTGGGGTTTCGTGCATTTCAAATCATTTTCTATGGTCAACGGAAGATGAAAATGGTTCCACTCTCCTAATGGCAGAAACCATTTCTCAATATTTTTTAAGTGGAAAATGTGTTCTGGATCAGCACTACTACCACACCACCCTACCACCCACCACCACCATTGCTACTGCCAACAGCAATCACTACCACCATTCACCACTGTCCACTCCCACCGCCACCTCTAGCATAATCATTTGCGTGGAAATCACTTTTTCACAAGAAAGGCAACACGTTTTCCGCTTAAACAAACTGGTAGATACGGTAGATTAAGTGATGATAATGTAATAGGTTCTTTAATGTGTACCTTGTATGAAGCAGCGCAGTATTCGCATCCTAGTACACACGATAGTTGTTTCTTTTGTTTATTATTTGGAACCTTATGATAACTTTAATTGGCTTAAAACTTGCAGTTTGGGTTCATTGTGCTGACTACTTCTGCTGGGATCATGGACCACGAGGAGGCAAGGAGAAAGAATGTTGGTGGTAAAGTGCTTGGATTCTTTTACTGAGTGGAGTTAGTCCAAGGGTGAATCCGCAATTTTCTATCATGAGGTTTTTGGTGTACTTCAAGAACAAGTTTATGGGCTCGAGGATATTCATGTTTTGTTTTAGTGCTCTGGTAGGCTTGAAACGCTGAGTAGTGGTTTACCTGCATTTTTGTTTTTTAACTATTACTGTTATTTTGTTTACTCTTGTAGAAGAGATTGGTGTTTGGTTGTCTGAACTAAAAAGTTTTAGAGTTACGTCCATTCTTGACGTATCTTGTGTGGAATGCAAGCTTATTTCAGTCTCAGTTGAAGTTTGGCTTTCAACTCGTCAGTTTATATGGCGATCATTCCAGGAGTAGAATATTTTTATGCAATGCAAGTTTTCTTGTGTCTGTATCCAGGATTCTCTATCTTCTCATATCACCCCTCCCAAGTCCCAACCGTGCTTGCCCTTGATTAGGTTCAAGCGCAGTGTGATATTATATACTTGAGTTAGATTACAACCGGGCATTCAACGCGCTTTATAAACTCGAATGCCAAAACTGCCAAGGGGTAAACACCACTTGAACTAAGGGTGTTTCTATGATATGGTTTGCTTGGTGAGAGTGAGGTATATTCCTGTGGTTGGTTTATACTTATCCAATTCCTTTGGAAAATAGTTGCATAGCAGCATATGTGCAAGTACGTTAATTCATTGCACCCTTCTGTATCTAGCTCCAGAAACATGCATGCTCGTTGCCAGTTTTGAGCAATAAAATTTGGACCCAATAATGAACACCTATTACACTACGTAAACGAAGAAAACTTAGATATGATACGGTAAGACCTACATAAGACTCACAGTATAAGAGAGCTCAGAGTAATAAGCAAGAGCATTCCAATTCCATAGTCCTTCTAGGTAACATGCACAATGCCAAAGGTTCTTAGTTGCCCTATTGGGTTGATTAACCACCATTACTTGAACGGTTAAACCTCACAACCACTCCCTTTCCCACCCTCTGCATCACTGCCGCCACAGTCTTGCCATCGAAGCCTGTCGAGAAATAGAAAAGAGTAGGCGGAAATTGAACAAAAAGTTGCAGCATGAAAGAATGAAGAAAACGAACCAGTGAGCTTGGGTATTGGTGGTGGCTTTGTAAGGGTGGTGGATTTGAGAGCATCCCCTTGGCATATGCTCTCTATTTCTTTGTTGGGTTTCACATTGTATGCTTCCCACGCACAACTTTTTCCCACTTCTTTGAGGTCTTTTTGATAGGTAAAATTAAAGACGATCCAATTATAAATTTGTGGGAATTACATTTTTAGGGTTTGCATGCAGTAATTAGTGAAAAAAATATTTTGTCGGAATGGAAGATGTTACCAAGCAGAGGTGCTGCTGAGCGGCGATCCGGTAGTTCATCAGCTGAGCGGCCAATCTGGCAGTTCATCTCGGCACAGACGGCTTGGATTTAATCCAAGCACATAAAAATCTAATCTAAACCGTTCGTTGCTCGAATTAAAATTTAAGCCGTCAATTGTGGAGATAAACGGCTAAATCGACTACTAAGCACTCTCGCTTGGTTGTCACTGGTCAACTAATCCCATAAAATATGGAATTACTCATCAAAATTATGGAGCATGTCCATTCTCTTATCTTTTTTTTTTTTTTTTTTCTTTTCACTTACCTAATTTTGTTGAATTTTCAATATTTATGTCGCGGGGCTCATTTGGCAATTGTGGAATCTGGCCTAATCACTCCCATTGTAGTGGCGACACTTGCCCACTTTCTTGTCCCCTGGCCTAATGGGAAGCATAAAATTAGCTTAAACATGACACGAGGAGAGGAAGCCAAGTGGTGTAATTGACTCGGTGGATCTAGCTCAGCTAATTCATGAAAAATAGGAGCACTTTTTAAGAAAATGATATTGACACTCTAAAAATTATTGCAGGCATTTTAAAAATTGATGTAATTTTGAAGCCACATTCCTTTATTTTGTGGAGTATCTGCATCAATTTTTAGAATACCAATATCATTTTCCTACTTTTTATCGTAGAAATTAAAATCCTTCTAAGGGAAAAGCAATTTTTCCTGCATAAAGCAAAAAATATTCCACATAATTCTGGATCTGGGTCTAACAAGTTGGTGGGCTTTCCATGAACCGAGCAGCTTGCGAGCTTGACTCGTTAAAGTTCGGCTCAACTTGTTTAGTAAATGAGCGCTCGAGCTCGAGTTTTCTGCTAATAAATGAGCCGAGTAGAGCTAGGCTCGCTTGACAAGAGCTTTGCTCGTTAAGGAATTTTCAATTCGATTAAAGAGGTTCGTTTAGTTAATGGCTGTTCAATTTGTTAAGAGCTCAATTCGTTAAAGCTCGAGCCGAGTTCAACAAAACTCGGCTGGGGCTCGACTCGTTTGCAGCCTTAGGGCACGGGAGGCGCGTAAATTTATTTATTTTTGGAGTATAAAAAAAAAAAAAAAACTACGAGGAAAGTGAAAAATGAAATGGGAAGAAAAGGATAGCGGAAAGTGAAAAAGGAAATCTATATACTACTCCAGTAGCAAGGAAGGGATTCTTTGCAATACTATAAAATTGTTGTCGTTCTTTCAATCTCAGCCTTCCATTCTACATGCATCATCCAATGGCCTAAATTTATCCCCCTCACAAACTAACTTTTTTAATGGCAATTCAGTAAATACTCCAAAGTTGATCCACTGCTCAACCTAGCGCAGCAGAGAGGGATGCCGCAGACGTCCCAACCTCATCTCTCTCTGTAAACGTCCAAAGCACAACACTCTCTGGCAGAAAGGAGAAAAGAAATGTAGAATATAGTCAAAGCTTTGAAAATGCATAGCTACGCACCGATTTCGATTCGTCGGACCTAGGGTTTTTTCCGAAACATTCTCTCTCTCTCTCTCTCTCTCTGAGGTACTGGCTCTCACATCCTTCTCTCTCTCTAATCATCTCTGAACATCTTGTGCATATTATACATGCGTACGTTTGTGTATCTACGTATAACCGTTCACAGATGTGCGAATTTTTCCTACGATGTATTATACTTGGGCTATACTAGTTTTTTTTTTTTTTGTGTGTTTGCGTTTATTGATCTCGTAAATCACTATTTGTGATTCTCTTCCTGGTGGTGATTTCTGATCAATTCGTTTTCTTTTGTATTGCTAGTTATTTTTAAGGGCTGTTTATTTTTATTTTTTTGCAAAATTTGAAATTCTCATCCTTCGTTTTGGTTGTAGTTTGTGGTTTGAATAATGAGATTTCTGGCACTGGCTGATATTATTTGTGTTCATTTATAGGTGTTCAGTACCATGATCAGGGTTTGATAATTGTCAAGAGAGTGCGAAATTTTGGCGATTCTGTATTTCTTTTTTAGGATTTGAAACAATTAGCAATGGGGTGGTTTAGAGCTGGGTCTAGTATCGCTAAGCTTGCCGTTAGGAGGACACTATCACAGGGAGGATCCTATGCGGCAAGATCGCGGGCCATCCCGGCCCAAAATCGTTATTTCCACACAACCCTTTATAAATCCAAGGCACAAGCGGCACCTGTTCCCCGCCCTGTGCCTCTCTCTAAGTTAACTGACAGCTTCCTAGACGGGACTAGCAGTGTCTACCTTGAAGAGCTCCAGAGGGCTTGGGAGGAAGATCCCAATAGTGTTGACGAATCATGGGACAACTTTTTCAGAAACTTTGTTGGTCAGGCAGCCACGTTGCCTGGAATTTCGGGCCAGACCATTCAAGAGAGCATGCGGTTGTTGTTGCTTGTGAGGGCTTACCAAGTTAATGGTCACATGAAAGCCAAGTTGGATCCATTGAGTTTGGAGCAGAGGGAAATTCCGGACGACTTAGACCCAGCTCTTTATGGGTTCACAGAAGCCGATCTTGATAGGGAGTTCTTCCTAGGAGTGTGGAGGATGTCTGGGTTTTTGTCTGAAAACCGTCCAGTGCAAACCCTGAGAGCAATATTGACCCGGCTTGAGCAGGCTTATTGTGGGACCATTGGGTATGAATACATGCACATCGCAGATCGCGAGAAATGTAACTGGTTGAGAGACAAGGTTGAGACGCCAACACCAATGCAGTACAATCGGCAGCGGCGCGAGGTTATGCTTGATCGTCTCATATGGAGCTCGCAGTTTGAGAACTTTTTGGCAGCTAAGTGGACTGCAGCAAAGAGATTTGGTCTAGAGGGGGGTGAGACATTAATTCCTGGAATGAAGGAGATGTTTGACAGGGCAGCTGATCTTGGGGTTGAGACCATTGTCATTGGAATGTCTCATAGAGGAAGGTTGAATGTTTTGGGTAACGTCGTTCGGAAACCACTTCAGCAGATATTTAGTGAATTCAGTGGGGGCACGAGGCCTGTGGATGAAGTTGGTCTATACACAGGCACTGGTGATGTCAAGTATCACTTGGGTACTTCTTATGATAGGCCAACTAGGGGTGGGAAGAGGCTTCACTTGTCTTTGGTTGCAAACCCAAGTCATTTGGAAGCTGTAGATCCAGTTGTTGTTGGGAAAACTAGAGCTAAACAGTATTACTCCCACGATGCGGATAGGACAAAGAATATAGGAGTTTTAATTCATGGGGATGGTAGCTTTTCAGGGCAGGGTGTTGTATATGAGACGCTTCATCTTAGTGCACTTCCGAATTACACTACCGGGGGGACTATACACATTGTGGTAAATAATCAAGTTGCCTTCACTACGGATCCAAGGGCTGGAAGATCTTCTCAGTATTGTACTGATGCTGCCAAAGCGTTGAATGCCCCCATCTTTCACGTCAATGGCGATGATTTGGAAGCAGTTGTTCACGTTTGTGAACTTGCAGCAGAGTGGCGCCAGACATTCCATTCGGACGTTGTGGTCGACATAGTGTGTTACCGTAGATTTGGTCACAATGAGATTGATGAACCATCTTTCACGCAGCCCAAAATGTACAAGGTTAGGCTTACTGTATTTTTAGTCCAGGTCTCTATTCCTTATCCACTCTTGTTATACTTTGGGTTGCAAGCTTTTCGTGCTTTTTTATTTCTTTTTGGCTATTTTATTTATGCTACTTTTGTTTGCATTCTTCTTTACTCATTTGACTTTCTTTAATTTGTATTATCTGTTTGGCTGTGATTAGCATATATTTCATGTTTCTAATGGATGGTTGCTAATAGGTCATCCGGGAGCACCCCTCAGCGCTAAAGATTTACGAACAGAAACTTTTAGAATCTGGTCAGGTGACAAAGGAAGACATTGATAAGTTGCATGACAAGGTCAATAGAATTCTTAATGAGGAATACGCGGCCAGCAAAGATTATGTGCCTAAAAGAAGGGACTGGCTTTCAGCTTTTTGGGCAGGATACAAGTCTCCAGAACAGATTTCGCGTGTCCGAAACACTGGGTGTGTTGTCTGTGTTTTCCAGTTTTAAATTCCTATGTGCACCTGTTTGTTTTGTTGGAGTAATAGTGAAGCGATCTATAATCTCATAGATTAAGTAATTCTGTCAGATTGACAGGGAGGGGATGAATAATACCTCATCGCCAAGGTATTGCATATCCCATGTTTTATGGGATATCTAGCTGACGGATACTTCATCCTAGTCCTGGAATGTTCCAACCAAAAAGGAGATATATGATCCCCTTTGGATTTATTGTCCAATTCATTTCTTTAACGCGGAGAATGGACAAACAAACGGGGTCAGTAAGTTTTGTAACCATATCTCTTTGTTCTGCAGAGTCAAGCCAGAGATTTTGAAGACTGTTGGCAAAGCAATTGCTACCCTTCCGGAAAATTTTAAGCCTCACAAAGGAGTGAAGAAGATTTTTGGAGAGCGTGCTAAGATGATTGAAACAGGGGAAGGAGTTGATTGGGCAGTTGCTGAAGCACTTGCTTTTGCCACATTACTTGTTGAGGGAAATCATGTCAGGTTAAGTGGTCAAGATGTTGAGAGAGGTACTTTTAGTCACAGGCATTCTGTACTTCATGATCAGGAAAGTGGAGAGATATACTGTCCTTTGGACCATGTTGTCATGAACCAAGATCCAGAGATGTTTACTGTCAGCAACAGGTAAGTTCTATTGGTATTTATTCTGCCAACTCATGTATTGTATTCCAATATTATTCTTGTCTACTTTATTATTTCTTGTCTGAATTTTAAAGATCTTCTGATGTACCATGTTTGTTTGATTGGAAGAATGAATTGTTGGTGATAGAAATTAGTTAGTTATATCAGTTCATCATTGTTATTCCCTTTGTGTCTGTTATTATTATTTTGCCTTTCGGTGAATAAAGCCATTAATAAATATATTGCCACCATGGAGCTAAGGTTATAGGTGGAAGGAAACATTTTATAGGGCAAATTTCACTGACCTCCCCTGAGGTTTCTGACACGAACAGAAACCTCCCCTGAGGTTTCTGAAATAACACTGCCCTCCCCTCCTTTACCTGAAAATACCAAGTGACCCCCCTCTCCGTTAATTGCCGTTAGAAAATGGACGGAAAAGATTATTTTTCTCTCCACCCACTACTAAAACTAAACTAAACTCCCAACCAAACAAAATCGATGTCATTGTACTATATTTTTTACAATACCTATACCACTCTCACCAGACTCTTTACCCCTCATATTTATAAAATATAAAATACAAAAATCACTACACTTTGTACCCGTTTAACTTTGAAATTTTGTCCTTATTTAAAAGGTTTCACATTTGCTAATTTTCTATCAAACTTTTTTGAATTATTGGTTCGTCTTGATAAGAAGAATTGAAAAGGTAAAAAATTAAGACTTTTACCAAATATTTTGAGAAATTCAATATTTTGGATAAAACTAAGAATTTTATATTCTTTTGATTCCTCTCGTTGAGACAAACCAATGATCCACAAAACTAGCAAATACGAAAAAAATTCAAATATGGATAAAAATAAAAAAGCCTAAAAATTACACAAACAAGTTCGCATGAAAAAATTTGAATATGAACAAAAACTAAAAAGCCTAAAAATTTCTCAAACAAATCCCGTAAAAACCAAAAAGCAAACTATTGGCAATGGAGGGTATGAGCTTGTTGACGGGATTTTTAGGCTTTTTGATTTTTACGGGGTTTGTTTGTGAGATTTTTAGGCTTTTTGATTTTTGTTCATATTTGAATTTTTTCGTATTTGCAAATTTTGCGTTAAATTTTTGTGGATTATTGGTTTATCTCAACAAGAGAAATTAAAAGAGTAAAAAAAATTTATTTTTAACCAAAATATTGAATTTCTCAAAATATTTGGTAAAAGTCTTAACTTTTTACTTTTTCAATTCCTCTTATCGAGACAAACCAATAATTCAAAAAAGTTTGATAGAAAATTAGCAAATGTGAAACCTTTTAAATAAGGACAAAATCTCAAAGTTAACGGGTACAAAGTGTAGTGATTTTTGTATTTTATATTTTATAAATAAGAGGGGTAAAGAGTCTGGTGAGAGTAGTATAGGTATTGTAAAAAATATAGTACAATGACATCGATTTTATTTGGTTGGGAGTTTAGTTTAGTTTTAGTAGTGAGTGGAGAGAAAAATAATCTTTTCCATCCATTTTCTAACGGCAATTAACGGAGAGGGGGGTCATTTGGCATTATCAGGTAAAGGAGGGGAGGGCAGTGTCATTTCAGAAACCTCAGGGGAGGTTTCTGTTCGTGTCAGAAACCTCAGGGGAGGTCAGTGAAATTTGCCCCATTTTATATCTTTATATTTAGCTCATTTTTGGGAATTTTTGTGCTTTTGTCAGTTGCTCCTTAATTCTTTTGAATTTCTGCAAGGAAAATGCTGACCACAACCTACTAGTTGGTCGATAAGGTGCAAAATTGGTGTTCAATGTGAAGATTGCATTGAAATTTGTGAAGTATAGCAAAGTTTCAATATTTTTGGCATTATTTGCACCGTAACCACTGCCCAGTGCGGGGTTTCTAAAAAGGAAGTTATGGGATGGAAGAGTTTCATTATCTCTACATCCTTGCTAGAATATTGTTCCTTCTGTATTTTTTTTTTCCTGATGCTGTTATTTAATGACCACGAGTTCAGCCCTTCAATGTAGCACTAGTAAGTTGTGGTAGAGAAAATTGTTTGTTGTTAAGGACATCTGTGTCTCAACTTTTTGTGAGCTCTGACATGGTGCAATTTTATTCTTATATGATCTATGACGAGGTTTACCCAGATTTAATAGCCATTTTTTGATTTTTTCAAAATTTACAGCTCTCTTTCTGAATTTGGTGTTCTGGGATTTGAATTGGGTTATTCGATGGAAAATCCAAATGCGCTGGTAATGTGGGAAGCCCAATTTGGTGATTTTGCTAATGGAGCTCAGGTGATATTCGACCAGTTCGTGAGTAGTGGGGAGGCCAAGTGGTTGCGTCAAACTGGGCTTGTTGTCTTGCTACCTCATGGTTATGATGGCCAAGGCCCTGAACATTCAAGTGCACGGTTGGAGCGATTCCTTCAGGTATTGCTATCTCAGTTTTCATCATCTGTTCTGTGTACAGCCACTTTTTGTTTGTCCACTCACGAGTCTCTCTCTCTCTCTCCTTAATGTGTACTTTTTATTCCTTTCTTAATTCATTTGACATCAGTGTGCACTTATATCCCTCAGAATCAGGGAGTGAAATTCTCTAAAGATGACAATTCTAAATTGAATAGCTTCATATGAAATAATCACTACAAATATTTTACCCTCTTTATGCATTTTCTTATTGTGTCTTTCTGCGCGCAAGCATGGTGTTAAACACCCATCTTTTAAGTACCCTTGTCTGTGATACTTGCTTTGCTAAGGATGCTGTTTAATTTTTGATTGGTATTGTGTTTCGAATCCAGTTGCACTAACGGAATCCTATAAACTTTGATTTCAGATGAGTGATGATAATCCTTATGTAATACCAGAAATGGATCCAACGCTCAGAAAGCAAATCCAAGAATGCAATTGGCAAGTTGTGAATGTGACAACTCCAGCAAATTATTTCCATGTGCTCCGGCGTCAAGTGGGTGCAGCTTATTTAATTACAAATGTCTTATAGCATACTGACGAAATGTTTTCCAGTTATATTTTTTGTGTGCCGACTATGTCCGGTTGTCTTATATACTATCTTTATATCCTAGATACATAGGGAATTCCGTAAACCTCTGATTGTGATGGCTCCAAAGAACTTGCTTCGACACAAGGAATGCAAATCAAATCTGTCTGAATTTGATGATGTCCAAGGCCACCCAGGTTTTGACAAGCAGGGCACCAGATTTAAGCGTCTCATAAAGGATCGGAATGACCACTCAAATCTTGAAGAGAGTATCAGACGTCTAGTTCTTTGTTCCGGAAAGGTGCGTGGCATACTTTTCATTGGTGTTTTTTTCCTTCTTTTTCTAATTTTTGATTTTCCCAATACATATTCTTTGGTATTTCCAAAAAACAATGGATGTCACTGGACACCCATTAGGTCTTCCTTAAGCTCGTTTGACCAAAACTTTCACAGGGATGTGTTGTAACTTGTAAAATACATGCACATTCTGATATTATCAACTTCATTGCTTTCTGGATTCCAAGAATAACTATTTGGTTGGCTTTCATTTCCGTAGGTTCTTTTACTTGTACAAAGTGCTGCCTCAATCATTTTTGTATACCATTTTGCAGGTTTACTATGAGCTTGATGAGCAGAGGAGGAAAGTCGATGGCAAGGACGTCGCAATATGTAGAGTGGAACAGCTTTGCCCCTTCCCGTATGACCTCGTTCTGCGTGAGCTGAAGCGATATCCAAGTATGTATTCGAAACTTGTAATTGGTATACTTTGACAGGAACAAGGACCCTACCTATTTTTTCTTTTTGTCCATGGGTTAAACTAGAAGCCATTCTTTCCAGAGCACCGCTTTTATTTTCTTCTGTGATTCCGTTAATAATGGTGACATTTATACACTGCCTTTTATATTTAGATTACATCACACACTTTGAGTCCCCATGTCAAGAAAGCATTCCTCCATGTTGAAATCGGAAGATGCGTGTATCTTATCACAGTTTTACATAGTAAATTTCGTGTGGAGCCAGATACTCTCTGGCTCTGTTTATTATGATGCCAACACCAAGATTCTTGTTGGTAACTTCAAAAAAGAGACCTGAAAACAACAATCTGGTTGGCACTGCTTCTGAATTTTGGCTTATGGCCCAGCTACAATTTGCAGAAATGTTCCAACTTTTTGGAAGCTTTATCTTTTCCCTTTATGGCTTACGCTTTTCCATAGTAACCTTGAAACATAAGTTTGGCTGCTACTATCACCTCGTATTTCCCATGAACTTTGTAACATGAGTTTGGCTCTTTAGAATTTGTAAATCTTCCTCTTCGGTGGATTCAGTGATGCAGTAGGTTTAAGGGTATGTATGTCATTTTGACTCCTTTGTAGCAGAGGGTCTATAAATAGGAGTCTAGAGTGCTCATTAGGGAGCTTTTTGATTATTAAGAATATTGAATATATTGATTGAGACATAGGTTCTCTCTCTACCCTTTGGGGTTTATCTCCCTTTGAATGAGATTTTGCTCTTTCTTTGAATCTTGGATTCCCTTTGATATTTTGATTGCATCATTTGGTATCAGAGCTTCTAGGCTCGATCCCCACCGTTCATCTCGCCGGAAACCTAAGGCGGCGCTGAAAATCTCGCCGAAGCACCCAATCCACCATCTCGTACAGATCTGCTCAACCCAAGTCTTTAAACCTCAATTTTGACCGTCAAAACTCACTAATCGACCATTTGGGGGCTGATACCTGCTGTTTCAGACATCAAAACCCATTTCGGAGCATTTTGAGCACTGCTACAGTGATTTCGAACGTGCTACAGTGATTTCGAGTCAGATCCGTGGGTTTTCAAGCTCGAACAACTCGCATCGAACTCGTTTTGGGTTGTAACCACAGATTTGAGCACTGTACAGTCAGTTTCGAACACCCAAAACCCATTTCGGAGCAGTGCAATTGATTTTCTATACTTTTCGAAGCCCAAACAACCTCAAAACCCACAGATCCATGCTCAGTTTAGCTTTTCGAGGTTGACCCAGCCTTATCCAAGCTCCGAAAAGGCAGAAACCAGTTGAAAACAGGCAGATTGAGGCTCGTACAGCCTCGATTGGACTCTTACAACCCTTGATTGTACTCGAATCAGAGGTAAGGGCTTCTGAACTGCTCTTTTGGCACTCGAATCTGCAATTTTAGGTTCGATTCTAGCTGGGTTTGTCTCGTTTGTTGCGATTTGCTTCCATTACTATCAGATTTTTGTTGTTTACTTGCGAGTTGAGGCTGTTTAGGTACTGAGTTAACTGGGTTTGATCAATTTTGGTTGAGTTGACTGAGTTTGGGTCTAAAATCACTAAGTTGACAGAGTTCGGTGACTGAGTTGACTGGGTTTTCAATATTTGGGATTGATTTGCTTGTTTGGAGTTGATTGTGGTATTGTAATGGCTCAAAGAGATAGAGAAAGAAGAGGTAGAGATGTTATGGGAAAGTTTGGTGATGAAATTGATACTTATGGGTTATGGCAATTCAAATTGCAAGAGGAATGGGATTACAGAGTTGAGTGAACAATTTGCTACCTTGTATGACAAGGTGTGGCGTTTGCAACGTCTGACCGAAAGGAAGGATTCCATTGCATTGGAAATTTGTTATGGTGCTTCGCATTGGCGTAGAGCAAATTTGGTTGGATTTGAATACACATCGGTGAACGATGTAGATAATGAACTTCCCAAGTTTTGTGGAAGCCCACCAGAGTTCGTTAGTTGGTTGAACACTATTGAGAGTGTTTTCGAATATTGTTTTGTTACTGAAGAAAAGAAGGTGAAGTTGGCATCTACTTGCCTAAAGGGGAGAGCGTCGGATTGGTGGACACAACTCAAAGTTAGTCGGCAAAGGAGAGGCAAAGAAAAGATTAAAGAATAGGGTAAGATGAAGAAGAAGCTCAAGGAGGAATTCTTACATTTCAATCAACATCCCAATGCCAATTCCTTGACTAGTTTTGATAAGAATAAGTCCTTGGGGGCTGTCCCAAGTGAAAATCAACCTTTAATCGGCACCTTGGAGGCTAGAGATTTGTCACCTTGTGGAATATTTGAATGCTTCAAGCTTGGGAGATCATCTCTTGAGTTGGAAGTAAAGGCTAGTGATCATGTTCTCAATCCTCTCTTTGTCAACGAGGTGAAAGAACCAAGTTGTGATGATGATTATCTGTATACTAATGTTTCAATCTTTGATGAACATCCAAGTGAAGAACTTGAGGGTGTTCTTGGAGATGATTGTGTATTTGAGATTGAAGATGAGTGTGAAGATTTACCCATCTTTGATGAGTCTCTAAACGAAGATTTTTGATGAGTTTTCAAAGGACGACAGTGATGATGATGATGTTCCTATCTTTGATGAGCTCTCACATGAAGATTTGGAGGATGATTTCATCTTTGAGACTAGTGGTGATTTAGATAGTGCTCCAATATATGACAAGTTTGAAGAAGTGATAAAGAAGAAAGATTTGACAATGTTGGTGGTAGTAGTATAGAACAAGAAATTCCTATTCTTGTGAGCAATGAGCCTTGCTTCTTGCAGTGGGAAGATAGGGGACAAATACAAGAAGAATGGCATGGAGTTGATGTTGCATTGTGTGTGCTACCAAATACAAATGAGATTGCTTTCAATCTGCAGATTCTAGGGGACTTCATAGAGCCAAAATCTGATGATTGTTCTTCGAACATGCCTCTTGGATTGTCTGGCGCAAGTTTGTGATGTTGTCTTTGACACAATATGTTCAAGTTTGTGATGTTGTGGTGCCCGAACAAGTTTTAAGCACTACTTGGGACAACTTGAAGACCCCTTGGGTATGGTGTTCACTCCAGCGAGTCTTGGGTACGATGTGGTGCTGGATTTTGACTCTAGTACTTGGTATGGTTTGTTACCGGTTCTTGAATCTTGCAAGGAGTCTAGGTACATTTTTGGAGCAAGTGATGAGAATTATCTTGGTAATGCTTCACTTAACAAAAGACATGGCAAATGGATTACTTATTCACACCTAAGTATGGCCGCGGTGGATGTATACAAGGAGAAGCTCACATTGAAGATTGGTTGTGCTGAGTGTGATGCGCTGATCAAAGAATGCAGCCACATGTCTAGTTCGGAGTTGCATGATAATCACTTCTATGTTTTCTTTATTTAGTGTCTTGTGTTTTGTTGTTCAACTTGAGGATAAGCTGTTTTTTAATAGGAGTCTGATGCAGTAGGTTTAAGGGTATAGGGTGTGTGTGTCATTTTGAGCCCTTTGTAGTAGAGGGTCTATAAATAGGAGTCTAGAGTGCTCATTAGGGAGCGTTTTGATTGTTAAGAATATTGAATATCTTGTTTGAGACATAGGTTCTCTCTCTACTCTTTGGGGTTTGAATGAGATTTTGCTCTCTTTCTTTGAATCTTGGATTCCCTTTGATATTTTGATTTTGATTGCATCATTCAGTTAAAATTGTTTGCTGTGAAAATGTCATCTTTTTGTTGCATGAAAATGTGTATATTTGTGTTTGGACTGTTTTATATGCTGTGTGGCTTAAGTCGCTTTCCATCTTTGTTGCAAATCTTTCAGATGCGGAGGTTGTCTGGTGCCAGGAAGAGCCAATGAACATGGGCGCCTATCAGTATATAGCACCACGCCTTGGCACCACAATGAAAGCACTTGGCAGGGGAGGTACGGACGACGTGAAATATGTTGGACGTGCTCCTTCTGCTGCCACAGCCACCGGGTTTCAGCAACACCACGTGAAGGAGCAGACCGAACTGGTTCAGAAAGCCTTGCAGCCTGAACCCATCAATTATCCATTCTAAACCCTTCCCTACTGATCAAAACCAGTTTTTTCATTTACTGATTGGTGGATGAAAGATTGTGTTGCAATCTGAAACTTTTCTAGTTGGAGAAGAGACAAGAAAGCGGGTTTTTTTTTTTATTGTACATGTTAGATTCCTTGTTTGCTTGTTTTGGCACAAGCTGAGAATTGGTAATATACCGTTTAGAACATGATATCATAGAATAAAATTTTGATGAAATCCATATAAAAGGTTCTGATGGAGATGTTCTGGGCTATACTGTAGAGCCGGTGAGCGGGATTTGCTTGTGCTTCCTATTGAAACCCAGTTTATCGGCAAAGGTTATTTGGAACTGGCCTTATTTTTATCTGTGCAAATGAAGTCGACGGTCAAAACTAACATCTTTGCATGAACTTTATCTGTGCAATAAAGGGTAACCATTTTTGTGCTCCTCCTGTAGCCTGCCAAATTTTGATGGTCTCTTATTTGAGCCTTAGCGTGATGCAAAATGAGACTCATTACGGTTTTATTTGTCAAATTGAGCTCTCTTTATTTGTAAGGATGTGCTTGTCACCCGTGCCAAAAATTAGGATGATCAGGTATTAGTAAGGCTTAGTCGAATACTTTTCTTAGGAAAAATTAACAGTTAGAGTCGGCACATAACTCATGTGACAATCATGCTTTGTCCAGATGGATGGTGAATTTTGATCAACTTGAGTTTTGGCATGGGTAATAAACACATCAAGACCTACAAAACAAAATGAATGGCTCGAATAATCTAATAAGACTCTGATCGGCTTTATGTTAGATGGGAAAATATGAGAGGCTATTTGATTACATGTGTAATAGTCACACCCTCTCACAGTGGGTGGACCCCATTGGTAATTATTCAATGTCCCTGGGGCACTGTCATGTGGTGCTTCAAATTATTTCTCAATCACACATTTGTGTGGTTTTCATCACAAAATATGTAGAGCCCACAAATGTGTTGTAAATAAGAGTTTGGGACACTGTTATGTGATACCTCAGGAGTTTAGAATAATTATTCCAACTTAAGAGAATTTCATCCTCTTATTCTACGTGGCGTAGCGTAACAGTCACCCAAAAAAATGCTAATGAGAATGGGTGAACTCTTCTGGTGCTTCTCACTACAATGTAGTATGTTTTGTTACTTCCTCCGTATGTGTTTATTGGTCCATTTTCAGCACTTGTATCCTGTTTTAAATTATCTATATTTTTCAATTCATAATGGGTTTTATGATTTGAGAATTCTGTATGATAGAACTAATTGAGATTTACGGAGTATCAAATAAGATTCATACGACATATTTTCAGAAATTTGTATTAAAATGTATGTACAAAATTTTAAAGTGTGTGGGATAATAAAAATGGACAATCAAACATCGATGTGATCTTGATAAATAGCTTTGCTCCGGCTTTACTTGTGCTCCTCCGTCCTCGCAACTAGGCAAAGGGATTATGTAACGATCCGCACCAGCAGATCTGTTAACTCTTAGCATAACCACGTGGATTACAAGGTTAATAGTAGCTAGCCGGCGTTATTACAATTTACTTTTCACTTGAACTTCCAATATGGGACTTTACAGGTTGAACCTCCATAATTGGTTGAGGCGAGCGCAGACACAGACGTGCACAGGGGCACGTGTCCCCACTCAATTTATTTTTTTAAAAAAAAAATTACTTAGAAACGTTAAATATAAATTTGTGGAAATACTACACAAGTAGAACTTTGGCTCAGTGGTTGGGGATTGTGTTACAAGTGTTTGACTCCCACGGCTTGGGACCATTAACCTTTTTTTCCTTCCCAAAAACTATTCTCCTCTCTCTCTCTCTCTCTCTCTGCATAAATTCTCACCAATTAGAAATAAAGATGATTCATTTAGCATTAATTTTTTCACAATTTATATTTTTACTGCATGTTTCATTGCGGATTATGATGATGTTAATAAACACGTAAATTAAATTCACAAACATGTCAATTTATAGACTTATATGAATAAATTACGAATTACAATTCCTTTCTTTTTTACACTTACGGTGAAAGAGGGACTCTCATTTTCCCCGGCATCCCTTCAAACTTGTCAATTTATTTGTCAAATCTTTTTGATGCTCGCCAAAGGAGAAAGTACAACGTATTCAAATTCAAGCTTTGCCACTGATTGGGAGGTAACTATTTTTTACGTAGAAAAAAATTGGTGTCCCCACTATAACAAATTTCTGGATCCATCCTTGGGCGTTCGTAAATTCTATGTTCGCTTTGGATCTTAGAACCCAACCTCTCTCTTTGCGAACGGTTCTTAATAAATTCTTTCTCCAATTCTTTTTCTAATTTGTCTATCTCTCTCTCTCCATCGTTATTTCAAAAACCGCCCTTAAAACTCAATCCAAACGAGTCTTAGGAAGAGATCGGAGACATGGGGCTCAACCAGTTATCTCCAGCCCTCACCTTCCACCCATTTGGCATCTTTGCAGTTTCTACCTTGGGAATAGGAAAGTTAGAATGTGACTTTTTGGTTGTGAATCCCAGTTTTTAGATGTAGAAATGTTGACAAATATCACCAAAGACTGACTGACTCCTCACTTTGAAAAATTGAGAATTAGAATTTTGTCCCCACCTTCACTTTGGTCCGTGAGCTATCAAATCACACCCAATCTATATTGAGAAAAATGTTGGCTTGGGGCCCTACATTTGCTTTGTTTTTGATGACTTTCATCCTTACAATAATACTCCCCATTTCCATCCTTGTTCGGTGGCCCGAATGGCCGTTATAATCACCTCGGAAAAGTGTCACATTATTATCTACTACTATTTCTTTCTTTCTTTTTTCTAGACGTTCATGGATGTTCGTTTCAGTTTACGTGCAATTTTTATAAATTTCTTCATACTCCGATCAAAGATAGGTCATTCGCACAGAAAACAGAGAATTCAAAAGAAGTTACATGGGGCGACCTGACCCCATTAATTGAACCCTGATCAATTGAGTGAGAATAGCAAGCCCTTCCACCAACCAACCGGACCAACTGTTGGGACCATTATGCACTAGTGTTTCTTCTCGTGCTTGACTTTGAGAGCTTGTTAGACTGGGTCTGAGTTTAGTGAAAAAGACCAAAGAAAATGAGGTCAATGGGAACTGGATTTGCGGAGGGATTAGGGAATTAAGTTTTGTTTGTTAGCTTATGTCTACCGCACCTCCGCGCTAATTAGCTGAATCTACCCGCCACCTACTTCCCCACTTCTTTCCCGCTTTTTAATTACAAAAATGGATTCTTTTGAATTTGGGTATGAACCGAATAGATTGTACGTCCAATTTAGACTTCAGAGCACCGCTATCTGACAAATTTTTGCATGCCGGTAGGATACCACACACTTAGTACTCCATCGGCGATTCAGACCGTCTAAACGTGTCTTGAACGGTCCGGATTTTAAAGAGAGTAAAAGAGGAGAGAGAGTGATGGGATGAGGAGAAAGAGGAAATAAATCTAGACCGTCCAAAATACGTTTGAAAGGTCTGAATCGCTAACGCGTACCGCCACGTGGTATCCGCTCGGCACCCAAAAACCTCTGGTCAAACTGAGTTTGATTTGTGCTCAGTTGGGAGGAACATTTTGGACTCACTCGGTTGATTAAATTTACCGACATCCACCCTATTGTCCTTAAAGATTCTCAATAGATTGATTTGTGTTGGCAAAATAGTTTTAGAATGTACGTTTGGTTTGTTCAAAATCATTTCGAAGCGAATAAAAATTGACTCCATTAATCTCCATTTTATTAATTGGTTGAAGAAAGTCAATAGTGATTATATTTTTATTTATTTTTCTTAGAGTTGTATCTATTCATTGACACTTGTTCAGATGAACAATTGATTTTCTATATTCATATGAGTCTTGAGCCTTCACATGAGAGCGTCCAAAACTCTAATTGCTTCACTAGGCTCATAGATGGTAGTCCTATTTCGGTGGGATTTCGGTTATTGTATCCTAAGAGATAGACGTCTAAAAAATTCATAAGAAATGCAGAGGGGACAAATTTGTCTCAAGAACATAGCATGTAACGCTAACCTTGACCATGTTTCATACAAATTTCAATTTCTATCCCATTAGGATTTTGTCAATCTTAGATTCCATCATTCTTGCTTCTTAGTATAACAGTAACTCAAAATGAATATATATTTCCTAACAGATTCGGTGGTCAAAATCTGAGACTTAAAGACAATGTTATCGCTCCTCCTGAGTCTCTGACTAGAAACATTCTACGTGATATCAATTCTTGTCGAAATTAGTCAAGGTACGTGGGTCACGTTCTGAGTTATCCACACATGCACACATAATAAAAAAAATGCTCAAGCTCCACTCGTGTGGGTATAAATATATCACTCTTTTTTCCCCTTGGGTGTTTCGTTTTTCACCAATCCAATTTCCTGAGCTTCTCTTCCACATTTCCCAAAACGGCCAAACCCTCCAATTCCAAATTCCCAAAAACTAACTGTGAGCCTGTATTCTCCTCTTCCATTGTTGAGTTGAGTTGAGTTAGATTCCCTTAGCTAAGACCATGGCCATGAATTCAAGAACAAGCACAGAGTACTTGATCCCAAAGAAATGGCAAGAAATGGAGATCATTAGCCCTGAGAAACCCAAGATTTCAACTGAAAATAATCTCAGGATCAACAACAAGTCGTTGGTCTCTGTCTCTGTCTCTGTTCTGTACTACATCTCCAGAAATGGCCACCTCGATCATCCCCATTTCATGGAAGTTCCTCTCTCTTCTTCCCGCGGACTCTATCTCAGAGGTAATATATATACCCATATCTACCTCACATAATTTGATACATAATGTGTATGTATACCAGATTTCTCTCTCTCTCTCTCTCTCTCTCTCTCTCTCTCTGTGTGTGTGTGTGAGAACAGTAGGACTCTAAACAATTTTGGGTTTTTTTTTTTGTTTTTCTACTTTTCAGATGTGATAAACAGGTTAAACTTTCTCAGAGGTAAAGGCATGGCGAGCATGTATTCATGGTCTTCAAAAAGGTAAAATTCTGGTTTCTGTTTGGTCCCCTGGAAAACAGAGGAAAAAGGAAGGAAAATATTTGAATGCAAAATTTCACATTGGGTTGATAAATTCGTTTTATTTTCGGGCAAGCGTTGTGCCGTGAGTTGGGATTATTGACTGGTGAATTACTTTCCGTTCAGTTAAGGTCCTTATTTTTTAGGTACTTATTTTTTTATTTTACAAGACAGATCATTCTTTCATAATACATAATTTGTAATTCAAAAAATAAATACTTATTATTTTTCTTAGCGGAACCGGCCTTGAGGGTTCGGAGAATTGCCGAAGTAAGGAACCAAGGTGTGTTTCGCATGGAATTTCGAAGCAACCTAGCAGAGTTTTTGGTTAGTTTGATTTAACAATCCGGCTTGGTCAATCTTCTACATTATCTAGAGAGTGAGCAAGAATTTTATATTTTTGTTAAAAAAATTGAACAATATATAGCAGTTTGTAGCAAATTTCAAACAAATATATATTCGGTGTAAAGTACAAATAGAAATCAAAGGTAGTGTGCCGGGTCAAGTAACCTCACTTGTCTCTTAGTCATCCTGCCAACATCCTTATCCGGAAATGGCGGGGCGGACTCTTCGCACCGGCTTCTCAAAATACAACATCCGCTAAAAATACATTCACTAGAAATACTAGTTAACAACAAAGTTCTGAAAAATGAATTGTCTTGAATAGTGGGTATATCCGGACTAAAATCCCAAAAATACCATTTTAGTCAACCTTTATCTTCTAGTGGTTGTAGGTAGGAGTAACCCTTATCAATGCATGATGCATCCTTGTTTCACACCTCCTTCGTCCCATAATATTTGTGCGATCCACAAAACGAAGACTTGAGCATAATACAATTTTTGCAGGAGAAATTCAAAAAGAATTCAACAATTTACTAAATATTAAAATAGATATTTTTTATATAAGAAAGAAGTTTGAATTTTTTCTTGGAAGAATTGTATCTTTTTTTTGTCATCGTTCTGCGAACCGGACAAACGATTTGAAACGGATGAAGTATAATTGATGCATCTTGCTATTGCATAATTTTCTTACAATGGATCCATCCATGTGAGTGTAGGAGCTACAGAAACGGATTCGTGTGGCACGATCTGTCGGAGAACGACCTAATACATCCGACACACGGCACCGCCGAATACGTCCTCAAAGGATCAGAGCTTCTCAGAACCTCTTCAAGCTTCAGGTACCCCGAAAACACAAGAACGTCGGAAACCGTACCGGAAGCAAAACTCTCCGGCGAAAATCGCAGCCTCCCGGCGACGATCAGGAGAAGAAACCGGTCGTGGAGTTCCTTCGACGAGTCGCAAGAGTACAGAGTCTACAGCGGAGAACTCGCCGCCGGGAAATCCTCCGCCGCCGCCGCCGCCGACGCGTCGACGCAAACCGGCGACGATCGGAGATTACGAACGGGTGGCGAAGAGTGTGGAGAGACGACCATGGAGTTGAGCAGAGGGTCTTCTTCGATCTCTAGTTCGGAGGTTATTCTGGGGGGCGTGATGAGTGGATCGAGAGCCGTTGATGTTTCTGGGGAGATTGGAGATCGGACGGATGGTAGAGAGCATCACAGTGGGAGGATGAAGGCTTCGCGCGTTCTGATGCAGTTGGTTAGTTGTGGGTCCGTGTCGGTCAAGACTCGTGGATTGTGAGTTAAGGCCTAAAAGGGGTTTCCGGATCAAAAAAAAAAAAAAAAAGAGCCCTAAAAGGGTTTCAATCTGCTCTGTACCAAAAATCTCTATGTTTCTATGTTGAAGAATTTTTCGGCTGTTAGATTGTGTGATTTTTTTTTCAATGATCAGAAAATTTCTTGGTATAGAGGCGCGAGAATTTTCAGCACAGAAAATCCTGTCTCGTGAGCTAACAGGGCAAAATCAAAAGCAAACCAAATTGGTAGTGCTATGTCAGCAAACTTGAATAGTAAATTTGCTACACTATTTTGGTATAGCTCTCTTGTTCTTCAAACTTGAATGGTGATTTGTAACTCATCAAATTGTCGCATCATCAATTAAACTATTCATGATTGGTAAATTAATCTAATTTTTTTGACAAAATGGGTCCAACAAAATGAAAAGAGTACTAAGAAAAATTCAAGTTTGGAGTCCATGTGTTGCAAATGGTTCTTTTACTTGCCTCATGTATCACCAACTATTTACTATTATTTGGTAAACAAATTTGATACCTCCCTTGGAGATGCTTTAATGAGGTCGATCAGGGAAGGGTGAAAACATCTCTCCATAATGTCAAGATACTAAGGATTTGTAACTAAAAAATAATTTTCATGCTTTGAATCTTTTTAACGAATATAATGCACTCTATTTAAGGTCTTTTAAAGAAATTTTCATTTGTAAATTTTTCCTAAAAGATAAGAAATTGGGTTCATTAATAAAAATTGGGCGTGTAAAAATCATTACTCTTTATATGAGTATTAAGGTTTTGTAATTGGAATGTGTGGGAAAGAGAAAAAAGGACAGGAAAATAGGGAAAAAAAAAAATAATCTTCCATTGTTTGGTATGGAGAGGAAGATGGGAGAAAATAGCAAATTCAAGAATATATTGTACACAGTGGAAATTTCCTCCCATTTTCCTTCCTTCTTTTCTCTCACTTCCCTTAAGTTTTGTAAAATTTGCGAGTGAGAGGGATAAAAGCGGAAGCATTTAATTAGGCGGATCGAGAGGGAAGAATTATATGTAACTTGAGTTATGACTTGTGAGTCTTGTAACGGAATAAGACCGCTTCTGGCATTAATTTTTAGGTCTTATGACTGAGTTTTTCTTCTTCTTTTCTTCTAATTTTTATTAGATTCGAGTTAAATTTCAAGAAAGATGACAACGATCCTCGCAAAAAGGAAAAGTATTAAGGATGCCCTCACATTCTAGAGGGATTGCTATTTGAAAAATGACAGGATACATGAAACCGGGTTTACGAAAGTGTGAATCTAGACTATCCATTCATTTCCTTTCATGGACCCGGTTTCATGTATATATTGTACCAATCCTCTTTTACTTGTCGCGATTAGTTCTCTCTGGACAACTAAGCGAAAGAAAATATTTTCCCTGTGTCCTTTTTTTATCATATTTTTCACTTAAATTATCAAAACCCTCAGAGGGAATATTGTTATTTTACTTCTCGCACATTATTTTCTCTTTCTCTGGACAAAAATAGAGAGAATTAATAAATACTACTAACTACCTACCTTCGGAAAAAACTAATAAGCGTCACTGCTGAGTGCTGACCCCTTCATGGCAGTGCTGGGCCTGCTGGCTAATGGCAAATGCATTGTACATAGACGATAAAGAATAAGAAAAAAAGAGCACATGACATGTCATGAATGACAAATTCTAGTTGATGCCTTGATGCTGCTCATTATATTAAAAATATGACTTCTATAATTCAGGGTGTCCGGCCAGTTTATAAGCATTTATTCAATTCTACCGTTCACTAAGGGAGAGTCTGAGTAAAAGAATATGACATGTTAGGCATCGAAACCAAGCCATCGCCGCATGAAAATTAGGTTCAAGGTTAAGGTCATTTTTGCTAAAAACTTTGACACCATATCCAATCAAGCTAGTTTCTTCTTATCGGCATCCAATTGAACTAGTAGTAGAGCCGAAGCCATAAGTAATTTGTCCATTAATCTTAATTATTAGCATAAACACATGATTAGCAACAATAATTGAAAGGCGACTCAGAAATTAAGACAAGTGGTCTTGGCATTGTGACTTCAGAGTTTGTTCCTTTCTAAGATTTCAAATTCTCCTTGTTGGTAATTCTTGCGGCTACCTCACCCTCCCGCGTATGTAAGCATGTGAAATGATTGCAGGAGGAGACTGTAGAAATTAGTCATATGTGCGCACAAGCTGACCTGGGACATCGTGCATCACTATAGAGAGAGAAATCGAAAGCTCCACCCAGCCATATATATGGCGAATTTTTTTAATTATTTTGCGTGGCATTATGTCGATAATGATATCAGCAATGAGTCATGATGTCGAGAATTTTATTATTATTATTTTTTGTTTATGGTCGCCACTGAAGTCAATTTTAATACCATTAATTTAGTAAGCTGAGCTTAGACTTTGTCTCAAAGAAGTCTAAGAAGCCCATATTAGTCATTTTCCAAAAATTGAAAAAAAAGAAAGAGAGGTGGGGGCTCATTAATTAATGTGATACATGATGTCAAACTATATGTTGACTTCCACTGGTAAGAAAATAATTCCTCAATTATTCGACAATTTATTTTTGTTGAATTATTTGCCCCATTTGTTGAAATATTTGTTACTACTAAATTTGGTAGCGTAATTTTTACATCACATTGGTGGGGCTCTATGTGAAAGTCGAAAAAGTATACAAACGGAGCCTAAATCTCAAAGTTCAAAAATGCTTAATAAAGTTATAGGATTACATTTGTCTTTTAAATTTTTTTTTGACAAACAAGATAATCCCAGTTATAATATGTCTTAAGCTAAGTGTATGCATGTATAATCGACCTTTTTTTCCGAGTCAAATACGGTCCGAGCATGTGACAAATATAGATTGGTACCTTTGGCCTACTTATTGGAGATTTTTTTGGCAAAAAGTTTGGTTATTTTTCTTAATTTTAAATAGATTTGAGTCAAACTTTTACATCACTTGCTTCGTCTCGATGAGAGAAATCGAAAAAAAAAATTAAAAATATATATCAAAGTTGAACAAAATACATAAGACGAAGAAAATACTGAAAAAGTTCTGATTCCTCTCAATGCGAAAAGAGTGTAATCGATGATACATTTGACCAAAATCTAGTAAAAATTAATACTCCCTTTGTTCCATTTTGGTTGTCTTTTTTTTAATGTTCTTGTGAGTTTTCCATTGCTTATATTTTCCAATTGTGAATCTCAAAAAATATGCAATATAGATTTTAATTATTTGATAGATTTCAATTTGTTCTACAATACAAAGTTGTCGAAATCATGAAAAACATTATAAATTGAAAGATATACGCATTGCGCAATAGGTATCCGGGGTGCAGTAGGGTAGTGCACGTGTAGAGCGGTACACAGCTGTCGATCGATCTCATCAATTCACATTAAAAATCAATTATGACCGGTAATAAATGATTCTTACCGATCATAATTAAAAATCACATCTCAACCATTCATTGTCAATATCGATTGCCCGTGTGCGCCCTACAAGATGTCTTGTAAGGCCTTGCACTACAGGATTTTCCAATCCGAGCAATAAACACAAAAAAAGACAAAAGAAATAATGGACAACCAAAATGAAAATGAAGGAAGTATTATGTAGAAAATAACAAAAAAAATTTCTACCAGAAAGTTGCTAAGAAATTAGGCCGAGACGCCAAGTGTCTCTTCAATTGATTCCTTAAAAAAAAAAAAAAAAACTAAAAATCTAAAAACTACCAACGTGGAACGAACGTCTTGGTGCGAGTTCTTTCCTTCTAGATGGGGTCATGGGCGAACGTTCCAAAAGATTGACTCTCACGTGGCTCGCCAGTCACGACTCAACTCGTCTCTGTTTGTTGGCGCTAAAGCCCACTGCGGTCAAGCTTGCGTGGTCCATGACGGCCCTCCCTATTCACACCTTTTTTTTTTTACCTAGAAAAATGCTAACGACAGCTCTAATGAAGCTGGGATCGAGAGATGCTGTCAAACGGAGGTGCTTGACAGTGGTGTCAAACGATCGATCAATCTGACCGTTAATCTCGGGAATCGACAGCTTGAATTTTGACCGAACAATATACAGTTTAGATTCGTATGTACCCAAATTCAATCCAAATCGTTTGTACTGAGATAAACGGCCGGATACCGCTCAACACCCCGCTTGAAAATATCCGCGAAATGCGTGTTGAAGAAAACTGAACATGCTGGTCATTTTTTTCCACATTATTCACGGAGGTTAGCAAAGATCTTTTTTAATTTTAGTACAACCAATTTACGCTTTTAACCCCCCAATTACTCGAGCCATGACCTCACTTTATTCAAGCCAAAGGTCAAACTCCACAAGTAAAGATTCAAGAAACACCCACAACTCCTATAAAACCTATAAGTGTACACAACCGTTAACACGAGTCTAAAGCAGAACAACAACTTCCCAACCAAAACAATATATTTCTTTCCAATTCCGCCCTGTTTTTCAATCATGATGAAGAGAGGTAGAGAAGGAGATCTGGACACCTTAACAACCATGGCCAACTACTTAGTGCTCCTGTCCCGCGGCGGCGGTGGCGCGGGCTTCCAGTGCGCCGCCACGGGACAGCCGGACCGGGTCTTCGAGTGCAAGACGTGTAACCGGCAGTTCTCGTCGTTCCAAGCGCTCGGCGGGCACCGCGCCAGCCACAAGCGGTCGAGGGTGGTGATGGGAGGGGAGCCGAACAACAACGTCGAGACGTCGCCGGGGAAGCCTAAAGTACACGAGTGCCCCATCTGCGGGGTGGAGTTCGCGCTAGGACAGGCTCTGGGTGGCCACATGAGGCGGCACAGGGCGGCCATCGACGAGAAAGAACCGACGGAGCTGAGCCTGTCGCCGCCGCGGGTGACGGTGGTGAAGAAGTCGAGTAGTATTAATAGGACGGTGTTGTGCTTGGACTTGAACTTGAGTCCGGGAGAAAATGGGCTGGAGTTTCAGATGGAGAAAGTGGCTTCTCCTATGCTTCATTGTTATCTGTGATGGGGAATTATCGAGGAAAATTATTACCGCCACGTGATGTCCCGAGGCAATGAATAGTTACTCACTATGAAGAGGTTAGTGTCGAGTTAGCGAGGATCGGCATTCTTGTTTATTTAATTTTTTGCCTGGACATATAAAAAATAGATGTTTTTTTTGGATGTTTCATATAGGTTAATATTGGGATTTATTCATTTGTAATATTTTGTATATTTGTCAAGGAGTTATACGGAGTACTAATTTTTTTTCTTCCCGGATTAATGCTCTGCACGAAATAATTCCCAGTATATATGAGATCGAAGAAATACCGAATTTTAAGCCATTAGAGCGATCTTGAGGCCTCATCGAGATTTAGGCCGACCCAGATTTTTGATAATTTGATGATGGAGTATATAATAGGATCTTAGTTGAAATCATTGAAGAAAAACTCAATTTTAGACTCCGTTTGTTTTGATGTAAAGTGTTTTACAATGTAAAATATTTTTCATGTAAAATATATTTTTTTGAAAACAAAATTTAAACTTTTTTTTTTTTGTGTTTGGTTGACAATTGAAGATATTTTCAAAAATTGACAAAATAGTGTAGAGAGTGGGGGGCGCCTTAATCGATGGAGAGATCTGAGAACATTGGAATTGAACGTGGGTCAGAACCGATAATCGAGAAAACTGAGCAGTGAAAATTGCAGTAGAGGACAACGGGTTCATTTCGGAAAATAACTTATGGAAAATTTAAGGGTAAGTCATTTTCATCCAATTAATGAAAAAATTTTGGAAAATTTTCAAAATAACATCTGATCTTTCACACAAATCATGGATAGGCACTTGACCTTTTAATATTATAAAAAAACATCTAACCTATTTAAAAATCCATCAATTTTCCACCCGCCGTTAACTTTCCATCCAAAAATAGACGAAAATGCTGAAATGGCCTACACCTGGCCATTTGGAGGGAAACCAATATGCATTTTAGAGGAGAAACACATTACTCTACTGATTTCTTTCGTCAAAACTTACCTGTGGGGTCATGGAGTTCCAATAACAACTATTTTTACTTTTTCTATAACTTTTATTTATTTATTTTTTTTCACGTTTGTTAGTTTTGCGCCAACCTTTTGTAACTTATTGATTCGTCTCGACAAGACGAATTGGAAAAGTATATATGTTTTTACTTGTACTCAAATATTTTAGGAAATAACCATTTTTAAGTCAAAAAAATGACTATTTCCCAAAATATTGCAAATATATAATTTTTTTTTTTACTTTTCGATCTGTGACGAATCAAAAAACAAAAAAAGTGAGGCGCAAAACTAAGAAACACAAAAAAAATTTAAATAAGAACAAAACTAAAAGTTATAGAAAAAGTTAACTAGAATGGGGATGTCCTAAAATCCCCAAACATCTCATTTTTCTCCTTCATTTGCCTCACCATCTCAAGCTCTGCCGAAAAAATGACACATAAATTTGGTCCCGAAAATGTGCAATAACCAATTCAACAAAAATAAACAATTATAATAACCGAGATGAAGTCTTATAAGTATTACTCCAATAACAAACCATTGGAATTCCATGGCCCCTCAGGTGAGTTTTGGTGGGAGAAATTAGTATAGTAATGTATTTTTTTCCCAAAATGTATATTGGTTTTCTTCCAAATGGCCAGATGTAGGTCATTTCAGCATTTCCGTCAGTTTTTGGATGGAAAGTTAACGGCGGGTGAAAAATTGATGAGTTTTTAAATAGGTCAGGTGTTTTTTTGATAATATTAAAAGGTCAAGTGCCTATGTGTGATTTGTGTGAAAGGCAGGTGCTATTTTGAAATTTTTCCAAAAATTTTTACATGTAAAATATTTTTCTCATTTCTTACACAACTAAACACCGAAAAATAGATAAATTATCTTATAGGAAAACATTTTATGCCCAAACAAACGGAGCCTTAGTCAGACATGCATGCATAAAGGTAGTTAAGGATGGAGAGGTGAGGGACGCCAAAAGGACTTAATTCTGTAGGCACAGACCGATTAATGGACCAGATTCAATTGGGATCAAATCCGAATTCAGTTTGGAAATATGCGGTGAATGGTTCTAGCTTGGGCCTCCACATTTTGGGCCAAAAATAGGACACCCTTTCCTAAATAAGTATATATATTTTCTGTGCGCAATTATAACACAACTCTTTTGGTGGTTTAGTTGGAAAGTGTTTGTTTTCCCATATAAGATGCTTGGGTTCAAGTCTTGGTAAGATACTTTTTTGAAATGTTTTTTTTGCCAAAAAAGTTTCTCCTCACACAAATTGAAGTGTCTTTTTGCCAAAAAAAATTCTCTTGTCACACAAATCGGGGGCTACTATAATTCAAATCTGAGTCCACTGAATATTATTGCAACCACACAAGTCATTAAGGCCGGAATATTTACCATATTTAATAGTATGAACGAAAATGATATATAGATACGTATCTCTATTTATTATTTTTAAATTAGAAAATTTATGTAGGACACAATTTCACCATTTAGCCTAAGACATCCAAATACCTTGCGCCGATCCTGTGCACTCTGTACGACACAAGGAGAATGTACAGAGTGCACATGCATAAGTTGTTGGGTGTTTGTACGATTTCTGGATCCGACCTTGTGTGCATAAGTTCTAATTGTCAACAACACATTTGTATGCAAGAAAGACGAGCTTCTTGTTCTTTCTGTTTTTCTCGGGGGTAAAAAAGAAGCAGCTGTGCTATTATTTGAAGATAGAGTAAATGAAGAACAAAAAAAAACTGATGCAACGTTTATTTGTAACGTCTACTCACATAATGTGGATGTCATGTATGTGCAGGTCTCATCCGATATGAGAGAGACGTTACAAATAACCATTGCATTGAAAATTTTCTCGAGAGGGAGGGGGAAAAACTGCAGCCCCCATCTCTTTATTTCTTGTTAATTGCGTTGTTTGAACTTTGAAGCCCATACTAATCAATTGGACCGTGAAGTCAAGATGTTCGCGGCGAGCCCAGTCCACACTAAGTTGGGCCCTCTCCTCTTTCGGGCCAGACTATATAGAGGTGGGCTTAGGGGGTGTTTGTGAAGAATTTGAAATTTTATAAAGCTAGTACAGTATTTATTAAAACTAACCAACGAGCGGTTAGTTTAGTTGTAGAGACTCGGACTTGATTGGACAAGGTTTAGATTCGAGTCTCCATAGTCTTTATTGGAGCTAAACATTCTCTTAACATCACCCACCCATAATGGATCATTCCTTAGCAGTTAGCATCAGTCCCGATATATGTGCGGTGGAGTCCCTTATAGATACCAAAATAGTCGTGCGGTATGACCAGGGGCAGAGCTATGTTCCCCCCACCCCCCAGCTTCCGAGTTTTGTAATTCTTCAAGAATGAAGACAAAAAATAGAGTGTATTTGGACAAAAGGGAAGTGTGAAAAATCAATTTCATTTTTTAAAAGGAGAAATTAAGCTGTTTATTTATTTTTTTTATTTGGGTGCAATGGAAATTCAAAAGTAAGTTGTTTATTGCTTAAATAAGAGCGTTATTTCTACTCAGACGACAACACATTTTTTTTAATCAGCAAAAGAAAATTTCATTAGCACGAAGATAAAAGATGGAATCAATACAGCAACACGTTGCTTTTTCAGTACTAGTTTGGACTTTTGGAGAAGTTTTTTTTTTTTTTTTTTGGGATTATCGAATTGGATTTTAGTAATGGGATATGCATGCATTGAATGTGTGTAATATTTTCTCAATCTTTCAGAAAATCAGAACTATCCCTGAATTTTCCTTTATATATTAAATGCATTCACACTGTATAAAACAGGGGTCATATGATAATAGTTAAGAGACTCAACTAACTTAATCCATGACAATTAAAAAAAAAACTAACTTAATCTGAAACGATTCGTGTAATTAGAATCTGAAGTAATCAACGGTTAGATTTTAAACATGATCAAACTAGTTAAGTACATACTGAACCAAAGCTTTTACCAAGAAAGAAAAAGAAGGTAATTTCAAGCTCAATATGGATCTTGTTTGATAAATCTCATTGAGATATTTTAAACGATGCAAAAAAATTTAAAAAATTATTTCTCATTTTCATTATATTTGAGCTTAAAATTTCATTCTTTTTGAAAAAATAAGATTTAGAAAGAAAGCGGAACTGGGCACTAAGTTAAATTTACTAAATGGACTAAAAGCCAAATTGTCATGGATTTCTAGGCAAATCGTTCTCCTCACATATATCAACAAACATAGGATTTAATGGAAACGAATTGACTATTACCATAAGCAGTAGAAATTATAGTACTCCTTAGGAGCTTGTTCCCGCTAAGGTCTCATGTTCAATTTTCTTTACTATAAATTTAAGAGGCCATCTCACCCCACCGCGCAACTGCGCAAGCGTGCGAAAGGAATTAGTCAAAGATATTACAAAAGAAAAAAAAGAAGAAGCTTTGAAGAAATATATTTTCGGGAAGCAACTCGAATTATTGCTTCAACAAATGATCAAAGTAAAGATGGATCATGGAGTAAAATCCTGTCATGGGACCATTTTCGAGTCGAATTATTGCTATGAGGGAAAGAGTTCGATTACATATTCGCTGGTTAAAGGGCCCAAGGCCTAATCAGCTTTAACCCGAAAGGGATTAGCGAAGTGGTCTCGGCCTGAGACTTAAGCGTTTGCTCCGTCTTTAAGTCTTTGGTTCGATTTTTCTTTCTAACAACTCTTGTGGTCACCTCACCCCATCCAAGCTTGTGAAACAACCTTGGAAGGAGCTGTATGAATTAGTTCGAGGTGCGTGCAAGCTGATCCGAGACATCTTGCATTACCAAAAAAAAAAAAAAAAAGGCTAATCAGCTAGTAGCTTTTACCTCTTGAGATTTTGGTAGGTGCAATGGCTGACTTGTTGCTCATTAATGCCCTTCAAAAAAAACCCAAAAATGAGATCATATCGGTTACTTAACATTAATTGCATCCTATCAGTTACTCATTAAATCCGATGTAATCTGGACTCAACTTTTTGTAATCTTGAGTTAATCTGCTTTCTGGACTGTTCACATTACTTTTCAACAGAAAACTAGTGCAGGGTACCGTTCAGTGTGCTTGGTGTCACCTCCTGAAGTCACCTAATTCGAGTGCGTGGATAAGAGTGTGAGTGCGATCGTGAAAACGTCTTTGAAATACATCACAAACTACTTAAGTTTGCGAGCGCAATGTGAAAATTAAGAGCGAAAACGCAAAGCATTTCGAAGAATTATGTGACTAAGATCATGTCTACAATGTTTTAATATGAAAGCCAATCTCATCACCGTCAATTTGCTGACTTTTGAGAATCTAGAGATTTTTTTTTCCCGACTTGTCAAAGCCGTTGGAGCAAATTTACGGGCACCTTAACTATTCTTTTTCTCAGTCCGGTCAAAGGAATGCCATACCGAAACTAAAAAACTCACAAGAGATTTCTCGGAGAAATTGAGATTCTATGTTCGGTGAGAGTAAAGCTTCAGTGCCTCACTGTCAAAACCTTTCACATGATTACCGCGTGAGGCAAAAGCGAGAGTCACGCACAGTTCAATTGGATTATTTGAGCCGTTAAACTACAGGTTTCATACTATCAAATCCTGTATTCATTCAAATATTTTTTATTTTACGAGAGAGATTATTCTCTCACAATACATCACCTTTAATTCAAAAAAATAAATAAGTACTTACTTTCCTTAGCAGAACAAGGCCATGTATGATCAAATTAGTAAAATAGTTTTGCTAACGATAGCTCATTAGGCGGTGAATAATATGCAAATAAGATTCGAATTAGATATCTATACATCTTCACAGATATCACTCCATTTTTTCGAATATCAGTACACTTTGTACACATTTTATACTCCCCTTAAGACAACGGTTAGCGTTTTTCTTGTTAACATCACTGTAGATAGCCTGTCAACTTGTTTTCACATTCAATTTTTTTTCTTCACCTTTATAGTAATAAAAGGGCTCAGATTATGAAATTAAAATTATAGTGGTTCTCTTTGTTTTCACATTAAAATTTTCTCTCTGAAAAGAAGAAAAAAAATAAGGTAAGACTTTAAAAGGTGGTGTTCCTGTGGAACAAGTTGCGGGAAGGCAACAACCTAATCATACACGTGGACGAATTATATAGGTTGCATGCTCATACGCCTGTATCTACTATCAATTTACTTGACCAATGAGTTATGGCCACGTCATGAACCAAATCTCTTAAGCTCCGTCGAGTTTCAGACGATAAGCCCTCCCCGGTTACAATCCAAAGGTCACGTTTGCGAAATCATGGCCATGAAAGGACGAAACGTGTAATTGGGAAAAACAAACCTAAAATCCTGTGGTTTTCGGCACACGATTAACGCTTATGACCAAACCAATGGTTGATGAATGATTTTTGCTCTCTTTTAGATTTTTAGCTCACGAATTTTTTACGTGCTTATCAATTTTAGCGCGGCCTATTCATAAGAAATTTTGTCCCAGTTTTCAACGAGTCCCTTTTAATGGACAATCATGTTTTAAATCTTGTTGAGAACATTAGTAATACCCAAAATTATATCGATTGGAAATCGACAGCTACGGTTTCCAAACAAACCCGCTTATGTTAGGGAAAGATATGCTGATGCACTTGATTAGAACGCTATCTTGGCATGGCTCTCGATCACGACAAAATATTAGTAAAGTGAACAATTGCGACCATCCTTGCAGACCCATAAAAGCACCCACAAAAACCTCAACCAGTTAATTAGAGAGAAACCATCTCCTATTCCAAATGAGCAAAGTTGTCGACACAACTTTAAAAGTATGACTCTAGACACAACTAAATCTAGAACCGTTTGATGTACATAATTCTACAAATAGCTTCGGATGGAGTTGTGTTTGTAAGGAACAACACCCATCTGAGCTGTCCATGTTCGGCAATGAACAACTCAGATTTTATCTCGACCGAAGATACATCAGCTGTCCAACCGTGCATTGTCGAGATGAAAATCTGAGCTGTCTATTGCTGAGCATGGACAGCTCAGAGACCCGGGTTCTTTCTTTTTTTCACAAATGGGCAACCCATCTTAACGTCTCTGCATGCCACGTGTACGTATAGAAAATTCAACTCATAGGTTAATGGTGCACGAAACCACACCATAGCTTTCTTCAGCAGTTTAAAAGTCTCACTCTCTCTCAGTTCCTCTCATTTCTCCATTCTAGTATAAAAAAAACTTCGGCTCTGTTTTCTCCGGCGTGGGGTCGCCGGAAATTTCCTCCGGGGGCGTCTCAGGTACTTCCACATTTCAAACTCTCTCACTGGTACCGTTTAGCCTTCACATTCTTCTCTATCGTTTGATTGAGTTTCATCTCCTTGATGGTTAATACAATGCATGTTGTGTATTATGTATATATAGATATATGCATAAGGTGTAATCCTTGTAATTCAATTGCGGTTTAATCCAGATTTCGGACGTCAAGTTCTGTTTACTGTTTGTTCTCTTGCTAGGTATTGCTTGAAGGATTGTGAGGAGGCATTTTGGTTTGTAGCTGACTCTGTGAATTCACTTTGATCAAAAGGAAGAGCAAAAGTGGTGTGAAAAATGGTGCGCTTTCTTTTCTTTTCTGATTGAGGCTTTTCTAAGGGAATTTGTTTTTGGGAATTTTATGTATTCATTTCTTCACCTGGACTATATGGTATCAGAGGGGGACCCATTTCACCCCACAATTTAAAATTTATAATGTACACTCCACGATGACAGACCAACACTAAGGCTGCACGATGATAGACCCGAAAGAGGCTACACGTGACAGACATTGAACGCGGCTGCACGTGGGGATGTTAAGGAAATATAGTCTCACATTCCTTGGGAGTGGAATGAGTGATTACTCAATAACATGAGGGATCTCTCCACTCATTGCAATTGGTTTTTAGTTGGATATAAAGTTTCCACAATGATTTATTGTTGTCTAAATTCTTTCCTGTTTGGCCAGTTTGATTGTAATCTTTTTTTTGTATTTGTGGGATCTTTTTTTGGTCACGTTTTAGAAGACTCTATACCACCTTAATCCCAATCCAACACATCAATAAATGTATCAACTTTCTCTCCGTAGGAATTGAAATCGAAACCTCACCGCCTTTGATTGCAATTACACAACCTTTAAATCGGCTGCCCCAGTTTGTCAGGCCGGTTAGGCCTAATGCCTTTGGTCATACCAGGAAGGGTGCTTGGTCACACCTACTTTTTATTTATTTTTTTAACTGAAGGAAATGAAAAGACTTGAAGTATTTTTTTTTTTTCTCGGCAATGAAAAGACTTAAAAGGTGATCTCTATCTCCGAAGTTTTAGGTTTTTTAACAATCTCAGTACACTTAACACAACCGTTCCAATTGCCCCTTTTGGTCCTTGATATTGGTGGTTGAAACTTGAAAGTATTTAATTGCAAGAAAGCTAGTGACTTGTGTAGAGAATCAGTTCTAGGCTCCAGCTAGATTCAATTTTTTCCGTACTGAATTAGAATAAATGCATTGTATGATCAACAGCTCAACAAATTTGGATTTATAGTTGGAAATTTAATTGTATCCCTTATGCTAGCTACCTTGCTGTTTTTGGATGAATCATCTAATTAAGATAAATTGTGTCTAAAGTGCTAGATTTCAACGTGTATGTCTGATTTTTTAAACGTTTTTGCATGTTGGCGAACGTGCATTAAATAATGATAGGGCTCACATTGATCTTCGTGATTAGGATAAATTGCAATTAAAGTGCTAGATTTTGCTTACTTTGCGTACCTGATTCTTTAAATGTGTTTTCATGTTTATGACTGTGCTTTAAATGTTGATGGGGCTCACAAAGATCATCGTGCCAAGCAGAGAGCTTCATTGTCTCCTGATTTTGTTTTCTCTTTGCACGTTGTTTCTAGCCCTTAACGATTCCAGGAGGTGTATAATCAAATGATTTATATGTAAGCAAGGCCAATCTGTGAACAGATAACTTCATCAACCTATATATTTGAGTGTCTATAGTTTATTATCTGCTGATTAATTCAACCAGTGTAATTAGAATATGGTTTTGATTGAAGTAATAGTTACGTTATTCAGGATGAAAATGATTGGCTTGTGATGCCTACCAAAAATGACCAAGATAACCATCTTAATTTGGGTTTAGCCGACGATGTATCCTTTGGAGAGCTGATTGGAGAGGATGAATCTATTGAGTGGGATCCCAACTAATATATAGAAACCTTTATGGCATATTATCCTAATAATTGAACTCATTTTGTGACTCATAGAGAGGTAATCCAATTTGGTTCGGTAGGTTTTGGCTCCAATAAACCTCTCTATTATCTAAATGTCCTAGTGCTTTATAAAGTTACGATGGGGAAGTTACCTATACAGTTTTTGAGAAGCTTTTGTTTCATCTTCTATACCCTTTAGGTTCTTTGTGTTTCTTCCTTCCTTCCTTTCTTTTTTTTTTTTGTTTTCTGTGTATGGACTATTGCAATGGAGGGCAGCAACTGCTAAGAGGGAGGAATACGCGGCGGATGAGATGCAAATAAATCTCTTCTTTCTCTATGTTGGTGTTTCTTTGAAGAGGCGTAAACCTGAGGCCTTGTGGTTGTGTTTCGAAAAGTTCAGGAATGTATTGATAGTTATTTCCCGATGCCTTCCTTGGAATGTGTGGCGGGGGAGGCATTGGTGGCGGGGGAGGCATTGGTGTGTATCTTGGACTAGAGAAAGGTTCGGGTTTGTAGATTTAGCTAATGCTTAATGTCTTCCATTATTGGGTGATTGGGGCAGTTACTTATGTGAAGTCATTGGTTGATTTTGTAGGGTATATTAGCTTTATTAGATAAACCTGGTTTCCACTTATCTCTTGTAATTGATATTAGGCATACGGCTTTCCACCCTCTTCTGGAAGAAAATTCAGTTTTGTTGGGGTCATTTTGGACCAACTTAAATAGTATGGTTGAATATTATACATATGTTTTGTGTTGAAGTTCTTTATATACTTGGTTAGTTATGGCCCTACAGTTGTATTTTATCCTTGATGGACTCAAGATAGCATGGAATTACTTGGAATCTCTTGGCATTAGACCATGTTATTAGAAACATGGATTGCTAAACCATACAGAAGGAAAATCATATTAAGATTCTACTTGTTTTACCCTTCGAAGTTCCAGTGATCAACACCATCACACTCTTTGATCGGTCAAACAGCCATCCAACTGAGCATAGGAAGGTTGGAGGTGAAAGAGTATTTTTTGGAGCATATAGGAGAAGAGGAGAAGTTCTGATGAACTATCTTGGGTCATTTATATGAGGAAAGAACGAAGCAAAAGTCGAAGAAGAAAGGGATTCCTCAACCCAAGGCAAGAAGGAGAGACTTCATGAACCACACAAGCTGGTTAGATGCGTGGGACCTCGACCTACATCGGGTCACAACCCTTAAAACCTGTAACACAATGTCATATTCAATATATCTATGTTACACTATACTCCTCCTCCTAATTCATTCCGTTCCGATGTGCATAGTCAATGCAGAAATAACAGTAAACACATGCAACCCTGTGAACATAAATCTAAAGCAATGAATGAACCAAATGCATGTATTTGAAGGTTTATTTGTTATGGTGTCCATTTGGCGAGGTCAATAATGCTTCTTTGGAGCTTTTATTTCTTGTCCTGCAAAATTAATACTTCTTCAGGGCTTTTGTGCCCTCTCTTTATCGTTTTAATAATCAGAAACAAAAGAGATTGTATAAAATTATAATGGAAAGAGTGCAATAAGATTCAAGGACAAGAAGTCTTCGAAAATAAATAAAAATGGTAGCCTTTACGCTATATGTCACATGTCGCTCTCCAATCCCTAAAACAACAATTTAAGGTATCTACCAAAGCCCAGTAGGATGACAAAGTACTCATTGTCTCCCACAAAGACTCTTCAAACTTGTCCTCTAAGATATTTGTATTTTGCTCTAATCAAAGAACCTAAAAAACAAAAGAGGTAACTAAGAAGAGATAACACATATTCCCAAACTTTTGCCTTCTTGTTGCAACCTAAGCTTTAAAAAACAAACCAAAGAAAAGAACAAGGCTGGAAGTTTAACATCGACGCGTGCCCCCAGTGATAGTACTAGACCGTCGGGGGATCGAGTATTGCGAAACCCCCTTCAAAAATCATAAGGAGAGGCAAGATTCTTATCAATTTGAGTCAACGGTTGGGCTACTATCAAGTGCATATTGCATAAGGAGAAGAGTATCTGAGACAAATTAGCCAGAGCCACCGAACGAATCTACTCCAAAAGGAAAAGTCGGTGTCAAAGGATATGCCAAAGGGCAATGCAAAGGTGATATGAGGACTACTTATTTCTCCCACACATGATGCACCAATAAGGACAAATATTGCAAACTATGTCTTTTATCTTTTTAATATGTCATTGGTCGTGAGTGTGATTCGAAGTCCTAAATCACCTCGGTACTAAAAAATATGAACAATATAAGTGTGAGGGCACGCTTGCTTCAACAACCAGCTTTTGGGGTTGAGTTCTACCCAAGTCCATGTAACATAGTATTAGATCTAGGTAGTAGACATTGGGTAGGGTGCATGTTATGGGCCTACACGTGGCAGGTGCTGCAGAGTGAACATGTTGTGTGTGAGGAAGGGTGTGAAGCAAAGCTCCCCATCGCCTGGGTACCAAAGTAATTTGAAGTATATAAGCATAAGGGCACCCTCACTTTAACAACTAGCTTTTAGAGTTTAGTTCTACCCTAGACCTAGACCGTGTAATAGTGAGACTATTTGATGTGAGAGTCCATATAAAAGTTTCAACTTAAGGAGGCACCATTGCTTTTCAAACCCATTTGGATAAAATCGGTCATTTTGTTAAGAAAAGATTAGTGAAAAAAAATTCCGAAGGAGTTAAGAGACCACATCCATTTATCACTACAATTAGTTCTCAAGGAAATGTCATCAATTATATCCAACAAAGGCACCATCAAAACACTTTGGCTTTGACCTAACCGATATAAATGTGGAAAGATTATGCAAAATGAAACATTCTTTGCTCAAATATCTTCCAAAATTGGACACTCTTCTCCCATTACCCACTTTCAAGGGTACAAATGAGAGAAAAAGGGAAGAATATGAAATGAGAAAACAAGTATGAAATGAGAGAAATGGCAAAGGAGAGAAATGGCTTTGAGTTCGAGTGTTACCCCAATTAACGACCAAAAGTCTACCATATCCGAGACCCTATATTTACTCTTGACTATATAGAATTCCATAGATAGTTACGCTCGCACTTGATTGGAAACCTTCATAACTTCTTTTCAAGAAGAGCAATATTCCTTGCCATAATGTTTCCAAGACCAAGACCCCTTTACTTACCGGACGGGAATTCACCTTCGAACTCACTAAATGTCTTCATCCATACTCTCCCTCAAGAAATCCCTGATCTTCTATTTTATTGGCTAGTCCTATTGGAATCTCGAAAATTGATGAATAATAGTTTGGAATGTTCCACCAGAGAGATTGAACTAAATTTTACCTTCCTCCCTTAGAAAGTACACCCCGCATGGCCCCTCTCCAATATTTTATCTAGTTTCTTAAACACTAGGGGCTGAAAACACCATGCCCTTTGATTGCATATCAAATTTAGCCAGTACTTAAAAAAGGAAAATGGTCAATGGAAGACACTAAAATCTTGATTAACCTTTGTAATTGTAATGACCTGTGCCAACTGACCTGTTAACCCTTGGCCTAACCACGTGGCTCAAAAGATTAACCTTAGATTAACAGTAGCTGGTGGGCCTTATTACATATACCAAGTGACTTTCCCTTGAAGTCCCGAAGTGGGATCTCACAATCTCCCCACCTTATGATTCAACGTCCTCGTTGCATTGGCCCAACAACTTTCCCCTGGTGGCCATGTTGTGGCACTTAGTTCTGCACAATACATCAGGGTACTTGTACCAGATTCTAGAGGTGGTCCCCACCATATAAACCATGTTGTGGCACTTAATTTTGATACCAACTATAACGACTAGCGTCAGCTGACCTGCTAACCCTTGGCCTAACCACAATTTTGGCATGTGGCGTATCACGTTCACAATAATACTTAGTTTTACTTGAGGTTTATCACTTGGAAGTGTGAGTTCTAGTCATGTAATCGGTACAAGCCTACTTGTAGTGTACCACAATTTTGGCATGTGGCGCCCCACGTTCCCATTCCCATTCCTTGTACCCAACGAAACATAGGTCTTCAGAAGATGCATGCGGTTTGGTAAACCAGATTTCACCAAGGTCCATGTTGTCTTGTCTCTGGAGATTGACCAAGGTCAATGTGAGCTCAAATGACTGGTGGGCATGTCTCAGTGGTTTATCTTTCCAGAAAATTTAGATCAAGCAATATACTGATGCTTCTTGTTTATCATGTCCGTGATTAGTGCTGTACTATAGTCCAACTAACTCTGCTTGCTAGTGAAGTTGCGAAGGTAATAGATTTTTCATGCAGTCACATGTACATATTGCAGTTTTATGCGCGATAACTAAACAAAATAGGTACATTTTTTCTGTGAAAACCTTTTTAAGGAATTATCCTCCAAAGCAAGTATAAGCTGATTTTAATGCTTTAAGACAAAAATGTACGTTATGACGCCATTACTACAAAACAAGGGAAAAGCCATTGCCCTGTCAGGTCATATCTGTGGATTTCTTCAACTTAAAGCTATTTGCAACAATCTTTCGGAAATTATTTATGTTTGGGTTTTGGAAAGCACATGTTAATGTGTTTTGCTATGGAATATACCTCCAAATAAAGAATAAGCTGTTTTGAATGCTTTAGGACAAAGTTTTACGTTATGACGCAGTTACTACAAAATAAAGGAAAAGCGATTGCCCTGTCAGATCATATCTGTCTATTTTTCAACTTGAAGATATTTGCAATAATCTTTCGTGCATCATTTATGTTTGGGTTTCGGAAAAACACATGTGACTATGTTTTGCTATGCAATATCATCTCTATAATGAATCCAAAATAAGCCTCTCCGTCAAAGTACTGGGCATTTCAGGCAGAAACATGCATTTCCAATAGCAAGGTATTCTCAATCTGCTTCTCTAGGCTTCCATATATTCTGTAGGTGGTTGAGGTAGGAATTAGATTTCTGTCCTTTTTCATAGTCCCTTGGGTATACTGTAAATGCTGATCAAGCATTTACATGTTTGGATTGTGCGTTATAAGTGTAATTATTTTTAAATGTAGTTGATAATTGATATCTCTTTATCATGTTCTCTTTCCTGATGCCGCACACACTTGTGGACATGTTGATCCTCTTGACGGCTGGACAAGTTTAATTCTCTTGTACCCAAAAGTGTCATTGGTTTATGATGTTGTTTCTTCTGTTACTGATTTAAGCGTAGCAAAGTTGGAAACTTCCTAACCAAATAGATAGTGGATATCTAACTTTTGTGTTTTGACAGTCTTTTCAGAACAAGAGCTTTTGGATGCCAAGGGATGCCGGATGTCTAGCAGACGGAGACACAAATTATGATAGCCCTCCAAGAATTGATCCAAAGCGTCCTCCCCAGTGGCTTATGGATGCTTCCGAGCTAGAACTATTCAGGCACAAGAGGCAAGAGATGGAAGGTGTTAGCAGCAGACCAAGGTCAGGAATTCCAAACGGTTCTATTTCTCTATGGGACAACCCTTCAGTTTTTCAGACAGTCTCAGGGCAGTTTTCAGACCATCTATTTGGATCTGATATGGTAAGGACTTCCAATATCATTGATAGGAGCATTCCAACTGCTGGTATGGGGAATTTAAACGCGGAATTGAAGGGCTTTGAGGATCAATTAGGAATCCGTTCATCGGTTAGTTTGTCTATGTCACATGCAATTCAAGATTCCTCATTCTGTATCAATTATGGTGGAATTAGAAGAGTTAAAGTCAATCAAGTCGGGGCATCTGACAATGGTGTGCCTGTATCAATTGGCCACCCCTATAGTAGGGGGGATAACAATCTGTCCGTTGCTGCTGCGTATGATAAGACTGATAACAGCATGTCGCTGGGCCCAACTTATGATAAGGGGAAAGGGATTGCTATTTCTATGGGCCCTACCTTCACTAAGCCCAATGACAATTTCGTTTCCATGGATCATACATTCAACAAAGGAGATGGCAGTTTCATGTTGATGGGTCACAATTTTTGTAAGGGTTATGACAACAGCTTGTCTATCAGCCAGCCCTTTGACAAGGGTGATGGTGCTTTTGTATCACTGGGTCATGGACATGAAAAGGGAAATGCGAGTATCATGTCTGCCAGTCATGACAACAAGGAGCATGATAATTTTATTTCGATGGTTCCTACCTATAACAAGGACAATGGAAATTTCATTTCAGTTGGTCCCTTTTATGATAAGGGAGATGAGAATAGCATATTGATGCATCCAACTTCTGTCTCGGCCAGCACATATGTCATACCCAGGGGTACCACCAATGAGAAGGGAAATTCCGGAAATATGTCTGTGGAAGAGAACTGCATAAAGGGTGGGACTGGTACTAATTCTTTTGGAGATTTTCAGAATGAACAGGAGACCAATCCCTCTGGTGGGATGACAAGTGACTATGATTTGATGGCAAATCAACCCTCTGTTCAAACTTCAGCACCTGGACTAGAAAATGCAGCTAAGAATAAAATTGTTGCTCCAGCGGCTACCGCTAAAACCAAAGCCACTCCGAAGAGTAAAGAGCCAAAGCCCCCTAAGAAGGTTGCACTTAACAACAACTTCCCTTCAAATGTCAAAAGCTTGTTATCAACTGGTATGCTTGATGGGGTTCCTGTGAAGTATGTCTCCTGGTCGCGGGAGGTGAGTTATAATCCTTCAGTTGGAGTATAATTCATCAAGGTTATTGTCAATTATGGTGAAACTTCGTTGTTTTTTGTGGCATTCAGCATAGTCTTAAAGGAATTGTAAAAGGGACTGGTTATTTGTGTGGCTGCACGGATTGCAAGTTCTCTAAGGCAAGTGATAGTACTTAGTTTTTGTTTCATTTTTTGAGGTACACGAATATATTTAGCCTTTGTGTTTCTTGACTAACCGACCATTCAAGTTGTTGTTTGTAGTCCCTCAATGCTTATGAGTTAGAGCGTCATGCGGGTTGTAAGACCAAGCACCCGAATAATCACATTTACTTTCAGAATGGAAAGACAATCTATGCAGTGGTCCAAGAGCTGAAGAATACCCCTCAAGAGATGCTCTTTGAAGCAATTCAAACGGTCACTGGATCCCCCATAAATCAGAAGAATTTCTGTACTTGGAAAGGTGATTTTCTTTATCTTTTTGATAATTTTTTTTTTTTTGAACTGCAAAAACTTTTTCCTTATCTTCTTGATAAGGTGATATGAAACAAGACATAAGAAGTTAGTATTTTGTGACCTTTTTCACTAAATAGCTCATCTGAAGATGCTTTTCCAATTTATGTTTTTATGATTTTTGTGTTTTTCTCAGCATCATATCAGGCTGCAACCCGAGAGCTTCAGCGTATCTTTGGGAAGGATAAATTGACTGAAGCATCTTGATATATGAACTTCGCCTTTTCCGAACCTGTGAAGTTGTTTACCTCCGGTCTTTGAAAGGCGTTTAATACACCAATATGGCGCATTTAAATCAATTTTCAGGTACTTGACGAAGGAACAAAATCCTTGTTGTTATAGCTTTTAAGCTTTCATGGACTCCAATGTTATTTTCTTTTTGAGGACGGAATGTTCTAGTATGAACAGATTTTGATTTTGTTTCGGGGAATGTTAAATTTGGTTCAAAGCAACTAGATTTAGCTTCTGGAGTTCAGTTATGGTGTCATTATGTGTTATTATACACTATACAGTGTTAATGTAGGATATAGGAATTTGGGTGAATGAGGAAATTCCGGTTAGGATAATTCTTTTCCTCTTGGTCTGAACCAGCAGTAGTGGTTTCTTGTCGAGACGCAATGCTCGATCGGAATTGACAAAAGCAAAAAGGAATCTGTCTGTCGATGGAACCAAAGTGTGCTTGTCATAGTGTCACTTTACTAAAGCTACTACATTAACATACAGAATCTTGTAGCTGGAGTTGGCTCTGCTCAGTGTGAATCCAACCAGTTCGGTTCACTTGGGCCGTTGTTGGTGGGGTCATTCTAGTCCATAACTTCGATTGAAATTGTTCACCTCGTAGACCTCACTGAGTTTATGTTGGTCATCTTAGTTGGTTTTCTGTCATGAATGCCACCGGTAGGGACTAGGCTAGTACATATGTGGTATAATGTCCATCAAGGCCTCAGAGAATATTAGAGTTCGTTCTGCCTTGGCAGTGCTTGAACTTGGACTTACTCATGAGCTACGATTTCTTTTAGAGGTTTTGGAGAAGACTCTCTCTGTAGATAGCCCCATCAATTGTGCTTATGGATATCTTCTGTTGGTCTCCACGTGCGAGTCAGGGTCGCGCTGGGTGAACAAAAAAGTATTTTTTTTTTTTTTTTTTACATGGGAGAGGCATTTTTATGATGAATCTAAATAAGTGACTTTCATGTAACATTAATCACTTTTTGGTAACTATAGGAATCCTTAATACTTATTGTTTCTGGGTTTTCTTCCTATTGTATGTACTGACTATTGGCACGTCACTAAATTTTCACGTTAATTGGAGTAGCATTTATTTTACACAGAGGCCCAAAAATTGGGGAAAAAATGAAAAACATAAAACAATACTAACTACGAAGCAACAAAAGAGAAATACAAGATCAAATTTTCAGTATAAAAAAAATCCATATCTCTGTTCTGTGTCACTTTAAGTTTCAACTGCAGGATTGCACAATATATTATTCTCCTAAGAAAAGTTGTTTGTGCAATCTTGCGGGTGACATTGCATGGGAATAGAGGTACAGACACTTTTGAGTACAAGTGATCTGACGTGGAGAAATACAATTTCCCTTCCGCTATGACGAGGACATCCATGTTCTCTCACTTTTTATGTATTTTTTTGGGTCTTTAGTGTGTACTTATATTCATTTTCTCTCACTTCTATGACTTTTTCAGTGTTTATTGTGTATAAAATTAGTACTTAATAATTGGAGTGATGATTGGCAATGGAGTTCTGCATCAGAAGAGCACAATATCAGACTCCAAGCAAAGATTGTGCTTACTTCACAAGAATCAGAACCTTTTAACTTGCTAGATTCATTCACACAAAAAAATGTTTTTCGAAATTAGTCAAAAACAGCAGGAAAATCAACAAGTACTTGGGTTTCGAGGTGCGGTAAATTGCTTTTTTTAAAACCATACTTATCGTCTACATGAAAAATTGTCCCCAGAATTCAATGAAGCATATTGAACTCTGTTAATGATTGATAAGTTGGTCCCTACTTGCATGCATTTTTATAGAAAGTATCCTGTTTACGAGTGGGTGGCCGTCGGTGGCGTGGTGGGACTGGTGGCGTCGGCTTCGGGTCTGTTGGTGGTCTTCCGCTTAGTAGGTGGCTGTCAGAGGTTTGGTGGTGGCGGTGGTTGAAGATTCGCAGATGGCTAGGGCTAGGTTTTGGGTATTCTTGGGTTGGGCCTATCCTACTTTCGTGGGTTAGGTTTTACTAGTTGTTTTAGAGTTTTAATGTTCAAATTTGGCTTTTTAGGCATTGTTTGTTTGTGTTATACTGTATATTTTACTAGGCGTTTGAGACCTTTAGGTGTTTGGGCGTCTTGCCCCCGGTGGTTGGGCTTTTGTCCTTTTGGTGTTCTGTCTAATCAAAGAAGGGACGCTTGATGTACCCTTTGTCGAGTTTTAATAATTTTTTTAGCCAATAAAAAAACACTTTTTATAAGAAGTATCCTGTTTATGAGTGAGTGGCGTTGGTTTCGGGTCTGTCGATGGTCTTCTGCTTAGTGGGTGGCTGTCGGAGTTCGATGGTGGCGGGTGGTTGAAGATTTGCACATGACTAGGGCTAGGTTTTGGGTATTCTTGGGTTGGACCTAGCCCACTTTCGTGGGTTAGATTTTACAAGTTGTTTTAGAGCTTTAATGTATAGATCTGGCTTTTTAGGCCTTGTTTGTTTGTCTTGTATTGTATATTTGTATATTCTAGGCGTTTAAGGCCTTTAGGTGTTTGGACGTCTTGCCCCCAGGTGGTTGGGCTTTTATCCTTTTCGTGTTCCGTTCAATCAAAGATTGGACACTTAATGTACTTTTTGTCGAGTTTTAATAATTTTTTTAGCCAATAAAAAAAACTTTTTATAGAAAGTATCCTATTTACGAGTGGGTGGCTGTTGGTGGCATGGTGGGACTAGTGGCGTCGGTTTCGGGTCTGTCGGCGGTCCTTTGCTTAGTAGGTGGCTGTCAGAGGTTCGGTGGTGGCGGTGGTTGAAGATTTGCAAATGATTAGGACTAGATTTTGGATATTCTTGGGTTGAGCCTGGGCTAGATTTACAGGTTGTTTAAGAGCTTTAATATTCAGATCTGGCTTTCTGGGCTTTGTTTGTTTGTGCATATTCTAGGTGTCAGTGCCATAAATTGTCCTTTGGTGTACGCTCGATGTATCATTTGTCAAGTTTTTTTTTTTATATTTTCAATCAAAAAAAAAAAACTTTTTATAGCAGAAATAACTTTTCCTCATCTTGCAACCTACCAATATATGTGCATTGTGAAGTAATGGAAAACAAAAGAAATCGAGTCACACTTAGACAAATAAAGGAAAGAAAAAAAGGGCGAAATAATTAGGGTTACATGAACTTATATCCGTCGTAACGAGATTCAAAATGGAGCATATTTATTTGTTGTTTTGGTTCTCAAACGGCTTCATCTTTGGGTACCTCTTTCATATCCTTAATGGATCCATGAACTGAAGCCTGATCAGTCTCTGTGTTATCATCACCATTTGTGATAGCCTCTTGATCAATGTCCAGCTTAGACAAATCTTCATGGTCTTTGCTCTTACCCCATATTAATTACGAGATACAAGCCTATCACTATCACTATTGCTCCAAGAAGCCTAGAAATATAAATTCAACAACTTAATTTAATTACCTCAGTTAGTCTAACAAAATGAGAATGAGAAATGATGTTCAAACAAGCAATTATACGAACATATCGAACGATGAAACGGAATGCTATAGACCTAGAAAACTACATACGAAATGTACGGAATGTAGGGTGAAGCAGTAAGTATAAACTCACAAGTCGAGCGAAGTTTTCTGGAGAAAATAAGGGTAATAGGCGGGTACTACTATCGTGTTCTTTGTTGGGTCGGAATTGGATTGGGACTATTTTTCTTGTGTATTCTTTTAAATTTTTTTGTGTTATAAGATATCCTACTCTATCCCACCTGCCTCATGCTATTCAGTGATATGGAGTAGTGTCCTGTCATCGTGCAACATCCTAATTGAGATGTTCAAATATTGGTACGAAAAAATTCAAAAAACTATGCAGTAGTGTTGCTAGCGAGACGAGAGAGAGAGAGAGAGAGGAGATTCATTCGTACGTACCTTCCCACGAAAATCTGCTCGGCCAAAATAAAAGGGCTCAAGATGGCAACAATAACCACGGTTAAAGGGTTGGAACAGATTATGCGAGCAAAAGTCCAAGGGAGGGCTGGGTTTTCGCGACATTCATGCTGTTAATCTTGCTTTCTTGGCCAAGCAAGGTTGGAGGTTACTTCAAGGGCCTCGTTCTTTATTCCAGCAACTATTCAAAGGGAACTACTTTCACAATTTATCCTTTTGGGACGCCCCTTGTCCTAATACTAATTCTTGGGCCTGGAGAAGTATTGTCGCTAGCAGAACTATCCTCAAGAAGGGGTGGCGATGGAGTGTGGGTGATGGGTCTTCTATTGATATCTGGAAAGATCCGTGGCTTCCTCGATCGTTATCTTTTAAGATTCTAAGCCCTCCTCCATTGGCGGATTCCCCCTTCTATAATATCAACTGAGTGGCTAATCTTATCGATGTTGAGACACTATGGTGGAATATTCCTTTGATAAAGTCATTATTTTCAGATTTGGATGTGGAATCAATTCTCTCAATTCCAATAAGTTCTCAAGGTGTTGGGGATAAAGGTACATGGCATGACACTAACAATGGCTCTTTCTCGGTGAAATTTGCATATCATTTAGCTAGGAATAGCATTTTTTTACGGCACTCCCCGTGAACGAGGGGAATCTAGCTCAGGTGATTCTTTGAACCCCTCTGGAAATCCCTTTGGTCTATTCCCATTCCTAATAAAATCAAGATGTTTATGTGGCGTTGTACTCATAATGCTATTGTTGTCCTTTATAATCTGAATGTTGACAGTCCTTCCATATTGTCCTCCTTGCCAGTCACATGTTGAAACCCTTGAACATATGCTCTTTCAATGTAAATTGTCTGAAGATGTGTGGCATCGATCCCCATTTGCCTTTGCTATCTCTTCCTCCTCAGGCACTGCCCAATTTTCTGAGTGGTGGGGCTCCATCTCGAAGTTATTTCAGAACAATGGGGGACAGATGATATGGAAGCTCTTTTTGTCTCTATTTGTTGGTTTATCTGGAAAGCCAGGAATGATTTGCTTTTCAACGGCCAGAGCTGGGCAACGACCTATATTTTGGAGAAGGCCTTGGATTTGTGCTCGGATTTTTGTTTAGCGTTTGGGCCTAAAAAATCTCCCTTAGTCTCTGTTGATCATTATCGGTTCCTAAATGGTGTTTGCCCTCTTGTTGGTATGATTCAAGATTAATGTGGACGGAGCTGTTTGTAAGAAGAAAGGTATTGTGGGTGTTGGTTTGGTGGCTCAGGATCATATGGGACAGATTTTGGGAACGGCATCTATCCCGTCCACGGGTTTGCTATCTCCTCGATCTGTTGAAGCTATGGGATTTCGGGAAGCTTTGGTGTTTGCTACCAACAATGGCCTATCGCTTGTTATCATTGAAGGGGACTCACTTGAAGTGGTCCAAGGTCTAACGCAAGAAGGAAAGTCTCTCTCTGATTGTAGCTCGGTTATTTTAGACTGTATTGAGCTATCCCCTGTCTCTCACTGATCTTTCCCTGTATGATGTTGGGTCTTCGGACCACCCCTTTGATTAATAATACTCCATCTATTTTCCTGGGAAAAAAAAATGGCTCTTTGATAACATGAATTTCATGCTAATGATAGAATTTGTTTATGCGCTAATCGTAACCATTAACTTGTACAATCCCATATGGTAGAGAGGTATAAAGGTAGCGATGAAAGTTTTAAAAATTAAGAAAATAAAGAAGCATTGTTCGTTTCTTTCGTGTGTTACCATAATTTTTGCCGTGTCGTGCATATTCAGGATACAAACATAACCTAAATGAAAAACAAGGGCTTGGTTACAAGAAAAGCTAATGCAGAAAATGTGCATAAAAAATCAAAATTTTATCAAACTGCAGGCAGCAATGTTGTCCCTCTGAATCTCTTTTGATACGTAATTACAATTATTAGTCAGCGCCAAATTATTCTCTTTTTCAAGATATTTTTTTTAATCGCAAGAATCCAACCACAAAGCTAACGAAAAACAGAGGAATTAGGGCTGGGAAAATAGTTTAGTTAGTTGATTAATCATAACATTGGATGTAGAATCGGAGGATCCTTCAATTCCACAGGAATTGTAGAGAAGCCGGACTCGAGCCAAGATATAAGTTAAAAAAGTTAGTTTTTAACTTTTATGGTATGGCCTCCAATTGATCCGTGTGAATAAGGTGGATTGTATTAGTGGCTGCAAATTAAAGCCCAATAAAGAGGGAGAGAGGGATTGGGAGATGCTGCCAAGCGGGGATGTTTGGCAACTGTGTTGAGCGGTCCGGCCTTTCATTTCGGGAATCGACGGCTTGAATCTTAACCAATCAATAGATAGTTTAAATTTGTATGCATTTAGATTTAATCCGAACCGACCGTGTCAAGATGAATGGCCGCGTCCACGAAAGGGACTCTTAGTTTCCATTTATTTTACCCAATTGTGCCAACACTCAAATGGTAATTGACTAATCTTCTCAGTCATGGTAATTGACTAATCTTCTCAATTTCCATTATTTTACCCAGATAGTGTTCTTGCTGTGCAGTCCCTTTCTTTCTCAACACCATAAGAGGATGGTGTTTTTTTTTTCAAAGGTTTTTTGATTTTTCCATTAAGTAATGTCGTCACAAATACGTAAATAAAAAGACAAGCAAAAAACAGAATGGCCGGTTCAATTGTATTGAGCTCTTTCAAGAAAAATTCGAGAATTGAACCATAGTCAAAATGTATTGATTTCTTAGAGCCGGAAACTAATACAAAAATCAAACTCAATTCATACGATGTGCATGGATTGATCAGGGATTTACTAGTACCGTTGTTTTTTTTAAACGACCCTAGTAATGGAAAAATCGATCGAACCTTTGTTCAATTTTCCCAATTTTTTTAAATTTGATCTTGGTAATTGAAAATAAAGACCAATTTTCCCGGGGACCGTGTTGTCCCTTAGGAGGGAACAACATGCCGGGCTGTCCAATTTCAGCAATGGACGGCTCAGATTTCATTTCGGCAATGCACAGTACGGACGACTGAGATCCATTTGGCTGAGATAAAATCTAAACCATATATTGTCAAAATGGACGGGCCGGAGGGGTGTTGTCCCTTAGCCCCGGAAAAATCCACCCCAAAAGCTGAAACACATACAGCAGTATATTTTTATTTTTGGAAATTGAACGGTTTACATCGCTAGACGACCATACCCTTTTTGGTTTTTGTTTTGGTAAAGGGCACTAGACCATTCCCTTTTATTTCGCTATATACTGGAGTATCACGTATAAAATCCCTCGTATCTCTTATTAAAACGGTGGAATAATTTTGTAGTATCAATTAACTACAATTACAGTACCATAATTGAAATGTCAGGACGGTTCAATGGATAATTATTTAGACACCTAAAAAAAACACCTTATAGTTCCCGATCTAATTTGATGATCCGAGCCGCTCAATATGATCAGAACGTGATTTTAAAGGTATCTAATGAGAAAATCAGCAAAAAAAAGGACCGAAAAGGGCTTGATTTGAGCAGTTATTGCTTAGATTTAATGAACGGTTCAATTAAAAACTGCTTAAAATAAGCACATTAGGTTTTTTTTGTTGCTAATTTCTCGCAAGCACCCTTAAAATCATATTCTGCACACATTGAACGGTTCGGATCATAAAAATTTTGATCGGGAACTATGTGATTAGATTTTGTGGTGTTTTTTACGTGTCTAAATAGGTGTTTATTGAACCGACCCCGAATGATCCAGAATAATAATGAAACATATTGAGTATCGCATTAATAACAATTCCAAAATTGATAGCAATCTCTTCAACAAAATTACTGAAGAAAATAATTCCAACATTCTATCCATAATAGTCATTCATAACGAAAATTGTAGATCAAAGAATGAAGAGAAATACTGTACTTGACCCTGGGCATCTAGCTCAATGGTCAATGGTTTGACCCCCTTTTTTTTCCTTTTTCTTTTTTTCTTTTTGATCCAGAAGGGTTTGACCTAATTGACAATTTTCGACTCCTTGGAGTAGTAACCTAACTACTTAACATCCGTCTTCCCTTTTTTATGATTGCAATATATCCAACGTTTTCACTTCTCAAAAATATTAGCTAAGACTAAGTATCTATGACATGCAAAAAAAAAGAAAATAGAAGCTTATTCTTTCACCTTAATTTAGTCCATATAAGGCAGAGCGAAACTCAATAGCTTGTTTTCCCCCCTTTCCACCAAAGAACAACGCTATTAGCTTCACCAATGTTTGCATTATGAGTAGACTATCTGAACCAGCTTGATGACTCTTTCCAGCCACGCGATCGACTCCTAGGGTTTGGCCACCCTCTCCAGCCCACCGTATAATCCATCACAGTTCTGCATCATGTGTTTCATGTCGTACACAGCCCCGCCGAAGTAGGCATTCACCAATCCCATGAACATGCTGAGGTCCTCTGGCAACCTTCTCCCTGTCAAAATCTTTAGCAGAAATCCGAAATCGTAGGCGCCTTGGAAGGTGATCCAATGTACCATCGGTGAAAGGATTCTCAAACCCAGAAGCAGACGCCCAAATCTCGCAGAGTCAATGCCGTACTTCATGTTCCTCTGAAAATCGATTCCTTGTTGTTTCAGCAGAGCGACGGAATCCGGGTTGTGGGAATCGACATCCATGTTGAAATCCCGGAAATTGAATTCCCAAACGTAGGAGCAATGAGTTCCAGGGAGATTCCCACCAGAGTCGGAGAGGGTGAGGCCTAGTTGAATGAGCTTGAGGGCATCGACGTTTGCCTTCATGACGGAGTAGTTTTGGTCAGGAGAGAGCTGAGAAAGTTGATGTTTCTCAATCGCCGGAGAATAGATTGTACCCGGGAATTCGGTATCCATGGCAACGTATGGGTAGCGGGGGAGAATGTGATCAATCAAAAACAATTCATCTGCTAGGTTTCTAGCCCATACCTCTCGAATCGTACGGGTTTCTTCAGCGAATACATGGTTTCTCTCTATGTTGCATATGAATATGCGAAAGGACAGAATTTGTAGATGATTATGTGAGTAGACGAGGGATGATTTTATAGCTTATTATCAATCCCATACCTATTCTGATTAGACTCGCGTGGGGTATCGGTAACCGTATTGATTTATAATCACAGTATCATACTCGGATTTATATATATGCTGCTTTCCTAATCGTCAGAGGTTTTCTCCTGAACTAGTAGTGAATGATTTCGTCCCTGCAGCGTATGAAAGGCTGCCGAAACCAAGTATAACTTGAACCGGAAGCAAGTTTTTAATTTCTACTATCATATATACTTGTTAAGCGATAAAACCACACCCCCCCCCCCCCCCCCCCCCCCCCCCCCCCTCTCTAACTTTTCCTCTGCCCTCTTTCTAACTTTTGCAGCTGCTAGGGTTCTCTCCTGGGGGGTGGGGGGCTGGCCCCTCCTCCTCCACCTCCCCTCCCCCATCTCCTGACCTCCCGCTATCGTTTCCCCACTGTTCTCCCGTCCTTCTCTGTTAGTTTGTTTTTGTTTTTGATTTCTTGACCCAGAGATCCGGCTCTCATGGCGGTGCTCGTCCGTGATGTCCGGCGTTTTCTCCTGGTTCAAGTCGGAGCAAGAATAGCGGCGTGTTGGTGGGCGGTTCAGTGGTAGACGTCGATGCGGCTGAATAAGGGAGATGGGTAGGTGGATTGAGTAGTTTTTTCTTTCTTCTTCTTTTTGTTTCTTTTACCGGTTTATACGAATCTCCCGGCTTGTCCGGTTGTGTTACCGGTCTAGGTTTTCCCCAGATTCGGAGGGTTTGCGGTCTGGGTCTCCCCCAGATCCTGCTGGTGGTGGGCAAATAGTCCGGCGCCTATTGAGGAATGGTCCATTGTTGGTGGTGTTTATTTGGGGCTGATGGCAGTTTCGATGGTGTATCAAGGGTTGGTGGTGGTCCGGTGGTGTTGTTTTGGCTGCGTAGCGTTTCAACTGGAAGAAGGCTGGTCTTAGAGCAGTTTGCTTGTAGTTGTTTCTATTGTTGTTTGCCTGCAGTTTTTTAGCAGCGTTTAGTTTTTAGGGTTTGAGCTGTGGATCTTTTGATTCTCTGTTATCTGGACCTAGATTGGTTCTTAAGTACCGGCGACGATTTCTTCGGGCCTGCTTAGGCAGTCGGTACCTGAGATTGAAGTCTAGGTAGCTCTGGTTCTTTCCTGTATCTCTTCTGAAATCTGTATTGCCCGATGGGCTAATGATGAATGAATGACTTTTTCAAAAAAAAAAATACTTGTTAAGCAAGTTTGATATCGAAATTAACTTATTTTCCTCGCGAATACCTCTAGTTTCTGGGGCTTTTTTTTGCCCGATGGGATCGCTAACTCTAATTACTGGCAAAGAATCTTCACTGATTTATTTTTCATGGTAGATCAACAAAATTATACACGTAGGAATTTTTGGGTGACATCTTTACTGAAATATTATTGTGACGAAGGCGATCAGTGACATGAAATCCCATTACGTAATTTGGCTCTATTTCCATCGAGATATCTTAATCAACACTTTGAACACAAGAGATTTTTGGTTTTTTCAAGTTGGATAATAGAATCCTTCTTTTCACCATAAATCCGTGAGTCCTGCGCCGGCCCAGGGACCAAGCGACCAAACCGGACGTTTTTGCTCCCAAATTTTGCTCCAAAAAAGGGGCCCATCGAGGTTAACCCACATATTTAAAGAAAAACGGAACTTGATTTTCAATTTGCGATTACTTGGTGAGAAAAGAACACGAATTTTCTTCAAAAAATTCAAATTCGAAAAAGAAAGAAACGGACTGGTGTAATTTTTTGCATTCACCACTAACTCAATAACCCTTTTCACTTTTTCTTCTTAAAAAATAAGTATTTATTTTTAATTTTTAAACTCAAATATAAATAAAATTAAAATAATTTTTTTTGCATCGTATAAAAGATTTCAATAAGATCTATTATTGCTAAGAAAATAATTTACGTATTTTTAAGCTTGAAATTACCTCTTAAAAATACTCCATCAGTCCCAGTTTTGTTGTCCAATTTCGACATACGTGTCTTTCAAAAAATTGTTTATATCTTATAATCTATAATATTTTACATAATTTCGAAAACATCATATTTTAGATCTAATTGAAATCTATCAAATAAATTCATATTGCATGTAAAAAATATTATAAATTAAAATATATAGACAAATTTTGTAGAAGATCCCAAATAGTAAAAAGAGAAACAAATCGGAATGGAGGGAGTAAATACTTAAAATGGAAACCGGAACGGGCTACCAAACAATATGAACGGATTCAGATCACTTCCTGGGAAGGGGCCATATTTGGGTCACAGCAGTCCCGCAAGTTCCATGGATAACTGCGATTAGCAAAGTTCTGGTGTGCATCAAAGTTTTGTTAGGCAGAAACCCAAATCCAACAGGGAAGCACCCTTCTGTTCATGCAAAATCCATGTCTTCTTGCCCATTGGGCTATCAAAATAAAGGTTTACGCCCGAAAAAAAGAGACTTATCAGAATAAAAGCAATACATTGAAACAACCTTTAACAATGGCAATTTAAGCGACTTCAGAAACACTCTCATTGTCAAAAGTAGAAAACGTCAACATTGCCAGACTGAAAAATTGCAGTGCAATTCAAGACCAATACAACTAACAAAATTGTCACAGTACCAACGAAACGACTTTTCTCAATCTCAACGGAAAATAGGAAATTGATCTTTAGATAATCCCAATCTTGTTTGCCACATCCAAGGCATCATAGTCTGGAGTCAACCGAACATATGCCTTCTTAGTTCCATCAGGCCTGCATCACAAGATTGCGAGATTTTAGTTTCGGTCTACTCAAGGCATTACGTGGAACAAATGTACTTTCACAAATTAAGGAGACAAAGTGAATTCTTAATAAAAAAAGATTGATAACCAGAGCACCCATAATGTTCTTTGTTGTTAATCCTGATTGAAAAAAATCTGACAATAAAATAGCCCTTCCTCAGAAATCGGTTGCGGGATTGTTTCAAATATAGAGAGTATCTATGTCGAACACTCAAAACGTGGAAAAGGTATGGGGTATGCATTCTACATGTGTAGTGGACATCCACCCATCAAGCTAGTAATTCGAGTGTGTTAAAAAAATGTGTGAACGTCTGATACTATCACATGAAATCCCTGAAGAACCTCATAAGCATACATTTACTCTAGGGAACATGGATTCCTAAGAGATTAAAAAGATCGTCGTTGTCCACATCCTTAAGTATGGGCATAAGATGAATCTGACGGTTCTAATACATCATATGAAAACCCAACATTGTATGGCAAAATCCTACTACCAATCAAACTTGAACATCTTTTCTACTAGTTCTTTTGTATATAATCCAGCTGAGTACATAAAGTGTCCCTATATTCACCCATTAAAAGAGAAGAAATCTTTTCTGTCAGATCATTTAAGTGCGTTAAAACAATAGCTACCTGATCAAGGTGTTCACTTTCTTGGTCTGAATGTCATACATCTTCTTCACTGCAGCCTTTATCTTTTTCTTGTCAGCACGAATATCGACAATGAAAACCAGGGTATTGTTATCCTCAATCTTCTTCATTGCAGACTCAGTAGTCAATGGATATTTCAGGATCTGATACTGGTCCAATTTGTTTCTTCCAGGTGCACTAACGCGTGGATACTTAGGATTCCTGTCCTTCTTCAATGTCTTCGGCCTGTGAAACGTAACTGAGGTTCGGATCTTCTTAGCTTTCTTCTTGAATGTTGTAGAAGCTGATTTCACAGCCTTGGCAGTCTTCAAGGCCTGTGCCTTTGGATCAGCCTTTTTCGTAACATCAGCTGTAACATAAACATCGGTAAGGGAACAAGAGAATGGTAACCATACTGTCATATTTTAGTTTGCTGATCTGTCTAACCATAACGTTTCAACTCAATCAAGCAATAAAAATGGAAAACTCTTTCATCTTTCTTAAAGCATAGGCTCCAGATTGAACCAGGACTTCCTAGCAGAAGAATTTTGGTGAAATGGAATGCTTATCTTCCCATATCACTACTAAGGAAAAGTGTAAAAGCCAAAATTTAGAGAACAAGGAAAGGTTCCAAGCAAGTGGGTAAAACAAGATGGTAAACGCATTCACAGAACTGAACAGGGAAAATATCCAGGATTGTGGTTAGGAGGAAAAATGCAGATGGCCTTCCCTCTCCATGTGTTAGTCCATCTTCTCGTCCGGCCACTTTAGCCCTTAAACTAGTGCTCGCGAAGAAGTGCAAGTTGGTTTCCTGTTTTCTTTCCCGCTCAGCTGGCCAGAGTAGGACAGATGCTGACAGAGATTCAAAGATTCTTGTACAAATACTCTTAAATGACACAATGACAAGAAAAATCATGAAAACAAAATTGGCCAAATTATAAAGATTCACCCACTCGATGTGTTCTAAGAAAATCTAACACCCATCCATCAAAGATATTTTTAACCAATTCCATAATCATCCTCCTAAGATAGTATGCATCTATAAAAAAAAATTGAAACACTAAATTCAATATTTTACGTTTTGAAATGGATATGACCGCACAAGATTGTATGCATCAACAAAAATATGCGCGATAATTTATCTGACACTATTTTGCAATATATGTTCTAAATTGATACCGTCTTTCACACATGACAAAAAAAAAACTAAACTTGGCCCAACCAGAAACGAAATCCTGCGTCCATCATCGAACAACCAAAAGTCCAAAATCTAGAAAGTTCACCAAAGCATTGCACGAGAAACTAAAAGAAATCCTTTCCTTCACCTAAATATAATCTCACACGCTCCCATGTGAGTGGTTGTATAACCAAATTAACAAACACACAAATTAACAAACATCCAAACGAACCAAATCCGAGGCTTACCCTGCAGACACCCAAACTACGAAAATTAACTTACATTTTTATGCAAAAAAATAAAACCCAGAAAAGGACAGCTGTTGTGGAATGGGAATAACATACCTTTAGGAGCCATTGATGAGCACTGCAACAAAACCCTACCTGAAGTACAGCAGTCAAATGAAAATCAAAAAAACCGTAAAGTGTCGCCCAAAATCTTAAGAAGCTACGGCTCTCTACGTTACAAACTGAGGAATACACATGTATTTGTATTTATTATTATTAGGGAAGGGAAGTTTTAGCAAGATGAAATCGCACCTTGAGACGGAGCGGGGCGGAGAGAGTGAGAGAGAAGATGGTTTGCTGCTGCGGCTAACGATTTAGGGTTTTGGAAATGAGGACTATATAAACTGACGGAATTACAGAAGTAACCTTTTGGTAATTTGCCCTGAATCCATGTGGGCTGTTTGTTCAACATATGTGTGGGCCGGGCCACTAAAACGACAATTAGGTGGGCCAGACCCTTTTTTATGGGCCCTCAAAAAGATCCCGATCTCGTCACATCTTTCCTATAAAGAGTTTTTTTTTGGGCTTTTTTAATTTTATCTTTACTCAAAAAACAAAAACGCGTTTGTTTATTTTGTGACAAAATTTGGTGGATTATTAATTTGTCTTGATGCAATAAATCGAAAAAGTAATATTGTTTTATTTTTATCCAATATTTTCGAAAATATTCAAGATAAAGCATAAAAAAAGTCGGCTTTATTTGCCTTTATATCCCTCCTCATCTACAAGTAGAAAAAGTATACAGGAGCATCTCCAATGAACAAACAAATAAAACTCATTAATGCGAGTGATTTAAATTTTTCCTAGTGAACATTAGTGCGAGTGATTTAAATTTTGCCTATTGAATATGCAAAATTTCTTTTGTGTTCCATAAATTTTCATTCAAGCCACTCTATCAAGTGCCCCCACTCAATTCCTTTTTCTTTTTTAGGTATGTAAGTGAGGGTGGGTTTGGATTGAGAAGTAAAGTAACTTATTTTTTTTGTCTTTATTTGAATTTGTTTTTTTGCATTTGTTTATTTTGCATCAAAATTTTGTGACTTATTGATTCGTCTTTACGAGAAAAATCAGAAAAGTAAATTATTTATTTTTTTATCGAAACTCATAATTTTATACTTTTTCGAGTCCTCTTGCCGAGACAAATCCATAAGTCACAAAAGTTTGACGCAAAATTAATAAATGCGAATTTTGTTTTGAATAAAACAAAAAATAAGTTACTATTTGACTTTTAAAGCCAAATCCACCTTGAGTTTAGCATTTCACAAATTAGGAGTGACCCAATTTAATTCCACACATTACGATCCAGAGGCAGAACCAAAAAGTTGACATTCTAACAAATTTTGCTAGTGCTTGGTTAGCTTCACATCGCCGGCTGGAGGCTGATCTCATTTTTTCGTCTGTTTCTAGAAAAAAACGGTGGAGATCAGAAGAGAGAAGCTCTATCGATCCTTTTGTGATTTTAACATTAATTTTACCAATTGCAATTAGTACAGTTGAGATGGTGTTTCCAACTATGAATATTGAAGAATCGATAGCCGAATTAAATAAGTGATCAATGGTTGGTTGACAGTTTGGTGATATCCATAGAGCTGAGTGCCCTATTATTGAAGGGGTTGTCAATGAGATTATCATGGTACCAAGCCGCCCAACGCCGGCCACGGCGGGAGTCAACGCTAACCGCTCTACCGAACCCGAAAGGAACCCAGCCGTTAAACGAAAATTAGAGAACCCAACAGTATCTCCGACTAAGAACAACATGCCGGCTAACGGTTGAGAAAACAGAAGCAAGAACAGCCAGGAAAGGGGGTCGAAAAAAGGCAGATCCGAAATGAAGAATTTGACATGTTGAAAATGTACATTTTGTTAATCCCCCTGTCCCACTTTGTTGTGCTCTTATTACTTTTTGGGATGTCCCAAAATAATGCACTTGTTTCAAAACTTTTCAATTTTGAATGTCTATATTACCATTTTACCCCTCATTTCCCCCTCTCAAATTCAAATTTTGAATTTGATTCGAAAGAAAAGTGGAGCAAATTAATGACATGACAAAAAAGTTAACAAAAACTCACAAGTTACAAAGGGATAAAATGGTAAAATTGACAAAAAGTCAATGTAATTATGATCTTTTCTTAAATTACATGAAAATCAAAATAGGCAAAACAAATAGGGATGAGAACTCGTGATTGAATCCAAGACAGCACAACCACAAAATTCTAAACCACCAGGAGAACCTTTATCATAATAACGGGCATTGTCAATCAGTTTTGCAGCATAAGTATCTCTAGAATATTAATTTACCCAGTGGGTTAGGCAAAAAAACACGAAAATTCTGCCTTGTTCTCTTCCCTTTTCAAAAAGCATTTTTCAAAAAATCTTCCCCAGATTCCTCATACTTTTAACATTTTCCTCTATATCTCTTTCCACTTATTACCCCTACTATTTTTAAAAAACTTTTTAAATAACAAACTAAACACAGCATTTTATCACTTTTTTTTTGTTAATGCTACTCTCCCTCTCAATATTGGACTGTCCCAAATTGGCCTATAACCAATCTCTCTCTTCTAAGTTCCTGGGTCATGGGAACTTAAAAGAGCAGAGTTAAGTCCCATAACCAATCTCTCTCTTTTAAGTTCCCGGATCATGGGAACTTAAAAGAGAGAGATTGGTTATGGGACTTAACTCCGTTGTTTCATTCTTCAACCATATGATCAACCAAATCTCATGGGAACTTAAAAGAGAGAGATTGGTTTATGGGACTTAACTCCGTTGTTTCATTCTTCAACCATATGATCAAACCAAATCATTGAACATGTTGATAATGTACCATTGTTAACTCATAATCTCCCGAAGTTTTTGGGAGCAAAATGGGTACCACGTGGCGAGTATCCCGCACCCATTCAAGCAGTTCAATTGTGTATTGAACAGCCCAAATCCGGACACTCTCTCTCCTACTTAGCCAATCAACGCTCTCTCTTCTCTTTCTCTCTACTTGGATCTGGGTCATCCAAAATACATCTGGACAACTCGGATGGGCTGCTAGGTACCACATGTACTATACCCAATTTGCACCAACAAATTTCTCCAGATCTCATCCACCACAGCACAAACAAAAAAAAGTAAAAAACTTGTAAAGACAGAATGACCAAAGAATGAGAACACACAAAAACTTGCAACTTCCTTCATGCCTAGAATAGAAGAGAAACCACATAATTAAGTTTCCAAAACATAGTTTAGACAAAACACCAGATGACCTCCCTCGTCCCCCAAGAGAACAAAAAAAGAAAGGTAAAACATAAACCATGCGAAATTCTAAACCACCGGGAGAACCTTCATCGTAATAACGGACATTGTCGATCAGTTGCAGAGAAAGTACTATCTACCAGCGAAGTACTAGTCCCCTAGTTTCCGAGGAACACACTTGTCAGCACTTTCTTTGAGTGCAAACTTGCCTTCAACAGCTTCAAACCCTAGAAAAAGACAGGTCCGATCGTTATATAGGCTTAGTAATAAAAGATGGTTTATGAGGAAAATCCCAATGTCAAAATCTGTAAATTGCATGTAACATATGTTGAAGGATATATTTAAGAAACTGGGTAAGTTGCAAATATACCTCAGGCATTCCGAAATGAGCAACCCTTTCCTCAAGTGCCCCAACGTCCTTAACATTAAATTTGTTCAGCATTGTAATTGCAGAAATCGTAGACAAGGGAGTCACCACCAGATCATCCATCACCATATAACTCACCACCCCCTTCACAAAACCTCCCTCCCCTATGGTTGCCAGTAGTTCATTCGTCCCCGCAACATACTTTAACTCACTGGTTAGCCATTTTTTGCAACTGGGACAAACGGCCCCCGGCATCATGCGCTACATATGGGTGGCCGTCGCAGTAGTTCGGGCAACAGTAGTACCTTTTAGCAGCGGATGCGCCGCCGTCGAGTGATAAGAGGGGAGGTTTTGTAGCAGAGAGTGGGGCTTTCGGTTTGAGGACAGAGTCTTTGGTTTGGCTTGATACGAAGTAGGTTTCGCTGAGGTTTTGGATGCTTTGGTAGAGGTTTCCCAAAGCGCCCACCATGGTTTGTTGACTTTGTTCGGTGAGTAGCCTGACCACGGTTCCAACGGGCAAATGGACAAGGTTGAAGAGGAATCGACAAAGTCTTTCCCTGCTTCTGCGAAAAGGACTTTTTGGCTCTTGGTGTCGATAAGCAGTTTTAGGGTCACTTTGGCTTTGGAGTTGGTTGCCATCGTCACAATTTGTTCTCGGATGGAGAACCTGGTTTTTCCTATTTTCTATATATATATATATATAGGCCATAACAGTGAGTAGTACTGTATCTTGACTATCTTCAACACGTCAGTTCATTGATATCTTGACTATCTTCCTCCTTCTCCAAGCAAACAATAGTACAATACTTTAAAACTTAACTGATCACTCTCTGCTCCCACGCGCTTGTTGTATGTAGAATTGTTGCATGCCTGTATTTATTAGGGCTGCTCAAAAAATCCGGTGAACTGTGAAACCGGTCCGGACCGAACCGATCCGTACATTTTGGATTTTGTCCGTGGATTAATGGTCCGGACACGGATTGAAAAATTAGAAAACCGTGACTCGCGGTTCGGTCCACGGATTTTCATTACGAAACCGTGGATTAACCGAACCGGACCGTGAGATATTTATTTTATATAAATAATAAATAAATATATAAATATATGTGTGTATTTATATAATTAATTGTTAGTAATGTTAAAACTTTTTCTACCAATTTTAGTATTTTATCTTAATAATGGGATATAGTGTAGATGTATAAAATATATGGGGTAAATCGTAGTTTGTTTTTTATATAAGTTACGGGTAATCCTAATTTAGTTTCACTATTTCGTTTCTTTTCCAGTTTTCCTAATTTTTCATTTTTTGTTCAAGTCACCGCCGCACCATAGTCGCCGCCGCACCGTTCTTACTTTTTCACCTCTTCCTCCTTCTCCTCTCTCTCTCTCTCTCTCTCCCCGTTTCTTCAAAGTAACAAGTACTTTCTGGTGGCCGGTGTTAACTTAATTTTGAATGTAACCTTCTTCACTTTTAATGTGGGATATAAGTTTGCGCTTTATTTTTGCCAAAATCCGTGGATAAAACCGTAACCGATCCGTGAGTTACGGATTGGATTGGAACCGAACCGTAGGACTTTTGGTTCGGACACGAATTTCATTTTGTAAAAACCGTGACTAGCGGTTCGGTCCTCGGATTCCTAGAAATCCGAACCGAACCGGACCGCGAGCACCCCTAGTATTTATTGGTGGGGGCTGGCATCCTGTTCATGTATGTCGAATTGTGGCATTTAAGATCATCTATGCTTTAGTATAAGGCAATAGAATTGTGCATTTACTATCACTTACGGATTTTGGTAAAATAGGAAATGCTTAATCCTAACAATTGTATCGGGGCGAAGGTTACATGTTCAACTCCCTTGGATGGCATGCTGTTTGTGGGCAGGTGCTAGGTGAGATTGTTGGTCGCGGGGTTCACATAGGTTGAACCATAGAGCTTGAGACCTACTATGTTTTAATATAAAAAAAAATAGAGTTCTACATTTACCATCACCTACAAAATTTGGTAAGTTACCAAATTTGATAAGATGATAAGCATTTGATTTTAATATTGAATTGGATTCCCAAAGACAATTGAGATATCGTGTGGGATAAGATTACTCTGTGGCACTGGTATGGTTGAAAAACGGGAGGGGAAATTGGATCCCATGTGACCTGTCAAACGCTGCAGTCACTCTATACAAAGGTACACTTTTTCAGCAAAGCTAACAACACCGATTTGACCTTGGGACGTACCCTAGTCGGTTGTGTAGCTTCCCTGGGAAGTAAGAGGTTGTTTGTTTGATTTCTATGGACAGTAGTTAACTCCTCGTGATAATACTTTGTTTCGTTTGTTTTTAAGTCTTAGAATGTTACTCCATCCGTTCGAATTTAATAGTCTCTTTTGAGAGTTTGTGCTATTTTTCAGATTATATCTTTCAATTTATAATGTTTTACGTGATTTTGAATATATTGTATTATAGAACTAATCGAGATCTATCAAACAAGATCCATATTCGATATGAAATTTATTATGGATTCTAAGATATAATCCGTTTTTTAGCCAGTTAGAATAGAACTAGAGACAATTAAATCCGGACGGAGGGAGTATTTTGAGAATTGAGTGGTAATGAGTGGAAAGAGATAAAGAGAGAGATTTATTAAAAACTGTACCGAGAGTTAAAAGTTACTCCCAAAGTTGGAACCAAGCGGACTTCTAACACCTCCACTAACCTTTGCTGATATGTATAATGTTGACAAAAAAAAAAAAAAACAATTTTAAGAAAAGACAAAATCTTTATTTACGGAGGTACTGTAAACAAGTGTTTATTAATCGTGATCGTACAAAAGTGTTTTGGATTGTCTGAATTTTAATGAAACTTTTTCGGTGCTGCAAACATGCTATTATAGAACCTCCATAAGTAAGTATATCAAATAAATAAAGTTTGTTAAGTTGGTTGTCTCATTAGTACTCTCTCCCGTGGTGACCTGAGTTCGAATCCAAGGAGAGCATTGGGGATTAGTGTTATGGATAACTTTTGAAGCCCTTGTTGACTAAGGCTCCATTCCAGAAACCTCTTAACAAATACTCTCTCCGTCCCCTTTTTATAGTCCAGTATTCCATTTTGGGCTGTCCCTTAATAAGTGTCCATTTTGTAAAGTTAGTGGGTAAAAGTGGTGCATTGTCTATTTTGTCCCTAAAAGTAGATTCCATTTGAAAAGTTAATGAGTAAAAGTGTAATGATGATGGGTAAGTAGGGAAAGTGGAGGAAAAAGTTGATGTGAAAGGTATAATGATGATGTCTTTTTAATAAGTTGGAATTACGAAGCAGGACATTTAAAAAATGACGGATGGAGTAAGTACTTATTTTGCCACTTCTCAAAGAAAAAATAAGAAGGTTTGTTCCACAAAATCCAAATAAGCCAGCTTATTTCATATTTTCAAACTCAAAAATAACGTAAATGAGAAATAATTTTTAATTTTTTGCACCGTATTAAAGATCTCAATGAGATCTATCAAATAAGATTCATATTGATAGGAAAATTATTTGCGTAAGCACATGATTTTTGAACTTGAAATTGTCTTCTCAAAAAATAAATAATTGTTCAATCTTTTGTGGAACAACCCTTCTTATTAGACAAAAAATAAGAATTTAAATCCGTTCTGGAATAGGTCAATAAACTAAAATCACCCTAATTCCCGCTGATGCAATACCATATGAAGAAAAAAAAAACCACAAGTTCAAATATAATAGTGTCTAGAGCCGCATAGAACACTTCAGAGATAGTTTTATCGAGCGTTAGTTCGACTAAATAATTCAATTGACTTATTTTATATCTTTATTCAAATTTTTTTCGTATTTGTTAGTTTTTTGTCAATTTTTTTTATAGAGATTATTGCATCGTCATGATAGAGTAATTCAAAAAAGTAAAAAATTATGATTGAAATTCATTTTTTTAATAAAAACGAAAAAATTGACTTATTTGCTTATTGACTTATTTTTGTCTTTATTCAAAAAATTAGGTTTCGAGTATAATTTTTTATTTTTTAAATTACTCTTATTATGACGATATATGCCTTGTTCCTTTCCCTTTTCAAAAGAATTTTTCAAAAAATTCCCCTTAGATTCTCCCTAGATTCCCCCTACTTCTAACATTTCTCTCTCTATCTCTCTCCACTTATTACCCCTACAATTTTTCAAAAAAAAATTTCAAACAACAAACCAAACAAAACAATAATAATTCTTAAAAATTGATGAAAAATTAATAAATAAAAAAAATAAAAAATAAAAAAAACCAATTGATTTATTTAACCGAGGTGTACATTTGTAGGCTTTTTGTTCGGACTGTACTGAGATTCTGGATTTATCTGGATCTATACATAATTGTTACTCCTCCTCAACTTGAGGACCTCAAGTGCAGAGAATATAATTATTACATCACCTGCCCAAATACACGATGACGGTACATCCTCGATTCAAGTGATAAGAGTAATAAAGAGAGGCGCCATTAATTATGATGGAGCATTTTTGTTGGGAAACCATATATGCAGCGGATCTGTCTGTTTCCCACTCGATGATCGCTTGCTACAGGGGAGAATTGCTGCTGCTGCTGCTGCTGCTGCTGCTGCATGCGTTTTGGAGTATTTGGCTTCCCAATATCAATCACTGTAGATCTTATGGGTAAGAGAGCAATTTATGCACTGGTTTGTATGGTTTCAAAGAACGGAATTTGATCCCAAATGCCAATCAATCTGCTCTTGTACAGGAGTAGAAGAATTGGACGCCAGTGGCGGAGGCAATTGGTGGGGGCGTGGCACATGCCACCCCAAGTCCAAAAAATAATAAATTATGTAAGGTCTAAGCAAAAACGCTACTTCGGCAAAGAAAAATATTCATCTTGTTTCCCCCTCTAAGTACAATTCAATAGAAAAATTGTTCCTCTCAGAAAAAATTATTTGAAGTTTTAGTTTAGAATGACTCCCAACGAATTTTGAGATTGAAAGAAACTTAATAGATCGTTAAACGGCTTCCGTCTAAATGATGGATGATTAATCTATGAAAACGTATAAATGTTTTGGCATTATAAATGGCTAATTTAGAATATTGTACTATTTCGTTTAAGGCTGTATTCTTCTAAACTTATAAGTTGGAACTTATTTCAGTACCTTTTTACTTTTTGTTTAGCTTTTTTTTGACGTAATTTTAGGGGTTAATCGTTCATCTCGACGAGACGAAGCAGAAAAGTATAAAAATATGGACTGATGTTGAAAAATTTCAAATAAAACGACAACTTAAGCAGCTAAGTTTTAAAAGATAGTTGTTCGATACTTTTTCGTTTCAATGAACGTTTTTTTACTTTTGGTCATAATTTTGTAACTTTAAACTTCTCTCATTGAGACGGATAATTAAAAAAAAATCACACGAATTTAGTAAAAATTCAAAAAAAAAAAACAAACACATCAGGCCACAGCTGTATTTGACCAGTATGTGCGTGCTCAGCCTAAAAGTGTAGAGTAGTACAAGGTTGGCCACCGCTGTATTTGACAAGTACGTGCGTGGCAGCGTGGGATCAAATTAATTCTACATTCTACCTTTTTGATCATCTCAATAATACCAGTGCAATTTACTACTCCCTTTTTTTTTTTTATAACCACGTTCTTTTTATTTTTTTCAATTTTAATGTTAAAGGTGCATATATATTTTTTTGCTAAAAAAAAAAGAAAAAAAGAGAGAATATAAAAGACGAGAATGTAGAAAAAATCAATCCCTTCGATAATCCTTGGGAAGCAAAGGTAAACGCGTGCAACGATTCTCCAGGTAACAAGCTAGTGGAGAAACAGAGAGATTCGTTCAAAACTTTGCATGGATTCTCACAAACATGAAAAAATTCAGTGCCGAATGGGTACCACGTGATGACCACTCGGCGCATTCAAATTTTTTATTGCATTTTTTGACGACTCGAATTTGAAGAGAGAAAAAAAGAAAGAGAAAGTGTTGGGGTGAGAGGAGAGGGAAGGCTTCATCTGAGCAGTCCAAAAATTTATTGGACGACCCGAATATGCCGAGCGGATAACACGTGGGATATACCAGCTCGGCACTGAAAAATTTCTCAACATGCATGCTCTAGCTTACGGCTCCATTCCGCTCAAGTTTTATTTTTGAAGTACTTATTTTCGTTTTACGAGACAGACCAATATCTTATAATATATCACTTTTAATTTAAAAAATAAGTACTTAATTATTCAGGAGACAAATAAGCTTTTTGTGGTTGTCGACTTACGTCCATCTTTGAAGTGAAACAACACTCCCAGTCATTTCTTATGATTTTGATGGTTAAAACCTTTTTTAGCATACTTAATTAAATTTTAAACTCCATTTAATCAATCTTTAGAATTTCATTTTTGTGAAAAAAAAAATTCTCCTCTTAGTTTGGCCCCTCCCGAGACTCCGCCACTGCGCTACCAATGTTAGAAACATCTATTAATTGCCTTCTAAAGTGTAAGCTTATTGCTCATTTATTAATTCACTGTTCAATTATAATTTGGTCAATAATGGGAAAAAAACAATTCGGAAGGTTTTCTAGAAAACGCACATACTATTATCTTTGCTAGAAATAAAACCAAGCACTAAAGTTAAAAGAATCATTTTTCAGATTTCCACAAAAAAGGGAAGGAAAAAAAAAAACCGTTGATACTTATGGCATTAATTGTAATGTGGGAATCAACATGGGATCAAACAGTTTAGATGGAAAGTATGTTACTTTTATTTTTTTATTTTTATACTTTTAAATTTGCAAGTTTTGGGTGATTCCAATGGACTATCCAAATTGGTCCATAAACTTATCACTCTATAACTTTAGCCGTTGATATACTCATTAAGTTATAGTAATTAATCACAGCTTGTAGATAAAAGTATTAGGCGTTCTATCTTTTAATGGTAATGTTTCACCTGATAATAAAATTTAATTAGTCCATTAGAACGATCACTCCTTGTGCTTGATGGTCTACAATGTCCATATGAAACCAAATTAATCATTGGACATGTTGACCGCGCGATGTACCCTTTTTAACTCATGATGATCACCACAAACAAAAACTTGCAACTTCCTTCAGAACTAGAAACCACATAACTAAGTTTGCAAACCACCAGATGCCCTCTCTGCAGGTACCCCAAAAAGAAAAAACAAAAACAAAACTGGAAAAACAGTCTCCAGTGTTTGGTGTGTGTATCATATGCATAATAAGTCACCACCTTATTTGGTTGCAGCAGAAGTATCTATCAACTTTCGATCAGGTCTCCAGTACTGTTTCCGAGGAAGACATTTGTTAGAACTTTCTTTGACTGCAAACTCGCCTTCAACAGCTTCAAACCCTAAAAAAAAAAAGTTCAGATATAGGATTAGTAAGGATTGGTTACAATTAAAGAAAAGGGAATATAACCTAATTGATCGATGTTTGAATTTGTATTCTAACTTGCATGTAACATATGGTGAAGGATATATACTTTCCAAAAAAGAAAACATATGGTGAAGGATATATTTTCAAGAAACTATATATATCTTCCCGTTGCAAGTTTGATTTTCGAAATGAATAAACAAAACACAGAAGGGATATATATCATATATAGAACAGATAGTTTCCGTACCTCAGGCATCCCCAAATCAACAAACTCTGTCCTCGAGTGCCCCAACATCCTTAACATTAAATTTGTTCAGCATAGTAATCCCAGAAATAGTAGACATGGGAGTCACCACCAGATCATCCATCACCATATAAGTCACCACCCCCTTCACAAAACCTCCCTCCCCTACTCCTGCCACTTCATTCGCCGCTGCAACATACTGGATCCCTGTGGACAAACTACTCTTGCAACCGGGGCAAACAGCACGGGCATTATCCGAGAAATAATGGTGGCCATAGCTGTACGAGGTACTAATGTGCGGGCAAGTGTAATACGTTTTGGCAGCGGATGTGCTGCCATCGAGTGATAAGAGGGGAACTTGGGTAGCAGAGAGTGGGTCTTTCGGTTTGAGGACAGAGGCCTTAGTTTGGTTTGGTTGGAGGTAGGTTTCGTTCAGGTTCTCGATGCTTCCGTAGAGGTTGCCGAGAGTGCCCACCATGGTTTGTTTTGTGAGGAGTCTCACCACGGTTCCAACTGGCAAATGGAGAAGGTTGAAGAGGAAATCGACAAAGTCTTCCCGGCTTCTGCGAAAAGGACTCTTTTGGCCTTGGTGTCAATGAGGAGTTTTATACTCACCTTGGAGGTTGCCATTGTGATTCTGTTCTCGGAATATTACTGAGTCTCTGGTTTCCCACCAACACAGCTAGACCTATATATACACACATATACATGGAGAGAGAGAGAGAGAGAGAGAGAGAGAGAGAGAGAGAAATTGTTCTACCAATTAACCAACTGCTATGATATGACGATCCATCTTCAAAGATTCAAGTGATGGAGAGAGAGAGAAACCCTTAAGCTATGTTTGTGAGAATCCAAGCATGCAAAGTTTCGAAGGAATCTCGATCTCTGTTTTCCCACGGGTTGTTACCTGGAGAATCGTCGCATGCATGCGTTTACCTTCGCTTCCCAAGGATTATCAATTACTGTAGATTTCTTCTTGATATGAGAGCAATTAATAGTAGCATGTTGCACTTGTATTATTGGGTTAAAAATGGTGGAATTAATTTGATCCCACGATGCCACGCACGTACTGGTCAAATACAGCGGTGGCCACCCTTGTACTACTCTACTCTTTTAAACGAAAAGTTAGGAGTCCAATTCTTCTAAAAACTTGCCGATAATGCCACGAAAGTTTTTTATGCTGCCACGACATTAATAGCTTTTTGGCAATTTAGCCCTCTCTTTCAAAGCGTGTCTCTCCCACTGCTTTTACAACGTGTTATCTCTCTCCACGCGTTCATTTCACGTTCTCATCTTTTTCCCCTTCTCTCTTTCACTCATCGTTTTTGGAATCTTTGATCTATCCCTCCGTCTCTTCTCTTCGTCCCCCAATGCCAGTTCTCTACCACCGGAGAGGGCGGCAGACTCGAGGCTGTTGAAATAGATAGGGAGAATTTTTCCCAGGTCCGCCATACTACTTTCCAAACCCACTAAGTCCACTTATAAATTCTATAACCCCATAAGTCCACTAACCTATTAATAAGGATATAACAATCTTGATTAATCTAATATACCCCTTGTTTTGAAAAAAAAATTGGCCCCGTTATTTCCTCAATTTCAAACATATCCATTTAATTCCCTTATAAAACCCCAGCCCATGCCCCCCTCCCCCCCCTTCCCCCCCCTCCCCCCTTTTCCAAACGATCCAGCTTCTTTGGCAGAAACTCGTCGGCGTTCTTCGTCTGAGAACGAGACTCTATTGCAGCCTCCTGTCGTCGTCGCCATCACCACCCACCTCCCGTCGCCGTCACATCCCGCCCCTGCCGATTACCCACCTCCGCCGGTTCACTCCTCCTCCTCCTCACCGCGGTGCACTCCTCCTCCTCCTCACCGCTACCACCGTCGCCGACACCTTCATCATCATATACTTGTTCAAAACATAAGGTGCCCTTCCAAATTGTAACAAATAACTCGATCTTCGTCGCCTTGTGTCCCTCGGTATGGTTCTTTGCATTTGAAGGGTTTATACACTAGTAAAAGCATAAGAATCATTCTATTCCTTTCTTTATCCTTCTCTATGAAGGGTTATATATTCAGATCTGTTAAGGTTTTGTTTTTTTGTACATTTGTTTAGCTGTTGTTGGCGGGTACCATATATGGTTATATGTTCAAATATGTTAGGGCTTTGTTTTTTGTACTTTTGATTAGTTGCTGTTGGGTAACATATATGGTTATATGTTCAAATCTGTTAGGCCACTGCGCGGACCAATTCATATAAGGTTGTTTATGGTTATATATGGTTATGGTAACATATATGGTTATATATATAGTTATACATGGTTATGGTTGTATATTTATGCATATAAATATGGTTATATATTCAAGTCTATAAACGGTAGTCCAATTGCACTAAAACTGCTTTTTTCTGGCTTTGGAATGTTTTTTGTACTTTTTTGCTGCTATTAAGAAACATATATGGTTATATATTCAGAGACATATATGGTTGTATGGTTATATATTCAGAAACATATATGGTTATATATTCAGAAACATATATTCAGAAACGATCCAGCTTTTTTGCTGCTATTAAGAAACATATATGGTTGTACATATAACCATATATCATAAAATATATAACGTTTAGGTTTTCATTTAATAGCTGATATCATGAAACATATATGGTAATATACGAATTCTTGAATTCTTTTTTTTAACATATAATGCTATATGTTTCCATCTATTTAACTTTTTTCTTATATGTGCAGAAATGACATATCCACAAGAAATAGGAGTATGGTTTCATGAAGTGCCTAGTCCAATTTATTGCAAATTGGAGTATCACCACAATGACACCGTGATAATGGAATTTAGGATGAACTCCAATTTCAGAAGAGGCCTCCACATCAAATTCTTCTACCAAAGATACCTCATGACGTTGAAGAGCCACATTAGGATCGTTGATCCTGACAAGATAGCCAAGAACATTAGTTTTAGAATTTTAATTTGGTTAAAGTCTTTTGGTGTAATTTCTTTGTCTTGTTTTCATATTGCTATTCAAAAGACTCTGAATCCGTTTTGTAGATCTATCGATCAAATTTATAACTACGTAGTTGAACAATAGCAAACTCTGAATCCATTTTTATTTATTTTGAACACAGATGTTTTGATTGGCGGATGTAATAGTTTCAATGATTGATACTTGTTAAAACTTGAACATATATATGCACAAACATATAACCATATATATAACCATAGACAGCCTTATATGAATTGGTCCGCGTAGGCTTAACAGACCTAAACATATAATGTTATATGTGCAGCGACAGAGTGGGTGAGTGGTTTCAATAATTGTTACTTGTTAAAACTTGATCATATATATGCTTAAACATATAATCATAATCATATATAACCATAGACAACCTTATATGAATTGGCCCGCGCAGCGGTTTAACTCTTAAAAAGGAGAATATATAACGTTATATATGTACAACAACGTTATGTATAGCGTATCAAAAAAGGAGAATCTTCAAATGTTATATAAGTACAACAACGTGATTGGCGTGAATTCAAATAGAGAGAGAGACGAGAGAAAGAGATACCCGTGATTGGCGTGATTTCAAAACTAGAAGGGATAATAGGGAGATAATGGGCTAAATGGATGGGATTTGAATGGAAGGGTAATTCTGTCAGGCACTAATTATCTTTTGAAATGTAGTGGACTTTATGCCTTACCAAATACATATTAGTGGACTTAGTGGGTTAGAAACTTGATCAGTGGACCTAGTGGGTTAAAAACATGCTATAGTGGACCCTAGGCCAATTTTTTAAAATAGATACTCGTCACGAACAATTTCTTATCCGAACCCAATTTCTCTGTCTCGCACAAAATTGGGAGGTCGCCGGCCTTCTTCGCCAGTGGATGATGACTTTGATCGCCGCTGCAGATCTTCAACACCTCCATATTCGTAACTTCATTTCTCTCTTTTAATCTCAAAATACATAAAACAGGGACAATCTACAAAATCAATTGCATTGGTAGAGAGAGAAAAAAAAGGAAAATGGTAGACATCGGTCTCGTTGTGTTGGGTTTGTTGTACTTTTTTCTCCCTCTTCCTCTTTTCCAAGAGAGTGAATGATTCTCAGCTTTTTTTACAATAAAAAACAAAAAAAGAAAGAAAAAAGAAACAAGAACGAAAATATTAGTTCTTTTTTTTTTTGCTCGGCAAACGAAATTTATTATAAACTCGGAAGGGATACATCGAGGGGGCGAATGAAAAGAAAATAAAGCAAACATCCAACAGATAATTGGATGTAAACACACCTGAACCTAAATTACAATTTCACCTTTCGAATTCCATCAAGATATCTCTTAAAATCCTCCACCGAATAAACCTTAATGTCAAATTTTGATTTCGTCCACATCGCAATTCTAGTTTTGATGAGCTCCCCAACTTCCCCCACTCCCGTTGTAGCGTTGTTGAATACATAGTCGTTTCTCACTAACCATAAGGACCACAGTGTAGCGAAGAACGTTGTTTCCCAAATGTGTTTCTCCAAATTACCAAATCTATTATCAAACCACCAGGTAGAAAGCCCCGCCAATGATGACGGGCAAGCCCACTTCACATGCCACCACTCCAAAATCAATGACCAAATAACCCAAGAGAATTGACAATGTAGAAATAAATGATGGGGAGTTTCCAGATGCAAAGAACACAAAGGGCACAGAACTGATTGAGACTCATGAATCATATTTCTACTTAGAAGCACCGAACGAGTAGCAACCCTATCCTGCACAGCCATCCACGAAAAAATCTCCACCTTGGGAGGACTAAGATTCTTCCACAGTGCTTCCAAAACCAGATTCCTAGAGTTTCTAGTTTGTTCCCACTGCTTGTAAACTGACTTCACTGAGAACCACTTATTTGAGGTCCATCTCCATTGAAGAGAATCACTGTTGGACTGAACCAAAATCACTGCACCAAGTCTTTCTACAAGTTCATCTCGATGACGTTTTTCCCAATCAAACAAATCTCTTCTGAAGAGCAGATTCCATCCTGAACTACCGCTACCCTCCTTCAATGCACTAACAACTACATCCCTCTGAGTAGAAGCGAGAAAAAGGCGTGGGTAATTCTCTCGAAGAGTAATATCCCCTAACCAAATATCGTTCCAGAAAGAAACCTCATCTCCAGAATTAATTTGAATTCTAAATCCCTCCTTTATAATAGACCCAATACTTGCAGAGGATTCGCCAATTGAACATATATCCCTCCAAATATTCGAAACCTTACCAGAATTTGGTAGCCGCGGAAGCCAGCAATTTCGATCCAAGTTATATTTTCCTCTAATAACCTTCACCCAAAGCGAATCCTTATCCTTACCGAACTTCCACCACCACTTAGGAAGAAGGGCTTGGTTTTGGATCAACATGTTCTTCACTCCCAGTCCACCATTCTCTTTCTTTTTAGAAATCACCTCCCATTTCACAAGGTGCAATTTTTTCTTCTCAGCTGTGTCTCCCCAAAAGAATTGTCTATGTAATTTCTCAATAGCCTTCGCTACCGCCAATGGCATTTTATAGATAGACATGAAATAGATGGGCAGATTGCTAAGTGAGTGATTAAGTAATGTAAGTCTACCTCCTGTCGAATTGGACCTCCTTCTCCAAACACTTAGCCTCTTTCCCATTTTCTCCACCACTGGATCCCATGTCTTGATTCTATTAGGATTAGCACCCAAAGGCAAGCCCAAGTATTTGATTGGCAGATGATCAACTTTGCACCCCATAACTTGAGCAAGAGAAACGACATCCTGATGTGGGACATTGATACCACACAATGAACTTTTAGAAAAATTAATCTTCAGTCCCGACATAAGTTGGAAACATCTAAGAATTCTCTTAATGTTAGCCATCTTCTCTATGTTATTGTTACAGAACAATATCGTATCATCCGCGAATTGAAGGTGAGATACAATAACCCCGTTAGTTCCAATCCTTACTCCTTTAACAATGTTTTTCTCCCTAGCTCTCTCCAACATGATGTTGAGAGCTTCAACCACTATGTTGAAAAGGAAAGGGGATAAGGGATCCCCCTGTCTAAGGCCTTTATGGGTTTTAAATTCCTTAGAAGCAGACCCATTTATCAACACCGACATGGACACTGAAGAGCAACATTCCTTAATCCACCCACACCATTTCTCTCCAAAACCCATTTTTTGCAAGGATATTTAACAGAAAACCCCAATTAACACAATCATATGCTCTTCCAAAGTCAATTTTAAGAAGTAAACCACCTTGAGAGCTATTTTTCCATGTATGAATAACCTCATTAGCAATAAGAACTCCATCTAAAATTTGTTTGCCCCCTATAAATGCAGCTTGAGACTCACCAATAATTGAGGGTAAAACAATTTTAAGCCTATTAGCCAACACTTTAGAGAGCACCTTGTAGACCCAACCCACCATACTAATAGGACAGTAATCTTTAAAAGACACAGGGCAATCAACCTTAGGAATCAAGGCAACAAAAGTTGAATTAATACCTTTCGTGAGCTTTCCATTGGCATGGAAGTCTGAGAAGAATTTCAGCACCAAGCCCTTCATAAACTCCCAACCTTTCTTCACAAAAGAAAAATTAAAGCCGTCTGGACCCGGAGCCTTGAGATTGCTGCACTCTTTCAGAGCTTCAATTATTTCCTTTTCATGAAAGGGTATGCAAAGTTGGAGGGAAACTGCCGAAGTTAATTTTCTATGGAAGACTCCCCCCAACACTGGTCTGATCACTCTCTCCTCTTTAAAGTTATTATTAAAATGCTCAACTGCTGCTTCTTTGATGTCCTTGGGGTCTTCCAACACTCTTTCATTCACCTTAACTGAACCCACCATATTTCTCCGATATCTATTGTTAGCCAAAGCTTGGAAGAATTTCGTGTTTTTATCACCTAATTTCAACCAATTTGCCCTTGATTTCTGTCTCCACAGTGATTCTGTCAGCCGCGAAAGTCTCCAAAATTCTGTTTTGGTCCTGCACCTCGATGCTTTCTCATCTTCATTGAGTTGTCTCTCCTCTGCTAATAAATCAAACCGGTGGAGTTCCACTTCAATATCTTGTAGTGCTGAATTAACATCTCCAAACTCCTCTTTATTCCACACTTTAAGCTTATTTTTAATTGCCTTCAGCTTCTGCAAAATAATAAACCCTGCCCAACCAGTCACCTGCGTGTTCTCCCATGTTTCTTTGGCAATAATCAAACATTTTGGATTGGAAAGCCAAATATCCAAAAATCTGAACGGTCTAAGACCCCAGTCACGATCATCATCAAGAATCGCTATCGGGCAGTGGTCTGAGATTGGCCTATGGAGCCCCCATTGGAGAACTTTGAATGTCTCCAGCCAATGTTGAGAAAGTAGGAATCTATCCAAACGGCTATGAATAGCATAATCTTGGTAGTTAGTCCAAGTATACTTCCTACCTAACATTGGCAGATCAATAAGTTCCATATCATTACAGAAATTCACGAAATCTTTCATACCCCTCTCCATCCTTTGACAGCCCACTCTTTCCCCAATAGCTTTGATTTCATTGAAATCACCCCCTATACACCACGGCACCTGTGATGTAGTTTTCAATCCTAATAATTCCTCCCACACTACTCTCCTATTCACCACATCGTTCGGAGCATAAACGTTAACCACAGTACAAGGAAATACATTATTAATCTTCCCATGCATGAAGATGAAAAATCTGTGAGAAATAACATTATCAACATTAAAAAAATCCTTTCTCCAAATAGTCAAAAGGCCCCCCGAGGACCCAATAGCATTAGAGCAGACAAAATCAATGTCACCCTTACCCCAAATCCTCTGAATTGCATATTTATCTATGTTCTCCAATTTAGTTTCTTGGACAAACACCATATCGGGCTTCCTTTTTTTAATGAGCTTATACAAAAATCCCCTTTTAACTGAACTTCCCAAACCTCTAATATTCCAAGATATAATCTGCATTAAACTAATTGACCCAAACAACAGCTCCACAAAAGGAAAGGAGGAAAACTAACCTCCAGCTTTTCTCTCAAGTGAGAGAGCGTATTCCTGAGATTCAATTTCAATCATAGTGCGTAAAATGGCGTCATCATTAGGGAGGAAATTAACACCCACCTCTCTACCAACTGCTATAGAAGCACATACCTCTCTGTATATTAGTGAATTGCTCTCAATGGTGTCCCCAGAGGAGGATGAGATGTTTGCCCCCAACACCGGATTTTGCTCCACCGCCTCGCGAAGTAGTAGTAGATTAGAAAGTTGTCTTCGTCTTCGACGCCTACCCTCTGCTTGGTTAAGGTCCACCATCAAATTGATGCTAGGGATTTGAGAGCATCTCACCAGATTAACTGGATCCCCATGATTTCCTTCTCTCATCGATCTTGCAGAAGAAACTTCAATCAAATCACGGTCTTTTTCAACCTCCACCATATGCTCTAAGTTCTTGTATCGGTCGCCCTCGGAATTATAAGAATCAGGCCCAATTCTCTCCCCGATTTAACAGGCCCACTAGACCCACTCTCCTCCAATAAATTTGCAACTTCCACATGGGCTAAGGACTTTGCTAAAGAAAAGTTCCCATTATGGGCCAAGAGGCCCACTTCTCTCTCTGTTGCCTCTAAAATGCCCACCGAATCCTCAATCCTAGATTCAAATTTCCCTGACTTGGCTTGCGTATTGAAAGTCTCATTCATTAAATGCTCGCCTGCAATTTCTTTTTTCCCCCCATGCACCTCAGCTTTTTCTGCCACACTGACCCCTGCAACACCTACCCCCCCTTATGCCATTGGTTAGTCCTGTTGCATGTACTACCACGTCATCATCATCTCCCTGCCCCTTCCTAGAACTGGTGTCCAAAGCTTTTTCCACCGGAGTGTGAATGGCTACCGGACGGAGCAAAGATTCAACTTCATCAGGATTACCGAAGGAAGATTCCTCAAAAATCTTGACATCATATTTCACCCCTTCTATCTCTAGTTGAATCCATTTATCTATTTTACGAATCTCCTCCGTCGCAATCAATACTTTCCCATTAGCAAAGGAGAGATCCTTAAGGGTTTTCTCATCCATCATAATGAAATAACCCCAAAGCTCACTGATCTGTTTAAATGTTGATGCGCTCCAAGCGTTTAGAGGGACACCATGGCAAGACAGCCAGACAAATCTCTCATGGCTAGCCGGCTCACCCTTCCATGGTTTCACATTTTCAAACCACAATTTCATCCATTGATCTTTAATTAGTGTATCTCTGTCCTCTTGACTTTGGAAGGTCATCAGGACTGACCGTCCTCCCATAGACCTAAAATCGGCCACTTTGTCAGTCTCCAAGCTGAAACTCACTTTCAGTGTCAACATGGAAACAACCCTATGCATAACAGCAACCGCACTCCTCTGTAGCCAACCATTTCCGCTAGGTTTGATACGAAGTAAGATCTTCTGATCTTCACCCATCTTAGAGGATTCCCCTTTTAGTGCATGAATATAAGACCTTCCATTTCCACAAGGACTCTCATGGATCCCTGGCCTATCACTCTCGGTCTTCTTCCCCTTGTCTAGTCTTCCGACTGGGTCCTTCGTCTGAATATGCTCCTGCACCCTTCCCGTTCGGAACCTGGGAGTCTTCGAGTTGAGAAATTCGTTGTTATGACCAAAACATGCTTCTTTGACAAAGAGTCTATCGTTATCCACCCAAACCCCATTCAAACTAGAAATTGCCATACCAGCAGCCACATGACAGTCGTATCTGATAAAACCAAATTTGTTACCCGTACGCTTACTCCTTTTCCTCGGAATAAAGGCATCCTTAACCACCCCAAACTTACTGAAAGTTTTCTTCAGCCAGATCTGGTCCATGGGTTCAGGAATATTGTCCACAAAGAGAGTAAAAGTTTCCTTATCCCCTGACTTTGTGGCCTTCTGATTCCTGTGGTTTTTAATAACCGGAATCCACCCACCCTCTTCAATGTCCCTCTCTCCATACTCTCTCTCTCTCACTCTCGCTCTGTCCATCTTCAACCGTATATGGAAGTTGAAAATATTAGTTCTTTGCTGAGTGCTATACATATGCATGTGAATTCACAGTGTGATGCCGATCTTTGTGTGGTGATGACGATGCGTGAGAGAGAGAGGATGTGAGTCTGCTCTTCAATACACAATGAAAAGCAGAAAGAGAGAAAATAGGATTGACGATGAGAGAGGAAAAGTGTGGCTGGGAATTTGGGATAATTACATAAGGGTAATATAGTCAAACAAGATCATTTGGAGTGGCACAATAAAAAGGCTTCGTGGCATTATCCTTGTCTAAAACTTAAAAGAGATTAGGTGTTCCACTTTTGCCAAAAGTTTCTTTTTTTCAAACTGAGGTAATTTTAAACTCAAATATAATGAAAATGAATTTTTTTTTGCATTGTTTAAAAGATCTTAATGAGATTTATCAAATAAGAACCATATTGGTAGAAAAATTATTTGCTTAAACATATGATTTTTGAGTTTGAAATTACCTTTTTTTTTTTTTTCTAAAAGTTTCTTTTTTACAAAACCAGAGCACCCTCTAAATTTTTTTTCATCCAAAGTAGAAAATTTCACTTTTCACCACCATCTTTTTATTATTGATTTGAACCGTTCACTCACATAGTAGTGTATCAATGTAAAAAATAAAATTGATCGGATATCGATATGAGCATCAAAAATTAAATTTTGCTTTGTAAAATAGATAATTTATCTTTATTATTATTGACAGAAATCATATCGTCCATTTTATAAACTAAAATTCAAATTTTGATATGTCTATCGATTTTCGATCAAACTGATTTTTTGCATGACAACACTATATTGTGGGTTTTAAAATATGAACGGTTAAGATCACAACAATAGACATTCGGTGGAGCCCATTATAGATGGTGGTGGAAATATGTGGTTTTACACGAGCAGTGGATAGAATTTATTCTCTAACTTGAAGAGCAAAGATTGATCTTCTCATTATTATGCAAGAACGGATGGGGGCGGATGAGCCCATACAATCACCCACCGATATACAAATTTCAATTTTCTTAGTTATAGACTTATAGTTATAGTTGCTCTTCTTCTGCATAGACGTCGAAATTGTACGTTCGGCCACCCAATAATTTTTTTTAAATCTAACACTAATTCCTTAATGTTTTAAGAGCATTTTAGGCTTCAGTTCTATTTGTCTCGATGATTCTAAGACTAGCCAACACACTAATATTTGGGAAAATGATGGCTAATGACGTGTTTTGATAATTAATATCCGTTATGGACATTTTTAGCATTAACAAATATTTTCAACATGTCATTAGCGGGTATTAATTATCACAATTCGTCATGAGCCGTCATTTCCCCCTAATATTTTGTATTCGCATTTTATAGCCTTGTTGGTGTGGGCCGAGCCTTGGTGGTGGGTTTCATAGACAGGCCCAATCCGTTGCTTGAAGGTGGGCCTGAACTCAAACCCTAGTGCGTAGGTCACCAGGCCCAAAAATACTCTCGTCAAAAAACACCCACTGAAAATACAAATCTTTTGTGCCACCCTCCAGCAAGTCTCTATATGAGAGAGAGAGAGAGAGAGAGAGAGAGAGAGCATAAATAATCTAATGGTGGAGGCATGGGGTTGAGCTCCTCTCCATAGTCTTATTTGTAGCTCCCTTCTTAAGTCTTAATCTGAATACTTCATCTAAAAATAGATCGAGAACGTATTTTTTGGCATTAGAGAAATACTACAACTGTTCTTGACCATTAATTAGTCTTAATCTGAAGGGTAGTCTTGTGGTACACACTCCTTATTAGGAGGTGTATCATACGCACCATGATTTTAAACTCTTGGATTTCAAAGGGAATAATCCAGACCACTCATTTATTAAATCAATTAATAAAATAAAAAAAGGGCTTAGCAGGTAACAGGTTTTCTCTCCTCCTTGACTTTCTATTCCTCTCCCTCAAATGTAAAATACTACAAATTACTCCCTCCGTCCCATAATATTTGTCCGTTTCGTAAAACGAGGACGTAAAAATAATACAATTTTTGTAAGAAAAATTAATTTTTTTTCAACAATTCACTAGATATTGATGAGTTCTTTTAATTTATGAAAAAAGTTTGAATTTTTTCTTGAAAGAAATGGATTATTTTTGAGTTCTCGTTTTGCGAAACGGCCAAACATTTAGGGATGGAGGTAGTATATAACATAACCACAATTGTTATGATAACACAAAAATTTGACACTTTCTTTCCACAATGTGTCGTACCAAAAGAAATCGATCAAAAGATACTAGATATAAGACCAAAATATGTTGTAGCACAATCAATAATTATTATGACCAAGCAAGATACATGTCTAAAATATCACAAATTAAATATCGTATAACTTGACATCCTAATAGTCCTGATCGATCATTCTAAAAATACACTCACTAACGACATTTAGATTGTACATTCAATTTATATTTGATATGAAACCTAGTCCTTTGTTGTAGTTGAATGTAAGGTAGCCATACAACCGTGACACAATCAGTACAATAAATTCTAGATTTTATTATAAAATATTTTGTAATTACTTGTAGTTTTTTGTCACAAAAGAATTTCGTAGCAAGAACTAGAATTTGTTGTAGTGAATAACGACAATAAAATCCGTTGTATTTTTTATGTTTGTTGATTCAGTCACCTACGTAAATTTTTGCCTCGACCAGGTTTAGGAAACTCCATCATCAGCACGCAGATTGAATAACAGAACGAAATTCTTTTGTGACAAAAAACTAACAAGTAGTGGCAAAATATTTTGTAACAAAATCTAGAATTTGTTGTACTGATTGTGTCACGGTTGCATGGCTACCTTACATTCAACTACAAATCGATCCTACTAACGTGTGCCCAATGGGCACACTTTAAGAGTATGAAAGTATAATATTTAAATGTTAATTCCCGTCACTGGGTTGTCCTTTCTCTGCAACTTTATTCAAAAGCTAAACATGTTTCTTATTCTAATTCCAAAAGACAATTTTACCCTGGAACCATTTAATACTTTGCTTCTCCTCTAACTAAAAAAGGACGGCATTTTTTTTTTTGGCAGGAAGAACACCACATTTACTTCTCAGTGCACATTAAAGATAGGCTCATTGATGTTGCCACTCCAATTTTTTTAACTCAGATGTCTAGACCAGCTCATGTGCACTTCGATTAATTTTTGGAAATCAATCTCACCGTTCATTTGTGGGAGTCCCAAGTAACGTCAGAGCAAAATACTTTATAGACTGACCCCATAGAAATTGATAACACTTGAAATGTTTCGAATCTGAGACCCAAATAAAAATATTTATTTTAGACATACAAAAAAAATACTAAACAATGTTCATTTAGCTTGAACCCAAAAGATATAAATACTAAGCCAAAAAGAATACAAACATTTCTTGCTCAGTCAAGGCTTTCACGTCAAAAGAAACACTAAAAATTAACAAAGAGGTGAACATGTGCATACAAAGCGATATCCATCAGTGGGTTTAGATTGAAAAATTAAGTAATTTATTTTTTTGTCTTTATTTGAATTTGTTTATTTTGTGTTAAACTTTTGTGATTTATTAATTTTTCTCGATGAGAGGAATTGAAAAAGTAATTTTTTTTATTGAAGCTCACAAGTTTTTGAATAAAAACAGAAATAAATCAAGAGGACAAAAAATTTTACTCCCTCCATCCCTTTTTAAGTGTCCTGCTTCGGTTGTGTTTGGTTGAGAGTTTAGTTTAGTTTACTTTTGGTAGTGGATAGAAAGAGAAATAGAGTAATGATTGAAAATAGGGGTAATGATTGGAGAGAGATAGAGAGAGATGAGAAAGTAATAATTAAAAAAATAGGGTAATGATTGAAAACAAAACTAAAACTAAAACTAAACGGTGAACCGAATAAAGCCATATCATAACTTTAACTTATTAAAAAGATATCATCATTGTACATTTCACATCAACTTTTTCCTTCACTTTTCGTATTTACCCATTATCATTACACTTTTACGTACATACTTTTCAAAATGGAACTTTTAGAGACAAAATAGATAATTCACCAACATTTACCCACTAACTTTACGAAATACTCCCTCCGTCCCAAATTGATTGTCCGGTCCGCAAAACGGAGTGTTAAAAATAATGCAATTTTTTCAAGAAAAAATTCAAAATTTTTTCACAAGTTAAAAATACTCATTGATATCTAGTAAGTTGTTGAAAAACTTTTGATTTTTTCTTGCAAAAATTGTATTATTTTTAACACTCCGTTTTGCGGACCGGACAATCAATTTGGGACGGAGGGAGTATACACTTATTAAGGGACAATCCAGAATGGAATACTGGACTATAAATAAGGGACGGAGGGTGTACTTTTTTTGTCTTTTTAAAAAAAAATTATGAGTTTCGATCAAAATTTTATATATTTTCGATTAGTCTTGCTAAGACGAATCAATAAATCACCAAATTTTGACTCAAAACTAACAAATGCAAGTTTTTTTAATAAAGGCAAAAAAAATAAGTTACTATTTGACTTTTAAAGCCAAACCTTATACTCCCTCCGTCTCTTATTAAGTGTCCTGCTTCGTAACTCCAAATTATTAAAAAGATATATTATTATACATGTCACGTCAAATTTTTCTTCCACTTTTTCTATTTATCAATCATCATTACACTTTTACTCACTTATTTTTTCAAAATGGAATTTACTTTTAGGGACAAAATAAACAATGCACCAACTTTTATTCACTAACTTTATAAAATGAACACTTATTAAATAACAGTCCAAAATGAAATACTGGAGTCTAAATAAAGGATGGAGGGAGTAGCAAATACAGTACACTCCACGTATCCTAAAAGACAACAGTTGTACGTATCCTAAAAGCAAAAGGACAGGTTGGAGGCAAAATCACCTGCCACATGTAAATTGGTGCAGCACAAAGTATTGATTTATTATTAGTTGAAAAAGTGAGGGTTAAAATTGTAAAAATTGGTAAGTATCTTTTTCCCCTGAACTAGTCAGAAACTTTTTTTGAAAAGTTAATTCATTGGGCCCACTAATCCTCGGCCGCGGAGATTAGCATTTGCCATAATCGAATGATATTTTCCATTCAATTAAGTGTCTAGCTATAAGTCATCAACTTCATTTTTGATATGAATGACTTAATTGATATCATGTAAATTGTAAAAGATAGACGATTTCGATAAAAAAAAAAAATCACATCTTACGTGGGGCTCAAATGGTGCATTATTAGATTTTAATGTTGTATTGAAATTGAACAACAAGATTTGTTGAAGTATGAAACTTCATTGAGTAACTATGTAATTTATCCTTGAAAATTCCTCTTTTGCTATTTAAATATTCAATCAAGCAAAATAATAGGAATCGAAAAATAATAAACGATGAACACAAGACATACGTGGAAAACCCCTTAAATGGGTAAAAACCACGGGAAGGAAATCATGCACTATAACTCATTGTACGGTTACAAACAAACCTATACTTACAACCTAGAATCGCTCTCGGTTGGCCAAGGTTGATTGCCGAATCACTCGTTCACCGCACCCAGTGCTTGACCGCCACTGCCTTGAATCGCTCAAGCCTTCCGATATACTTCCAGAATCCACCGAAAGAACAAAACACTCAATAGAACAAAGCTTGAATAAAGCTCATGGAGTTATTCTGAAAGTCTGATGATCAAGAAATCATATGTTTACTCCATGAGACAAACTAAAATCTCTCTTAGGTATTTCTCAGTTTTGGAGCAAGAGAGGAGATGCACTCATATATACGGTTATCTTGAAAAGCCAACAAAGCTGCATATAAATAGACTACTGAAAAAAAGAACATTGCTCGAGCACGGAATAAAACCTGTCTTTGAGTTGCTCAAGCACTGTGATAGAAAAACACTTCCATATTGCCGCACATGTGATTTCTTCATTTCCTTTTTCCTTTCAAGCACATGCACGAAATCTCTTGATACATGATTTCCTTCCATGCTAATTTCCTTACCAATCTTTACCACTCTCAATTACATTATATAATCAAAATACTTCCTAAACAAATGCTCTAAGAAGGAAACATAATAAATTACTACCCAATTTACGGATACAAATCAATGTGTATGTTGGTCATGGGATTTGCCAAAATATAGACCTTACAATCTCCCCCTTTGGCACTTCCATGACAAAACATACATAACCCGTTCAACCTGAAAGATATTCTCTGAAGCAATAAATAAGTTACTCCCCCTTTTTGTCACGGAATGACAAAGGTAAAGTATATAGAAATAAGCACGAAAGTAATAATAGAAACCAATTTAAGAGCCATGATAAAGAAGTCTCGATAGCAATCCCATAAGAACAGAGAGAGATGATTTTCCCAAATCCCCAAACATGAGAAGATATTCACGTGATATGGAGTAGAATTGTGAGATAAATAAAGATATTGATGTGTAGAAATAGATAAGAATATATAGGCATAGAGGCACACGTGAAATTAATAAAAATGAGGCCGAAAGGGAAAACAACTTTTGAAAAGGTAGAGTTAAAAAGAGTTCGGTTGTTTTTTTTTGAAAGCTCTAGTAACTGCTGACTAAAGATACTCTGTTTGTCAAAAAAAATGAGTAAGACAAACACATGAATCCAAGAGATGAACACCCACCCATGAGAATAAATAAATGGCACTTCAATTTTCGAAATGCATGAATGAACTTGTATGTATTCCAAGCATGAATAAATCTGGAATTAAGTACAACATGCAATATGAGACTATGACAATAGTGGGTGTGTGACACGTCAGAAATATTAAGACCACCATCTTTGGATACAAGATTTCTTGTGTTCCATGAGAATGGCAACCACCCTTCCTCCTACGAAGTCAAACCAGACATGAAGATACGAATGACATCCCAAGGCCTAACAAACTCCCCCTCAACAATTAAATTCTCCCCCTCAACCAATGAGTATTTTGCCATAGCAATTTTTATTGAATCTTCCAAACAAATACACGTGTTTTAGTATTTTTACCCCGCTGCCTTTTGACACGAATATTGGAAATAAGAGTACCTCATACCCAATCCCCGGTTACTAAGCGAGTGGTCCAACACGGAAGCTTTCACAAAGTCTATCCATTTTGTGACACGAACACTCAGAGGGAGAGTACCTCACCCCAATTGTCCGGTACTCGATGAACGCCCGGATAAGCATTAAGATCTCACAATAGACTTTTGTCTTTTTATATATATATTTTTTTAAACGGAACCAAGAGAACAACGTATCCATCCAAGATGCCAAAAGGTCAATCGCCGGGGAAACAAAATGAGACATTCCAATGGACATGAGAACCAACTATCCAATCTGAATAATCTCTCTAATCCTGACGTGTAAATGTGGTGATCATAGAGTCATAAGGCATGGTACAACTAATGTCCAAATGTATCACATGAGAGGAATGAACAAGAAAAGTGCATGCGTTAAAAACAATGCGCATTTATGTGAAGCTCATGGTTGATTACTCACAATTGAAGAAACATGCTATGTCCAAACAATGGTTTTTTTTTTTTTTTTGTATAGAACAAACGCAAAATAGACTGCTCGACCAAAAAAAAATAGCAATTACAGTAACTAAAAAAAATCAACTCAATCAGTGAGACATACCCCAATCGATCTTATTGCTCTGCATACAACCTTAGCAATCACTATTATGATTCCACATGTGAGAGTTTCTAGCCTTAAATATCGTATGAGCATGAGCAACAAAACAATGCAAATCACACTTCTTAACCCATATGGATCTAGTTCTAACTTGAAAAGTCTTAATTTGATTGTTAGGTCTAAATGTAGGTATCGGGCTTCTCACTATCATGTTTCTATCATTATCACAGTTCGCATGATTAACCAAAGATTTATGAGCAGAGTGATGCTTGGAGACACTTTTATTGAGACTAACATGATTATGAGTAGCATTTGGGTAACCATGAAGTTGGAAACAATTAGGTCTAATGTGACCTCTAACTTGGCAATAATGGCATGAAGGAATGAATTTAGCAAAATTACTCTTCTTAATATCAGAAGCCTTTTCAAGCACGTTATTGGCAGTATTTATAGTGCGGAATTTTGTTGTTACCTTTTCTGATTGCAACTCATTCGCTTTACCTCCTAGTGTTTTTGAGGGTGAAACTTCACAAAATCCAAGCCCTGTTTTGTCACTCGTTGGCCTTTGAACATCAAGAATTTCGTCTAACTTCTTGGAACCTGTATTCAAACGCTCAAATAGAATATTAGCATTATCAATTTCAATATTTAATGATTCTATTTTATCTTCTGACGTAGCATTTAAATCAGTCAAGACTTTGTTCTTTTCTCGAAGACTCTCAACCTCCTTACTCAACTTTTCTCTCTCACTAGTGACATTGCTAAAAAAACCTTGCAACTCTTCCACTTGTTTTTTAGCTGTCACTAACTCCTTGTTAGAATTATTATAATTCTCAGCCATTTTCAAATTTGACTCATTAATCTTACTACTCTCCTTAAACAGCATATTATAGGATTGTTTTAGCTCATCAAAACTAAACTCCTCATCACTTCCCTTATTCTCACTATCATCTGAGGATTCATGATCACTAAGGTTCGATTGTAAAGAAGCCCCAAAAGCCATAAAGTTTGTGTTATCTACTTGTTCTTCCTCAGAATTGTTAGATTCACTATCGTCATCCCAGGTTATGTTGGCCTTGAAATTAGTCTTTTTCTTCAATTTGTTAATGCATTCATGCGCTAAGTGACCATATCCTTGACACTCATAACACTTTGACCCACTCGGTGGTCCTTTAATCCCCTTCTTTTCTTCACCACTAGAAGACTCACTTTTTCTTTTGTTTTCAAATTTCTTATTACCATCACCTTTAGTCATTTTCTTTTTAAAAAATTGTTTGAAGTTTTTGGTAAATAAATCCATAGCTTCAAGGTCATATTCATCATCACAATCTAACTCTCTAGACTCGCTTTGAGAGCTTGCAAAAGCAATAGATGGTTTAACTTTAGATTTTAGAGACTCGGGTTGTAACATATCAGCTTCATAAGTTTGGAGAATACCTACCACTTCTTCAATAGATTTTTCGTTGAGTTTACGTTTGCCCTCAAGCATAGTGACCTTTGTCTTAAACCGTTCAGGCAAGGATCTCAATATTTTCTTAATCACCCTAAAAGGAGGAATAGGCTCACCAAGGGTTTCACAACTATTGACGATAGCGATCAATTTAGAGTAAAATTCATTAAAAGTTTTATTCTCTTGCATTCTGATTATCTCAAATTCAGTAGTGAGTCTCTGTAACTTAGATTGTTTAACAACATCCGTTCCCTCATGACAAGTTACTAAAATATCCCATGCTTCTTTTGCAATCTCGCAATTAGCAATCTTACGATGCTCATTAACATCAACAGCACTAAATAAAATATCCAAGGCACGATTATTAGCCTGTAAAGCAGCCTTTTCCTCGCGAGACAATTCAGCAGTAAGTTTAGGGACCTGTTTTTCTTCTACTTTTTTCGTGGGATGGCTATACCCTCCGATGCAAGAATTCCAAATTTCCTCATCCACAGACCTCATGATAGCTTTTATTCTAGATTTCCAGTAGTCAAAATTTTCACTATCCAAAATAGGTGTACGACTCGACGGATGATTCATGTTATTGTTCATGTTCATTATTACTATAGATCCGCTCTAGGAAGAAATCCAAAAATTAATGAGCGACCCGCTCTGATACCAATTGAAAATTCCTCTTTTGCTATTTAAATATTCAATCAAGCAAAATAATAGGAATCGAAAAATAATAAACGATGAACACAAGACATACGTGGAAAACCCCTTAAATGGGTAAAAACCACGGGAAGGAAATCATGCACTATAACTCATTGTACGGTTACAAACAAACCTATACTTACAACCTAGAATCGCTCTCGGTTGGCCAAGGTTGATTGCCGAATCACTCGTTCACCGCACCCAGTGCTTGACCGCCACTGCCTTGAATCGCTCAAGCCTTCCGATATACTTCCAGAATCCACCGAAAGAACAAAACACTCAATAGAACAAAGCTTGAATAAAGCTCATGGAGTTATTCTGAAAGTCTGATGATCAAGAAATCATATGTTTACTCCATGAGACAAACCAAAATCTCTCTTAGGTATTTCTCAGTTTTGGAGCAAGAGAGGAGATGCACTCATATATACGGTTATCTTGAAAAGCCAACAAAGCTGCATATAAATAGACTACTGAAAAAAGAACATTGCTCGAGCACGGAATAAAACCTGTCTTTGAGTTGCTCAAGCACTGTGATAGAAAAACACTTCCATATTGCCGCACATGTGATTTCTTCATTTCCTTTTTCCTTTCAAGCACATGCACGAAATCTCTTGATACATGATTTCCTTCCATGCTAATTTCCTTACCAATCTTTACCACTCTCAATTACATTATATAATCAAAATACTTCCTAAACAAATGCTCTAAGAAGGAAACATAATAAATTACTACCCAATTTACGGATACAAATCAATGTGTATGTTGGTCATGGGATTTGCCAAAATATAGACCTTACAATCCTAAAAAATAACAACGTTCTTTTAAAAAAAATAGGAATGAAGGGTGCAAGACTTGAACCCCAAATATCACTACAAGAAAATGCACCAAGCGCAACCAAATTGCCGACATAATGTATTTTTTGTCGGCAAAAGTAAGCTTTTGCCGATGAAAAAGTAGTATGTGTCGGTGAATGTAAACTTTTTGGCGACAAAAATAAATGTGTTGGCAAATGTTGTTGGCATAAGTAAGTTTGGCGGGAAATATTTTCCCGGGAAATATTTGCCAACGAAACTTTTTTTTTAGCAATGAATTGTGCATCGGCAAAAGTTGAATATTTTGGCGACGACTTTTTTGCATCGGCAATAGTCTTGCGGGCAACCTTTGGCGACACAATGTGCATCGGCAAAAGTCAAATCTTTCAGCGACGAAATCTTTGTGTCGGCAATAATTCGTATTCACATATATAACATATATGTATGTATACGGTATAGATGTTCTGTATAATTGTATGTACATTTTATGTTATGTGTACATATAGGAGTTTCAATGGACACATGTAAATACATGCACCATTAGTCACTCATTTTAATAGTTGAGATAATGTTTTATGTGTATTTTTTTGTATGTATTACATAGCGTGTATCTATATAGATAGTGTACATACATATATTGTATATGTTATATACTCTCATGTGCCACAAAATTTGTCTGTAGGCATGGATAATTCGATATACATAGTGTAATTTGCGAAAAAGAAAGTTTGAATTTTTTTAAAAAAATGCATATTCTTTTAAGTTCTAGGTTTGCAGGGCGGTAAAATTTTGCGGAATGGTATTTGCAATATATCTATTGTATATATATAGTCCGGTGCAAGTCCACACCATCTTACGGTCCGTACCTCTTATTTTTCGATTAAATTTTGATGATTCGAACTGTTCAATATGTTTAAAATGTGATTTTTAGGGTACCCTGGAGAAATCAACAAAAAAAAATGACCGGTAATAACTCGATCTAAGCAGTTTTTCAAAAATGCTGACAAAACTATTTTATGAAAAACTGCACAGATCAAAGCCCTTCTCGATATTTTTTGAACTGATTTCTCGCGAGTACTATTAAAATCAAGTTTTAAACAAAACATTAAACGGTTCGGATTATCAAAATTTGATTGAAAAATGAAAGGTGCAGACTGTAAGGGGTGTATATAGGAACCAGACTGTGTGTGTGTGTATATATATATATATGTTATAGTTATATATGTATGTAGTATATACGTTGTACAAATGTATAATGCAAATATTATATACTGTATATATTGGTTATGTATAATTTTTTTTGGGATCAGTTATAGGTTATATATTAAATATTGAAATATCATCCATGAAGAGTGAGTTGGCTTGGTGGGGAGACGCATAGTGTAGATACATGAGCTCTTGGGTTCGAAACACGGAATGTGTAGGATACACGGAACAATTGGCAATAGCAATTTTAGGATTTTTTAAAATTAACTTTTGCCGACCCAAAAGCACATCGCCAAAAGATGTTACATTCTCCAATTTTAGAAACCCATTTGGCGACGCATTACCATTTGCTGACAAGTATTGCCGATGCAAACTCGCATCGCTGAAACTATACTTTCGCCAACGAATAAAAATTCACATCGGCGAAACCCTTTCCCGATATATCAACACCGACAGCTTGCCGACACAAATTTTTTCGTCGGCGAAAACCTTTGCCGACCCATATACACTTTTGCCGATGTACTTCGTTGTGTTGCCAAATCCGCATTTTCTTGTAGTGTATTTTAGATAAATGTCGAAATTCCAACACCTTATCACTATGGTACACAATTGAGAATTTGTAATTCTAAAGGTTATTAATTATATAATACTTTCTGGTTAGTAGGGGCCCTATTTCTTGGCTAAAAATTTGAAAAGACAGTGGCCTCAAATGTCTCCATCCTAATGCTGGGCTTGTACTTGTAGATTATATTATAGCCTATGTCATTAGTGTAAATCAATATGTCGACTCTAATAATTTTTTTTGAGAGAAAGTACAATGACAATAATTTACAAAATTATTTAGATTGTACTTCCACGACCTAGTTCCCGGGACCACCATTAAATTTGGATTGGTATGCATAGGGTGAAGGTTTGGCACAGATCCATGTGTCAAATATATAGTGCCAATTGTTAAGTGCACCGCCCTGAATATTGATAAGATGGGTAGTAATATAATTAATTTCACCGATTACAAAAAGGGGAGTAATTTTCACACTCTATTTTTTGATATTCACACTTATTTTTTTGTACTCCATTTTAGTGTCGAAAGTGTATGTATTTGAGACATTTGGATAATTATTTTTTTTACTGACATCTCATTTTTCCACAAAGGAATTTTAATTTTTTGAATTAAATTTTGTAGAGAAAGAATCTGATTTAGACTAATATTTTGAGAGAAAATTGTAGTTGTATTCGAAAATTTGGATATAGTACTTATTTTTTGGTGAATTTCTTGGATGAAAATTTTGTGCGAGAACTTCATTTTTAATTTAAATTATTGAGGTATTGTGTAGGGAAACTTAAAATTTGAAAAAATCGTATGGAGGGAATTGAAAATTAAGATAATATGGTGGAAATTTTCAAATTTTGAAAAAATTATGTGGTGGGAATTGAAAAAAATTAGGTTAAGTTTTGTAAAACACATTGTGGTAAGATAACAACAATCTATGGTATTGTTATAATATTTTTGATTATTTTATTCAATATTTGGTATTTAATTTACGGATATATTTTGCTTCGGTATGACTGTTGTGGATTTTTGATGAAATATTTTTATTTTGTTATGGATATATCATCACAAAAAAAAAAATACGACAGGTTGTGGTAAGGTAACGCCACTTTATGATTTTATTATAACAATTGTGGTTATATTATTTAATTATGGTATGGTATTTTGCCGATTATAACTATCGTTAACTGAACAGGCTAATTGAATTTTTTTATACGACACGTTATGGGTATAAAAACGTCAATTTATGTTATTTTCATAACAAATTTGGTTATATTATTGAATTTGTGGTATTTTAGACATGTCTTCTTATGAAATATTTTAATCAATTTCCTTTGATACGACACATTGTGGTAAAAAAAGGTAAATTTATGGTATTGTCATAACAATTGTGGTTTGTTACATAATTTGTGGTATTTACATATGTTTTCTTTTGATACGACACGTTGTGGTATGAAAATGACAATTTTAGGTGTTGTCATAACAATTGTGGTTATTTTATAAAATTTGTGGTATTTTACAAATATTTTTGGCTTGGGTATAACAATTGTTGATTCTGGTATGACAATTTTTGATTTTGTTACGGAATATCATGAGTCAAAGAATTTTTGGTACGACTCATTGTGGTAAGATAATGCCAATTTATGGTGTTGTTATAATATTTATGGGTAGCATTATTTAATTTTTGATATTGTACGCATATACTTGGTTGGGATACAAGTATTATGGATTTTGGTACGAATAATTATGGTTACATAATAACAATATTTTTTAATTATGGATAACCTGCTAATGACCTGTTCAACAGGTAAATTTTAAAGTACATGTCGTAACTAGCACCATAAATATGCATTAGAAAATCAAAAATCGGCATAATAAAAATCACAAATTGTCGTAACTTAGACATGCGGTATACCATGTATACCATAGCTTTCTCCTAATCTGAATACCCCAACCATCTTGGAAAAAACTTTTGGATGTTTTTTTTGGACATACGATTCAGTGGTGTACTGTTAGGTCCAGTTCTGTTGAGATTTTTATTTTTTAGTACTTATTTCTTGCTCTACGAGACATGTCATTCTCTTGCAATATATCACCTTAATTCAAAAATGAATACTTATTTAAAAAATAAGCACTTAGTTATTTTAATTAGTGGAACGCACACCTTAACTCTTGTCACAACCACGTATCCCAGGGAAATTTGGTGCATTCAGCTACCAATTTTTAAAAAATAAGTACATATTTACAATTTTCAAGCTTAAAATTAATAGACTTATTGAAATAATTTTTTTGCAACATAGATTTTATTTGATAGATCTTAATGAGATCTTTTGAACAGTGCAAAAAAAAAAAAATTTTCGAAAACATATAATTTTTAAGTTTCAAAATTATAAATAATTTAAATATTTTTTAAAAACACTTGACGGAACAGGGCACGATCATTAACTTCAATATGTCATTATCGAGTAATGCCAATCGTGATAAATTAAAAAAAAAAAAAAAGGTTTTGACACTAGGACTTATTAACAAAAAAAAAAAACTACAAACTTCTATCCGTGGGCTTTTGAAATTAAAACAACAGAGGATGAATAATAAAAGACTTTATAAACCATCATCACATACAACAACAAACTTGAAACAACAAAAAAAGTCCACTTAGTAAACCCCAAGAGGTATAGCTTAGTAAATACGAGAAAACAAATAAGTACTTGACTCCATGAGAGACGTTTGAATGCCACAGAGGCTAAACATTTTAAACTTTCAGAAATATTGGACGATTTGTTCGGTTGTTGACTTCAAAGAACTCGCAAATTGGCTTAGACACATCCAGTTAATTATTGAAACCAAAAAAAGCAAAACAAAAAGTCCATCTAAAAATCCAAATGAAGACACACGTTAATTCACTGTCCAGTCAATTGAAGCAATATGCATCCTTGTGCCCGAGGAATACACTTGTCAACACAGTTTTTGTCTGCAGACTTGCCTTCAACAGCTTCACAGCCTGAAACCCAAAAAAAAAAACCATCATCTTGAATGACAAAAATGCTTATATAACCGAAAACAAATTAAAATGAAGGATATATACAGTACTACTACAATTAATCTATCCGGAAACCAAAATACATTTTTACACAATTTTCTTTCTAAATAATTTGGTCGATCTCTTATGATCGTGTCATTTTGAATAGAGGCCTGATACAGTTCATCCATGAAAGAAATTGAATGGTTCATGGACAGTTTCATGGATCATGAATACTTATCACTTTTGTTTTGAATAGAGGCCTATTATAGTCTATGTCACTGAATTCATGAAACTGTCCGTGAAACAAAATGGACAATTTTTTTTTTCATGGATCCAAAATCATTCCATCATTTTAAAAAGTGTATAATCATACGGTACCCAATCCTTGACGCTTCTGATAAAAAAAAAAAAATCCTTGACTCTCGATATTTTGACTATTATATCAAATCTTGCAACACAAAATTTTAAAAATGATTGTGTCTGAAACCGTTCAATGCACACGGACAATCATATATCGAATGATTTTGGACGCAATTTCTGCAAGTGCTTATAGAAATTCTTAAGAAATACACTCCTAGGATTAATGAGTTGCATACCTCGTCCATACCGACATCGACCTCTCTCTCCTCAAGTGCACTCACCTCCTTAACATTCAGCTTACCCATCAAACCAATACAAGAAATAGGGGACACGGGCATCACAACCAACTCATCGGTAACCATATAAATCACGCCTCCCTTCACAAAACCTACCTCACACGCCGCCACCGCTTTCTCCGCCGAATCCCCGGCGCCATGGAAAACAACCTCATGGGAAAAATTCTTACTGCAAGTTGGACAAACGCCGCGGGTACTCTCACCGATAAACGGGTGGTACACATAGTTCCCAGGGCATGTATAAAACTTCTTGGGCCACGCACCGGGGGAGCCTTCGGGAAGCAAGAGCGGAATTCGGGCAGCGGAAAATGGGGTGTTGGGATTCAAAAGGGATTCTTTTGTTTTGTTCGGGTGTAAATAGGAATCGTCGAAGTTAAGGATGCTATTGTAGAGATTGATGAGGCCAAGGGCAGAACCGGAAATTGATTCTGCCCGAGGCATGTCTACCACCGTTGAGGCCTGGTTTGAGAGGAGCTTGGCCACGGTTCCAAAGGGCAAAGAGAGAAGGTTGATTAGGAAATCTACAAAGTCCTTCCCAGCTTCTGCAAAAAGTACCTTTTTGCCCTTGGTGTCAATGAGGAGTTTTAGGCTCAACTTGGCTTTGGAGGAGGTTGCCATTGTGATTTTGTTGTTGGAATATAACTGACTCAGTGATTCTGGTTTTGCACCTACAGGTCCTACACAGCAGCTGGACCTATATATATACACATATATGTGGAGGGAGAGAGAGAGAGAGAGAGAGAGAGAGAGAGAGAGAGAGAGAGAGAGAGAGAGAGAGAGAGAGAGAGAGAGAGAGTATATCATGAATACATATACTACCGGTATCCAAGTTTCAATTTTTTCTGCAAATATAGTAGTTTTTTTTTTTTTTTTTTGAAAAAATCAATGTTAATCATCCTGCTAAGATTTTATGCATCTACAAAAAAAAATTCTGATTGTTTGATCGACATTTTGCATTTTGAAATGGATAGGGATGTACTAAATTGCATGCATATTAATTGGCATAAACTGATATCAACATCAATATGTAACAAAAATATTTTAGTGAGGGCCAATAAATAGAATGTTGAAATATATCTTACGTACGTCCATCCTTCATGTTCCTCTCAATGAGAGTTTTTTCTTACTTATTTTTCTTCTTAATTGGACTAGCAATTCTGCTTATTGTGATTGTCGATTTATGTTTGATTTTTATAATTAAAAATACTTATATATACACTGCTATAGCACGTAATAAAAAAAAATACATTCATGATAATAGGGCAGTTGGAGAACAAAATCCAAATGACTATGCTGATGCATGCCACTATCGGAGCAGAGTCTTATCAGATTCGGATCGGATCCGAATTTGTCGGATCCTGATCGGATCCAGCCCATTGACAGGCCTACATGTGACGTTTAAGTACCGGTTATGTCTGACTAGTGAGATCAGCAAATGGCAAAACAAATGACAAATAATTACCTCACAGTCACAAACTCAAAAAAAATTCAAATTTGGCAAATGCCATTTCTTTTCTCAAATTTGGCAAAATATACTGCAAAGTAGTCATTTTTGATTGAGAGAGTGAAATGAGAATGATAAAGGCAAAATGACATACATGGGTGTAGCACCGTTACTAATCTTTTTTTTTTTTTTGGGCAAAATGACTTTCATTGGCTAAAAATGACAACGGCCCTACTGAATAAGACAGATCTTAGATGGCATATTCCCGTTACATGTTATTGAGGTTGAATGTAGTAATATTGTACAAGAATTATTTCAAGTTCAAGAGCTTCGATCTATTGGGTCTACTACGATTAATAGTTTTTTCTTTCCCATTTTAACCAGTACTGCGCGCCCAAGCATGTGCGCTGATTAATTATATGGTTATTTCTTTGAGGTTTTGTAACTAGGTATAAACATGTCACAGATACGTAAAACAACTATTGTGACCAATTCAAAATCATACCGGTTCTTATCGTATTGACTCAAAAAACTCAATTGTTAGCCAATACGTGATTGATTACTTTTGTTGTAAAGTGGCTAAAGTCACACAACCACTGAATAATTACGGATTGGGGATGGTTGTGCAGTGGTATGCGCAGCACTGTACTGCGCACCTCTGAGCCGTCGAATCGTGCATTCGACGGCTCGGATCTCATCTTGGTAATAAATGGCTCTCGATCGTTATTGCTGAGAAGAGTCCGAGTTGTCGGATGCACAATCCGACGACTCAAAGATGCACAACACGGTGTTACGCACACCACCATCATTCTTCCTAGGTAAGTCTTGTCTCACATTACATGTATCCTGGTTGTAAAGCGGGCTCTTTGGAAAATCACCCACTGAAAAAAAGAGAACGAGTCATTCGTTTGACTCCCACTGAAAATTTACTACTCCTGAAAAGGAAAAACTTTTGCGCCAACCTCCTGTAAAGTCGATCTTTTAAGCCTTGTTCGTTTTGAGGTCTGAATATTTTTTAACATGGTTCTTAATAAATTTTTTCTATCTCTATCCACTCGTTATTCTCAAAAATCTCACTTTAGTTGATTAAAAAAAAAGAACAAATTAATCGAATGGTGGAGGCATGGGGTTGAGCTCCTCCCCATACTCTTATATGTGGGTCCCTCCTCAAGTTCTTAAAAATTTATCTGAATAGTTCTCATCGAGAAAAAGAAAATATTGGCATTAGAGCATCCACAGTGGTATAATCAAAATCAAAAAATTGCTAAGATTATAAACATTTGCTCAAAAAAGAGCTCACATTGACATTGGAATAACCAAACTTAGTGGAGTACCATTCCTTTGCGAGAAAGCAAATCTCGACCATAAAGGAAAACCAAGAAAAGAAGAAAAAGAAAAGCATATACTTTTATTCAATAGTTCGGGAATACTGTCACGTGATATTACGAACCATTTTACAACCATATGTTTCTGTGGGGTTCATACATGTGTGGTTGTGAAGTCGTCCGGAGTACCACGTGGTGGTACTCCTGAACTATATATAATTTCACATTTACTCCTCATTGACACCGTGGACAAAAAATTCCTTCTCGCGGAAGCAGGAAAGACTTTAGAATGTGTTGCGTCGTGCCTTCACGCACGGACACAATCGCTAGGGATTGAAAAAATATTGTTTGCTCTTTATTTGCTGATTTAAGTTAATCAAGTCAATGAATATGTATGGGTTGTTGTTTTCTGCATAGTTAGATTCGTTGGACAAGAGTTGATATATTGCATGTGAGTTTAATATTTATTTGGGTGTACTGATCGTTTAAACCGTGTCTTTAGACACGGACATGCCCTAATATAGGAACGTGTGCGGCGGTACATCAAGGCCACTCTATATTTATCCCCCTCTTGGCTGATTATTCTTTAATTAGTCAAGGAAATAGGATATCTACAAGGGAAATCACTGTCAAACAAAATTATGGTAGGATTGCCTGTCATTAGTGGAGTATTATCATTCATTAAACCTCCACCAAAGGAAAAAGAGCAAGAAAAGCAGAAATAGAAAAACCATAAACTTTTTCTGAAAGTAGGACATTGGAAATTTTCTTTTATGTTCCTACGCTTATAATTTTAAATCTTAACGTATGCTTTTTCTAAGGTGTTGATTTTATTAATTACATTGATTAGACATGGGATATATCGGATATGCCTTTCCGTTAATTATTTTGGTACTGTGAATCCAATACCAAAAACAAAAACAAAAACAAAAACAAAAAATTGACTTGATTAACATCTGAGTTTGCAAGTGGAGTGGAGTGCAGCTGGTGCCTTCCTTGTACTTCAATGTATATGAGCAGGGTTCGATTCCCGTAATCACCCATCCCCCTCCCCTAATCCCCATAGAGTAGATTAGGATTAACGAATGACAAAAAAAAAAAATAACAGCTGTGTTTTAATCTCTTTTTTTTGTGCTGATTTTCAAGATGGAGATGGATGATTTTGTGTGTGTGTGTGTGAAAATGGAGACGATGTTATACTAATATGGGAATCTACTTATGCGCATTCACGGCGCTTACATAAAGTGTAATTTCAATTCGAGCAATATAAATATTAGTTCTTAGACAAAATCGTTAATTAAGTAAATGAATAAAAAGGTAAGTTCAAATTAGTATTTTAGTGAAATCCAAAAGCATCGGTCTGAATGATGCTCGATCTTCTATACGCTTGGAATAATATTTGTGTTTTCCCTTGACTTGGTTAAAAGTAGTTTGTAAAATTTTTTCTAATTTTTATGGTCACTCTAAAAATGTAGAATATAGTTAAATTCCACGGTAACCAAATTTTATTTTCCCCTTAATTTTCTTCTTCTTCTTCTTTTTTTTTTTTGGATAAGCACTTTACTTCTAGAAAGCTCAAACTCATGTACAAGCTCTAAGGGGCATTCCCCCGGAAAAAAAAAAAAAAAAACCAAGGCACCTGAGACAAGCCTCAACATGCCACAAGATACATCTAAGAAAAAAGAACCAAACAACTCTATACAAAGAACTCCTATACTAAACAGTGTGGATCAAAAACTCTAGTTGAAAGGCCCCAACTACAACACAACTCTATGTTCTTATGGGATTTCTTAACACCCCTTCTCAAGTTAAGTAAATCCCGAATTGCAGTTACAGTCTTGAGGATGACCTGATCCTGAGGAGAAATCTTGTGTTGAAAAATCCACTGATTCCGCTCCATCCAAAGGTTATAAACACAAGCAGCAAACACACTTTTCAAAAGCCAACTCTTAAGCCCAGACCCTTTAACTGTCTGAATATACCATGCAACCACATCCGGTAAAGAGGAAGGGATTTGATCAGTCAAGCATTTTTGCAAAACAGCCCTCCAAACTGATTGGGAGAATGCACATTGGAAAAACAAATGTATATGTGACTCCTGGGCATTATTACAGAACACATAATCATCCTCCACACACATACCCCATCTCAATAATCTGTCCCCTTATGCTTAGTTTCTGTTGCACAGCTAACCACAACACAAAAGACCATCGAGGAACATTTCTATTCTACCAAACAACCCTAGACCAAGGCTGAATAGGTAGCTTAAGCCTGATAGCCTCCCACGCAGAAAACACAGTAAAACCAGCAGGATGAGGGAGCCACATGACTGAATCCAGCGTATCACAAATTGGTTTAAAATCAAGAGGGGTATGATCCATGATAAATTGAGTGACCCTATTCCTTTGTCTAGGCCACCGCCACTTCCCTTCATGGATAATCGAGGAAACCTTAGAATTCAAAGATCTACCAAGATTATAAACAACACTCTCACCAAATTTATGAAAAAGAGGACCAAAAGGATGCCAATTTTCAAGCCACAGAAAAGTACCTTGTCCATTACCAATCAAATATTTTATCAGAGATCGACCCACACCTCTTAGGTTCAATAGCTTCCGCATAGTCCATGAAACCTCATTTGGGATGTCCATGGACCATAAACATTGGCCTTTGATAAAGTATGTATGAATCCACTTCACCCAAAGGGTATCTGCTTTATTGCAAAGGGCCCAGAGATGCCGAAGCATTGTTGCTTTATTCCGTTCCTTAAGCCTTCTGAATCCCAACCCTCCTTCCTCCTTTGGACTGCATACATGATCCCATCTAACCTTGGCAGCAGAATGTTTCATCTCAGATCCTGACCAAAGGAAAGCCATCAATGTACTCTCAATCTCTTTAATTATCTTGCTAGGAATGACAAAAATTGAGCTCCAATAGACCTGTATACTAAAAAGCGCTGATTGGATCAGTTGTGCCCTTCCCCCATATGCCAATTTCCTAGCAGACAAACTATGAATTCTCATCAAAATTTTCTCTTTCAGGACCAAACAATCAATAGCCTTCAACCTGGTAGAAATAAGGGGCACCCCCAGGTATTTGACAGGAAGATGGGCCTAAGGAATATGAAGGATACCTCCCAGAACAACCTTATCGATCACCCTCTGACACTCTTGCATATAGAAAACAGAGCACTTGTTCATATTAGGCTTGAGACCAGAGTAGGAGTAAAAGTCATCCAATAAATGTTTGATAAGGTGAAAAGAATCATTTGATGCTCCACATAGAATGAATAAGTCATCTGCGAATATCAAATGAGTGAGATTAATGCTCCTGCACTTTGGGTGGTAGCTAAAAGGACCTTGATCCACTCGATAATGCAGTAAAGCAGTAAAAGCCTCCATAACTATAAGAAACAGATAGGGGGATATCGGATCCCCTTGTCTCAAACCCCTCATGCCCTGGAAGTACCCCTCCAAAGAACCATTAATAACAACTGAAAATTTGGCTGAACAAACACATTTCTGAACCCAATTGATGAACCTAGAAGGGAAACCATGGCAGTCATAGTGTCAAAAAGGAAAAACCAATCCACGGAATCATAGGCCTTCATTAGATCAATCTTGATTGCACATCTAGGAACCTTGTCATCCCTTAATTTTCTTCTTATTAGGAATATATGATTGTATGGTATTAACATTGTACGTGCTCTTTGTTGCCACAAATTTGGGTGTTTTATCGTGTTTATAATAAGGGGCTAGATTTGTGTTTTTTATCAAGAGATTAATCATGGCATTCAGGTAGAGATTTTGTTCAAAAAGCCCCATCTATCCTCCCGAGGAGGGGTTTGAGACCTTAAATTTTGAGGCATCTTAATTTGTTGGATGCAGATGCCACAATTCAAGAGGAAGTCACGATTTAGATTGGAAATTGGAAATCGATATTTAGAAGAAAAATAATAATTTCGGAAGGGATGCAATAGGCAGCTCGAACACACCGCTTAGTCTGTATTGGAACTGGGTGCTTTTCATTATTGATACAACAATAACGTATAACTCCAATATCGAGTGTTTATCATGGCTTACTTAAAATCCTCAATTAATCAGTACCGTGCGCACAAGCATGTGCGCTGATTAATTATATGGTTATTTCTCTTACTCCCTCCGTTCCTTATTTTGAGTCTATTATTCCATTTTGGGCTGTCCCTTAATAAGTGTCCATTTTGTAAAGTTAGTGGGTAAAAGTTGGTGTATTATCTATTTTGTCCCTAAAAGTAGATTCTATTTTGAAAAGTGAGTGAGTAAAAGTGTAATGATGATGGGTAAGAAGGGAAAGTGGAGGAAAAAATTGAGGTGAAAGGTATAATGATAATATCTTTTTAATAAGTTAGAGTTACGAAACAGGACACTTAAAAAGGGACGGAGGGAGTAGAATTTTATATTTGGGCACACTAATCTATGTACAACTTGTTATATCTTACTCCCTCCGTTCCACAATGACAGTCCCACTTTCTCTCTCTTGCCTTTTTTCAAATCAAAAAACTAACTACTTCCGTGCATAATTTTTCAAATTTTTCCACACCGTATTAAAGATCTCGATTAGTACTTTAATTTGGTGAGAAAAAATTCAAAAAATTATACACGAAAGTAGTAGATTTTTTGATTTGAAAAATGGCACGACTTTTCATGGTGGACTCTCAATATGGAACGGAGGGAGTATCTTATTTTATACTTACTCAAGTGTGTGGGGCGCGATTTTGGAAGACCATTTTGTTTTTATCTTATTGCCTTTGAGGTTTTGTAACTCGGTATAAACATGTTGCAGAAACGTAAAACAACTATTGTGATCAATTCAAAATGATACCGGTTCTTACCGCATTGACTCAAAAAACTCAATACGACATGTTAGCCAATACGCGATTGATTACTTTGGTTGTAAAGTGGCTAAAGTCACACAACGACTCAATAATTACATTCATTCTTATCACCGGAGGTGGTAGCCTAGTTGGTAGGCCAGTTGCTTCTCCCATATGAGACTTAAGTTCGAGTCCTAGGACTAGGACATTTTTGTCTTCCAGAGGGATGGCGTACTACTTCTAGCTAGTACCTTGGGGGTGTTGTGGTGATGATCTGTCTTCACGGGCAGTAGCTATGGCTCAACCGGACGTTCCACAGCAGATAGAGAACCCCTATCATCACACCCAGAAGATATTGCTACATTGGTTGCCCATTCCCACTCTTTTATCTAATAAAAAAAATTACATTCATTCTTCCTGGGTAAGTCTTGTCTGACTTTAAAGCGGGCTCTTGGAAAATCTCCCACTGAAAAAAAGAGAACAAGTCATTCGTTTGACTCCCACTGAAAATTAAAATGGAAAAAATTTTGTGCAACCTCCTGCAAGTCGATTTTTTAAAGCCATGTTCATTTTGAGGTCTGAAAATTCCTTGGCATGGTTGTTAATAAAAATTTTCTATTTTTCTCACTTCATTCATTGTTCTCAAAAATCTCACTTTAGTTGATTAAAAAAAACCAAAAACAAATTAATCGAATGGTGGAGGCATGGGATTGAGCTCCTCCCCATACTCTTATTTGTGGGTCCCTCCTCAAGTTCTTAAAAATTTATCTAAATATATAGTTCTCATCAAGAAAAAGAAAATATTGGCATTAGAGCATTCACAGTGGTATAATCAAAATCAAAAAGTTATTCAGGCTTCCAACATTTGCTCAAAAAGAGTTCACATTGGAATAATCAAACTTACTAACTCATCAAATTTTGGCTTTTGGATAATCAAAACTAGCAACTTTTTGTCAATAATCAAATTTAATTATCCTCACATTTTCTCAATCAAGTACACCATTATTACACAAAAATCTTATCTCTCTTTCATTTTCAACATGTTTCTAAAAAAAATACTTTTAAAAACAGTTTTTATTTTTTTGAAAAAACTTTTTTTCTTCGTAAACTGTTTTTTTATTAAATTTTTTTTGGAATTTCAAAACAGTTTTTTATGAAAATTTATTTTTTTTCAAAAACTGTTCCTTTTTTAGAAAAAAAAACTTTATTTTCAAAAACTTTTTTTATAACTGTTTCCCGAAAACTGTTTTTTTTTTTTAAATCAAAGTTTTCAAAAAATTATTTTCTCTTTTCCTAATAACCTGTTTTTATTAGTTTGAAAACTATTAAAAAAAATTATTTTATGTGTCACAATTTTTAGATTTTCATAAGTTGAAAATGCGATGTGACAAGTTTTAGTTATTTAATTTTGAATGTACCATTGTTGATCTTTACATTGCAAACTTTAGCAACCTCTTAAATGAATATTAATCAAAAGATGATGTAACAACTTTTGATAATTCCATTAAGGATGCTCTTAGGCTATCCACAGTGGTATAATCAAAAAAGGATAACCAAAAGTTGACATAAGCTTTTGATTATTCACTTAAGAAATTGTTAAGCTTAATAATATTGAGATTCACAATGGTCACTTCTAGTCCATAACCAAAATAAGGATCCACTACAATTTCACACTCTCTCCCTCTCTCTCTCTCTCCTCCTGTTTTTCTCCATTCACTTCCCTCAATTTTGGTTTTTTTGGGGCAAAAATATGCTCCCTCCGTCCCTTTTTTTAGGTCCAGTATTCCATTTTGGGCTGTCCCTTAATAAGCGTCCATTTTGTAAAGGTAGTGGGTAAAAGTTGATGTATTGTCTATTTTGCCCCTAAAAGTAGATTACTTTTTAAAAAGTAAGTGGATAAAAGTGTAATGATGATGGGTAAGTAAGGAAAGTGGAGAAAAAGTTGATGTGAAAGGTATAATGATGATGTTTTTTTAATAAGTTGGAGTTACGAAACAGGACATTTAAAAAGGGACGGAGAGAGTATTGATTTACTCTCTTAATTTTGAGGAAAATCAATAACTTTCTTCCCTCCTATTGTGAATTTTTTTGGGGGAAAAAAAAATAGAAATGGGAAAGAAAAGTGAAATACCTTAATCCGGCGACGATGGGTTGAATTGTAGATGATCAAGAGATATGAGCTTCACTTTTATAGGGAAAGAAGATAAATAATTTGTGGGTGAAGCGGAGAAGATATAGAGTAGGCGAAGAAGAGAAGAAAATACTAGTTGAAACACGCGTGTATACAAATTTTGAAACTAGTTAACTTATGTGGTGTGGGGTCCACAAATTTTGATTATTTGGTTGCTAGTTTTGGTTATCCAAAGCTCAAAATTTGATTATTTTTAAAGATGTTACTAAGTTTGATTATACCATTGTGAGTCATCTTTTACACCAATATTGTTAACTTTAAAAATAATTAGCTTTTGATTATACCACTGTGAATGGTCTTAGGGGGAAAAAAAATAGAACTGTTCTTGGACTTGTATTGAGTCCCATTAATTTTTTTTTAATCAGCAAAAAAGTTGATATATAAATAAACTCGAAGTTAAAATGAAGATTAGTACTGGTCCCAATAAAATATGACCCACTCATGTTGGAAAAACTATTGGATGTTTTTTTGGACATTCTACCTTCCTCCTGGCTTTTTGAGCTTCTCGGCGTTTTGTTTACCTCCATGTAAATACTTTTGAAAATGTCCAAGATAAAACCTTAAGCAAGTTTGAGGCTTTAATTTGAATATTTTTAAAAATATTTAGATAAAAGTAAAAAATTTATTTTGGGCTTTTGGGGCTTTATGTTAGATATTTTCAAAAATATTATGGTAAAAGTAATTTTTTATTTTTTTGATTCCTCTACGTATCAATAGTCCACAAAAATTTGCTGCAAAACAACCAAACGCGAATATTTTTTAATAAGGACAAAATGCCAAAAAGTGTGAAAAGCTCCTTGGGAGAGCAATTAGTACTGGTGCACTAACTCTTTTCAAAACCAGAAATTCATCGGACTCACGATCTAATATCTACGTCCAACATGAATATATAACTAACTAAAAAGGAAATTCGGATCCTTACATGGACCGGAGGAAACAGTTCTCATCGGGATCGTTTATTTGCTGCAGTCAATGTTTGGATGTATTTTTAAACTCTTAGCCGCTAAGAGTTTATAAAGGGCATGTTTGCGATAAATGTGGATACGGATTTTAGATTTTTGTAGATTTTAGTAGAGGTTAAGAAACTTATTTGTTGCAGCTGCGACATCATAAGAATTTCATTCAGTTTTTGAGAATTTATGTTGCAGAATCCCAAAAGCTACTCTAACCTAGCTTTGAAATTTTGAGAATTTCTTTCCTTTTTCAAATTCTCAGTATCTATAAATCCTAAAAAATCAATTATGTAAAAATTCTAACAAATATTCTAATCTAATTTTTAGAGGTATCCATTCCTTAGCGAGAAAGCAAACCTCCACCAAAAACGAAAACCAAGAAAAGAAGAAAAAGAAAAGCATATACTTTTACAGGATGCCTAGTCTCTCTTTTAAGGAAACCCCAGATCCTTTTACTCCAGTAATTAAGGCCATGTTTCCGGCAGTAACTTGCGGAAAAAATTGTGCGTTTTTGGCATATTTTTCATACAAATCAATAAATTTTGACATTTTACCATCTAGCTCGTTTATGGTAACTAACAATTTGTGAACAATTTTTTTCTTCTTCAATAACTCTACTGAAAGGTATTGGATTCTTTCTAAGTTAGTAAAATGAAGATTAATGGTCCCATTAAAATATGTACTCCAAAAAGTTAGGTGTTTTTGGTAGTGAAAAATTTGTAGATTTTTATTTATAGCAGAGAAGTTGTTAGGCTTTTTCGATAGTGAATAAGTTGTTGAGAAATGTCAAGTTGTTTCCGATAGTGCATAAATTGTTAGTTTGTGAGTTGAGTTACCGTAGCAAAATAGTGTTTGTTGACAACTTTTTTGTGAGTGAAAACGAAATAGTAAAAATGCATTAAATTTTTAGTGGTTTTTTTTTTTTAGTGAAAACGGGCCCTTAGTCAAGGGAAATAGAACATCTTAAATGGTAATCATTGTCAAACAAAATTATGGTAGGATTGCCTGTCGTTAGTGGAGTATCATTCATCAAACCTCCACCAAAAGAAAAAGGCAAAGAAAAGTAGAAAAAGAAAAAGAAAAAGCATAGACTAGATTATTTCTCTTTTATGCTTTTACGCTTATAATATTAATGCTCCGTTTGTTTGGATGTAAAATATTTTTGGGTAGAATATTTTACCGATTTTCCGCAGTTTGGCTGATAAGGGTGTAAATGTTTACACATTTACACCCTCTCTCTATATAATGGGTCTATAAACAACCAGAGAACACAGTCAAGTGATTGCCTTCGCCCTAGATAGAGAGAGTATATTGTTAGCTTCCTAGATCACAAAGAAACCCAACGGGTGAAAGAAACAAATTAAGTGAAAATGGCAACCAACTCCGAAGCCAAAGTGACCCTAAAACTGCTTATCGACACCAAGCGCCAAAAGGTCCTTTTCGCAGAAGCAGAGAAAGACTTTGTTGATTTCCTCTTCAACCTTCTCCATTTGCCCGTTGGAACCGTGGTCAGGCTGCTCACCGAACAAAGTCAACAAACCATGGTGGGCACTTTAGGAAACCTCTACGAAAGCATCCAGAGCCTCAGCGAAACCTACTTCCAACCAAACCAAACCAAAGACTCTGTCCTGAAACCGAAATCCCCACTCTCTGCTACACAAGTTCCCCTCTTATCACTCGACGGTGGCACATCCGCTGCTAAAACGTATTACGTTTGCTCGTACAGCCCCTCCCATGGATATGTTGCGGATAATGCCCGTGCCGTCTGTCCCAATTGCAACCATAAATTGAGCAAAGAGTGCCAGTATGTTGCGGCGGCGAATGAAGTGGCAGTTGTAGGGGAGGGAGGTTTTGTGAAGGGGGTGGTGACTTATATGGTGATGGATGATCTGGGGGTGACTCCCATGTCTACTATTTCTAGCATTACAATGTTGAACAAATTTAATGTTAAGGATGTTGGGGCACTCGAGGAGAGGGTTGTTGATTTGGGGATGCCTGAGGTATATATAGTGTTTGCAACTTACCTACTCCATTTTATTTATTCGATCATTCTGAAGAATCAAACTTATTTTTTTTACCGGAACACAGGAATTGCACTTTTTTTTTTTTTTTTAGGCAAAATTAATTTCATTCATCTCGAAAGATACAAAATGAAATCAGCATAGAAAGTTCTCCTAGTTGCTATATATATATATCATTCAAGTCATTCTATGCCGTACAAGTTAGAGATGGTGATTTTCTGTATAAACCATCCTCAGTAGTTATTGCTATTAAGCTAGCCTATATCTTACTGATCCTTTGTGTTTGTTAAGGGTTTGAAGCTGTTGAAGGCAAGTTTGCACACAGAGAAAGTTCTAACAAGTGTGTTCCTCGGAAACACAGGGGACTAATGGTTGATGCATATATGGATACTTCTATTGCAATTGATTAACGATGGATGTCAGGTATGGTATTGTAATGAAGGTTCTCCAGGTGGTACTACAACTTTGCTTGGTTTTTGTTTTTCCAGTTCTTTTTTTCCCCTCTTCTTTTGGGCGAGTGAGGGCATCTGGTATTTTGGAAAATATGTTTTGCAACCTTTATGTGGTTTGTAGTCTTGAAGGAAGTTTGCAAGTCTTTGTATGTTTTGTGTTTGTGCTGCATGTTCTTGATTCAACCACGAGTTAACCAACGGTACGGTACATTGTCTATATGTCAAATTATTTGGGGTTTTCTTTAATGGTAGAAGGTCAGGGATGTCCGGATCAATCAACTTATGTGCAACTCAACTAATTTTCTCTTCGCTCTGGTCAAAAGCAGACCATCACTACAAGAATTTTAGGATCTCGCAACGGTTTTTTTTTCCGCAACAGTTGAAAAAACCGTCTGTATAGATGTTGTATAGTAACGGTTTTCAAAATGTTACTAGAAATAGGATTATAGCGACGGTATTCATGTGACCGTTAGTAGATTACAACACTATAGCGACGGTTTTCATTAACCGTTACTAAAAACTAGACTACAGCGACGGTTTTTGTTAACAGTTGCTAAAAAAATGAACTATAGCGACGGTTTTCAATAACTGTTACTATAATTTGGACCATAGCGACGGTTTTCATTAACCGTTAGTAGAATTTTACACCGCCAAAACCAATTTTCTTTCATGCGATCGGTTTTCCAAACCCGGACTAACGATTGAGACAGTGAATTTTATTTTTCATGTTGATTAAATTGTTCTCGTACAAATTTGGCTCGATTGGGTTTAGAATTTTTTTTATTGATACACAATTTCATTAATAAAATGAGTTTTTCTGTCCGATAAGTGTGTACCGATATCCGATTAAATTCATTCTTGGTACTAATGATGTACTTCTTAATATGTAAAAGATAAGACAATTCTGATCGAAAAAAAAGACTTAGTTGTTTGGTTTTTTTTTTTTTTTTGTCTATAGTGATTTTTTATGCATTTAATTGCATTTTGTTTTATTTTTTAAACTCATCTCATCGAAACGACTGACCAATAAAAAAATTTAATGTGAATCTAACAAAAATTAGAAAAGGCAAAATTAATATTGAAAAAAAAAAGGAAATCAGAGAGTTTTTTTTGATACATGGTGCATGTCAATTTATTTTAAGATGAGTGAATAATGGAACTATTTTTCTCACACGAGATATCATTTTTTATAAATGAATATTACAAAATAATACTCCTATCAAAATTATTTGAAGATGGTTCCGATCGGGAAAAAAAATGATATTAGAAGGTGTTTGTATAGTATAAATCGAATTTAACAAAAAAGGTATAAAAAAAAATTAGGTTAGTATAGTATAAATGTTAAAAGGTGTATAAATTTGCACAAGTGATGGGCTAGCACAATTGGTTTGCGCATGTGTGCAGGCACACGAGGTCGGCGATTCGAATTCTAGGGGTAGCGAAATTATTTCACACCCACGCGGGGGCCATGTAGATGCTTACATCACACAATCGTTGTTTTTTTTAAAAAAAAAATTTGCCTCTAGCAACGGTTATAAGCGACGCTAAAGATATCGATACTAAAAAAAATTTGTACCAATGCTCATCAAAACCGTCGCTATACCTCTGCATCAATGGATATATTGCAACGGTTTGACTACACGGTTGGAGAACCGTCGGTACAGCCTAAACGGGTCTCTACCAACAGTTTCTGGGTTTTTTGGCGACGCTTTCGACCGTTGCTATAGAACGAGTTTCTTGTAGTGCATCCATGCCCGAACTAAGAAATTCACAAAAAAAATCTTTCTCGCGCCCTGATCCCAAAAATCGAATCGTGATCAATTATGTAGGGAGGAGCAAACATCAACCAAATAAACAATTTGATTTCTTATGTTTGAAGATTGAAACAGCGGAGTTCAGAACACCCAATGGGCACATTATATATAATCCGCCAAGCACAATGATGATCACTCTAATGGATGTACTAGCTAATTTTATTAGCTGGTGAAACTCATCATTAAAGAACTGGATACACTAGTGTTTTTATTTAAAAGTTGGGCTACTAAAATTTTGGCATACCCACCAGGCAAAATTTAAATGTCACATTGTTGACATTTTTATATTACTTACGGGAATTCTAGAATGGGCTGTATAATTTTTACTAGTTCTAAATCAGGACGTCACTTGCAAATGAACAAACTTAGCTATCACAAGTTAATTAATGAGCAAATTAAACCAAAACGAGCTTCAATTCCAAAAACTCACCAAGGACGTCACTTGCAAATGAAATTGCTCGAAACTGAGGCAAAACATGAAAATTCCTCTTTTGCTATTTAAATATTCAATCAAGCAAAATAATAGGAATCGAAAAATAATAAACGATGAACACAAGATATACGTGGAAAACCCCTTAAATGGGTAAAAACCACGGGAAGGAAATCATGCACTATAACTCATTGTACGGTTACAAACAAACCTATACTTACAACCTAGAATCGCTCTCGGTTGACCAAGGTTGATTGCCGAATCACTCGTTCACCGCGCCCAGTGCTTGACCGCCGCTGCCTTGAATCGCTCAAGCCTTCCGATATACTTCCAGAATCCACCGAAAGAACAAAACACTCAATAGAACAAAGCTTGAATAAAGCTCATGGAGTTATTCTGAAAGTCTGATGATCAACGAATCATATGTTTACTCCATGAGACAAACTAAAATCTCTCTTAGGTATTTCTCAGTTTTGGAGCAAGAGAGGAGATGCACTCATATATTCTGTCATCTTGAAAAGCCAACAAAGCCGCATATAAATAGACTGCTGAAAAAAGAACATTGCTCGAGCACGGAATAAAACCTGTCTTTGAGTTGCTCAAGCACTGTGATAGAAAAACACTTCCATATTGCCGCACACGTGATTTCTTCATTTCCTTTTTCCTTTCAAGCACATGCACGAAATCTCTTGATACATGATTTCCTTCCATGCTAATTTCCTTACCAATCTTTACCACTCTCAATTACATTATATAATCAAAATACTTCCTAAACAAATGCTCTAAGAAGGAAACATAATAAATTACTACCCAATTTACGGATACAAATCAATGTGTATGTTGGTCATGAGATTTGCCAAAATATAGACCTTACAATCTCCCCCTTTGGCACTTCCATGACAAAACATACATAACCCGTTCAACTTGAAAGATATTCTCTGAAGCAATAAATAAGTTACTCCCCCTTTTTGTCACGGAATGACAAAGGTAAAGTATATAGAAATAAGCACGAAAGTAATAATAGAAACCAATTTAAGAGCCATGATAAAGAAGTCTCGATAGCAATCCCATAAGAACAGAGAGAGATGATTTTCCCAAATCCCCAAACATGAGAAGATATTCACGTGATATGGAGTAGAATTGTGAGATAAATAAAGATATTGATGTGTAGAAATAGATAAAAATATATAGGCATAGAGGCACACGTGAAATTAATAAAAATGAGGCCGAAAGGGAAAACAACTTTTGAAAAGGTAGAGTTAAAAAGAGTTCGGTTGTTTTTTTTTTTTGAAAGCTCTAGTAACTGCTGACCAAAGATACTCTGTTTGTCAAAAAAATGAGTAAGACAAACACATGAATCCAAGAGATGAACACCCACCCATGAGAATAAATAAATGGCACTTCAATTTTCGAAATGCATGAATGAACTTGTATGTATTCCAAGCATGAATAAATCTGGAATTAAGTACAACATGCAATATGAGACTATGACAATAGTGGGTGTGTGACACGTCAGAAATATTAAGACCACCATCTTTGGATACAAGATTTCTCGTGTTTCATGAGAATGGCAACCACCCTTCCTCCTACGAAGTCAAACCAGACATGAAGATACGAATGACATCCCAAGGCCTAACAAACTCCCCCTCAACAATTAAATTCTCCCCCTCAACCAATGAGTATTTTGCCATAGCAATTTTTATTGAATCTTCCAAACAAATACACGTGTTTTAGTATTTTTACCCCGCTGCCTTTTGACACGAATATTGGAAATAAGAGTACCTCATACCCAATCCCCGGTTACTAAGCGAGTGATCCAACACGGAAGCTTTCACAAAGTCTATCCATTTTGTGACACGAACACTCAGAGGGAGAGTACCTCACCCCAATTGTCCGGTACTCGATGAACGCCCGGATAAGCATTAAGATCTCACAATAGACTTTTGTCTTTTTATATATATATTTTTTTTAAACGGAACCAAGAGAACAACGTATCCAACCAAGATGCCAAAAGGTCAATCGCCGGGGAAACAAAATGAGACATTCCAATGGACATGAGAACCAACTATCCAATCTGAATAATCTCTCTAATCCTGACGTGTAAATGTGGTGATCATAGAGTCATAAGGCATGGTGCAACTAATGTCCAAATGTATCACATGAGAGGAATGAACAAGAAAAGTGCATGCGTTAAAAACAATGCGCATTTATGTGAAGCTCATGGTTGATTACTCACAATTGAAGAAACATGCTATGTCCAAACAATGGTTTTTTTTTTTTTTTTTGTATAGAACAAACGCAAAATAGACTGCTCGACCAAAAAAAAAGCAATTACAGTAACTAAAAAAAATCAACTCAATCAGTGAGACATACCCCAATCGATCTTATTGCTCTGCATACAACCTTAGCAATCACTATTATGATTCCACATGTGAGAGTTTCTAGCCTTAAATATCGTATGAGCATGAGCAACAAAACAATGCAAATCACACTTCTTAACCCATATGGATCTAGTTCTAACTTGAAAAGTCTTAATTTGATTGTTAGGTCTAAATGTAGGTATCGGGCTTCTCACTATCATGTTTCTATCATTATCACAGTTCGCATGATTAACCAAAGATTTATGAGCAGAGTGATGCTTGGAGACACTTTTATTGAGACTAGCATGATTATGAGTAGCATTTGGGAAACCATGAAGTTGGAAACAATTAGGTCTAATGTGACCTCTAACTTGGCAATAATGGCATGTAGGAATGAATTTAGCAAAATTACTCTTCTTAATATCAGAAGCCTTTTCAAGCACGTTATTGGCAGTATTTATAGTGCGGAATTTTGTTGTTACCTTTTCTGATTGCAACTCATTCGCTTTACCTCCTAGTGTTTTTGAGGGTGAAACTTCACAAAATCCAAGCCCTGTTTTGTCACTCGTTGGCCTTTGAACATCAAGAATTTCGTCTAACTTCTTGGAACCTGTATTCAAACGCTCAAATAGAATATTAGCATTATCAATTTCAATATTTAATGATTCTATTTTATCTTCTGACGTAGCATTTAAATCAGTCAAGACTTTGTTCTTTTCTCGAAGACTCTCAACCTCCTTACTCAACTTTTCTCTCTCACTAGTGACATTGCTCAAAAAACCTTGCAACTCTTCCACTTGTTTTTTAGCTGTCACTAACTCCTTGTTAGAATTATTATAATTCTCAGCCATTTTCAAATTTGACTCATTAATCTTAATACTCTCCTTAAACAGCATATTATAGGATTGTTTTAGCTCATCAAAACTAAACTCCTCATCACTTCCCTCATTCTCACTATCATCTGAGGATTCATGATCACTAAGGTTCGATTGTAAAGAAGCCCCAAAAGCCATAAAGTTTGTGTTATCTACTTGTTCTTCCTCAGAATTGTTAGATTCACTATCGTCATCCCAGGTTATGTTGGCCTTGAAATTAGTCTTTTTCTTCAATTTGTTAATGCATTCATGCGCTAAGTGACCATATCCTTGACACTCATAACACTTTGACCCACTCGGTGGTCCTTTAATCCCCTTCTTTTCTTTACCACTAGAAGACTCACTTTTTCTTTTGTTTTCAAATTTCTTATTACCATCACCTTTAGTCATTTTCTTTTTAAAAAATTGTTTGAAGTTTTTGGTAAATAAATCCATAGCTTCAAGGTCATATTCATCATCACAATCTAACTCTCTAGACTCGCTTTGAGAGCTTGCAAAAGCAATAGATGGTTTAACTTTAGATTTTAGAGACTCGGGTTGTAACATATCAGCTTCATAAGTTTGGAGAATACCTACCACTTCTTCAATAGATTTTTCATTGAGTTTACGTTTGCCCTCAAGCATAGTGGCCTTTGTCTTAAACCGTTCAGGCAAGGATCTCAATATTTTCTTAATCACCCTAAAAGGAGGAATAGGCTCACCGAGGGTTTCACAACTATTGACGATAGCGATCAATTTAGAGTAAAATTCATTAAAAGTTTCATTCTCTTGCATTCTGATTATCTCAAATTCAGTAGTGAGTCTCTGTAACTTAGATTGTTTAACAACATCCGTTCCCTCATGACAAGTTACTAAAATATCCCATGCTTCTTTTGCAATCTCGCAATTAGCAATCTTACGATGCTCATTAACATCAACAGAACTAAATAAAATATCCAAGGCACGATTATTAGCCTGTAAAGCAGCCTTTTCCTCGCGAGACAATTCAGCAGTAAGTTTAGGGACCTGTTTTTCTTCTACTTTTTTCGTGGGATGGCTATACCCTCCGATGCAAGAATTCCAAATTTCCTCATCCACAGACCTCATGATAGCTTTTATTCTAGATTTCCAGTAGTCAAAATTTTCACTATCCAAAATAGGTGTACGACTCGACGGATGATTCATGTTATTGTTCATGTTCATTATTACTATAGATCCGCTCTAGGAAGAAATCCAAAAATTAATGAGCGACCCGCTTTGATACCAATTGAAAATTCCTCTTTTGCTATTTAAATATTCAATCAAGCAAAATAATAGGAATCGAAAAATAATAAACGATGAACACAAGATATACGTGGAAAACCCCTTAAATGGGTAAAAACCACGGGAAGGAAATCATGCACTATAACTCATTGTACGGTTACAAACAAACCTATACTTACAACCTAGAATCGCTCTCGGTTGACCAAGGTTGATTGCCGAATCACTCGTTCACCGCGCCCAGTGCTTGACCGCCGCTGCCTTGAATCGCTCAAGCCTTCCGATATACTTCCAGAATCCACCGAAAGAACAAAACACACAATAGAACAAAGCTTGAATAAAGCTCATGGAGTTATTCTGAAAGTCTGATGATCAACGAATCATATGTTTACTCCATGAGACAAACTAAAATCTCTCTTAGGTATTTCTCAGTTTTGGAGCAAGAGAGGAGATGCACTCATATATTCGGTCATCTTGAAAAGCCAACAAAGCCGCATATAAATAGACTGCTGAAAAAAGAACATTGCTCGAGCACGGAATAAAACCTGTCTTTGAGTTGCTCAAGCACTGTGATAGAAAAACACTTCCATATTGCCGCACACGTGATTTCTTCATTTCCTTTTTCCTTTCAAGCACATGCACGAAATCTCTTGATACATGATTTCCTTCCATGCTAATTTCCTTACCAATCTTTACCACTCTCAATTACATTATATAATCAAAATACTTCCTAAACAAATGCTCTAAGAAGGAAACATAATAAATTACTACCCAATTTACGGATACAAATCAATGTGTATGTTGGTCATGAGATTTGCCAAAATATAGACCTTACAAAACACATTCCATGACAAGCGCTTGAAGGCATTGTGATAAGCAAGACAAAAAAAAAAGGTTGGCATTGTGATAGCAAGACAAAAAGGAGGTACATTTCATCGATTTAGCGCTACAAATAGAATTGAAAGCTGTTCAATTATAACCATGGAAAGTATCTGAACAAGTAATAACTCAAGTACACTGGATATTAAGCATTAATCGAAAATGGCATCAAAGCATGCTAAAAGATCAATGAAGGACTTCATTAGCTGCTTGTAATGATATCAGGTCCAAAGCTGTTCAAAAGATGACCATATACATCTATACTTGTTTTGAGTCAATTACCCATAGGCCGGCCGTTACTACAATTTTGAGCTACCCAAAACATGCATACTAAACTACCACTATAACTATGAAACTCCTAAAACCAGTACTAGTCATCATTCTCATCGTCCTCGTCTCCCTCATCCTCTTCGTCCTCATCGGACTCTTCCTCTTCGTCCGAATCGGGCACATAAGTAGGGTCCTCTTCTTCTCCCTCCGAAAAATAAGGAGCACCAAATTGATCCTCCAATTTCGTGACACAGTAAGCAACCCTCCTCCGAATCCTCTTCTGAAATTTTCTTGGGGGCAGAAGGTAATATCGAACCATTCCTCAACCCTTCCATGAAATTCTTTGGACTTAGGCTTGGAAGAAGCAACGGCTTCATTTGGAGCAGGTTCTGACACGGCTTTTGCTCTTGCTCATTTTTTTTTTTAAAGAATATTATGAGTTCAGGTAAAAATCAACTCAATCGAATATTGGTAAGAGCTTTTTTATTCAAATATTCAACACTTTTCCTTTAAAAATTTCAAAGTATAAAATATTAATACTTCATTAAACATATTCACCATTGTTCTTACGATAAAACTCATTATAAAATATGAGCGGATTGAGTTGGGTTATAAGTGAGCGAATTTGAACGGGTTAAAAAATATGAATTGATATTACTACCTCTAGATGAAGGTAATAAAAATGTCACTTGCATGATTCTAATTTCATAAAATATTAATGTGCATATATGCGTTAAAAAATGTAATCGAATCAGACAAATTACATAGACCGGATGTAAATGGTGAGAGAGAGAGAGGTGCTTGGGGTTAATTTGGTAATTTGATTCATCTATTTCAATTTAATTTGACTTAGATTGACGTCAGCTGCAAGCTTTTGAGAAAGGCCAAAAAAAACAGCGAGAATTTGCCCATCTAAAAATAGATGGGAAAAAAAAGAAGAAGATCGAGAACGTATTTTTTGGCATTGGAGAAACACTACAACTGCTCTTGGACTGGCACGGAAGATTAATGGTCCCAGTAAAATATACCCCATCCATCTTGGAAAAAACTATTGGATGGACATACAATTCAGTGGTGCACTAATTTAGGTCCCGTACCGCTAAAGTTCTTATTTTCTAAATACTTATTTCGAACTTTATGAAATAGATCATTCTCTCATAATACATCACTTTAATTTAAAAAATAAATACTTATTTAAAAAATTATTTATTTAATTTAATTAGTAGAACATACGTCACAACCTCGTATTTAGGGGAACCCACAATCTAATATGTCTGTCGTTAGTGGAGTATCACTCATAACCTCCACCAAAAGAAAAGGCAAGAAAAGTGGTAAAAGAAAAAAGCAGACACCTTTTTTTTAGATGTAGGACAACATTGGAAATTTTCTTTTATGTTTTTATTTTTATTGTTTTGCTATTTCCTCAGGATTATGGTACATTAGGATTTTATTTTAGAAAATATCTTATTGTTCGTTTAATTAGACTTTTACTAGTAGCATTAAGAGTATATATTGTTCCATTATACATGGGAAAAATGACGGCCAAGGATATATTTTGATAATTAATATCCATCAGTGATATTTTCAGTATTAACAAATGTTCTTAGCTTGTCCTTAGCGGGTATTAATTATCAAAATATGTCCTAGGCCGTCATTTTCCCTTATAAATGAGATGATCTTGTTTGTCAAAAAAAAATATAAAACTCGTCTTGGGTCATGTGTGAAGCTCATAGAGTCTCATTTTGTAATGATTGTGATAAATTAGGATTTTATTTTAAAAATAATCTTATTCTTCGTTTAATTAGACTTTTACTAGTAGCATTAAGAGTATATATTGTTCCATCATTAATGAGATGATCTTGTTCGTTAAAACAATAAAATAAAACTCGTCTTGGGTCATGTGTAAAGCTCGATTAGCTCATTTATAGAGTCTCATTTTATAAATTAATTGGCTCAACTTTTTTACAAACAACCTGAGCTCGAGTTTAAGTTTGTTTAATAAACAAGCTAAGCCGAACTTGAATAAGAGAAATCTCGACTCGGCTTAATAGCACTCTTATTCATAAACTTATCTTTGAAAGAAGTAAACTTCTCAATTTTTTGACTTGAACACATAACCAAAGTATTCTGAACAGTTCGAATTTTGGTAAAACTTTTTCCAAAAAAAATTTAACTCTTTTCCATAAAATTTTTATTAACATCTATATCATTATTCGTTGTTCCGCCGTAAAAAAGATTTTCTCAAAAACAATGACCACTGAAAGAAAGTGATCGGTGTCCAATAACGTCAAATATGTGGGGTATTACGAGGAAGCAGCAACTATTGGACTCTTCCGTACAAACTTTTTGAAAACCGGAGACTGTGAACGAATCCGGCTGTGGCAGCAAAAAAAAAAAAAGGGAAAATGACCGCCAATGACGTATTTTGATAATTAATATTCTTCAATGATATTTTCAGTATTAATAAATGTTTTTAACTTATCTTTGACGGGTATTTATTATCAAAACACGTTCTGGGCCGTCATTTTCCCAAAAAAGACAATAAACAATAATGCTAGAGACATACTCCATCAATTTATCACACTCCAATCATATCCATCTCACATAATTTCTAAGGGAGGTAATGAAAATTTTATAAATTTTTATTTGTGGTTGAGAAATTATCAAGTGTTTCCGGTAGGAAATAGGAGGGGCTGTAGTGTATTCGCCTCACTAAACCGTATAGTGCGGTCGATTCAACCGTCTATCTCGATGCGGATAGCTTGCATTTAAAAATGCTCAAAAAATTTAAAATGCCTTTTTATGAATCTGACTTTTATTGCCCATATGATTATATAAAAGTACTTACCGATATCCGTTGAAACTGATTTTTTATAAGACCCCGTAAAAAAATATTATTAGTTTTTCTTGATGAAAGAAACTGGGAAAGTAAAAAATTATGATCAAGATGTATTTTTTTTTAATAAAGAAAAATAAGCCAAAAAGACAATTTTCTTTATTTATTTGTCTTTATTCAAAAAAATTTCATTTTAATAATAGATTTTTATTTTTTGTTTTTTTCATCGAAGCAAATCAATGGGCGATGTATCAGTTGGTTGGAGCACCTATGCCCCATTCAGGAGGTATGTGGTTCAAGTCCCACCCTCTCCCCCCTCCCCTTACTAAGGCTGAGTTATTTTTGGGTGCAAAATACCACTTTGTTACCCAAAATAAGTCAACCTAAGAAAGCAATTTTGTTTCCCAAAATAAGCTCACACACAAAAAAATGTATTTTGGAATATTAGCTTTTTCTAAAGTCATTTTAATACTTTTAGCACTCTTGAAAAACTCACCTTAACTACTAATTTCCTACAATGTTGAAAAAAATTGCTAAAAAAAAAACATTTTCCTCTATCCCTTTTTAAGAGTTCAGTATTTCATTTTGGATTTTTTTTTTTTGCCAAAACCGATAACAGAGAATATTATTACGCATCAAAACATCAAGTGGAGTTCTGATCCCTTATTAAGGGATCAAGGATCCACGTAGGAGGGGACTCAGTCCAAAAACTACACCCCTCATCCACTAAACCCTTACAAGCCAAAACATGCGCTACATTGTTAGTAGAGCGCCTAGAGAAAGAAAAAAAATACAACTTTGAAAATTCCTCCCCAATGCCCTCACATCATTCAGAACAACGCGCACATCTTGACTAACTTCAATTTGGCCATTGAGCATATTGATTATAGATTGAGAATCACTCTCCATCACAACTGATGTCAAACCCAAATGAAGTCCCAACTGCATCCCCCGTCGCAATGCCATCGCCTCTGCTACTGCAGGACTAGAACACCCCAATGATACTCCCATAGCTGCAGCCACAAAACAACCTGTATCACCCCTCACTATTATTCCATACCCTCCATTGGATGACCCATTTTTCATGATCCATCAACGTTAACCTCAACTGCACCCAGCCAAGGACGCTGCCATCTCTCCTGAACTTGACCCGCATCCCCAACCCTTGCATTACCACCTTCTTCCTCCCCGTTCCCTATCCGGTTCGCCACCTGGAACTCTTGCAAACACCCCAAAGCCCTTTTACTAATTACATCAAGCCGAAGCACTTTTTGCTCAAACAATGCCCCATTTCGGCCCTTCCAAATATGCCACATTGTAACAGCAAACAAAGACAAATTCTAAATTCTATTTTGAACATTTTGCCATTGCATACTCAACGCATCCCATAAGGCATAAAAGAACTAAATTGTGCACTCCCAAAATTCACGGAAAGACTTGACGAAGCCCATACCTGTCCTGCAAGCGAGCATGTACAAAAAAATATGAATGATCGTTTCCTCTCCCTCCCCACAAACTGGACAGCAAGAATCCAGCAAAATCCTCCTTCTGCAAAGCTCTTCTTTGGTGGCCAGGATTTCATTTTGGGCTGTCTCTTAATAAATATCCATTTTGTAAAGTTAGTGGGTAAAAATTGGTAAAATTTTCATTTTGCCCATAAAGTTAGATTTTATTTTAAAAAATTAGTAAGTAAAAATGTAATGATATTTTCGTAAAGAGTAAGGAGTGAAAGTAAAAATTAATATAAAAAATTTAATAATGATATTTTTTTAATAAATTGAAATTACGAAATTCAACACTTTGCCTTGTTCGTTTCACAATTCAAAAAAAAAAAATTTCAAAAAATTCCTCATAGATTTTCCTTTGATTCTCTCTACTTCCAACATTTCTCTCTCTATCTCTCTCCACTTATTACCTCTACTATTTTTCAAAAAAAAATTCAAACTTCAATCCAAACAAAGCATTAAAAAGGAACGAAAGCGGTAAAAAATTACGGAGCAAGAGGGCCAGTCTGGGCAACAGGAAAAGGCTGAGTACATCGTGTGGGCATGCATGAATGTCTTGTCAAATGTTTGATTTACTCTCCTTAGGGGAAAATTTTTCAGTGCCGAGCTGGTACCACGTGGTGCCTGCTAGCACATCCGAGCTAGTCATTATGTGTTTGGACAGCTCAGATTTGGAGAGAGAAAGTATTGGGATGAGAGGAGAAATAGTGTTTTAATCCTAGCTGTCCAAAAATGTATCGACGGCTTGGGTGTGCCACGTCGGCAATACTCGCTCGGCATTGAAAAATTCCTCCTTCTTAGGAGATTAGGGGTGCTGTATAGCAGCGGGCACGGACAGCTTGTGCCGAACACGTATCTTGGCCGTCCAAACGTGTTTTGTACTGTCTAGATCTGTTTGAGCTTGAAGGGGTGTTTTGATAATTTTACACTTAAAAATTACCAAACAAATCTGAACCGTCCAAACATGGACGGCCGAAATGCGTGTTCGGCACCAACTGTCCCGTGCCTGCTCGGCAATGAAGAATTTCTCGTATAGCACCCATTAGCAGGACCATCCTACTTTTATACTCTCTCTCTCTGTCTCTCTCTCTCTCTCTCTCTCTCCTCCTCCCTCCCTCTCTATATATTGGGTCTAGGAACAACCAGAGGGCATATATCAGGTGATTCCCTTCGCCCTAGATAGAGAGTGAAAATGGAAACCCCCTCCATAGCCAAGGTGAGCTTAAAACTCCTCATTGACACCAAGGAAGAAAGAGTCCTCTTCGCGGAAGCAGAGAAAGACTTTGTCGATTTCCTCTTCAACCTTCTCCATTTACCCGTTGGAACCGTGGTAAGGGGTTGTTCGGATAAATAAGCCAAAGTGGCTTATTTTTTGTCCTTATTCAAATTTTTTTCGTATTACTTGGCTTATTGTCAATTTTTTGGGGATTATTGCATCTTCATGACAAGAGGAATCTAAAAAGTAAATTTTTTTGACCGAAATCCAATTATTTATTTTTTTTGAATAAAGACGAAACAAGTGGCTTATTTTCGTTTTTTTGTGGGTTTATTTGGCTCATTTTTGGAGGGAAAGCCAGTGGCTTATTTAGGAGAACAACCCTTTAAGGCTCCTCACTGCGGAACAAAGTGATCAACAAACCATGGCGGGCACTCTCGGCAACCTCTACGACAGTGTCCGAAGCCTGAAGGAAACCTACTTCCAGTCTAACCAAACCAGAGACTCTCTCCTGAAACCGAAAGTCCCTTTCTCTGCCACACAAGTAGTTCCCCTCTTACGACTCGAGGGCGGCACATCCGCCACTAAAACGTATTACACTTGCCCGACCAACAGCGGTGACACCTTCAGCAGAAACAGTTTCCATAGCGGGTGCCAATTCCACGAATATTTCTCGGATGATGCCCTTGCCGTTCGTCCCAGTTGCAGCAAGAGTTTGTCGAAGGAGATCCGGTATGTTGCAGCGGCGAAGGAAGTGGAATTAGCAGCAGCAGCAGGGGAGGGAGGATTCGTGAAGGGGGTGGTGACTTACATGGTGATGGATGATCTGGTGGTCACTCCCATGTCTACTATTTCTAGCATTACAATGCTGAACAAACTTAATGTTAAGGACGTGGGTGCACTTGAGGAAAGGGTTGTTCACTTGGGGATGCCTGAGGTATATATTTTAATTTCTGTATAAATTTACCATCCTTATTAGTATTAATGCCTCTTACTCCTTTTTAAAAAAAATTTTTTTAAGGGTTTGAAGCTGTTGAAGGCATGTTTGGACACAAAGAAAGTTCTAACAAGTGTGTTCCTCGGAAACACAGGGGACTAATGGTTTGATGCATGGATACTTCTATTGCAACGATCCATGCCCGATGTGATAATGAAGGTTCTCCTGGTGGTTTAGAATTTTGCTTGGTTTTTGTTTTGCCATTTCTTTTCTCTTTTTTTTTTTCTTTTTTTTTTTTTTTTTTTTTTGTATTTTTGGGCGAGGGAGGGCATCTGGTATTTTGGAAAATGTGTTCTTCAAAAACTTAATTATGTGGTTTGTAGCCTTGAAGGAAGTTGCAAGGTTTTGTATGTTTTGTGGTTGTGCCGCATGTGCTGGATTCAACCATGATTTAACCAACGGTACATTATCAATATGTCAAATTATTTGGGTTTTTTTTTGTTAATGGTTTGAAGGTTAGTGGTGTCTTGATCAGCTTACGTGCACCTCGACTAATTCCCTCTTCGATCTGGTCAAAGCCAGACCATTCAAATCAGGACTAAGGAATTCACAAAAATTTCTTCGTTGCTCCTTAACCCCAAAATGGTATCGTGATCAATTGTGTATGTTGATCACTCTGACGTACTTGCTAATTTTATTAGCTGTGATGTTCTTCTCGGCAATTGATGGTTTGAATTTTAAAAAAACTTTTAAAAATTTGAACTATCTAAAACACTTTTGAATGATTGAGATTTCACAGCACCGCGCCCGTGTTGTTTTATTTAAAAGTTGGTGCCACTAAATTTTTTTTGTATACCCACCAAGCAACATATAAATCACTCTTAATTTAATTTCTTAGTTAAATTATGAAAAATAATTTTGACACTTCATTTTTTTATAATGATAAAACACATTAAAAGATAAATTTTAGAGTGCCCTTATAAAAAAGTAGAGTGTCAAAATCGTTTTTCTTATTAAATACTTTCTCTTCAATTGAAAGCAATTAATTTCCATTTGACCCGAAAAAAATAGAAAGCAATTGTCTTTTTCACAATCACTTTCGGTGGGCTAAAAGAATTACGTAACTTTCTAAAAAGTAAAGATGTCTTTTTTTCTTTTCTTTTCTTTTTTTTTTATCGGCGAAAATAAGATGTCTTCGATGGAATTCTGTGAATATGCTGCCTAAAAAGTTTTAAAAAGTAAGAAATGTCTTTGATGGATTCAATGAATATGCTGCCTCAAGTCTTTGAGAGCGAAAACAATAAGGACCAAAAAACACACCCCTTAGTTCAGTATTAATCATCCGTACGGCTCCGTTTGTTTCGATGTGAAATATTTTACAATGTAAAATATTTTTTTAAGACAAACTTCAAACGTTTATTTTTCGGTGTTTAGTTGACATTTGAATTTTTTTTATAGAAATTAACAAAATAGTGTAGAGATAGAGAGGAGGGGGGTGCGGCTTAACAAGGAAGAGATTTAAGAATATTGGAATTAAATGTGGGGTAAGACTGATGATTGACGAAGCAGTGAGAATTAAGGATAGCGGGTTCATTTCAAAACATAACTTACGGAAGATTTAAGGGTAAGCCATTTTCATCCAATTGATGGAAAATGTTTTATATGTAATTTTTTTTTCATTTTTTACACAACCAAATACAGAAAAATAGGTAAAATATCTTACCGGAAAATATTTTACGCCCAAACAAACGGAGCCTAAATGTTGTTTTTCGTTCAAAAAAAGAAGTTAATTCATCAGTTTTAATACTCATTACCTTATGTAGAAAACAACTTATGTACCCTTTTTGTTGCTTTAATATTGTTCAAGACCAAAATCATGTGACCGATCCCATATCCTTGTAAAATATTCCATTCGAATATACGGGATCCAATTCCCTCTGGCCCAAGTCAAATCCAAAAACTCACAAGAACGTCACTCAAAAATGAAATTGCTCGAAAATGAGGCAAAACACATTCCATGACTGAAGGCATTGTGATAGCAAGACGAAAAGGTTACCCGTTTCATCGATGTATCGCTGCGAATTGAATTGAAAGTTGTTCAATTATAAGCATGGAAAGTGTCTGAATAAGTAATAACTCAAGTACACTAGATATTAAACATTAATCAAAATGGCATCAAAGCATGCTAAATGGTAAATTAAGGACTTCATTAGCTGCTTGTAATGATATCAGGTCCAAAGCTGTTCAAAAGATGACCAAATACATCTATACTTGTTCTGAGTCAATTACCCATAGGCCGTTACTACAATTTTAAGCTACCCAAAACATGCATACTAAACTACCACTATAACTAAGAAACTCCTAAAACCAGTACTAGTCATCATTGTCATCGTCCTCGTCTTCCTCATCCTCTTCGTCCTCATCGGACTCTTCCTCTTCGTCCGAATCTGGCACATAAGTAGGGTCTTCTTCTTCTCCCTCCGAAAAATAAGGAGCACCAAATTGATCCTCCAATTTCGTGACACAGTAAGCAACCCTCCTCTGAATCCTCTTCTGCTCTTTTATGATATTTTCTTGGCGGCAGAAGATAATGTCGAACCATTCCTCAACCCTTTCATTAAATTCTTTGGACTTAGGCTTGGAAGAAGCAACGGCTTCATTTGGAGCAGGTTCAGACACGGCTTTGCTCGTGGTCGTTGAGGCATCTGTGATAGGTCCTGTTTCGCCAACCGTGACATGATCACCGGGAATTGAGCTTGAAGCATCGATTGTTCCCATGCCTCCAAGGAAGACACTTGTTAACGCCATGTTTGAATGCAAAGTCGCCTTTAACAGCTTCAAACCCTAATAAAGGTCATGTTCATTGTCAGTACAACTAATAAATAAGAAAGCAAAACTAAAATCGTTGGGGCAAACAGATTTAATTAAACAGAAGATAAATTCAATGCAGTGCAAAGGAATTCGTTGTCGAAAATATTGTACCACCAAATACATTCCCGACCTTTCATTTCAATAGAAAACACCACCAAATTGTGGCTTATAAGTTGGACGACAGTTATTATACGATTTTGAATGCATTTTCAGAAGAAGTTTGTTCATATATACGTCAACCTTTGAAGCATTGTAACTGATTAAAAAAAAAATGATTTCTATTCATATGGAAGAAAACTGTAACCATATCCTCCCTTACTGTATGCCTCTATTACACAACTCAATTATAGAGCATGGAAATTCAACTTACCATCTAATTCTGTGTGCTAACAAATTCGATGCAACGATCGCGCAAATTCGCACCATGCAACTTTGTATTTGGAATATTTTCGAGTAGCTCTACATAGCACGATTAGAATAAGTGTTTTTCTTTTTCAAGAGTGATAGAAGCTCTCTTAAACCAGAAAACCATTTCCTTATTTTCAGATGAAAACAGAAGCTCGTTTCTTATATGCACAAAATCAAAAATTGTGCTTGAAACTCCTACAAGAAAATAGTAGGATAGACCGATTTGATCAAATCCCAATTAGTAATCTTATTCCCAAGGGCAGCTGCAATTAATTTTCCCGTTCCACAGACAACCAATGCGAGTTTTAGAAAACTGATTTGTAAAACCCGGAACCGTTCTTGTAAGACTATGTAGACCATGGATTTAAAACTCTATCACTGAAATTAGCAGAATTACTAGGGAATTAAAATTCTACACATTAAAGATTGCTGACTGAAGTAGTACGCAGACAAAGGTGCTAATCAAGCATGCTATAATGACCAAGTAGCGAAGGTTGAATGCCAACAAAGGTAAGTGTGTAGTATGTAGTTGATGCGTGGCATTTAGATAAAACCATGCTAGACAAACAGAGCCGGCAACCATTCAAGGACCTCAAAACAAAGAATGCTCATGATACGCATACAACTTTAGATTGTTAGAATTTTGCTTTGCTCTAGGAATTAGAATAAAATGCACAAAAATATGGAACAAGACGATAAATATGAAATTAGAGATGATTTGAGTAAAGATACTGGTTAAAACTGTCTTCGACTATAGAGATGCTTTGCATAATTTCAAATCCTAACAAAAAACCAAAGACATTAGTAATTGGAACCGTTTCCAATTGAAAATTAGAATAACCAACGAATCATTGTTTTCATTTCAAACGAAAGAGAAAGGAAACAATCACTCATAAGAAAATGTGCAAATTTTCTGTATAAAATTACCAAAATGCATATCTGGCAATAACAGCTTTTCTCTTATGTTTGAACTACAATAACACTGTATGCGATCCGTGTTCTAACAAGAATTGCAATATTTGAATCCTGAAGTTCTGGAAGGAAATGAACCAGAAAAAGGAATAACGAAAAGAAAAACTAAGCAAAAACAGAGAGGGAAACATCAATACCTCATCCATCCCAAAACTCACCACCTTCTCCTCCAAAGCTGAAACATTTGTAACATTGTACTTGCTAAGCAATGCAATACCAGAGATGGTAGACATGGGCATCACCACCAAATTATCCATCACCATATATGTTACCACACCTTTAACATAGCCTCCGTCACCGGATAAACCAGTATTGGCAACCTTTGGTGGCACGAATGTTACCTCAGTCGACATAGTATAGAAGCATAATGGACAAGTAGCTTTTGGGTCATAGGTGAAGTACCTGTAAATTCAAAAAAAAAATTGAAACAAGAAAATGATTTTGTTAGTAAGTAATGTAAAATTCTAATGTCAAAAAGAATTGAATCTCAAGCAAAGTCCTCAACATATAGGATATGTAGGATCCAAATTCTGTGCCTTCCGCAGCAAAATAGAAAATATCTATGAGATCAAAATTAACTCTGAGATTAAAAGCGATTCGATAGATATCATAATATGATTTAATCAACAAAAAAGTGGTATTTATAATGAAGTTCAAGTGTCTTTAAGACGCAGTGGGACAAAACAAACCAAATACCGCGACAAAAGAGAACCAGTATGATTGTGTATCCAAATAATAGAACATCAAGAGTTAAAAGTGCAAAGGGTAAACATCAAATAAATACATCCGAGATTTTCTCAATCTCAAGAATATAAGAGAAACAAAACTTGCATGTGAATAAAAATGCCACCAGTAAGTGTTCCCCAGGAAAAAAAAGAATAACCAAAAAAAAAAAGGCTTGACAGATGCAGTAGAACCTTGTGAGCGAAGAATGAAAGAACAGTAGTTTCCTTGTAGATTTCATTTCATGACTTATGATATCTTAGATTTCGAATTTGGCACTTGCTTCCACATGCTACTTCTTCAAGCCAATTGTTACAGTGTGATTGGTTGTGATGGGTGATGGAAAATCAAGAATCGAGGATTGAAAATGAGACTTAATTGATGGACTTCATGATCATAAATTCTCTTAGACAACAGCCAATTTGTAGGGAGAGAGAAAAATTCCACAGATTAGGAAAGCAACTTGGTGTTGCGTAAATGGTATTCTGGGCGGGAGACGTGGGGTAGCGTCTCCTCGGCCTAAAAGACGAGAATGCTTTGTAGAACTATCTTGCACTGCCTGTTGCACGTAAATACGTAAGCGAATTTCATGTTTAAGAAACTTGTGGAGAATTTTTGTGGCAGGTTGGAATTGTGGAGAAGGGCAATTAAGCTGGGTTGTGTCCCTTCGACCTTCAGGTACTGTTTGTACCAAATAATGACCAACAATGAGAGATGGCCATGAGAGAGGACAACACAAGATTGTCACAAAATCAAGAGGAGCTCCGCAAAATTAGCTCATGGAATTTCATTGGTGTACAAACATGGGTTGAATGGAGTTAGTGGGCACGTGATCACCTTCACATTCTTTTGATTGTGTGTGTGATATGGCGATGAGGAGGAGTGTCTGGGTTGCTTACACACACCTCGACTAATCCCCTCCCCAATTCGGTCAAAGGAAAATCATCCACAAGAAATTACTTTCTTGAGGTATATCCCCCAAGAGCCGATACGTTTAATAGACGGAACAAACCCGAACGGATCTTTACTGAGTCGGGTCTCGAAGAATTCACGAACGGCTTAGTTCATTTCCAGCCCTAAAAATATGTACTCTAAGCAAGCTTTCGTTCCAAAATAGTTAATGCATCCTTAATCTTCAAATTGCACACACATCACAACTCGAGTAGCAGAGGAGAAACCCGGGATACATAAATGCGTACTGAAATCAGAAAAAACAAAATCACATTAGTTATACCTATGAAAGCTTCCACACATGTACACCTTGTTAACCGCCGGCGCGGGGGCATCGTCGTCGGTGAGAAGAAGGGAAGCATCCGTAGAGCAGACCGCCGCCTTGGGCTTCAACAAAACCTCCTTGCTCTGGTTGGGCTGCATGTAGGTATCGCTCAGGTTTTCGACGCTTTCGTAGAGGTTTCCCAGGCAGCCGACCATTCTGTTGGCGTTGAGGAGGCGGACGACGGTGCCGACGGGGAGAGAGAGGAGGGTGAACAGAAAGTCGACGAAGTCTTTTCCGGCCTCGGCGAAGAGGACCCTGTTCTTCTTCGTGTCGACTAGTAGTTTCAGGGTTACTTCTTTGGAGGAGGTTGCCATGGGTGAGTTGAGTCAGCGAGTCGATCACGAGTGCTTCTGTGTGAAGAGGGGGTTTTTATGGGGTTTTAGAGGGTTCTGGTAGGATCGATTAGGAAGAAATGTGGATAGGAGTATGTTATGCTTAGAGTAATTTTTCAATAGTTTGGGATTATCACCACGTATTTTGGATCATTTTATAATCACATGTTTCGGTGAGGTATATATATTTAATAGTAAACCCTAATAAAATGTGTAATTATAAAGTAATTCGAAATACTGCGTGACGGTATTTTTGAACTATTATATAATTTCATGTTATAAGAGGTATTAGTTCGTATAAAAAAAAGAAAGTGGAATTAATTGGTGTTGGGTCGGTCAAAACATTCACTGTTGACCCCAAGGAAGTCGTTTTGATCAGCAAGTTAGCATCGGACACGTGGCTCCAAAGGTCAACTTTTGACTTAGGGAGAACCGTTGACTACCCAAGACATGCGGAAGGGGACGGGAAACTTATGCACAACAAGACCCACGCAGAAAGGGTCCCGCGGAACAAGGACTGTTGCCCACAAAAATCCCCAGAGCAAAGTAGCACACGAGAACTGCATTAGAGTGTCAAGAGTCCAACTTTGGCCATAAGGCAGGGCCAAGGGAGCCTCGAGACGAAAACGATCGTCATGGGATAGCGATCCTACTCCTACCGGGAATTTAGGGCAATTTTATGGCTTGGTGGGTTGGGAAGAAGGTCTTGTCACAAGAGGAGGGCACGCCCGCAAAGACAACCCGCGGGCAGTGGCATCATCTCTACGACCTGGAGGTACACGTGTTAAGATTTTATGGGGCGTCATCCTGGGCCTTGGCAAGGCCCAGGAGCCCTATCAATACCCCCGACATTTCCTCTGATTTGACAGAGATAACCTTTAATAAAGAGAGAAAGTGGTGAACACATATTCTGAGTAAGAAGAACATTCTTTCCAGTGTGATCTCACTCAATCCTTCTAGAGTAAGGTTGTCAGGTACTTCACGCCGAAAACAAGAGATACGCTGTACCTCTTGCTTCTTCCATCACCCCACAAGATTGCTTCTTTATTTCATTCGCTAATCATTCACTAATCACACCTCTCTAGCTCACGAGAAATCACACGTCAGCTACTTACCGCGAGTTCTACGAGCCTACAGTTGGATTACCTTCTATACTTGGTCTGAGTAGTACTATAGTAGTAGACTAGTAGTTGATATGAATAGATAAGAATGAATGATGCGAGAAATTATTTGACTGCTCTCATCAAATTCTTAAATTGAAATACAGAAAAGATAATGCTCCCATACAGTTATTTGCATTGTCAGCCTTGGACAATTATGTCCAGAACAAATTCGATGCGTATGGATTCCACATGGCACACGGAACCTAAGTGGTTTCGTTCCAATTTTATCGAATGTTTCCGCAGGGACACAGTGGTTTGAATTTATCCATATCTGGATCAATGTGCTTCGTTTTCCGCAGGGACACACTGTTTCCGCAGGGACACAGTGGTTTGAATTTATCCATGTCTGTATATTTTCAATCAGAAAAATTCTGCACGCAGCAGATCTGTGCACAGATTGTGCACAGATTTCGTTGTGGGGTCCACCACGGATTCCACACAAATCATCCAAGTCGTTCATTAAATGTAAAATATTTTTTCAAAGGTTTCCGTAAAAAATAAACTCAATCCGATACTTATAGGTGCTCGATTCAACCATATAACTTTTGCAGCAGGGGAGTGGCAAAATCATTTCTCAATTTAAACTCTACTGATCCAATCTTCAACTCTATTATGAAACCAAATCATTTGACATGTCGATAAAGTACCGTTCGTCAAAACATGATTGAATTCACAACAGCAGCACTACGCAGAACCACATAAGCTCTAATGACACACAATTCTAAAAACCACATAATTAAGTTTGCAAAACGTGGCTCGGCAAAACACTAGATACCCTCATCACTCGAAAAAAAAAAAACAAAACATGCAAAATTCTAAACCGCCATAAGATTCTTCAAAACAAAATAGCATGCACGCATTGTCAATCAGCGATGGTAGATTTATCCATCAGTCCTTAAGTCCCTGCGTTTTGGAGGAACACACTTGTAACAACTGTCTTCGAGTGCAAACTTGCCTTCGGTAGCTTCAAAACCTAAAAGCCGAAATATGTGGATAATCAAGAAAATTTTAGAGGGAAAAAAAAAATCACCAGATGTCCCAGATGTTATTAAGTGATCACCAATTCTACTCCCAAGCAATGTGGGATTCATTTCCTTAACATCCCTCCTCACGTGCAGCCGCGTTTGAGGTCTGCCATGTGTGGCCACTTTTGGGTCCTGTCATCGTGCAGCCTTTTCACTAGTCTGTCATTGCTGGTCTGTCTTTTGGGTCCTATCATCGTGCAGCCTTTTCACTAGTCTATCATCATGGGGTGTGGATTGTGAATTTTTATAAAATGTGTGGAACGGGCCCCGCTCTGATACTATGTAGAAATTTTATATCCATCTCAAAACCAATTGGCAATGAGTGGAGAGGTTCCAGATGTTATTAAGTGATCATCCATTCCACTCCCAAGCAATGTGGGATTCATTTCCTTAATAGTAACACATGGGCCATTATTGTAAGAGAGAAGTGGTATTCCCTTTTTTAATTCAAATTCCAACTTGCGTGTAACTTAAATTGTGAAGATTAAGTCCAGAAAGTTAAAACTTCTTTTTAGTGCAACACCTATATTAATAGCCTTAAAGAGCTTAAGGCTGTGTTCAGTATGAATTTTAAGGGAGATTTTTTAGAGTAATGCATGGAGAGAGATAGTTCGTTTTGGATTCTTCAAAACGAACTAACCAATTACAACTAATTGCAATAAATAATTATTTGTGTACCTCAGGCATCCCAAAATAAAGATGTCTTTGGTGGAATTATGTGAATACGCTGCCTAAAAATTATAAAAAGTAAGAAATGTCTTTGATGGATTCAATGAATATATAAACGAATTAGTTGTTGAAAATAAGAAACTAACCCTATGCTCAACAAGAAAAATATCTACAAGCTACCAAAAGTTAGGGCGATTTTTTGGAACATGCTCTGCGTCATGAACTAACATGAACAAATTCAAATTTTTTTTTGAACAGCGATGAACAAATTAAATTAGCTATCACAAGTTAATTAATGAGCAAACTAAACAAAAATGAGCTTCAATTCCAAAAACTCAAAAGGACGTCGCCCACAAATGAAATTGCTTGAAACTGAGACAAAACACATTCCGTGACAAGCACTCGAAGGTATTGTGATAGCAAGACAAAAAAAAAAAAAGGTTACCCATTTCACTGATGCAGCGCTACGAATAGAATTGAAAGCTGTATAATTTATCATAAGCATGGAAAGTATCTGAAGAAGTAATAACTCAAGTAAACTAGATATTAAACATTAATCAAAATGGCATCAAAGCATGCTAAAGATCAAAGAAGGACTTCATTAGCTTGCAATGATATCAGGTCCAAAGCTATTGGAAAGATGACCTTGGGTACAGAAGATTGGAAATCAAAATGAGCAACAGCCATATTAACATCTTTACTTGTTTTGAGTCAATTACGCATAGGACGGCCGTTACTACAATTTTAAGATACCCAAAACATGCATACTAAACTACCACTATTACGAAGAAACAACTAAAACCAGTACTAGTCATCATTCTCATCGTCCTCGTCCTCCCCATCCTCTTCGTCCTCATCGGACTCTTCCTCTTCTTCCTCATCGGGCACACAAGTAGGGTCCTCTTCTTCTCCCTCCGAAAAATAAGGAGCACCAAATTGGTCCTCCCACTTCGTGACACAGTAATCACCCCGCCTCCGAATCCTCTTCTGCTCATTTATGATATTATCTTGGCGGCAGAAGATAATATTGAACCATTCCTCAACCCTTTCATTAAATTCTTTGGACTTAGGCTTGGAAGAAGCAACGGCTTCATTTGGAGGAGGTTCAGACACGGCTTTCCTCTTTCTTGCCGAGGCATCCGTGATGGGCCCTGTTTCGCCAACTGTGACATGATCACCGGGAATTGAGCTTGAAGCATCGATTGTCCCCATGCCTCCAAGGAACACACTTGTTAACGCCATGTTTGAATGCAAAGTCGCCTTTAACAACTTCAAACCCTAAAATAAAAGGGCATGTTCATTGTCAGTACTACTAATAAATAAGAAAGCAAACTAAAATCATTGAGTTAAACAGATTTTATTAAACAGAAGATAAATTTAATATGGTGCAAAGGAATTCGTTGTCGAAAATATTGTATATTTGTATTACCAAATACAATCCCGTCCTTTCATAGAAAACACTACCAAGTTGTGGCTTATAAGTTGGACAACAACTATTATACGATTTTGAATTCATTTTCACAAGTTTGTTCGAATATACGTCAACCTTTGAAGCATTGTAACTGATAAAAAAAAAATGATTACTCCTCCTTTGGAAGAAAACTGTAACCATGTCCTCCATTACTGTATGTCTCTATCACACAACTCAATTATAGAGCATGGAAATTCAACTAACCATATAATTCTGTTTGCTAACAAATTCAAAGAGAAACGATCACATAAATTTGCACCATGCAACTTTGTATTTGGAATATTTTCGAGTAGGTCTAGCTAGCACGATTAGAGAAAAAGTGATAGAAGCTCTCTTAAAGCAGAAAACCATTTTCTTATTTTCCAATGAAAACAGAAGCTCATTTCTAATATGCACAAAATCATATATTGTGCTTGAAACTTCAACAAGGAAATAGTATAGACGGATTTGAACAAATCCCAATTAGTAATATTATTCCGAAGGGCAGCAGCAATTAATTTTCCTGTTCCATAGACAACCAAAGCGAGTTTTAGAAAACTGATTTGTAAAACCTGGAACCGTTCTTATAAAGACTAAGTAGACCATGGATTTAAAACTCTTATCACTGAAATTAGCAGAATTACTAGGGAATTAAAATTCTACACATTAAAGATTGCCGACTCAAGTAGTACACAGACAAAGGTGCTAATCAAGCATGCTATAATGACCAAGTAGCGAAGGCTGAAAAGCTACAAAGGTAAGTGTGCAGTATGTAGTTGATACGTGGAATTTAGATAAAACAATACTCGACAAACAGAGCCGGCAATCATGCAAGAAACAAAGCATGCTTGTGATACACATACGACTTTAGATTGTTAGAATTTTGCTTTGCTCTAAGAATTAGAATAAAATACACAAAAATATGGAACAAGATGATAAATATAAAATTAGAGATGCTTTGAGTAAAGATACTGGCTAAAACTGTCTTTGACTATAGAGATGCTTTTGAGTAATTTCAAACCCTAACAAAAACCCAAGCACATTAGTAATTAGAACTGTTTCCAATTGAAAATTAGAATAACCAACGAATCATTGTTTTCATTTCAAATGAAAGAGAAAGGAAATAATCACTCATAAGAATATGTGCAAATTCTCTGCACAAAATTACCCAAATGCATATCTGGCAAAAACAACTTTTCTCTTATGTTTGAACCACAATAACACTATATGCAATCCGTGTTCTAACAAGAATTGCAATATTTATCCCAAAGTTCTGGAACAAAATTAACCAGAAAAAGGAATAACGAAAAGAAAAACTAACCAACAAGAGAGAGGGAAACATCAATACCTCATCCATCCCAAAACTCACCACCTTCTCCTCCAAAGATGCAACATTAATAACATTGCACTTGCTAAGCAATGCAATACCAGAGATGGTAGACATGGGCATCACCACCAAATTATCCATCACCATATATGTTACCACACCTTTAACAAAGCCTCCCTCATTGGATAAACCAGTATTGGCAACCTTTGTTGGCACGAATGTTAGCTCAGTCGACATAGGATAGAAGCATATTGGACAAGTAGCTTTTGGGTCAGAGGTGAAGTACCTGTAAATTCAAAAAAAAAATTTTGAAACAAGAAAATGATGTTGTTAGTAAGTAATATAAAATTCTAAAGTCAAAAAGAATTGAATCTCAAGCAAAGTCCTCAACATATAGGATATGTAGGATCCGAATACCGTGCCGTCCGCAGCAAAATAGAAAATATCTATGAGATAAAAAATAACTCTGAGATTAAAAGCGATTTGATAGATATCATAATATGATTTAATTAACAAACAAGTGGTATTTATAATGATGTTCAAGTGTCTTTAAGACACAGCGGGACAAAACAAACCAAATACCGCGACAAAAGAGAACCAGTATAATTGTGAGATTTTCTCAATCTCAAGTGCAAAGGGTAAACATCAAATAAATACATCCGAGATTTTCTCAATCTCAAGAATATAAGAGAAACGGAACTTGCATGTGAATAAAAAAGCCACCAGTAAGTGTTCCACAGGCAAAAAAGAATATTAACAAAAAAAAAAAGGCTTGACAGATGCAGTAGAACCTTGTGAGCGAAGAATGAAAGAACAGTAGTTTCCTCGTAAACTTCTTTTAGCCAATTGTTACAGTGTGATTGGTTTTGATGGGTGATGGAAAATCAAGAATCGAGGATTGAAAATGAGACTTAATTGATGGACTTCATGATCATAGATTCTCTTTAGACAACAACCAATTTGTAGGGAGAGAGAAAAATTCCAGACATTAGGAAAGCAACTTCGTGTTGCCTAAATGGTATTCTGAGCGGGAGACGTGGGGTAGCGTCTCCTTGGCCTAAAATACGAGAATGCTATGTACAACTAATCGTGGAGAAGGGCAATTAAGTTGGGTTGTGTCCCTTCGCCCTTCAGGTACTGCTTGTACCAAAAAATGACCAACAATGAGAGATGACCATGAGGGAGGACAACACAAGATTGTCACAAAATCAAGAGGAGCTCCACAAAATTAGCTCATGGAATTTCATTGCGACACAAACATGGGTTGAAGGGAGGTAGTGGGCACGTGATCACCTTCACATTCTTTTTTCTTTTTTTTTCTTTTGTGTGTGTGTGTGTGTGATAGGGCGATCAGGATGAGGAGTGTCTGGGGTCGCGTACGCTTACACGCACTTCGACTAGTCCCCTCTCCAATCCGATCAAAGGCAAACCATCCAAAACGAGAAATCACAAAAAATTATTTTCTTGGGGATACCTTGAGGTATATCACCAAGAGCCAATTAGTTACTGACAAACCCAAAGGGATCTTTACTGGGTCGGGTCTAGAAGAGATCACAAACGGCTCATTTATTTCCAGCCCTAAAAAAATGTACTCTAAGAAAGCTTTCGTTCCAAAACAGTTAATGCATCCTTAATCTTCAAATTGCACACACATCACAACACGAGCTGCAGGGGAGAAACCCGCGATACATAAATGCGCAAGGAAATCAGGAAAAAAAAAATCACATTAGTTAGACCTGTGACAGTTTCCAGTCAACTTTGCACACTTGTACACCTTCTTAACCGCCGGCGCGGGGGCATCGACATCGTCGCCGGTGAGAAGAAGGGAAGCCTCCGTCGAACAGACCACCGCCTTTGGCTTCAACAAAACCTCCTTGCTCTGGTTGGGCTGCATGTAGGTATCGCTCAGATGTTCGACGCTTTCGTAGAGGTTTCCCAGGCAGCCGACCATTCTGTTGGCGTTGAGGAGGCGGACTACGGTGCCGACGGGGAGAGAGAGGAGGGTGAAGAGGAAGTCGACGAAGTCTTTTCCGGCCTCGGCAAAGAGGACCCTGTTCTTCTTCGTGTCGATTAGTAGCTTCAGGGTTACTTCTTTGGAGGAGGATGCCATGGGTGAGTTGAGCGAGTTAATCGATCACTAGTGCTTTTTTAAATTTACAGGGTTCCGGGCGAAGGAGGGCCTTTTTATAGGGTTTTAGAGGGTTCTGGCGATAAGAAAGAAATGTGGATATGTTAACTTAAATGGGAAAAATTCAAAATACCCTCCAACCTATACACCTAAATTCAATTAGACTTCTAACCTTTTAAAAACTTCAATTTTACTCCCAACGTTATATTCTGTTAATCAAAATGCCCCCTTCCGTCCGAATTACTAACGGATTCCGTTAAAAGCTCAGTTAAATAGTGTCCCGATGGAATTTCGATGATCCGAACCGTTCAATGTGTTCAAAACGTAATTTTAAGGGTACTCGTGAGAAATCAGCAAAAAAAATGATCGGGAATGGCTTCATCTGAACAGTTTTTTATTGAACCATTCAATAAAAAACTGTTCAAATGAAGCCCTTCCGATCATTTTTTTTACTGATTTTTTCGCGGGTACCCTTAAAATCACATTGAGCGGCTCGGATCATCGAAATTCGATCGGAAAAGGGGAGGTACAGACCGAAGCAAAATCCGGACGTCCGTACTTGAATAAAATCCGGATCGATCCACACCTCCCCTTTTCCAATCGAATTTTGATGATCCGAGCCGCTCAATGTGTTTAAAACGTGATTTTAAGGGTACCTGCAAGAAATCAACAAAAAAAACTGTTCAGATGAAGCCCTTCCCAGTCATTTTTTTTGTTGATTTCTTGCAAGTACCCTTAAAATCACATTTTAAACACATTGAGCGGCTCGGATCATCGAAATTATATCAGAATATTATTTAACGGAGCCGTTAACGGAATCCGTTAGTAATTTAGACGGAAGGGGGCATTTTGATTAACGGAATATAACGTTGGGAGTAAAATTGAAGTTTTTAAAAGGTTGGGAGTCTAATTGAATTTGGATGTATAGGTTGGAGGGTATTTTGAATTTTTCCCTAACTTAAATAGAAAAATTCAAAATGCTATGAAGAATTATGGTCATTTGTGTCCGGATGTTTGTATACAAAATCTGGCACGAATTTTATCATTTCAAAGGGTTCGCCCTAGTACTTGTGAGAAAATCAATAAGTGTTCATATATGAGGCCACTCGTTTCATTTTTATGGAGGTCAAACATTTCTAATCTTGAAGTTATAGGGATTTAGGGATTATATCCGGGCGTTATCTTTAAGACCCTGAAATTAATCTAGGTGTATGCAAGCTTGTTCGGGCATTCGGATATAATAAAATGATTTCCACCCATTCCTTTCTCAATAATACTCCCTCTGTCCTTAGGGGGTGTTCTTTTGGGTTGTTCTTTTAAATAAGCCACTTTGGCTTATTGTTAATTTTTTGATTATTATTGCATCCTTACGATAAGAAGAATCTAAAAATTAAAAAATTTTGACCGAAATCCAATTTTTTTAATAAAGATGAAAAATTTGGCTTATTGGCTTATTTTTGTCTTTTTGTGCCTTTTTTTGGCTCATTTTTGGCGAAAAAGCCATTGGCTTTTTTAGAAGAACAACCCAAAAAGTGGCTTATTTTTTGTCCTTATTCAAATTTTTTTTCGTATCACTTGACTTATTCTCAATTTTTTGGAGATTATTGCATCTTCACGACACGAGGAATCTAAAAAGTAAAATTTTTTGACCGAAATCCAATTTTTTTTTGAATAAAGACGAATAAATTGGCTTATTGACTTATTTTCGTCTTTATGTGGCTTTATTTGGCTTATTTTTGGCGGAAAAGCCATTGGCTTATTTAAAAGAACACCCCTAATTGTTCTTTTCGAGAGTTCGTGTCACTTTTTAATGGATTATAATTTGTAATTTATAATATTTTATGTGATTTCAAATATATTGTATTATGAAACTAATCGAGATCTATCAAATAAAATCTATATTCGATAGGAAATTTTTTACAAATTAAAAGATTCTATAACTCATTTTTTAACTGGTTAAAATAAAACTAGAAACAATTAAATTGGGACGGAGGAAATAGTTCAAAGGGGAAGTGATATATCCAGGCCACAACCATTTTAGTAATATGAAACCATTTGCGGCTGATAAAAGCTGCATGGTTTGGCGTGGATACGCCGAAGATTAGTAGTTATAGCGCATCCGGTTCGGATCCGGGGGCTCTGCTGCCCGGGGGGCGCAGTAGCCCCTACCCACTCCAAAAAACGCCGCCGTTTTACTTTTAAAAAAAAACATAACCACCAATTTGCAATCCTAATGAACAGAAATATGATTATGAGAGCTTTAAAGACAAAATTTGATTATGTTTCTTTAGAATAATATGATCAGAATAATAAGATCTTCACACCCATTCAAACGGATTAAAAATTGAAGCACTTAATTTTTTAACTATATTTTTTAATATTTAATATATAAACAGTACAAAAAAATTAAGTGCTCGAATTTTCCCACTGTTTGAATCGGTGTAAAGATCTTGTTATATATTATCAGAATAACAAGATCTTTACACCGATTCAAACAGTGGAAAAATTCGAGCACTTAATTTTTTTGTACTGTTTATATATTAAAAAATATAGTTAAAAAATTAAGTGCTTCAATTTTTAATCCGTTTGAATGGGTGTGAAGATCTTATTATTCTGATCATATTATTCTAAAGAAACATAATCAAATTTTGTCTCTAAGGCTCTCATAATCATATTTCTGTTCATTAGGATTGCAAATTGGTGGTTATGTTTTTTTTTTTAAAGTAAAACGGCGGCGTTTTTTGGAGTGGGTAGGGGCTACTGCGCCCCCCGGGCAGCAGAGCCCCCGGATCCATCCGGTTCTGTATCTTGTCAATCAGGTTTTTAAATGAGGGTTTATACGAAATAATCATTTTTTAGTAAAAAAATATTGTGAAACTAACAAATGCAAAACAAAACTCATTTCATTTTTGGCTAACAGTGGAGAGAGATGTTAGGACCGTGAGAGACACCATGCACACAAACCACGCAGTGATTTCAGAGAAAAACTCTCTTTGATTATATATTTACACAATATACAATAAAGATGAAAAAACTCTCCGGGAAACACACGCTGGTTCCTCTCCGGGAGGCCACAACTCGGCCCCCAACGCTCGCCTCATCCTCTCCCTCACATTATGTCACACACTAACTCTAATAGGGTTTACAACTATATATAAGAGACTCTAAGGGTAAATACGCTCAACACCCAATACTAAGGGTGTTATACAAAATAACCCCACCACTATGGGTGGACCCCAACAATCACCCCCTCCACCCAGAGTGGATAATCATTGCATCCGTCCAGCCTCTCTAACAAAGCGCCTGTGTCACTCCAAGTCTAGCTGCCAGCACCCCCTCAATGAAGTACTCCTGCCTGACTGAATGTCTCTTTGCAATACTAAATCTTCCGAGGCTAAACCCGCAGCACTGTCCGGCTGCAATACCGACATCTCCGCCGATATTAAGCACCCCCTCAATAGAGTGCTCACATCCTCGCAGGACACGATCCATGACTCCATCTCTCCTACTTATGCGGCCGCACATCCTAGAGAGAATCCAGTCACAATATCCACAAAGGAAGAGATCCCAGTGATCCATTGTCTGGTCTCCATCTCAATCCCTTTGTTCGGAGCTTCCGTGAACATCTCCCAAACAACTAGTTGCCCTCCGTCTGCAGACTATTCCACACACAATCTGATTTGGTAACCGACACTCCTGTACATCTCAGGTCATGACTCCTCGTACTCCAGTGCCCTTTCTGTGTGTCTCCACAACTGTTGCTTCGCCTGTTCACTATCACAAAAACTCATACTGCTTGTCTAGTACCAAACATCAGCTCCATTAGTCTGTACTCTCCACAAGCATGTATCGATTGCCTATCATCATCCTCATGCAGCCCAAATCACAGCTGCAACTTCCGTTGATAGGTCTTCATCACATCCGCCACTCCTAGAGCCTCCTGCCACTCTCTGTCATCTCATCTCGGGTCTTCTCCTGCCACTTGGTCCATACTCGTTCCATTCCCAGCTTTTTCCCAGTGTCCCCTGACCTTCTCAAGATCACCACGAACTGTCGCCCTAAACAAGCGTCTGTTATCACTTCCAAATCAGCATCCCCAGACCCGATCGAGTGTCTCCTTGCTTGCTAGGTCTCCTGTGACTGATCGCCTTACTAGAAATAAGCATCCGAACAACCCGAATAACCTCCAAACATCTAATTCTTGCTCAACTAAACATTAGCCTCAGCCTAGGAGACATCTGATTCTTGCTCAACTAACCATTAGCCTCAGCCTAGGAGCCTCCAATCAGAAAATAGAATGCACGGTTTGATCCGGAACGTCGAGATAGTCGAAATCGACTACTCACTCGTGAAAAACAGAGTCTGAACGGCTCCGAAATTGCAAATAACCAAATCTGGAATATTCCCGGAATATTCCTCTTTGACCGTGCAGTTTGACCGTTGACTGTTGACAGCCACGTCATCGTTGACCTGATGACGTGGCACCCAAAACGGGTCCCCTCTGATGACATGGTAGATGATATGGCGCCACGTGTCTGCTGACTCATCGCCACATGTCGATGATGTGGCGTCCTCCTGGGCTGCTGATGTGGCGCGCTCCAAATGGCCCCGCAACACTGAATGATTTCCCCGGCAGCTTTTTCCAATCGACTGACCGCTTCACGTGCTGCCGCCCTTTTTTTTTTTTTTTTTTTCAGATAACACCAGGTACGAGGATGACACAGCGGAAATAACAAAGAGATTAGTTGCGTACTAATCAAACGAATGATAGGTACTCGTAGCCACGAGCAGTTCTTGAATCCTCAAGAGAAAAAGACAAAGTCTGAATATTATTGATAAAAAGCTTTAAAAGATTAATAATTGAATAGGTTACAGCCCTTTTTATAAGAACATAACCCTAGAAATCCTACAGTAAAAGAAATAATAAATCATGCCAAAACAAGCGGCATTAAATAAAGATATTTCCTAATCAATTAAATTAAAATCCTAATTCTTGTAGACCAAGAATCCTAATAAAGGTAGAAATTAAAATCAAACTGAATATGGAAAGTTAATAATTCTAACCTTATTGAAAATATTCCTAGCCAAAATTTTATTTTAAAACAATAAAAATAAAATACAAAAACTCTCCGTTTTTGTCCTACATCAGTCTCCTTTTCTTCAAAAGAACTCGCCCTCGAGTTCTCATTAGAAACTTGCCATCTGCCATTCCAAAGAAATAAATATTTGGAATACTTCAACTTCTCGCTCATCTTCCAATAATAGTACACTCGCCAAGATAGTTTTTCTACACACTTCAATTGATTGACAATCTCCACGATACGAGAATTGAGTGAAAACTCAAATTGCTCCAACCCAAGAAAATCAACAATTTGAACTTCATTCTGAAATTGCAGTTTCTCTTGACTTTGATCCATTTTAAAATTGGTTGGTAGATCAAGCACACATGATGTCGCATGAAGAGCATTGGTATTATCTTCATCACTAGGACAAGTAATACCTCCATGTGTTTCACAAAGTTCAATATTGATGGTGGTATTAACGTGTTGAGAAATTATATGCACCAATTCATGACTTTCCTCTCCCTTCGGTTCTTGTACTTGGAACGATATTGTGATATTTTCATCCTCGCATACAATTACCTCATTGGTTGCACCTCCATCTAGATCAAACTGTTGTTCAAGCATATTGGCACTCGGACATTCCTCCTCACCACCAGCTTCTTCATCTCCAGCTACTTCTTCGTCACCAAGTTCAAGCCGATCTCCTTCCTCTTCTGCGACCTCATATCCATCATAATAATTGTGAAACGATTGAATGGAACTTGAAGGAACTTGATTCTTTTTTTGACCACCGGTGCTTAACTGACTCGTTGGCATGTTTCTTGAATAATTTGTATCAGCAATAACATGGCTGTATTGCAAATCAAAATTATCTAGAAACATTTGTTTTGACTCAAGTTTTCTCCAATATTCTTGATACAACTCCTGTCCACGATTTGATTGAAAAAATCTATCACTCATCAATTGTCTCATCCTGGGCCATGTCCTAATGGGTTGTTTATATTGTCGCAATCTATTAGACTGCAATCGTTCCCACCACGTAGAAACATAGCCATATAATTTACGAGCCGCATATTTGACCTCCTTCTCTTCAGGAATATCCGTGTAGAACTCAAAGAATTTATCTACTTTACGAAACCAATAAATAAAATTCTCAGGATGGCAATACCCATGAAAAGTAGGAATTATTGGTTCTACCTGAAAAGTTAAAAAGTTGTCATCTGTGCGATAAAATCCCCCAGACCTTGAATGTCGCTTCGTTGACTGATATCCATAATAATCCTCAGGTAACTCGTCTTCAGATTCATCATCACTGTCAAGTTGATAATAAGAATATCCTCCGGAGACGTTTTGATTAATAGGTTGGTTGCGGGCAAATCCCTCAACGCGGTTCCTATCAACTTTGTGTTTAACAGGTTGACCATGGGCAAATCCCTTGGCGCGAGTCCTGTCAAATCCTTCCCTACGATCATCGTCAATAGGGTTTGTGTATCTTCCACGGACGAATGCCATCGAACCAAGAAAAAGCGTGGCTCTGATACCACTTGACGCAGCGGAAATAACAAAGAGATTAGTTGCGTACTAATCAAACGAATGATAGGTACTCGTAGCCACGAGCAGTTCTTGAATCCTCAAGAGAAAAAGACAAAGTCTGAATATTATTGATAAAAAGCTTTAAAAGATTAATAATTGAATAGGTTACAGCCCTTTTTATAAGAACCTAACCCTAGAAATCCTACAGTAAAAGAAATAATAAATCATGCCAAAACAAGCGGCATTAAATAAAGATATTTCCTAATCAATTAAATTAAAATCCTAATTCTTGTAGACCAAGAATCCTAATAAAGGTAGAAATTAAAATCAAACTGAATATGGAAAGTTAATAATTCTAACCTTATTGAAAATATTCCTAGCCAAAATCTTATTCTAAAACAATAAAAATAAAATACAAAAACTCTCCGTTTTTGTCCTACATCAGAGGAAAAAAGGGAAAAAACGTTTTGATCAGCGCGTACACCACATGCGCGCGACTAGATCTAATGCGCCCGCCACGCGCAAACCTTTTACCGGCGCGTGAGGCATCATCCAGCCACCAACGGCGACTTTCCAAGCACCCCCGAGATCGTCTCTCCAAGAATAATCTAACCCTGTGCTCAAAACTTCAATCCAAGGAACTACGAGTACGGGCTTTTTAAAAACGTACTCGCCGCCATTCCGCCTCGCGCCTCTGCCTTTCGAACGGCGATTGTCGCCACGTCCGAGCTCCTCCTGCGACGTGCTACCCCAATCCGTGATCGTCTCTTCGAGATGAACACAACCCAGTGCTCAGAACTTGTCTTCGACTATCCACGACCTTGGGCTTTTCAAAACAGCCTCTCTGTCCGTCGCCGACTCCGCCCGCTGCGATCGAATGGCCCGTGCGACCTCCTAGGGTGACAAAACACGAGGTTTGTGAGCAAACATTTTTTTTAGAAATCGAACCCGTGGCTTTTCCGGTGACCCTCTTCTTCAACCCCACTCTGATACCAATTGTTAGGACTATGAGAGACACCATGCACACAAACCACGCAGTGATTTCAGAGAAAAACTCCATTTGATTATATATTTACACAATATACAATAAAGATGAAAAAACTCTTCGGGAACCACACGCTGGTTCCTCTCTGGGAGGCCACAGCTCGGCCCCCAACGCTCGCCTCACCCTCTCCCTCACATTATGTCACACACTAACCCTAATAGGGTTTACAACTATATATAAGAGATCCAAGAGTAAATACGCTCGACACCCAATACTAAGGGTGTTATACAAAATAACCCCACCACTATGGGTGGACCCCAACAAGAGAAATTAAGGTAATAATTGGATATATCAGTAATGAGTAAAGGTAGATAGAAAAAGAAATAAGAATAATGATTGAAGAGTTAATAGAGAAATGAGAGTAATGATTTCAAGTAGGGATAATAAATATTTTTCGAGTTAAATTTTTTTCCAAAATATCATCCAAACAAGACACGAGTTAAAAATAAAAAACTAAAAAGTAAACTCTCAAACACCTATCGCTACACCAAAATTTATTTTGTCCAAAAAATATCCCTCTCAAATACTACGTACTACTGTATTTTTTGAACTTGAAGATAAAGATGGGTGTCCTTTCGTATCAGACACGCATCATTTGAAAATCTGATTGACAATATACTGGAAAGGATGCGCTATAAATGCTTATCTTTTGCATTGATCTTCGGTGTACGGAACCACGGCGAACCATGCAGCCTGATCGAGAAGTTTTTGGGTGACGGCTGGTATCACATGCGTGATATTCCGTCGGTAATTAATGCTGTGTTTGGATTTGAATTTAAATTTTTTTTAAAAAAATAGTAGGGGTAATAAGTAGAAAGAGATAGAGAAAAAAATGTTGAAAGTAGGAAAAAACTAGGGAGAATTTTTTAAAAATGCATTTTGAGAAGTAAAGAGAACAAGGCTGATTAGTCGTTTAAACGTATTTTAAACGGTCTGAATTTTAAAGAGAGAGAAAAAAGAGGAGAAAGAGTTGTTGGGTGAGGGTAAAGAAAGGGAATAAATCCAGACCATTGGTCCAAAACACATTTGTACAACTAAAATCATCAACGAATACCGCTGTGTGGTGCCTGCTCGGCATCTAAAAATTTCTCGGCTTGATCAGCCTCAAATCAAAGATACTTGTATGGATTCAGATGGTTGTGGTAGATGTCACTTCCTCTTTTATTATTGAGAGATGATTGGAATGGGGGAATGTTATTGAAATGATAAATTTTGACCATGTTCGTTTTATGTTTAGAAAGAGGTTTTTGAAAATAACGAGTAAAGAGAGATATAAAAAGAAAATTTATTAAAAACTGTGAGTATAAATTTTGGATACCCAAAACGACAAGCGTGGCAAATTTGTACTACCTCCGTTTCAATTTATTTGTCTCAGTTCTATTCTAACCGGATAAAAAAATTAGTTATATTTTTAAATTGGTAATGAATTTTATATCCAATATGGATCTTGTTTGATAGATCTCGAATTGTTCTATAATACAATGTTTTCAAAATCACCTAAAACATTATAAATTACAAGATATAATCAATTGAAAAGTGACACGAACTTCTAAAAGTAACAATTAAATTGGGACGGAGGGAGTATACAAACATCCCGACGCAGATGAATTCGAAACCATTCAACTAATGCCCGTGTCCGCGTGCTTCTCAAAAGAACCACTTTTTTGTGACTCCTTATCATTACTAGTCGCTTCTTCTCTTTCTTTTTTTCCCCTTTCCGGTTTCAGCAGCTTTGAAATGCCCACAATCATCCGCTGCTAATTAGTAGTAGTAATTATTGCTCCCCCGTCCCCGATCTTCGGTCAATTTTGGGAGTTCCGTATAATTTTTAAATTGAGTATATCTTGTAATTTATAATTTTTTAAATAATTTTAAAAACATTATTTAAAAGAGCTCACTAAAATCTACGAAATATTAAATAACATTTATATTGCATATAAATAGTATCATCAATTAAAAATTATAATTTAGTTTTTATTCGGTTAAAATATGGCAAAAGACAAAAGAATGAAACAGAGAGTAGAAATTTGAAACTTTTGAGTGTTCACAGTACCGTAGCGGACTATGGACCAAGCCGAGGTGATTCACACAAGTTCGAAACGAAAAACGCAGATTGAGGGGAATGTGATTAATTTTATAAGTTCGAAATCCAAATCTCCCCTGCGTCCTCAAACAAGTTAAATGTCATTTGTCTTCCGAATCTCATCTTTGCCTGTAACGGGAGAATTAGACGGCACAGCCACACCATAAAGAAAACATGACAACTAATTATCTATCGAGATTAAATTCTTTTCATTGGGAGTCGAAAAACTCTACATTCTCACCACCACCTTATTAGGTCATACCGTATATTTATTGTTGAACGGAACCATTCATCTTGTAGACTACACATAGTAGTGTATCAATTCAAAATATAAATTTGATTGGACATCGTTAGAAGTATCAAAAATTGAATTTTACTTTGTAAAAGGAATAGTTTATCTTTATTATTATTGACATAAATTAGATCATCCTTTTATAAACCAAAATTCAAATGTTGATATCTATCGACTTTCAATCAAGCTGATTTTTGAATGACAATACTATATTGCGAGTTTTAAAATATGAACTGTTCAGATCACAACAATAGACACTCGGTGGGGCCCATAATAGACAGTGATGAAAAAGTGAGGTTTTACACCGACAGTGGATATAATTTATTCTTCTAATGAAACCATAGAAGAACAAAACAATTGATTACTAGTGGCATTGGACCCTAAAAGACTGATCTGATCGAACTTAAATGAGTGAGATTTGTTACGGGAATTTAAAGGCCGCTGATTTTGCGACTCTCATTTTTGTTAACGCCTCTCTCCTGCAAGTATATTTTTTGCAGCAGGGGAGTGGCAAAATCATTTCTCAATTTAAACTCTACTGATCCAATCTTCAACTCTATTATGAAACCAAATCATTTGACATGTCGATAAAGTACCGTTTCGTTAAATCATGATCGAATCCACAATAGCAGCAGAACCACAAAAGCTCTCTAATGACACATCATTACTGGAAACCACATAATTAAGTTTGCAAAAACATGCAAAATTCTAAACCACCGTAAGATTCTTCAAAAGAAAATAGCATGCACGCATTGTCAATCAGTGACGGTAGGACTATCCATCAGTCCTTAGGCCCCTGCGTTTCGTATCGAGGAACACACTTGTAAGAATTGTCTTCGAGTGCAAACTTGCTTTCAATAGCTTCAAGCCCTAAAGAAACAATAACGAAAGAAAACTATCCCATGTAATTAGTGTGGATAATCAAGAACTAACCAAAACAAACAACTATTCAATTACAACTAATTGGAGTATCACTGTATAATTTATTTGCGTACCTCAGGCATCCCAAAATGAACAACCCTTTCCTCAAGTGCTCCCACATCTTTCACATTAAATTTGTTCAGAAGGGTAATCGCTGAAATGCTAGACATTGGGGTCACCACCAAATCATCCATCACCATATAAGTCACCACTCCTTTCACGAATCCTCCCTCCCCTGCTTCTAATTTCACTTCCTTCATCCCCTCCCGAGTAACATAAGCCATCTCCTTAGACAAGCGGATGTTGCAACGGGGGCAAGTAGCATCGCGAACATCACTAACATACATGTGATACTGATAAGTCCCAGTGTTAAAAATATTAGGGCACACGAAAAACTTTTTGGCTACGCTGTTGGAGTCGTCGTTGAGCAAAAACAAAGGATTGACGTCTGAAGAATTACCAATTGGTGGCTTGGGATTCAAGAGGGATAGTTTGGTTGTGTCGGGCTGGAAGTAGGTTTCGTTAAGATTTTCGATGCTTTCGTAAAGGTTGCCCAAGGTCCCGACCATAGTTTGCGTTGTGAGGAGCTTGACCACGGTTCCAACGGGCAAACGGAGAAGGTTGAACAGGAAATCGACGAAGTCTTTCCCTGCTTCGGCGAAGAGGACTCTTTTGGACTCGGTATCGATTAGGAGTTTCAGGGTCACCTTGGCTTTAGAGGATGCCATGGCGGTTGCTCTCTCGTTATGTGCCTTACACGTACATCTATTGTATATATAGAGACCTATACGCAGATAGAGTTTAATTGGGGTGATTAACACATTTATATCCCACTTTGACTTACCAACCCACATGACGGTCCATCTTCGATATTCAAGAACACACACACACACTCTCTCTCTCTCTCTCTCTCTCTCTCTCTCTCTCTCTCTCTCTCTCTCTCTGTGTGTGTGTGTGTGTGGCTTGTTATATGGAGAATTGGAACAGACAGAGAACCATTTTTTGCATGCCTATGAAATTGGCTTCCCAATGAGATTTCTTCGGAGAATTCTCAAATAGGAGGAGTACACTGATATGGATGAAAAGAGCAGAATTGAATCCGGATCAGGGCTGTTTGGTAGGCGCGAATTGTGCTCGGCTTGGTCGAGCGCGTGTTTTCCATTCCCACCATAAGCAACTTGAACTTGATCCACGGAACAACAGCCACCACTCACCGTCTCCCCACCATGGCTCCCATAACCAACCTCCACTCCAGGAACTGTAGTCTGTAGGGCAGCCGATCTGGCCATCCAGTTTGATCCGAGTCATCTATTGTTCGGATTAAAATTTGAACTGTCAATTTCCGAAATGGATGGCAGGATCGGCCGCCCTATAGGATCTCTGGTTGAACAGACAAAAACTTGTAACCTCCTTCATGACTAGAAACATAGTTTGGGCAATCCACCAGATACCCTCATCAATAAAAGAAAACAAAGGGTCAGGTACCTACCATAATATTATGGATCATCAAGATAAGTCTAGAAAATTTTAAGTGGGATACCGTTGTTGACTTATGGGAGGATGTGTTTTTGGTTTTTGAATTTAGAGAGGAGAAGTAAGAAGTAGGAGGATATGAACTTTTTGACTTCTCATTTTTTTAGTATTTTCATTGTGGTTAACAAAAAAACGTACAGAATGTATTATGCACATATCTCTCAAATACTCTACCATATTCAAAACACATTCTGACCAAAACACAAAAAGCCAATAACCAAAATGCAAAAAGCCAAAAAGTATGGTAACCAAACACAACCCAAGCAGAAAGAAAGGAAAAACTGAAATTAGTAACCCATAAAAAATCTATCAAGACTGGTACTTTTATTCTAGTAGAAACCAGAATGGCTTTAAATCGTTAATGTTAAAGGTGGAGTTTCCACCAAGTTTTTTCCCAAAAAAAAATTAGGCCATTTTACCATCTCGTTCATAGTAATCAATAAGTTTTAGCATTTTATCATGTTGTTAACAGTAACTAACAACTTCTTTATCAATAATTTTTCACTTACACACCTATTTACAATTTATTGGTGAGTGGAAACAACTTAACATTTCTTAACAACTTTTTAGTTAGTGGAAACAGTTAGCAACTTGTAAGCAGTAAATTCTTTCTCAAAACTTATTCCCTATTGGAAACGCCCCCTAAGTTATGATGAAAGGATTGGGAAAAGAGAAACTTTATCTATTCTGGATCATCAGTGTTTTGGACGGCTGAGATTGAGCACCGTGAATAAGTTTTTTTGTATGTTCATGTACATAGCATTGTCCAAATGCCTGTTAAGCACTAGCAGAGTATTACATATATATATATACATATATATATATATACATATACATACACACGCACACATCCACACATCGCGCCAACAAACGCTTGCAATTGGAGTTCCCAACGAGCTCAAATCCTCCGTACCAAATTTGACTTTGTTAACATACTGAAGATCGACGAAGGACTTCATGAGGTTATAATATTGATATCATGAGGCACATAATTAGCATCCTCTTCTTCTCCCTCCGAAAAGTAAGTTGCACCATATTGCTCCTCCAACTTCGCGACAAAGTAATCAACCCTCCTCCGAATCCTCTTCTGCTCTTTTATGATATTCTTCTGCTCTTTTAAGATATTATCTTGGCCGCAGAAGGTAATGTTGAAACATTCCTCAACCCTTTCATAAAACTCTTTGGACTTAGGCTCGGAAGAAGCAACGGCTTCATTTGGAGGAGGTTCAGACATGGCTTTGCTCGTGCTCGGCGAGGCGGCATCCGTGGTAGGCCCTGTTTCGCCGACCGTGACAGGATCACGGGGAATGGAACTTGAAGCATCGATTGTCTTCATGCCTCCAAGGAAGACAGTTGTTAACACCATTTTTGAATGCAAAGTCGCCTTTAACAGCTTCAAACCCTAAAAAAGAAGGGCATATATGTTCAATGTCTTTACTACTATGTACGTCACTCATAAGAATTATGTGCAAATTCTCTGCATACAATTACCCAAATGCATATATGGCAATAACAACTTTTCCCTTATTTTGAACTACAATGACGTGCGATCCATGTTCTAACAAGAATTGCAATATTTGAATCCGGAAGTCCTGGAACGAGATTAACCAGAAAAAGGAATAACAAAAAGGAAAACTAAGCAACAAGAAAGGGGGAAACATCAATACCTCATCCATCCCAAAAGTCACCACCTTCTCCTCCAAATATTGAACATTTGTAACATTGAACTTGCTAAGCAATGCAATACCAGAGATTGTAGACATGGGCATCACCACCAAATCATCCATCACCATATATGTTATGAGACCTTTAACGTAGCCTCCCTCACCGGATAAACCAGTACTGGCAATCTTTGGTGACACGAATGTTACCTCGGTCGACATAGTACGCGAGCAATATGGACAAGTAAGTTTTGGGTCATTGGTGACGGATCTGTAAATCAGGTTAAAAAAAAATTGAAACAAGAGAACGATTTTGTTAGTAAGTAACGTAAAATTCTAATGTCAAGATGAATTGAAATATCTCAACATATAGGAAATGTAGGGTTCGAATTCCATGCCATCCCCCGCAAAATAAAAAATATCTATGAGATCAAAATTAACTCAAAGATTAAAAGCGATTCGATACATATCATTATATGATTTAATCAACAAAAAAGTGGTATTTACAATGATGTTCAAGATTGTCAAGACGAGCACCACAAAAATAAGCTCATGGAATTTCTTTACTACACAAACATGGGTTGAATGGAGGTAGTGGGCACGTGATCACCTACACATTTTTTGTTTTAGGTGTGTTTGTGTGAGATATGGCGATCAGGAGGATTGTCAGGGGTCGCTTACACGCACCTCGAGGTCCTTGACTAATTTCCTCTCCAATCCGGTCAAAGGCTAATCATTCACGATGGGATTAGAGAATTTACAAGAAATTACTTTTTTGAGGTATTTCCTGAGAGCCGATTTGTTTAATAGACATACCAAATTAACTAGAATGGATCTTTGCTTTACTGAGTCAGGTCTCGAAGAGTTCCCGAATGACTTAGTTCATTCCTAGCCCTAAAAATAGGTACCCTAAGCAAGCTTTCTTTTGAAAACAGTTAATGAATCCTTAATATTAAAATTGCATACACATCACAACTCGAGTAGCAGAGGAGAAATCCGCAATACATGATTGTGTAATGAAATCAGAAAAAACAAAATCATATTAGTTATAAGGGAGTTTTTTTTTACACTTTTTTTTTAATATATTCACACTCCCTTTTTTGTCTTTTAACAAAAATAAAAAATACATGCACTTTAACACTAAAAAAACAAAAAAGTGAGTTTTGATATAAAAAAAAGAGTTGGAAAATCAATTCCCAAGTTATACCTATGACAGTTTCCACACTTGTACATCTTGTTAACCGCCGGCGCGGGAGCATCGTCGTCGGTGAGAAGAAGGGAAGTCTCCGTCGAACGGACCGCCACCTTGGGTTTCAACAGAACCTCCTTGCTCTGGTTGGGCTGCATGTAGGTATCGCTCAGGTTTTCGACGCTGTCGTAGAGGATTCCTAGGCTGCCGACCATGCTTTTGGCGGTGAGGAGGCGGACGACGGTGCCAGCAGGAAGAGAGAGGAGGGTGAAGAGGAAGTCGACGAAGTCTTTTCCCGCCTCGGCGAAGAGGACCCTGTTGTTCTTTGTGTCGACTAGTAGTTTCAGGGTTATCACTTCTTTGGAGGAGGAGGAGGAGGCGGCTGCCATGGGTGAGTTGAGTCAGTACTAGTGCTTTTTCATAGGGTTTTGGAGATGAATGTGGGATTATACAAACACAAACTAGCTAGGGAAACGAAGTAGGAAATTAGAATAAGGATGTTAGAAAGATCGAAATGCGAACACTTGAGTTTATTACTCCCTTAATTGGCTTCTCCTTTTGTAGGTATAAGGAGAAGCTAGCATTTGGCATGGGTTCGAGTCTAGACGAACATAATCGTAACTTTCTACTTTGGACAAGAATATCTTCCTACTATAGACAAGATTAAGCATATCTTACAGCATTGGTCAAGCATATATTAAAACTTGCAGCCTCCTTCATGAACATAGTTTGGGCAAACCACCAGATACCCTCATCATCAATCAACAAAAAAAGATGGTACGGTACATCGAAAAAACAACCAAATTCTAAACCACCACAAGACCCTTGAACGAATCAAAGTCTAACGCGCGCACATTGTTTCCTCAGCTGTAGTAGGATCGAGTATGCATCAATCCTCAGCCCCTGTGTTTCCGAGGAAGACGCTTGTTAAAACCGTCTTCGACTGCAAACTTGCTTTCAACAGCTTCAAGCCCTAAAGAACCAAATAAGAAAGGGTCAGAAATTAACATCGCTAACTCTAAAACATGGTTAAAAGAACAGTGTGAGATTAATTGAATACCTCAGGCATTCCCATGTCAACAATCCTTTCCTCAAGGGCACCAACTTCCTTAACATTAAATTTGTTAAGCAAAGTAGTAACACTAGAAACAGCAACATAGGAGTCACCACCAAATCATCCATCACCATATAAGTCACCACTCCTTTCACAAATCGTCCCTCCCCTGCTGCTAATTCCGCTTCCTCCCCCATCCTCCGGAGCAACAAAAACCGCCTCTCTGCACATACACAAGTTGCAATTGGGGCACAAAGCTTCAGCGTCATTCGAGACGTAAGGGTAATATTGATCGTACTCATCATCTTCGCTGTCAATGTCATCGCTGTTGTTGCACACATAAAACCTTTTGGCTACACTGTCTGAAACCTCGTCTAGCAAAAGCAATGGACTAATAATATCTGAAGAACCAATTGGTACCTTGGGATTCAAGAGGCATTGCTTGCTTGTGTTGGGTTGGAAGTAGGTTTCGTTAAGATTTTCAATGCTTTCGAAAAGGTTGCCCAATGTCCCTACCATAGTTTGTTTCTTGAGGACCTCAACCACGGCTCCAACGGGCAAACGGAGACGGTTGAATAAGAAATCAACAGCGTCTTTGCCGGCTTCTGCATAAAGGACTCTCTTGCCATTGGTGTCAATGAGGAGTTTTAGGCTCACCTTGGTTTTGGAAGAGGTTGCCATTGCGATGGTTATTGCTCTCCTCTTTTTCGGTGCACGACGGTTTCGCCTTTTCTATTTTCTCGGCGTACCAACGATTAACATCAAAGCGATGAGCTATGTTAAACAGACGAGATTTGAACAAAATCAACCACTTGAGAGTGCACTCTCTCTCGAGCTATATAGAAAGGGGTGGAGTGTGTGTAGTAAATGCATCTGTCTCGAGTCTCGACGAGTCAGGTGATCGATAGAGCTGCAAACCATTGGATATTTGTGAGAATCCATGCAAAGTTTTGAACTGATTTCTTTTCCAACGGTCATATTTTTGTGGATTCCCAATGTGTTATCTAATTTTTTCTTTTCTTTCCAATCGACGGAGAATTGACTGGAAAATCGTATCGTAGCTTGCTGGAATGTGGAGTGTGAAAAGTGGAGTTTGGTTTCTTGCCGTTTTTAGGACTTCTTTGGAAATGAACAATGAAGTGGGTGAAGTATGGAAGAAGATTAACAAAATGAACTTTATTACCCCTCAAAGTAGAAGAACAAACGATCAAGATGATCGTGAGAACAATTACAAGTTAACACTACTCCTAGAAAAGAAAAGATAAAGGCCTGATTGGCTTTGTTTGTGTGTCTTGAAACCGTCTTGAACTTGATTATAAATAGGGATTCTTTTGGGCTTGAATTCAAATCTTCCCTCCGAGGTAGCAGTTGAAACTCTTTCGAATTCTGGCAAAGTAACTTCCTCAACTGCTAAACGTAACCACCTCTGGAAAACCATCTTATTAATCGTGGTTAACTGCCTCTTTGATCGCGGGATGTTGGGACTTAGCTTCCTTTGACATCTGTTATTTGATCGACGGACCATATAACCAGAAAACACCCCATGTGTTGGCCACTTGATAGATAAAAACGATCCTCAAACTTTTCATAGTTTCACCATCGATTCAATTTATTTGATTCAATCTGACTTACTATGGGTGAGTCCATGTTATTCTTCATCTTTCCAATTTTACCCCTGCCATGTCCAAGCGACGGGTAAAAGCAAAATCTCAATTATGGTGCAAACACAATGTCAGTTTAATTTAGTTGGACTTCGTCAGGTTACCAGAGTACTGGTATTTCTTCTCGTTATGGGGAGAAATTTTTAGGTGCAAATAGGGCATTGCTAACGTGGTACTCGTGCAACGCATCCAAGACGGCCGGACGGGTCGTCCAAAAATGTAACCGATAGTTAAGATACAAAGGTACCGAAAGGATTTAAAAAAAAAAAAAAGAAATGAAAAGGTTGTTTCAATCCGGACTATTGGTTGCTTGGCTTGGACGGTTCAAATTCACTGCACGGGTACCACGTGGTATCGGATTTGCAACCAAAAATTTCTCCGGTATGGGTGTTACTCTGTTGAACAGGTATGGTTGAAAAGAGAGGGATTGGGTCCCTATATATATATATATATATATATATATATATTTTTTTTTGTGATCATCGATTCATCGTGAGGCCTCAAGGGCTACAAAGATCCAGAATTTGGAGCCCTCTGTTGGGAAGAAAGATCCTCAACTTTAGGGTTATTCACGAGGATTGGGTAAGGTCTTACCAAGTACAATGAACCAAAACCAGTAGAGGGTAAATAAAATTTCACGCAGGGAACAAAGATCTCCATTAAAGGAGAAAAAAATAAAAAATAAAAACGGAGAAATATACCTTAGGTTGCTGGAGCCGCCGCCTCACATTTGGCGGCTTATTCGCCGGAGGATGCACTAAACCACCCCAAAGCGTCGAGATCTCAACAGATCTGGCCCTCCTGAGGTTTGGATCGGAGCCGAGGGAAGTGGATTTCGTCCTCCATCACTGTGACCATTGGAGGTTGGACGACGGAGATTGCGAGGAGGAGAGGTGGCTGGCAAGAAGAGGGCCGCGGGGTGGTGGAAAAGATAGGGTTATCTCTCTAGAGGGTGTTGGGCTGCCTGTTTTTTGGCTTTTTGAATTGGATTCCCGCTTGCTTGTCAAACGCTGTGCAGTATTGAAAGTTGGAATTATTGAGGTTTCAGTTGGAGATTAAAACAAACCAGATGGAGTATAATTAAGTCGGTTTGTAAACTTTCCAATTCATTTGATAACATTTTTCGACCTTTTCATATGACTAGTCGTGAGAAAAACTGGGTGTCGTGTCACGGCATATGCCTTCCTTGCCTGTGACAAGCACTTGTGTTTCCATGCCTTCCAGTGACAAGCACATATCGTGTCGCGCCTTGCCAAGCCCGCTTACAAGCACAAGTTTATTTTGTCAAATTATTTGCTGTCAATCTGTCAGGCTACGGGAATTTGAACTTGAGGTTGATAACTCTACAAAACGTGGGCCAGATGTTGAAAGGGCTTATTTTGTGATTATAGAGATGGCACGTGAGTTTTCTTAATTTTCACTTTCTATGCAGTTTACACAAGTGTGTTTCCTATTGTGAAGTTATAGTAGGAGTTTTCCTATTTGCACACATCCAATAGCGTAAAGGAGATGTTGCACACCAATGGCCACAATATCAAGGATCATGTCTTTTATTACTTTTATTTTATGTGTGTTTTTTTCTCTCCCTTTTCAGCTGTTACGTATATAGACTCAAGTGCTGCTCAAGCGCTAACCGAACAATTAGTTTTGGTTAAATTAGTACTTTCCTGACTTAATACACCCTTAACTCATGCATTAGAGATGCCCTAAGATTACCTGGTTGGAATATGGTCATTCGCCATTAAGAGAAGATTGTGAAAGCAACTCCAAGGAGTTGGGCCGGTGGCCCAAGCCTTTGAGGTTTTGTTCCCTTCTAAGGTTTCATGTTTGATTTTTCTGCTAGCAACTCTTAAAACTATCTCTTCATTGCTCGCAAGCGTGTAGAGATTAGTCAAAATGCGGAAAAATTGACCCAGTACACCCTACATTACCCAAGAAAATGAGAAAGCATCTTGACCTAATTTGCACAATGCACGAAAGTGACCTCAAAAACATTCTAAGCTACTTAAAAAATATTAAATTTGTGAGAGCATCCTAGAACTTTAAGATGATTTGATTTTCTTCTCCCATCTTGACCCCTTTCTCCTACATAAAGAGAGAGCAAAATCCAATCATCTCTCTGCGAATTCCGAGAAGACTATCGAAGCGGCAACCGCCAAATGTTGATTACAGAATGGATGGACTTGGATATGGCGAATTGAAAGCGTTTTACTTCGTCCCACATCGGCAGAAAAAGAAAGCTCCTTGGTCTAGCAGCTCGTATAAGTATTCAAGAGAAGGCTAGTGATGAAAATTACCTTAAACTAATGAGTAATGAGTAAGGAAAACAAAGCAAGCGGCGGGAGCTGAAGCAAGCAGCGGGAGCTGCTCGTAGCGACTTCGTGTGCATGAAATTTTGGAGGGGTTGAAAGGCTGGTCGAGCGGTGACGCTGCCTACATAGCAGAACTCGATCGTGCGGGCCTCCCAAACCAACCAACACTACCCCAAAATTTCTCTCCCAACTAGTCTTGTCTTGTTTTAGATCATTGGTGGTTCTTCCCGTATGGATTGTAACAATGGTCAGAGCCGTTCAGTCATTTTTTTAGAACTCGAGAACATTGATCATGTCAAAAATCATGTCTAGTTTTAGACCGTTTGTGGGTTCTTTCTTGGCTCGCAACAGTGGTCGGAACCATTCGCTTCTTAGAACTCAGAGATCTTGTCAAAAATCACGTTTATCAAGTATCAATTGATATGATATCAAAATGTGTTGATTTTTAGATAATTGTATCAAATGGGTTGCAATCTGAATCAGATTCATATTTTAATTGTTTCGAGCTCGAAAAGGGCCCACAAATGGTCTAGATCCTCCCCCAAAATTGAGTGCTATGTGTTTGCCAGTAGTACTCTTAATGGACTGGAATAAATTTAGATCCAATCTGAATCTAAAACTGTTTGTCGTCCCCATTTATAGTCATTTTTTGGGTTCGTGCCACTTCAATTGTTTATATTTCGTAGTTTGTAATGTTTTATGTAATTTTGAAAATGTTGCCTACTAAAACTAATCGATCTTTCTCAATAATACTCATATTTCATATAAAACTTATTACTAATATGAAAATATAACTAAATTTTTAACCGATTAAAATAGGTCGAGGTATAGACGAAAAAAAAGTCAGTAGTTAGTGGCCCTATTATGTCCAATTAAGCTTTAAGGAGGGCAGCTAGATCCCATAAACATTGAGGCAATGCATGTTTTAATCTTCTGATTACTCGGATCAAGCCCAATAGGTCCCGAATTATCCTTATGGGTTGATTCATTCGGGAGATGAATTTTACCGTCCACTAAAAAAAATTCTCATTATCGTCGGAACTTCACATCGCAAAAACTGACCTAACGCAGAGTTAAGAGCACACAAGTGGGAGTTGAACTCGTGAGTCGTGACAGGTTATCATCCACTCATAAGGCCTCGCATCGCCTGACGCAATGCCTATGTCATTTTCTATTATCAAAGAAACAATCACAAACACAAACAGGAGTAGATGACACATAATTTTAAGCATATTAAGAAAAAAAACCATACACACATGCGCGGAGAGAGAGAGAGAGAGAGAGAGAGAGAGAGAGAGAGAGAGAGAGAGAGAGAGAGAGAGCACTCAAATGCATCTCAAATCACGTTGAATTCTTGCTTTTTTCTCAGCTAACCAATATCTCAACCCTCAAGAATTTATCAGATAAATAAACCTCAAAACATTTTGCCAAAAGGAATCCTTCATACATCCATCTTAATATTGCAGACGCGAGCAAACTAAGGCAGGAATTAGATGACAACATTAAAATTATATTATATTGCAGATGCGAGCGAGCTAAGGCAGGACTTAGATGACAACATTAACATTAATTAAGGCATTCAATCCACAAAATGGATCATATTCGCCCTTCAAATACAATAATACCTGCACTTACCAAGTCAAGATGAACACCATACCTTAAATACCGCATATAGTTATAATTTTATTACGCATAGGACCAGGCAGTGACTACTCTGGTTCAAAGCCTTGTTGGGAATGCCGACAACTTTCAGCAGCAGAGTTCAGAAACAGATCAAGTTCAGCAACAAAGGTCTGTGACCAGTGCGGAGAGTTCCGCGACAGGTAGGCACCCGGTCAGGCTCGCGGCAGGTAGCGTGTGACAGATAGGCTCGCGGCCGGGATGGGCCGTGGGCCGCGGCCCAAGTTGGTTGGAGGGGTCCAGCTGTGTCATGACCCGAAACCTACCTTGGAAGTCATGACCGGCCAAGCGGGTGTTAAGCCGCCGAAGGTCTGCACATATTCTAGTTTAGGGATTTCTCACATATCATTATCATTATAAATCATATAAGCAAAGTATGCGGAAGCGTAAAATAAATAACATAATCCCAGAGCTTCTAGGTGTACAAGTATAATAATTACAAACCATTAGACTACACATGATTCTCCACAGATAATCTAGCACCTCATTCAGCCCACAACTTGCTATCTACCTTAACCTGAAAAATTGGAAAATGTTTTCATATGCCGAAGCTCGGGTGAGGAACGTATACCAAAGTTACAAGTTTGACCATGGAAATGCCTCACATTATAAAACAGTTCAAAGCAACAATCCAAATATTTCATTTAACATCTAGTACATGCATTTTAGTCCGCAAGCTCATTTCTTCAGTCCAAGAGATGGACCCTTTTCAATTCATTTCTCTTTCAACTTTTGCACTTTTGAGCGATACTAGCATTCAACAGTATTTTTGCCAGTCGGTTGGGGAGCGACCCCATTGAAGAGGGGTAAGATATTATTACCCGGTGATGTCTGGCTGCATCTCCTACTTTATTACTTCACGCCACTAGTATCTTTACCCGTCCCCTAGCGCTCGGGACACCGTTCGAATGAATCTTATTATCACAAGCATGTACCAGTAACAATTCCAGTTTCCAAAACATATTGCCATGGTCTAGTCTTTAACCGTAACACGTAAGATTTATAAACAAGCCATCGCAAGTATTTCTATTTAACAGCAGTAATTAACCCAAGTAAGAAGCTCAAATCCCACATTTTTTGCATGTTCAAGCAATGGCATTTTATTCCAAAAATTTAGAAAAGACATGTAACTAAGGTATGCGCGAACTCACCTTAATGTTGCATCTAGCTAACTTGTCGTGAGATTAAACTTTTCTGGAAAGCTTACACCTAACATAAAAATATTGACAGTTAATCACAAATTTACTCTTATTCTTAATCTAATTAATGTTAGATTAGTATCATCATTAGTACTCAAATCAAAGCATAATTCCTGTAACTCAACTTAGAGTAAGACTCATAAATTGCGGGCTGTTTTTATAGTTCTAATTTGGGAGTAATAGTATGTGATTAACCTAAGTCAGTCAACAACAATCGGAAATTTCAAATTAGGCTTTTAAGATCCTATTTTTACGGTTGCTTGTGTTCCGACACCAAATTACAGCGGCGAGTCCCGAGCCGAGCTCTTTGCCGGAAGGAGTTTTGCTTGAATAAAAATTTCAGGGGTTCAGGTGCTGCGTATGCGAGAGGAGAAAAAGATGCGGTGGTAAGGTGAGAGAGAGAGAGGCCGAAGTGGTGTCGAGATGGCCGGTAGCCATGGCTGCCGTTTCTTGGCGATATGTGCGTTGAACGTGTGAGTTGTACGAAATTTTGCCTCAAATCTACTTCCTCTATTACGAACAATATACATATCTCTTATTACTAACTGTAAAATAGATTAATAGGTGAGAAAGTTTACCAATAGAAGCTGTAGAAATCCTTCGGAAAACAAACGGAATGGTAGTCGGTGGATCTCAGCAGAGGAAGTGAAAGGTACAGGAGTCTCTCTCTCCTTTGCTATTCTCTTTCTTTTTTATTTTTTTTATTTTTTACTTTTCTCTTTTAAATTGATAACTACCCACCTTAACTTAATAAAATAAGGACCTTCATTTCCTGATCGAATTTTGATGATCCGAGCCGCTCAATGTGTTCAGAACGTGATTTTAAGGGTACCCGCGAGAAATCAGCAAAAACAAAAACCGAAAAGGGTTTCATCCGAACAGTTTTTGTTTATTTTTTTATCAAACGGTTCAAATAAAAAATGTTCGGACAAAGCCCTTCCCGGTCATTTTTTTTGCCGATTTCATGCGAGTACCCTTAAAATCATGTTTTGAACACATTGAGCGGTTCGGATTATCGAAATTCGAACGGAAAATGGAAGAAATGGAGAGATCCTTATTTTAACTAAAATAAGAATCTTCTTATTTGAAAATGACTATATTATCTCGGTGGAATAAAGAAAGAAAGAGGTGAAAGGAATTACGTACACATGTAATTCCAGAGCACTACCCCGTGCTACGTAATGTGGTGCATGTGTCGGTTTGTTGCAACTTCAATCCATACGCATCAAGATTTCAGTATCCGAAAAAATCCCAAAAATTCAACACGAGTCTAATAATAATTTAAGGGTCATCGTGGCGGTGTAGAATTTTTTAGGTAAAACCCCAACGTTGCAAAACTCATATAGTGTGTCGGGTTCCTATTCGGACTACGTGACTAAATTCTTTTTTTCTTATTTTTTTTAAAGAAAAGTCAGGATTTTACAAGCTGTCACTTAGGATTTGCCTATAAATATTAGTTATTGTATTCATTATTTTTTGAGCGAGAGCATATAGAGAGAGAAAATTTCTAGAGAGGGTTTCTAGTGAGAGAAAGTGCAAGAGAACTTTTTTCAGAAAGAAAGGAGAAGACTTGTAATCTTTCGTTTTCTTTTATTCATAGTGGACTGATGTGGCTTCCGGGGATGTAGGCAAGTTGCCAAACCTCATATATCTGTGTGCTCTGTTTTTCTGTTCTTTATCTTCCTTTTCTCTGATAGGATCCCAAGATCCTGAAGTGTTTTTTCTTCGTTGTGAGTCTGAGCGCGAGGCTCCGATTTCCCAACACCTTCCCCACATATCTATCTATGTTTAAACGTACCTCCATACGAGATACACTTAAGCACGCAAAATACATATCAACTACTACAATTTAGAATAACTTCATGCATTGACCTTGGCCTCCCATGCTGCAATCACGTATTTTTTTGCAGCCACGGTCTTCTTAAATGACTCCTGAGAGAAGAGCAACTGCAACATAAGGAGACAACAGCGTAACTGATATTAGACCTTTTTTATTTCCAGATTTTTTTTAACCAAACATATATAATAGGCTTCCAAAATTTGTAGAGGTAAGTGTACAAGAGTGTTATACAGAAAGCTCCCCATTTTCCTTACCAAAACATGAGAAGCAATTTATATACCAAAAACTAGAAACCCGAAAAAAAGATAGCCAAAGTAAACCTTAAATAACACCAGATCAGTTCGGGAAGGAAAATAAATTAACTGCTCACCTTGATGTAATTATTGACATGAGTAAAGCTTTCAGGAATTTTCCAGCTCTTGAAGTGGTCAAGAGTCGCCTCAAGGTGGTACAGCATTGGCGCCAAACTCAAATCGACAGCACAAGGTGCTATTAATTTTGATAGACGACGAGATGATTCTTTTAAAATAGCGAAGCGAAACGTACATGTTCCTTGAGATGTTCATCCAGGGCCTTCAACTCATCCAGCAAAGCCTGCTCTGTGGGATCCTTGCTCTTTAAGAACTTGACAATGTGGATTAAGGCGAAGTTTGATGTTAAGGTGCACTCAGTGAAGGTCTTTAAGGGTTATCTTGACGGTATGAGGAAGGTGAAAGTTTAAGTTCTTTGGAAAGGGGTGGGGTGATTCAACTCTCTATTGGATGGTCCTCTTCTCCCTTTTCTTGTTTTCCTTTGCTCTTAAGTTTTTATGCTTAGTGAGCCTCTTCTCGATGTACCCCTTTCGAGCTAATAAAATTTCCTTGTTTTGCTGAGAAAAAAAAAGAACTTGACAAAAGAAGGGAAGATTTTGGGCGCCCTTTAATCTCGCGCAAATTGGAGAACACAAAATCAGTAAAGACAACTCTAGCTAATATTTGTTCAACTGAACAACTGCTAATCTCCACCTGGAACAATAAGTTCATGGAGGGAGAAAAACTTAAGTCCTACAAAAACTAGAGCCGCTGACTCATTCATCGAAAGGATCAGATTTTCAGGCTACCATGACAACAAAGCACATACATTGTCCATGAATGGAAAACCAAAACTTTATATATGAAAGGGTTAACGACGAAAAAAAAAACTGATAGGGAAACCAAATGAATGTAGCTCCTTCAATTCATTGTCCTCTTATCTTTTCCTTTGCGTCCATAAATCCTTCGACTAATCCTTGATCCAATCACTACCCAATGAAATACTTCCAACAGCTAAAAACTAACACAACAATTGTTATACGTTAGCGAAGAAGAACCATAATTAACGCTGAACTGTTATAGCTGAAAAAAATACGAGCGTGAACCGATTGTGTAGTAGTCTAGTAGTGTATTGCATGATTGTTGAACAGAATTTAAAAGACCTAAAACCTTAGTCACATAATCCTTCAAAATGAATTGCGCTCTGCACTCAATCCTCGCACAGAACTCGTGCTCTCAATCCTCGCTGATCCCAAATTACAGTACTTTGAGATGAAATTTACCAACGCTTTCATGCTTGCGCCAACGCATGCGGATTATGTAACTTAGACTAAAACACAACCCAAACTCTTACATAACCAAAAGAAAAATATCACAAATACACATAAATATGTAGAGACATATATGGAGAGGGAGAGAAAAGCATACACAGAGGCAGCCTCAGGGGGAGGAGTGAGAGAAGGGTAATGTTGGCGGGAGATGGTAATGTTGAAACATTCATCAACCCTTTCATAAAACTCTTTGGACTTAGGCTCAGAAGAAGCAACGGCTTTCATTTGGAGGAGGTTCAGACATGGCTTTGCTCGTGCTTGCCAAGGCATCCGTGGTAGGCCCTGTTTCGCCGACCGTGACAGGATCACGGAGAATGGAACTTGAAGCGTCTATTGTCTTCATGCCTCCAAGGAAGACAGTTGTTAACACCATTTTTGAATGCAAAGTTGCCTTTAACAGCTTCAAACCCTAGAAAAGAAGGGCATATCTGGCAATAATAACTTTTCCCTTATTTTGAACTACAATAACGTGCGATCCATATTCTAACAAGAATCGCAATATTTGAATCCGGAAGTCCTGAAACGAAATTAACTAGAAAATTTGAAACAAGTACGTAGGCATGATGGACAAGTAGCTTTTGGGTCATTGGTGATGAACCTATAAATCAGGTTAAAAAAAAAAAATTTTTGAAACAAGAGAACGATTTTGTTAGTAAGTAATGTAAAATTCTAATGTCAAGATGAATTGAATCTCAAGCAAAGTCCTCAACATATAGGAAATGTACGTTCGAATTCCGTGCCATCCGCCGCAAAATAGAAAATATCTATGAGATCAACCACCTCTGTTTTAATTCAGTAAGTTAATTCTAATAGTAAGTTAATTCTAATAGTAAGTTAGGCTACACAAAGTATATCGTGATCTGAATGAACGTGTGAACTTTGATTTAATTTTGTAAATACTAAGGGACAACTGAGTTACATCTGATACACGGTGCGGGTTATTCTATGTTAGGATTTTTCCTTGAAAATTGAACAACGCTACGATGATCCTCATATCTTTATTGGTTTATGTTGAAATTATGAGAATTTTTGGAGACCAAATTTGTACGCAAACGGACCAGAATAGACGATTGGCGCGGAGGGTCACGTGGCGCAACGCAGTGCTTTGTGGTGCCATGTGGCAAGCATGGGTGAATTGGGTGCTGACTCAACTTAAGAATCCACCGAAGTGTGTATATATATATATATATATATATAGAGAGAGAGAGAGAGAGAGAGATAGGTTCCGGTGAGGGGTCCCTCATTTTATTAAAATGCGGGACTTTCATTCCCCGATTGAATTTCGATGATCCGAACAGCTCAAAGTGATCAGAACGTGATTTTAAGAGTCCTCGCTAGAAATCAGCAAAAAAAATGACCGGAAAGGGCTTCATCCGAGCAGTTTTCATAAAAAATTGCTCGAATGAAAGCCCTTCCCAGTCATTTTTTTTTGCTGATTTCTCGCGGATATCCTTAAAATCACGTTCTGCACACATTGAGAGGCTCGGATTTTCAAAATTTGACCGGGAAATGAAAGTCCCGCATTTTAACAAAATGAGGGATCCCTCACTTGAAAATCCTTCTATATATTTATATATATTATTGTATAAGAATATTATATTAGTTAATTACACTTACTAAGTAAATAGGATATCAACCACCTCTGTTTTCTTCCACTGTTTACAGAGAGAGAGAGAGAGAGAGAGAGAGAGAGAGAGAGAGAGAGAGAGAGAGAGAGCAAAGGAGCAGGCGGCAGCCATTTTTCTCCTTTATGGTCTGGTCCAGCCATGGCCATCACCGTTCAACATCAATTTCTTTTCGGAAGTTGAGGAAACTTAACCGGTAAATTTGAATCCTCCTATCCTTCATTGTTCTTGATCCCTACTCCTAATTTTTGAGCCCTCCACCATGAAACCCATTTTATAATCTCAGAGGATACTTATTTTTGACAAAGGATCAGATTGTTTTATGAGTTCTAGGTCCCATTCCCTCAATTTATCCCTAAATATTTCAGAATTTTCGGACGAACTCACAGGAGTAGTAACTATTTTTGACCTTTTTTTCATAGTTAAATTATTAAATAGATAAATATTTCATTATGGTCCTTTCAGAATTTCAATCGGTGAAAAAGGTTTAGAATTGGATTTTTGTGGGAGATTTGGGAACTATTTGTTATTGGTCCTACAGGGGTGTCCTAATTTAGACTAATTACTTAGCCATATTTTCGGGTTAGTGATAATCAGTGCGCTTCTACTTAGGTATCAATTCATTGGAGTAGTTCGCACGTGTGATGTGCTAGACGCTATTTTTTGGTGAGTTGCGTATACCTTAGTTACATATATTTTTCTGAATTTTGGAATGAGATGCCATTGCTTGATTTTGCTGGAAAATATGAAATTGATGATGATAAATGGGAAATACATGCGATGGCTTATTTATAAATCTTTTGAGTTTCCGTTAAATTAGACCATGGCAATATGTTTTGGAAACTTGAATTTTACTGGTTGCTAGTACATGCTCGTGATAATATGATTCATTCGAACGGTGTCCCGAGCGCTTGGGGACGGGTAAAGATACTAGTGGCTTGAAGTAATAAGGTAGGAGATGCAGCCAGGCATCACCGGGTAATGATATCTTACCACTCTTTGATGGGGTCGCTCCCCAACCAACTGACAAAAATACTGTTGAATGTTATTATCGCTCAAAAGTGCAAAAGTTGAAAGAGAACTGAAATGAAAACGGTCCATCTCTTGGACCGAAGAAATGAGCTTTCGAATAAAAATGCATGTGCTGGATGGTCAATGAAATATTTGAATCGTTGCTTTGAACTGTTTTATAACGTGGGGTATTTCTATGGTCAAACTTGTAACTTTGGTATACGTTTCTCATCCGAGCTTCGGCTTATGAAAACCTTTTCCAATTTTTCAGGTTAAGGTAGATAGTAAGTTGTGCACTGAATGGAGTTTTAAAATAACCGTGGAGAATCAAGTGGTGTCTAAGTATTTATTATATATACTTGCACACTTAGAAGTTCTGGGATTATGTTATTTATTCTACGCTTCCGCATACTTTGCTTATATGGTTTAGAATGACAATGATGTTAGAAATCCCTAAACTAGATTATGAGCAGGCCATCGGCGGCTTAACACCCGCTTGGCCGGTCACGACTTCCAAGATAGGTTTTGGGTCGTGTCACGAAAAACTTTTTGGCTACGCTGTTGGAGATGTCATTGAGCAAAAATAAAGGATTGACATCGGAAGAACCGGTTGGTGGCTTGGGATTAAAGAGGGATAGCTTGGTTGTGTCGGGTTGGGAGTAGGTTTCGTTAAGATTTTCGATGCTCTCATAAAGGTTGCCCAAGGTCCCAACCATAGTTTGTGTTGTGAGGAGCCTGACCACGGTTCCAACGGGCAAACGGGGAAGGTTGAACAGGAAATCGACAAAGTCTTTCCCTGCTTCCGCTAAGAGGACTCTTTTGGACTTGGTATCGATTAGGAGTTTCAGGGTCACCTTGGCTTTAGAGGATGCCATGGTTGTTGCACTCTGGTTATGTGCCTTACACGCACATCTGTTGTCTATTATATAGATCTATACGCAGATAGAGTTTATTTGCGGTGATTCACATTTATATCCCACTTTGACTTACCAACCCACATAACGGTCTATCTTCGATTTTCAAGATCACGCTCTCTCTCTCTCTCTCTCTCTCTCTCTGGCTTGTTATATGGAGAATTGGAACAGACAGAGAACCATTTTTTGCATGCCTATGAAATTGGCTTCCCAATGAGATTTCTTCCGAGAATACTCAAATAGGAGTACACTGATATGGATGAAAAGAGCAGAATTGAAACCCGATTGGGGCCGTTCGGTTCGCGTGAACCGTGCTCAGCTTGGTCGAGCGCGTGTTTTCCATTCTCACCATAAGCAACTTGAACTTGATCCACGGAACAACAGCCACCACTAAACAACCGACCCATCCCACCCCCCCCCCCCCCCCCCCATAACCAACCTCCATTTCAGGAGCTATAGGGCAGCCAATCCGGCCTTCCATTTTTATCCGAGCTATCCATTGTTCGGATTAAAATCTGAGCTCTCAATTCCGAACAATGGATTAAAATCTGAGCTCTCAATCCGGAATGGATGGCAGGACAGCCGCCCTATAGGATCCCCGGTTGAACAGACAAAAACTTGAAACCTCCTTCATGACTAGAAACATATATAGTTTGGGCAAACCACAAGATACCCTCATCAATAAAAAAACGAAAAAAAAAAAAACACTAAGGGTCAGGTACCTACCATAATAATGATAATATTATGGATCATCAAGATAACCAGAAATTAACATCACTAAAGTCTAGAAAATTTTAAGTGGGATACCATTGTTGACTCATGGGAGGATGTGTTTTTGGTTTTTGAATTTAGAGAGGAGAAGTAGGAAGTAGGAGGAGAGGAGCTTTTTGACTTCTCATTTTTTCAGTATGTTTATTGTGGTTAACAAAAAGACGTACAGAATGTATTATGCATATATTTTCCAAATACTCTACCATATTTAAAACACATTCTGACCAAAGCACAAAAAGCCAATAACCAAAATGCAAAAAGTCAAAATGTATGATAACCAAACACAACCCAAGCACAAAGAAAGGAAAAACTGAAATTAGTAACCCATAAATATTCCATTAAGACTGGTACTTTTATTATAGTAGAAGCCAGAATGGCGTTACTGTTAAAGGTGGAGTTTCCACCAAGTTTTTTTCAAAAAAAAAAGAGAGGCCATTTTATCATATCGTTCACCGTAATCAATAAGTTTTGGCATTTTATCATGTTGTTCACAGTAACTAACAACTTCTTTATCAATAATTTTTCACTCACATACCTATCTACAATTTATTGGTGAGTGGAAACAACTTAATATTTCTTAAAAACTTATTAGTTAGTGAAAACAGCTAATAACTTGTAAGCAACAAATTCTTTCTCAAAACGTATTCCTTACTGGAGACGCCCCCTAAGTTATGATGAAAGGATCGGGAAAAGAGAAACTTTATCTAATCTAGATCGTCAATGTTTTGGACGAATGAGATTGAGCGCCGTGAATAAGTTTTTCTGTATGTATACATAGCATTATCCAAATGCCTGTTAAGCATGGACGGCTGAGATTAAGTGCCATGATTAAGTTTTTCTGTATGTTCATATACATAACATTATCCAAATGCCTGTTAAGCACTAGCAGAGTATTACATAATATATATACACACACACACACAGAGTCCGGATCCCATAAGGAATCCCGCTCGGGACTCCCCTTTCCCGAGCCAATTTCGACTATCCGAGCCGCTCAAAGTGATTAGAATGTAATTTTAAAGGTACTCGTGAGAAATCAGCTTTGGAAAGGGTTTGATCCAAACAATTTTTTATTGAATGGTTCAGTAAAAAACTGCTCGGATCAAGCCCTTCCTGATCATTTTTTTGCTGATTTCTCGTTGGTACTCTTAAAATCACGTTCTGCGCACTGTGAGCGGCTCGAATCGTTGAAATTGCGTCAGTTAAGGGCAGTCCCGGACGGTAAGGCTGTAAGGGATCCCTTATGGGATCCGGACTATATATAGTCCACACTTCTTCCGGTCCACACCTCCCATTTCCCAATAGAATTTCGATGATCTGAGCCTCTCAATATGATCAAAACGTGATTTTAACGGTACCCACGAGAAATCGGCAAAAAAAAAAATGATCGGGAAGGGCTTGATCCGAACAGTTTTTTATTGAACGGTTCAATAAAAAATTGCTCAAATCAAGCCCTTCCCGATGTTTTTTTTTCTTCTAATTTCCTGAGTGTACCCTTAAAAAATCACGTTCTAAATACATTGAGCGACTAGGATCATCGAGATTTGATCAGAAAAGGGGATGAGTGGAACAAAATCAGATCAGGGATCCCTGACCTGATCCGGACTGTATATATATATATATATAATATAATATATATACACACACACGCACACATCCACACATCCACTCATCATGCCAACAAACACGTGCAATTGGAGTTCTCAACGAGCTCAAATCCTCCATACCAAATTTGACTTTGTTAACATGCTAAAGATCAACGAAGGACTTCATTAGATTATAATATTGATATCATGAGGCACATTGTTAGCGTCCACTTCATCTCCCTCCGAAAAGTAAGTTGCACCAAATTGCTCCTTCAACTTCGCGACAAAGTAATCAACCCTCCTCTGAGTCCTCTTCTGCTCTTTTATGATATTATCTTGGCTGCAGAAGATAATGTTGAAACATTCCTCAACCCTTTCATGAAACTCTTTGGACTTAGGCTCGGAAGAAGCAACGGCTTCATTTGGAGGAGGTTCAGACATGGCTTTGCTCGTGCTTGCTGAGGCATCCGCGGTAGGCCCTATTTCGCCGACCGCAACAGGATCACGGGGAATGGAACTTAAAGCATCAATTGTCTTTATGCCTCCAAGGAAGACACTTGTTAACACCATTTTTGAATGCAAAGTCGCGTTTAACAGCTTCAAACCCTAGAAAAGAAGGGGCATATATGTTCAATGTCTTTACTACTACGTCACTCATAAGAATTATGTGCAAATTCTCTGCATACAATTACCCAAATGCATATCTGGCAATAACAACTTTTCCCTTATTTTGAACTACAATGACAGTGCGATCTTTGTTCTAACAAGAATCGCAATATTTGAATCCGAAAGTCCTGAAACGAAATTAACCAGAAAAAGGAATAACAAAAAGGAAAACTAAGCAACAAGAGAGGGGGAAACATCAATACCTCATCCATCCCAAAAGTCACCACCTTCCCCTCGAAAGATGCAACATTAGTAACATTGAACTTGCTAAGCAATGCAATACCAGAGATGGTAGACATGGGCATCACCACCAAATCATCCATCACCAAATATGTTATGACACCTTTAACATAGCCTCTCTCACTAGATAAACCAGTACTGACAACCACTGGTGGCACGAATATTACCTCCTCCGTCGTAGTAATTCTTTTGCATTTTGGACAAAAAAATTTTTGGTCAATGCCGATGTAACTGTAAATTAAAACAAGAAATTGATTTCGTCAGTAAGTAATGTAAAATTCTATAGAAAATCTAATTAGGTCTATTACGTGAACTTCATAAGTTCACAAGTCCACCTATTTATTTTGTAAGATCTCAAATCCATTTGTACCCTAGAGTAGAGTAGGGTAGCTTAGAGTTTAGACAACTTACATAAGATTTTAAGGTGCACTTTTTTTATTATAGGATAGGGTACCATAGGGTTTAGACACTTTTATAGTATTTTATGGTGCCTTTTCCTATTATAGGGTGGATTTGGATTGAAAAGTTGAGTGACTTAATTTTTTGCCTTTATTTGAATTTTTTTTGCATTTGTTATTTTGCGTCAAACTTTTGTAACTTATTAATTCGTCTCGATGAGAAGAATCGGAAAAGTAAAAAATTTTGATCGAAACTCATAATTTTTTGAATAAAGACAAAATAAGTAAAAAAATTACTAGTTTTGATCAAAATTTTTTACTTTTTCAATTCTTCTCGCCGAGACGAATCAATCAGTCACAAAAGTTTAACGCAAAATTATCAAATACGATTTTTTTTTTGAATAAAGACAAAAAAAAAAAAGAGTTACTATTTCACTTTTAAAGCCAAATTAGTATGGTAGTTTAGGTATTTTCATAGAGTATCCAAGAGTTTAGGTTGTGTGGACTTGTGGCTTTCTAAAACTATTAGATAAATTTATGGGCTTATGAAATATCTATAATGGGGCCTATCACTAAATCTCCCATGATTTAATTAACAAAAAAGTGGTATTTATAATGATGTTCAGGTGTATTTAAGTACGTAGTGGTACAAAACAAACCAAATACCACGACAAAAGAGAACCAGTATAATTGTGTAACCAAATAAATAGCACATCATCAAGAGTTAAAAGCAGAAACAGCAAGGGTAGTAAACCTCAATGAAATACATCCGAGATTTTCTCAATCTCAAGAATATAAGACCATGGAATTTCATTGCTGGCCACGAGGGAGGCCATGACCGACAATAAGAGATGGCCATGGGGGAGGACAACACAAGATTGTCACAAAATCAAGAGGAGCTCCACAAAAATTAGCTCATGGAATTTCATCGCTACACAAACATGGGTTGAATGGAGGTAGCGGGCACGTGATCACCTTCACATTCTTTTTGGTGTGTGTGTGTGTGATACGGCGATCAGGAGGAGTGTCTGGATCGCTTACACGTAGCTCGACTAATCTCTTCTCCAATCATGTCAAAGGCTAATTATTCACAGCGGGATTAGAGAATTTATCCTCAAAAGTCAATTTGTTTAATAGATAGCCAAACCCAGATAGATTTTTATTGAGTCAGATTTCAAAGAGTTCACGAACGACTCAGTTCATTTCGAGCCTTAAAAATAGGTACTCTAAGCAAGCTTTTTGTTCCAAAACAGTTAATGAATCCTTAATATTAAAATTGCACACACACATCACAACTTGAGTAGCAGAGGAGAAACACGCAATGCATAAATGGGTAATGAAATCAGAAAAAACAAAATCACATTCGTTAGAAGGGAATTTTTTTTCAAATTTTCCTTTTTTATATTCACACTTTCTTTTTTGTCTTTTAGAAAGAAAAAAAAAACCACACAATTCACACAAAAAAACAAAAAAAAAGTGAGTGTGGATATCAATTCCCAAGTTATACCTATAACAGCCTCCACACTTGTACATCTTGTTAACCACAGGCGCCGGCGCGGGGGCATCGTCGTCAGTGAGAAGAAGAGAAGCCTCCGTGGAACGGACCGCCACCTTGGGTTTCAACAGAACCTCCTTGCTCTGGTTGGGGTGCATGTAGGTATCGGTTAGGTTGTCGACGCTGTCGTAGAGGTTTCCTAGGCAGCCGACCATGCTTTTGGCAGTGAGGAGGCGGACGACGGTGCCAATGGGGAGAGAGAGGAGGGTGAAGAGGAAGTCGACGAAGTCTTTTCCAGCCTCGGCGAAGAGGACTTTGTTGTTCTTCGTGTCGACTAGTAGTTTCAGGGTCATCACTTTTTTGGAGGAGGAGGAGGAGGAGGATGCCATGGGTGAGTTGAGTCAGTACTAGTGCTTTTTCATAGGGTTTTGGAGATGAATGTGGGATTATACAAACACAAGCTAGGGAAACAAAGTAGGAAAGAACAAGGACGTTAGAAAGAAATGGGAACACATGAGTTCATTATTTGGAACAAGTCTGAATAGAAATATCGGGGGTTTCTCGTTTTATAGGTATAAGGAGAAGCATTTGGCATGACTTCAAGGCTAGACAAACATAATCATAACTTTTTACTTTAGGCATGAATATCTTCTGCTATAGACAAGGATAAGTATATCTTACAGCATTGGTCAAGCGCATATATATATACATATATATTAAAACTTGCGACCTCGTTCATGACTAGAAATTAACCACACTACATCAAACTTCATAGTTTGGGCAGATACCCTTATCATCAATAAACAAAAAAAGATGGTAAAACAATAAAACAACCAAATTCTAAACAATCACAAGACCCTTAAACGAAACAAAATCTAACGCGCACGCATTGTTTCATCAATCCTCAGCCCCTGTGTTACCGAGGAAGTGTTGGGGTACACCCTTAGTGGGTGGGTGTGAGCATAGGGGATCACTCCCCCCTGTGGTATAACAGTGCAAGAGTGTGCACTGTGTGTGCTAGACGTGAGAGAAGAGAATGAGCCGGTTTGTGGCTCCCCCGTCGGGGAAGCAGTGCTCCTCGGAGATGCTCGGATACTCCGTCGGAGAGCACTAGAGTGAGGGAGAGAGAGTGAGGAGTGGAGAAGTCGGTTTGTGGCTATCCTGGTGAGGTTTTTTCAGTTGTATATGTGTAAATATATATAAGGAGTTTTTCCTCGGATATCTCTCTTTTTGTGCTTGGTTTATTTTCATATTTGTGCTCAGAGGTGTGAATCGAGATTGGGGTCGCAACCCATAAGAAAGACACTTGCTAAAACCGTCTTCCACTGCAAACTTGCTTTCAACAGCTTCAAGTCTAAAACATGGTTACAAGAACGTACAGGGTGAGATTAATTGAATACCTCAGGCATTCCCATGTCAACAACCCTTTTCTCAAGTGCACCTACTTCCTTAACATTAAATTTATTCAGCAAGGTAATCCCAGAAATAGTAGACATAGGAGTCACCACCAAATCATCCATCACCATATAAGTGACCACTCCTTTCACGAATCCTCCCTCCCCTGCTGCTAATTCCACTTCCTTCACCTCCTCCCGAGTAATATAACCCACCTCCCGCGACATACCCGAGTTGCAATCGGGGCACAAAGCTTCAGAGTTGTTCGAGACATAAGAGCATGTACATCAATACACGGTATAATACCTATTCAAAAAGGTCCAATTTCTATTTTACCTACCCATTCATTTTTTACTTCCACACCATAGCAGCCTCTTTATAATTTCCTCTCTATCCATTAAATATTAGAAAATAATACAAATTGCAGTGTATATATACATATATATGTATATTTTACGGTTGCAGCAGATATATAGATCGAGTTCGCCGGGACTAGGAGATCGTGGTCGTCGGCAAGGATGGGACCAGAGGGGTCTAGTGGCGGCGATTGCCACGACAAAAATTTTAAAAAATACAATTATTATATGTAAAAAAAAATATTATGCCTAACTTATATAGCTAGTCTCGCCACCACTAGATTTTTTTGGTACACATTTCGCCACTGCTAGGGTAAAATCCTGGTTCCGTTCTTGGTCGTCGGACCCATGCTTTCTTCGCTTGAAGACTTCCGTCGAGATCGATTCTGGCGAACAGTAGAGAGATATCGAACCACTATTTTGTGAATCATTTTTTCATCGTAAATCGTTTGAAAACCATATTTCGAAATCGAAATCGATCATTGCAGGCATATTGCTCTGAAACAACTGGATGTTGTAGTTGTGTGTTTGTGCACCGCTCGGGGTCGCTGAGGAAGTTGTAGGCCTCTGGGATTTGCTTGAACCAGGCGTGAAAAAGAAGCGAATTAGCAGAGAAATAAAAGAGAGAGAAAATCTGTCAGTGGATAATAATATACAAAGGATTCCTCGTGAACAGTTGCTTGGGATATATACCGAGCAATGGTAGAGAAATGTATTTTTGCTCACCTTTTAGCTACCTGCTGCATGCCAGTTTTTGGTCATTTTGCTAGGTAAAATACCTAAAAGAGGCTTTCGGAGAATTTGGTGTACATGCTCTAAGGGTGATACTGATAGTGTTGAAAATTTATTATTTTAATATTGTCTTAAATTTCTTTACATTTTTGGTGCTAGACTTTTACAAGTTATGTGTACATCCGTGTAGGAAGCTCTTATCTTAGCATTTAATTAAATATCCACTTGCAAGATCATATCTAATCTTGAGATCATATCATTCAATTGGGTATTTGGATATCTAGGAGCAAATCTAGAAGAATCAAGGAGTATATCTAGCAAATCTAGAAAAAATAAAGAGCATAAATATCTTAGTGGATTTAGTCATTAATGGAAGAGATATAGCTTGATTTCTTTCGTTTTCCATTTTGCCCTTGTATGCATGTTCTGATGCCTAGATAAGGCATGCTTGAGTGGCTTTATATATAAGAAGCAATCCCAGCCAAAAAAACCGAGAGTAATACGAAGACTTTTCTAAAACACTAACTTTTTCCATACTCAATTCTTCCCTCCATCTTTGTTCTCTCAAAACCAGTAAGTTTTTAATATGTACGTGAGAATTATGGGCAAAGTGTAAGGGTGTTTTTATTTGTGGAGTTTTGGGTTCTCCTACTTGTGCAGAGTAGGTTCAAACCATACGATAAATTATCGGGCTGTTTTGTCCTAAAGGGGACAAGTCAGAGATTTTTTACTGCACTAGTTTGTTACCATAGAGGGCTTGAATCTCTTTAAAGCGAGCGAGATTTTCGTGACTCAGTCTGTTAATTTGTCCATTGTAATTTTAATTTTTGGTGTAAATTGTTGTAATTTCACCATCAATTTTAAGGAGATTCAAAAAATAGAGCAAACAGCTAAGAAACCCAATGAAAATATCGGAGATCTCAACAAGTCCTTCAAGTTCAAGGGAGCTCACTTCAAGCGATGAAAAGGCAAGATGCTCTTTTATCTCTGTCTCCTCAATGTGACATATATCCTAACTGAGAAGGATCCCAACAAAGTCTCCACCGATGGGATGACCGATGACGAAAAATATGTCCATCTTGAACAAATTGAGCAATACAATGCAGATGAGTATAATTGTCAGTATTATCTTTTAAATTGCCTTGCAAATCAATTTTATGATTATTATGATACTATTTACACCACTGCAAAGAAAATTTGGAAAGCCTTGTAAAGCAAATATGACACTGATGAGGCAGGTGCAAAGAAATATGCAATTAGTCATTTGTTTTTGCTATCAAATGATAGATGGTAAATCTGTTGTGGAGCAAGTACAAGACGTCCAAATGATTGTGGGGAAGGTCCGGTCTGAAGGCATCAAAATCGGAGACGATCTTGTTGTGGTAGGCATCATTGACAAATTACCACTATCGTGGAGGGAGTTTCAGAAGTCAATGTGCCACAAGCACAAGGAGACGTATCTGGAGACATTAATTATCCGCATCCGAGTGGAGGAGGAGGCTAGAGGCTAAGATACATTTATGACTCATGAGGGTAACAGACATTCCATTCCACCGCAAAGGTAAATTTAGTTTATGCAAAAAATAGCTTACCCAGAGGTCAGTTTCCATCTTTGCCTGTTACGGGAGAAGTAGACGGGACAGCCACATATGGACTTGTATGCCTAAAATGACTTCCCAATTACCCCATAAAGAAAACATGACAACTAATTAACTAAACCATAGAAGAACAAAACAATTGATTAGTACTGGCATTGGACTCAAAAAGAGTGGTCTGATCGAACTTAAACGAGTGAGAATTGTTTATGGGAATTAAAACTCTATCTGCTGATACAGTCTTCAACTATAATAAATCAAATCATTTGACATGTCGATAAAGTACCGTTCGCTAAATCATGATTGAATCCACAACAGCGGTAGAACCACAAAAGCTCTAAACCTATTAGGGGGTGTACACCCCTTATTAGAGGTGTACCATACGCACTATAATTTTAAACCCTTGGGTTTAAAAGTGAATAATCTAGACCATCCATTTATTAAATCAATTAATAAAATGAAAAAATGGCTTAGCAGGTAATAGGTTATTCTCTCTTTCTTGACCCTCTCTCCCTCTCCCTCATTTGTACAATATTACAAATTATATAACATAACTATAATTATTATGATAACACAAAAAATTGGCATTTTCTAACCCCAATGTGTCGTACCAAAAGAACATTTAGAATTGTGCATTCAATATACTTGATATAAAACCAATTTCTCTGTTGTAACTGAATATACGGCTGACTTGCAACTGCGACACAATAATGATGATCAAAACCATTGATTTCGTTATATTTGTTGATTAAATAATCCACGTATTTTTTTGGCTCGATAGGGTTTAGAAAGCCCTTTCATCGGCACCCGAATTCAATAGTAAAAGAATTTTTTTTGTCTGATTAAGGGTCTAATGATAAGCGATCAACTTCATTCTTGGTACATGTGATCTATTCATATTATGTAAAAGACACACGGTTCCGATCAGAAAAAAAAAATGCCTTACATGGGGCTCGGATGGTGCATTGTTAGACTTTAATGTGTCTGGATACATTGAATATTTTTCGATTACGCAGTTGTCGATATCAAATTTTGGTGACAATGCTGAATATCGTATGGCTTGATATTTTGACAGTTATGATCAATTATTCTAAAAATATACTCGCTAATGACGTTTAGTTATGGTATGATATTTTGCCGATTATAACTATCGTTAACTGAACATTTCGATTGAATTTTTTTATACGATACGTTGTGGGTATGAAAACGTCAATTTATGGTGTTGTCATAACAAATTTGGTTATATTACGTTAATTTGTGGTTTGATATTTTGCAGATTATAACAATCGTCAACTGAACATTTCGATTGAATTTTTTTCATACGACACGTGGGTATGAAAACGTCAATTTATGGTATTGTCATAACAAATTTGGTTATATTACTGAATTTGTGGTATGGTATTTTGCTAATTATAACTATCGTTAATTGAACATTTCGATTGAATTTTTTTATACGACACGTTGTGGGTATGAAAACGTCAATTTATGGTGTTGTCATAACAAATTTGGTTATATTACTGAATTTGTGGTACAGTATTTTGTTGATTATAATTATCATTAACTAAACATTCCGATTGAATTTTTTTTATACGACACGTTGTGGGTAGGAAGACTTTAATTTATGGTGTTATCATAACAAATTTTGTTATATTACTGAATTTGTGGTATTTCGATTTTGTTACGGAATATTTTAATCAATTTCTTTTGCTATGACAATTGTGGGCATGAAAATGCTAAATTATAGTATTGTCATAACAATTATGGTTTGTTATATAATTTGTAATATTTAAATATACTTTCTTTTGATACGACACGTTGTGATAAAAAAATGACAATTTTAGGTGTTGTCATAACAAATTTGGTTATTTTCCTAAATTTTTGGTATTTTACACATGCATTTTGTTTGGGTATAACAATTGTTGATTCTGGTACGACATATTTTGATTTTGTTACGGAATATGATACCTGTCAAAGAATTTTTGGTACGATTCATTGTGGTAAGATAATGCCAATTTATGGTGTTGTCATAACATTTGTGGGTAGCATTATTTAATTTGTGATATTGTACACATATATTTGGTTGGGGTACAAGTATTATGATTTCTAGTACAAATAATTATGGTTACATAATAACAATATTTTTTAATTATGGATAACCTGCTAATAATCTGCTCAACAGGAAAGTAGAAGTCGTAACTAGCATAAAAAATATGCATTAGAAAATCAAAAATTGTCATAACGAAAATCATAAATTGTCATAATTTAGACATACGGTATACCCTGTGTACCATAACTTTGCACTAGAAACCACATAATTAAAGTTTGCAAAACATGGCTTGGCAAAATACTAGATACCCTCATCACTCGAAAAAAAAAAACCAAAAAAACATGCAAAATTGGGGTCACCACCAAATCATCCATCACCGTTAAGTCACCGCTCCTTTCACAAATCCTCCCTCCCCTGCTTCTAACTTCACTTCCTTCGTCCCCTCCATAGTAACATAAGCCATCTCCTGAGACGTGGTTGTTGCAATGGGGGCAAGTAGCGTCACAAACATCACTAACCTACATGTGAGACTGGTAAGTCCTTTTGTTAAAAATATTAAGGCACAAGAAAATTTTTTTGGCTACGCTGTTGGCGAGGTCGTTGAACAAAAACAGAGGATTGACATTGGAAGAATTACCAGTTGGTGGCTTGGGATCCAAGAGGGATAGCTTGGTTGTGTCGGGCTGGAAGTAGGTTTTGTTAAGATTTTCGATGCTTTTGTACAGGTTTCCCAAGGTCCCAACCATAGTTTGTGTTGTGAGGAGCCTGACCACGGTTCCAACGGGCAAACGGAGAAGGTTGAACTGGAAATCAACAAAGTCTTTCCCTGCTTCGGCGAAGAGGACTCTTTTGGACTTGGTATCGATTAGGAGTTGCAGGGTCGCCTTGGCTTTGGAGGATGCCATGGTGGTTGTTGCTCTCTCGTTATGTGCCTTACACGTACATACATCTGTTGTCTATTATATAGACCTACACGCAGATAGAGTTTAATTGGGGTGATTTAACACAATTATATTCCACTTTGACTTACCAACCCACAAGACGGTCCATCTTCGATATTCAAGAACTCTCTCTCTCTCTCTCTCTCTCTCTCTCTCTCTGGCTTGTTATATGGAGAATCGGAACAGATAGAGAATCATTTTTGGCATGCCTATGAAATTGGCTTCCCAGTGAGATTTCTTCCGAGAATACTCAAATAGGAGTACACTGATATGGATGAAAATTCAAAAGAGCAGAATTGAATCCCGATCGAGGCTGTCGGTCGGCTCGAATCGTGCTCGGCTTGGTCGAGCGCGTGTTTTCCATTCCCACCATAAGCAACTTGAACTTGATCCACGGAACAACAGACACCAAACACCCCACCCCCCCAAACCAACCTCCACTCCTGACAACAATGGGAGTTTATGTGCTCTGTTTTAGTGCAGCCTGCACTGCTGGAGTGGTCGATCCGGCTGTCCATTTTGATACGAGCCATCAGTTGTTCGGATTAAAATCTAAGCTGTTAATTGCCGAAATGAACGGCAAGATCGACCGCCCTATAGGATCCCCGGTTGAACAGACAAAAACTTGCAAGTTGCAACCTCCTTCATGACTAGAAACATTGTTTGGGCAAACCACCAGATACCCTCATCAATAAAATAAAATAAAAACAAAAGGGTCATGTACCTACCATAATAGTATTATGGATCATCAAGATAACCAGAAATTAACATCACTAATTCTAGCAAATTTTAAGTGGGATACCATTGTTGACATTTGGGAGGATTTGTTTTTGGTTTTTGAATTTAGAGTGGAGAGTAAGAAGTAGGAGGAGAGGAGCTTTTCAATTTCACATTTTTTCAGTGTTTTTATTGTGATTAACAAAAAGACATACAAAATGTATTATGCATATATTTCCCAAATACAGTACCATATTCAAAACACATTACCAAAACACAAAAAGCCAGAAAACCGATAACCAAAATGCAAAAAGTCAAAAAGTATGGTAACCAAACACAACCCAAGCAGAAAGAAAGGAAAAATTGGAAATAGTAACCCATAAATTTTTGGGAAAATTTCAAAATGACACCTGAACTTAAGTTTATTTCAATTAAACACCCGTACTAACAAAATCCCCAAATTTAGATACCTGAACTTAAGTTTATTTCAATTAAACACTTGTACTAACAAAATCCCCAAAGTTAAACCCCCACCTTTATACTCCGTCTCAAAAATTGCTACCATGGCATCTCCAATCCGTTTAACTTGCCCCATTGCACATATTTTCAACCCTAGACCTGAAGTCTGCCTATGGATTTTGCTTGGGTGCATCGTCTTTTGTTGGAAACATGTGCAATGGGGCAACTAAAAGAGGTTGGAGATGTCATGTCAACAATTTTTGGAAAGGAGTATAACGGCAGGGGTCTAAATTTGAGAATTTTGTTAGTACAGGTGTTTAATTGAAATAAACTTAAGTTCAGATGTCTAAATTTGGAGATTTTGTTAGTACAGGTGTTTAACTAAAATAAATTTAAGTTCAGGTGTCTCTGTGACATTTGGTGCAAAATTCAGGTGCCAGTTTAAAATTTTCCTAAATTTTTCATCAAGACTGGTACTTTTATTATAGTAGAAGCCAGAATGGCGTTAATGTTAAAGGTGGAGTTTCCACCAAGTTTTTTCCAAAAAAAAAATTAGGCCATTTTACTATCTCGTTCACAGTAACAATAAGTTTTGGCATTTTATCATGTTGTTCACAATAACTAACAACGTCTTTACCAACAATTATTCACTTATATACGTATCTACAATTTATTGGTGAGTGGAAACAACTTAATATTTCTTAACAACTTATTGGTTCATGGAAACAGCTAACAACTTGTAAGCAATAAATTCTTTCTCAAAACTTATTCCCTACTAGAAACGCCCCCTAAGTTATGATGAAAGGATCGGGAAAAGAGAAACTTTATCTGATTTGGATCGTCAGGGTTTTGGACGGCTAAGATTGAGCGCCGTGAATAAGTTTTTCTGTATGTTCATATACATAGCATTATCCAAATGCCTGTTAAGCACTAGCAGAGTATTACACACACACGCACACATCCACACACCGCGCCAACAAACACGTGCAATTGGAGTTCCCAACGAGATCAAATCTAGCTACTTACCAAATGACTTTGTTAACAAGCTAAAGATCAACGAAGGACTTCATTAGGTTATAATATTGATATCATGAGGCACATAATTAGCGTCCTCTTCTTCTCCCTCCGAAAAGGAAGTTGCACCAAATTGCTCCTCCAACTTCGCGAGAAAGTAATCAACCCTCCTCCGAATCCTTTTCTCCTCTTCTATGATATTATCTTGGCGGCAGAAGGTGATGTTGAAACATTCCTCAATCCTTTCATGTAACTCTTTGGACTTGGGCTCGGAAGAAGCAACGGCTTCATTTGGAGGAGGTTCAGACATGGCTTTGCTCATGCTCACTGAGGCATCCGTGGTAGGCCCTGTTTCGCCAATCGTGACAGGATCACTGGGAATGGAACTTGAAGCATCCATTGTCTTCATGCCTCCAAGGAAGACACTTGTTAACACCATTTTTGAATGCAAAGTCGCCTTTAACAGCTTCAAACCCTAGAAAAGAAGGGCATATATGTTCAATGTCTTTATTACTACGTCACTCATAAGAATTATGTGCAAATTCTCTGCATACAATTACCCAAATGCATATCTGACAATAACAACTTTTCCCTTATTTTGAACTATAATGACGTGCGATCCATGTTCTAACAAGAATCGCAATATTTGAATCTGGAAGTCCTGGAACGAGATTAACCAGAAAAAGAAATAACAAAAAGGAAAACTAAGCAACAAGAGAGGGGGAAACATCAATACCTCATCCATCCCAAAACTCACCACCTTCTCCTCCAAAGATTGAACATTTGTAACATTGAGCTTGCTAAGCAATTCAATACCAGAGATGGTAGACATGGGTATCACCACCAAATCATCCATCACCATATATGTTATGAGACTGTTAACGTAGCCTTCCTCACCGGATAAACCAGTATTGGCATCCTTTGATGGCACGAATGTTACCACAATCGACAAAGAATGCTTGCATCGTGGACAAGTAGCTTTTGGGTCAAAGCCGACGGACCTGTAAATTAGGTTTTAAAAAATTGAAAGGAGAAAATGATTTTGTTAGTAAGTAATGTAAAATTCTAATGTCAAGACGAATTGAATCTCAAGCAAAGTCCTCAACATATAGAAAATGTAGGGTTCGAATTCCGTGGCATCCGCCACAAAATAGAAAATATCTATGAGATCAAAATTAACTCAAAGATCAAAAGCGATTCAATACATATCATTGTAAAATATGAGAGAGGAAAGATTGTATTGAATTCGATAATAAAACTGTACAATGAGGTCTCTATTTATACAAGGTGAGAGAGCCTAACTATGGAAAGAAATCAACCTAATTACAATCAAATCATAATCAATTACAATAAAAATGAATCCAGAGAATCATATAATATCATAATCAAATCAAGATATGATTATGATATTATATGATTTGATATTCTAACATCCCCCCTCAAACTCAAGGTGGTAGTGCAGACACCAGCTTGAGTTTGGACACCAAATCATGAAAGCGTCCAGGAGGATGAGCCTTCGTGAAGATGTCTGCAGTCTGATCAGATGAGGAAACTGAGAGAAGCCGAATGCTACCCCGAACAACATGTTGGCGTATGAAATGACAATCAATCTCAATATGTTTGGTACGATCATGGAACACGTCATTGCGGGCAATCTGAATAGCACTTTGATTATCGCAGCAAAGTGTAGTGGCAGTGGAATGAGTAATAGTCATATCAGTGAGGAGCCAACGAAGCCATATCAACTCCTGAGTAGTGTCAGCAATAGCACGATACTCTGCCTCAGTACTAGAACGAGAAACAAGAGATTGCTTCTTACTTCGCCAAGAGATGAGAGAGTCACCGAGAAAGAAACAGTACCCTGTGGTAGAGCGACGATCTGTGGGGTCACCAGCCCAATCAGCATCAGAATAAGCATGTAAGTCAAGAGATGAATGTGTGGAATAGTAGAGACCATGAAATAAGGTGCCTTTGACATAGCGAAGAATTCGAAGGACAGCCTCAAAATGAGTTGATCGAGGAGCAAACATGAATTGGCTAACTATGTGAACAGCATAGGCAATGTCTGGTCGAGTGACAGTAAGATAGACAAGACTGCCAACCAATTGGCGATAAAGAGTGGCATCAGGGAGTGGTGTGCCATCTAAAGGTGTGAGTCGAGTGGCCGGGTCAAGGGGGGTGGATGTAGTCTTATTGTCGGTGATACCAGCACGAGTAAGCAGATCAGAGGCATACTTAGCTTGAGTGAGATAGTAGCCATCAGATGTAGATGAGATCTCAAGACCTAAGAAGTAGCTTACCGTACCCAGATCTTTCATCTCAAATTGCTTGCTCAAGAAGACTTTGAGATCGGAAATACCAACAATATCATCGCCAGTAATAATCATGTCATCAACATAGAGAAGAAGAAGAATAATTCCATGTGCAGACTTCCGAATAAAAAGTGCTGAATCATACTGGCTAGAAGAGAATCCAAAGGTCTGAATAGTAGTGCTGAATTTTGCAAACCAAGCACGTGGAGCTTGCTTGAGACCGTAGAGAGCACGATTAAGTTTACACACTTTATTCGGAGGATGATCATACCCGGGAGGAGGCCGCATATAAACTTCTTCAATAAGATCGCCATTGAGAAATGCATTTTTAACATCCATCTGATTTAAGCTCCACTTGCGTACTGTAGCAACTGCAAGTAAACTTCGAACAGAGGTGAGACGAGCCACAGGAGCAAAGGTCTCTTCATAGTCAATACCATATTCTTGTGTAAAACCCTTAGCCACCAGTCGGGCTTTATAGCGATCAATAGAGCCATCAGAGTGAGTCTTGATTTTGTATACCCACTTAGAGCCAATGACACTTTTGCCAGGAGGGAGATCAACCATATCCCATGTATGGGTTTCAGCCAATGCTTGCAACTCATCTTTCATTGCTTGCTGCCAAAGAGGATTAGTACTGGCCTCACGATAAGAGTGAGGTTCGTAATGGGAAAGAATAGTAGAAAAGCAGTGGTAATCACGAAGATGAACAGGTAGCTCTTTTACCCTATCAGAGCGACGAAGAAGGGGAGCAACATCCTGATTAGTAGGCAAAAGTACATCAGAGGGCTCTTGAGAAGGGCTAAAATGGGAAGGCTCAGGGAGAGAGGAGCCAGAAGGTGCAGGAGCAGAATCTTCAAACAAAACAGGTGCCTCGGGATTGACTGTTTGTGTTAGCTCAGAACAATCTGTATCAAGCTCACCAAATAACAAGTCTACCGAAGGATCAGTAAAAAAAGATGAAGTATCGAGTGATGGTAAGTGAAACTTAGACATAGAAGAAAACATCTTATGTTCCCAAAATATGACATGACGAGAAATACGAAGACGCTTAGAATATGGATCCCAACATCTATACCCTTTGTGTTCAATCCCATAACCTAAGAAACAACAAAGACGAGCTCGAGGTTCTAGCTTGGTGCGCTCATGAGGTTGAAGCAAGACAAAACAAGCACACCCAAATACTTTGAGAAGACTATAGGCAGGTACAATGCCATAAAGACGTTCATAGGGTGACTGATTACCAATAATAGGAGATGGGACACGGTTAATGGTATAAATAGCAGTAAGAGCAGCTTCGCCCCAAAAACGTTCTGGGCAAGAGGAAGAGATAAGAAGAGCACGAACAGTATCAAGAATGTGTCTGTGCTTACGCTCAGCACGACCATTTTGTTGAGAAGTGCCAGGACATGACCGATGAGGTATGGTTCCATTTTGACGTAGAAAGTTCAAAAAAGATGTTTTCCTGTATTCCATGGCATTATCAGCACGAAAGACTTTAATAGGACGAGAAAATTGAGTTTCGACCATCTTTGCAAAATCATAATAAATTTGTGGCAACTCTGATCGATTATGCATGAGATAAAGCCATGTAAAACGGGAATAATCATCTACAAAGATAACAAAATATTTGGATCCTCCCATGGTAGTATTGGGAGAAGGTCCCCATACATCAGAGTGAACTAAGTCAAATGGAGCGGAAGAGACAGAATCACTTTTGGTAAAAGGCAGTGCTGGTTGTTTAGCGAGTTGACAAGAAAGACAATCAACATGTTCATCTTTAACCGATCCTAAATGACCACTCGAAATTAACATTCGTAGTCGACCAAAAGAAGCATGACCTAACCGGGAATGCCAAACACCAAGAGAAGTTGATGGATTTGTTGTAATAGAACACTGCAAACTACTCACAGGACGAGTGGGAGGGGTTGGAACAATAGACTGAGCAATGGAGACCATTTGGGATGGAATGTGAAGATTGATGAGCTCATACAGACGTCCAATTTTACGGCCTATCCCAAGAGTCTGTCTTGTTCGAGGATCTTGTACCTGGCAACCATTAGAAGAAAAGGTGACAGTGAGACCAAGTTCACATAATTGACCAATTGAAATGAGATTCAAGGCAAGGTTTGGAACCAAGTAAACATCAGAAAGGGACATGTTAGGAGTAGAAACATGGCCAACGTGAGTAACATGCATCGTAGATCCATCAGCAGTATGAATGGCTGGGGTACGGGAATCAGTAGATTTTGTGGAAAAAATATTAGGATCAGAGGTCATGTGATTGCAACATGCAGAATCAAAGTACCAAGAAGATGTACTTGAGGCAGTAGACAAAACAGTGGAAGAATGCATACCAGATTTGGAGAGAAGACCAGATTTGGAGAGAAGACCAGATTTAGACAGAATGTTTGTAAATACCGATGGAAGGTCGCTTTTATTAAACCGTGTAGACGGTGGGTATTGCTTGAGACCTTCTAAGATGCAATGAACATACGGTGTTATGTCAAAATGCTCCATAGTAGAGAAACAGTCGGCTCCAGAGCAAAATTGCAGAAAGCGTGAGTTGAATCTGGAAACAGGTTGGCCACTTGGAAAATGATACGGTGATAAATGACGATTATGATGATGATGATATGGCCATGCAAGGAGGCAGTATGTTTACTTTTGGTTGTTAAGGTTAGGCGTGGAAATTAGGAGTATATTTTTCTGGTGGTAGAATGTAAGATTGTGGTTGGGCAATCAAGAATATAGGATTTGGCTTTGGTGGACCAGCAACACGTGAGAGTCGATGGCGGAATTGATTTGTCAGCGACTGCCGACTAGAGAGGAGAAAAAAAATATGACAGGCTGGGTCAAGAACCGTAGCTCTGATACCATATAAAATATGAGAGAGGAAAGATTGTATTGAATTCGATAATAAAACTGTACAATGAGGTCTCTATTTATACAAGGTGAGAGAGCCTAACTATGGAAAGAAATCAACCTAATTACAATCAAATCATAATCAATTACAATAAAAATGAATCCAGAGAATCATATAATATCATAATCAAATCAAGATATGATTATGATATTATATGATTTGATATTCTAACAATATGATCTAATCAACAAAAAAAAGTGGTATTTATAATGATGTTCAAGATTGTCACAAAGTCAAAACGAGCACCACAAAAATAAGCTCATGGAATTTCATTGCTACACAAACATGGGTTGAATGGAGGTAGTGTAATTTCCGATTGACCGAAAAAAGAAGAAGAAAGAATGGAGGTAGTGGGCACGTGATCACCTTCACATTCTTTGTTGTGTGTGTGTGAGATATGGCGATCAAGAGGAGTGTCTGGGGTCACTTACACGCATCTTGATGTCCTCGACTAATCCCATCTCCAATCTAGTCAAAGGCTAATCGTTCACGATTGGATTAGAGAATTCACAAAGAAATTAATTTCTTGAGGTATATATCCTCAAGAGCCAATTCCTTTAATAGACACCAAATCAGAATGGATCTTTACTTTACTGAGTCGGGTTTCGAAGAGTTCACGAACGACTTAGTTCATTTTTAGCCGTAAAAATAGGTACTCTAAGCAAGCTTTTTGTTCCAAAATAGTTAATGTATCCTTAATATTAAAAATGCACACACATCGTCACAACTCGAGTAGCAGAGGAGAAACCCGCAATACATAAATGCGTAATGAAATCAGAAAAAACAAAATCACATTATTTATAAGGGAATTTTTTTCAAATTTTCTTTTTTTATGATCACACTCACCTTTTTTTCTTTTAGAAAGAAAAAAAATTAAAAAACCATACACTTCAACACTAAAAAATAAAAAAAGTGAATGTGGATATCAAAAAATGGAGTTTGAAAATCAATTCACAAGTTATACCCATTACAGCTTCCACACTTATACATCTTGTTAACCGCTGGCGCGGGGGCATCGTCGTCGGTGAGAAGAAGAGAAGCCTCCGTGGAACGGACCGCCACCTTGGGTTTCAACAGAACCTCCTTGCTCTGGTTGGGCAGCATGTAGGTATCGCTCAGGTTTTCGACGCTGTCGTAGAGGTTTCCTAGGCAGCCGACCATGCTTTTGGCGGTGAGGAGGCGGACGACGGTGCTGACGGGGAGAGAGAGGAGGGTGAAGAGGAAGTCGACGAAGTCTTTTCCCGCCTCGGCGAAGAGGACCCTGTTGTTCTTCGTGTCGACTATTAGTTTCAGGTTTATCACTTTTTTGGAGGAAGAGGAGGAGGATGCCATGGGTGTGTTGAGTCAGTACTAGTGCTTTTTCAATTCATAGGGTTTTGGAGATGAATGTGGGATTATACAAACACAAACAAGACTGAACAGAGAAAGGAGAAGCATTTGGCATGACTTCCAGCTTTAGACATGAATATCTTCCTACTATAGACAAGGTTAAGCATATCTTACAGTACTGGTCAAGCATATATTAAAACTTGCATGCAACCTCCTTCATGACTTGAAACTACATACATTAGATTTCCAACACATATATAGTTTGGGCAAACCACCAGATACCCTCATCATCAATAAATAAATAAATAAAGATGGCAAAACGAAAAAAAACGACCAAATTCTAAACCACCACAAGACCCTTGAACGAATCAAAGTCTAACGCGTGCGCATTGCTTCCTCAGCGGCAGTAGGATTGAGTATGCATCAATCCTCAGCCCCTGTGTTACCGAGGAAGACGCTTGCTAAAACCATCTTCGACTGCAAACTTGGTTTCAACAGCTTCAAGCCCTAAAATTCCAAATAAGAAAGGGTCAGGTACCGACCAATGCCATAAACTCATAAAGTATGGATATCATTAAGAAAACCAGAAATTAACAACGCTAAGTCTAGAACATGGTTACACGAACAGTGTGAAATTAATTGATTACCTCAGGCATTTCCCAAGTCAACAACCCTTTCCTCAAGTGCACCAACTTCCTTAACATTAAATTTGTTAAGCAAAGTAGTAACTAGAAACAGCAGATGTAGGAGTCACCACCAAATCATCCATCACCATATAAGTCACCACTCCTTTCACAAATCCTCCCTCCCCTGCTGCTAATTCCGCTTGCTCCCCCTCCTCCTGAGAAACATAAACTGCCTCCCTCCACATACCCATGTTGCAGTTGGGGTACAAAGCTTCAGGGTCATTCGAGACATAAGGGTGATATTGATCGTACTCATCATCTTCGCTGTCAATGTCATCGCTGTTGTTGCACACATAAAACCTTTTGGCTACACTGTCCGAAACCTCGTCTAGCAAAAGCAATGGACTAATAATATCTGAAGAACCAATTGGTGCCTTGGGATTCAAGAGGGATTGCTTGCTTGTGTTGTGTTGGGAGTAGGTTTCGTTAAGATTTTCAATGCCTTCGAAAAGGTTGCCCAATGTCCCTACCATAGTTTGTTTCTTGAGGACCTCGACCACGGCTTTAACGGTCAAACGTAGAAGGTTGAATAAGAAATCGACAAAGTCTTTGCTGGCCTCTGCATAAAGGACTCTCTTGCCATTGGTGTCAATGAGGAGTTTTAGGCTCACCTTGGTTTTGGAAGAGGTTGCCATTGCGAGGGTTATTGCTCTCCTCTTTTTTGGGCGCACGCCGCACGACGGTTTTGCCTTTTTTTCTTTTCTCGGTGCACCAACGATTAATATCAAAGCGATGAACTATGTTAAACAAACGAGATTTGAACAAAATCAACCACTTGAGAGTGCCCTCTCTGGTTGTGTCGATCTCGAGCTATATAGAGAGGGGTGGAGTACTGTGTGAGAGTGTGTTTGTGTGTGTAGTAAATGCATCTGTCTCGACGAGTCAGGTGATCGATAGAGCTACAAACCATTGGATATTTGTGAGAATCCATGCAAAGTGTTGAACTGATCTCTTTTCCAACGATCATATTTTTGTGGATTCCCAATGTCAGTTTAATTTAGTTGGTTTTCGTCAGGTTACCAGAGTACTGGTATTTCTTCTCGTTATGGGGGAGAATTTTTGGGTGCAAATAGAGTATTGTTGACGTGGTACTTGTGCAACGCATCTAGACTGGCCGGATAGGTCGTCCAAAAATGTAACCGACAGTTTAGATACAATGGTACTGAAAGGATTTTAAAAGAAAAGAAAATGAAAAGATTGTTTCAATCCGGACTATTGGTTGCTTGGCTTAGACGGCTCAGATGCGTTGCATAGGTACCGCGTGGTACTGGATTTGCAACTAAAAATTTCTCTGGTATGTGTGTTGCTCTGTTGAACAGGTACAGTTGAAAAGAGAGGGATTGGATCCCTATATTTTTTTATTTTTTGTGATCATCGATTCATCGTGGAAGGCCTCAAGGGCTACAAAGATCTAGAATTTGGAGCCCTCTGTTGGGAAGAAAGATCCTCCACTTTAGGGTTATTCATGTGGATTGAGTAAGATCTCACCAAGTACAATGAAACAAAATCGGTAGAGGGTAAAGAAGTTTCACGCAGGGAACAAAGATGTCCATTAAAGAGGAATAATATAAAAAATAAAAGCGGAGTAGTATACCTCAGGTTGCCGTAGCCGCTTGTAGTGGAGCGAAATATCCGAAGGTTCAAAAGGTTAGGAAGATCCAGGGGATTCGATGAATTATTCCTGATCAATTAGTTGTCTCAGTTCATCTGCCCCACGAGGGACCCTGATATGTCAGTTGTGCCAATTATCCGAAGGATAAAACGATCCAAAGGGGCCTAGCCGAGCTTCGATCTTACTCCGAAGGAAGGCGTATTCGTTTGTTCGGATAAAAGAACCATAAAGCTCGGTTTGTTCGGTAAAGCATGTCGCCTGTTACTTTTCGTTCCCTCGGACATGATGACTTCGCTCGGGAACCGTTACTCCAGAACCTTCTGGAACCTTCTGGAAGCTTCTAAAGAAACGTGGGAAGGTCTCTCTGATAAAGGATGGGACGTCTCTGATTGATGTGACCTCTGCTTTCTGACTGGGCAGCTCCCCTTTCCCCAACAGGCGGCATTCATTTAATGCTACTGACTCGTGATGTCATCTGAGCGTCACCGAGCACGTGGGTGACAGAAATGGCCCAATCTACACTCTTTCCCTCTCTGCCTATAAATAGACGACTTCCTCCCCCAAGTAAAAGGTTGAACTTTTCTAAAACTCTCCTCCCTCCTAGCATATTTTTCTTACCCAAAACTTCTTCCCGGCTCCTCTTTCTGACAAGATCGTCGGAGCTTCTTCCCGGAGGAACATCCCCCTCCGGTTCTACAGGTACATGACGTACGGCGCAACATAACTCGATTCAGAAGGACCAGAATAGAGAGGAAGAAATCACACCCCCACAATTGGCGACTCTGCTGGGGAAAGCTCATCAACCTAGCAACGTGGACCTGATTTCTATCACAAGCTCGATCTCACTTCTGTCCTTCTCTCCCCTCACCTCATGGCTCAACACATCCCGCCTCCTGGCCCGGAAAACTTCACCTTGGGGTTGTCCGGGTATGGATCCATCAATCAAGAACAAGGGAACACTACACTCCCACACCAGTCAGTCACTCGACGGCTTTCATTTCCACCGACAGAGCTGGATATTGCCCTGGCGGAGCAAAAACGCCAAGCAGCGGTGATAGCCATGCTCTAACAACGATTAGAGGAGCGCGACGGAAACCAGCTTGTCACTCGTATCGACGCCCATCCAGCTGGACCTAGCCAACCGGTGAGACGCCGAAAAAGAAGCAGGAGGTCCCACCACAACCGAACTACAGAACCAGCAGTACCCGAGAGACGAACAGTCTTCGAGCGTCTGGAACCCAGCGCTCGGCCACAACAAACGGGCTCCCGCCCACGGCTGGAGAGCCTTGCCCGAACGGAAAGCACTCGATCTTCGGCGACACACTCCACGGCGGGAACGCACCGAGCGGCAGCATCGGGCCAAGGGCGTCGCCCGTTCAGACATTACTCGGACGTCAGAAAGGAAAAACGGCCCATGGATCTGAATGATTCACCTCGGCGAAGCTACCATGACGAATTCCCCGAACGATCCGTCTCGCCATATCGAGATTCCGAGTGTCGCCATGACAAAAAGCTAACGGAAGGGTCGCGAAGTCATCTGACGGTTCCAAATCAGGAAGGACGTTCGGAAAGGGCTAACACCATCACCCTTTACGACCAATTCACCGGACTTCCGACGGTGTACCAACCGGTGGCTGGTCCTCGGGAGATTCCTCAAGCTCGGCCAGGAGGGTCCAAGCTGGCCCTTGCGCAAAGAAGGGAACAGGGAGAACGACGAGGATACATGGCCGAACGTCCTCGTCGGCCCCATCATGAACGACGGACGCCCGAGCCTCGTCCAACCTTGCCAATTGCAGTAGTCCAACCGAGCCCTGCACCGGAGGACAATTCGAAACTCGGGAAGGCGAAAGCGTCCCCCTTCGTAGACGCTATACAGCAAGAGCGACCACCGGAGCGGTTCGTCATGCCGAAGCTCAAACGGTACGAAGCCAAAGAGGACGCAGTCGCGTTCGTCTGCCGCTTTCGCCAAATGATGAGCCTCCACAACTTCTTTGATGCACTTATGTGCAAAATCTTCCCCCTCTCGTTAAGTGAGCCAATCATGCTCTGGTACAATCAGTTGAAGCCAAAGTCCATTACCTGTTTCAACGAGCTTGAGTTGGAATTCACGAAGAGGTTTGTAACCAGCAACGTCCAACCGAAGACTCTCTCCATGCTGGTGAACATGCGAAGGACCCCGGGAGAAACTCTTCGGCTTTATACCGAGCGATATTGGGAGGTATACAATCTTATTCCTGACTGTGATCAGGGCGTGGCTGCAGAATCGTTTATGAACGGCCTGGATCCAAATTCAGCCATGTTTCGGGATCTCTCGAGAAACCCACCCAAGAGCATGGGGGAATTGATGACTATTATCGAGAAGGATTGTGTACATGAGGAAGCAATGGCCGAGCGTCATGTTCCGAAGGTCGCTGAACCATCTAAGGCTCATCCTGTGGCTCGGAAGCAGGTGGCCAATGTCGGCCAGACATCCAAAGTGAACCAGCCGAACAATAGGAATCGACCTCCGCAGCATCAAGCGCAACAAGTTATTCAACAAAAACGGGAACCAAGGCCGGACGAATATGTTGCCGAGCAAACTACCTTCACGGAGCCCATTTACAAGCTTTTATCCATCATCGGCACGCTCCCATTCTTCTCTTGGCCCACAGGATTTCTCGGCACAGCTGGCCAGGGACCTGGGATGTGTTCCTACCATAAGGAGCGGGGGCATTATACGACCAAGTGCCAGCCGTTCAAAAGATACTTGGAGGAGCTTGCCGCGGCTGGACATCTCAATCCTTGGATCAACACTCGGAAGAGTCCCCTTCCGCCCCCACCTCCATTGCTCGGTGGCCATGTCAGTGTCATTCAGGGTGTCGCTTCGGAGGTACGAATATCCGAACTACAAACGGAAATCAACACGGCCGTCGCTGCATTGTTGATTTGCAACGTCGGTACTTCGGTTAAAAGGAAATTTGAAGATCCCAATCATGACGGTCCAATAACTTTTACATCTGAAGACTTGAAAGGAGTTCAAGTGCCACATACCGACGCTCTCGTCGTTACAGTGATCATTGACAAATCCACTGTCCAACGGGTGTTGATTGACCAGGGAAGCTCGGCGGATGTGATGTTTTATTCTACTTTCAAGAGCCTTGGTCTATCCCCGAATCAACTTCGGCCAGCGACAACACCACTCGTTGGGTTTACAGGTGCGCCGGTTTGGCCATTGGGTGCGATCAATCTCCTTGTGAGAGCCGGTTCCCGAGTGATTGACGTCGAATTCATAGTGGTTAGCTCCCCTAGCCCTTATAACGTCATCCTCGGTCGAGCCTGGCTACACGGGATGCAAGCCGTGGCCTCAACATACCATCAAGTCGTGAAGTTCGTCGGATGGAATGGAAGACAAGAAAGCCTCCGAGGGGATCAAGTACAGTCCAAGAAATGCTATATCAGCACCGTCACAACGAAACAAAGCTGCCTGGAGGTGCAGTATGTGGAGAGTGGGGAAATTGATGTACTTGCAGATGTTGGACTTCCAGCCGAGCAAAGGTCCGCCGAGGAACTTGTTCGCATGCCTATCTCGGAAGATGGCACTCGGTATTTTCTTATCGGAAGCTCTTTGACCGAGGAGGAGAGGAATGCGATGTTTGACTTCCTCATACGACACATTGAAGTATTTGCTTGGACCCCGCAGGAAATGCCGGGCGTAGATCCCTCGTTTGCAACCCATTATCTGAACGTTGATCCGAACAGAAAGCCAGTGGTGCAGAAGCTCCGGCGTTCTTCTGCCCTTCATGTTGAAGCTGTAATGACAGAGGTGGATCAATTGCTGGAGGCAGGGGCGATACGAGAAATACTTTACCCCACTTGGTTGGCTAACCCCGTGGTGGTTCCGAAGAAAAATGGAAAGTTGAGGGTTTGTGTGGACTACACGAATCTCAATGATGCTTGTCCAATGGACAGGTTCCCTCTCCCTCGGATAGAACAAATGGTGGACGCAACTGCAGGGTGTGAGCGGCTGAGTTTTATGGATGCATACCGAGGATACCACCAAATCGCCCTCGCCGAAGATGATCAAGAAAAGACGGCTTTTATCTCTCCTCGGGGCGTCTATTGCTACAATGTTGTGCCTTTCGGACTGAAGAACGCTGGGGCTACTTTTCAACGAGCGATAACGTCCATGTTCCCTGGGATGCTCGGAAGAATTCTGGAAGCGTATATCGACGACTTAGTGTGCAAGAGCAAGTTCGCTCGGGATCATCTTCGGGATCTTGGAGAAGTTTTTGCCGTCCTGAAGAAACGAAAGCTACGACTGAATGCGGAGAAGTGTGCGTTTGGTGTCAGCTCCGGCAAATTCCTGGGATACATGGTTAGCCACCGAGGCATAGAAGCGGATCCGACGCAACTGACTGCCGTGCGAAACCTCCGAGCCCCAACGACTGTTAGGGAAGTGCAGCGTCTTACAGGAATGGTTGCGGCATTGAATCGGTTTATACGACGTTCGGGAGACCTCTGTCGACCGTTCTTTCAAGCTATCAAGACAAGCCGCCGAAGATTTATATGGACCGAGGAATGTGAGCAGGCTCTGCAGTCACTGAAAGACTACTTGTCACATGCTCCCCTCCTGGTCAAACCACAACCAGATGAAGATTTGTATCTTTACCTCGCAGTCTCGGATCATGCCACCAGTTCAGTGCTTGTTCGGAAAGAAGGGATGGAGCACCAACCAATTTTTTACTCGAGCAAGATGATGACGGATTCTCAGACTAGGTATCTGCCTATGGAGAAGTTAGCATTGGCCCTCGTTTCGTCTAAAACGAGCCTTTTGCCTTACTTCCAATGCCATAGGATCGTGGTCCTTACTGAGTTTCCTCTCAAAGCGGTTCTTCGGAAGACGGATTCCTCTAGTCGGATCCTCAAGTTCTCTCAAGATTTGGCAAACTACGACATCCAGTTCGAACCTCGGACTGCTATCAAAGGCCAAGCGTTGGCCGACTTCTTCGCCGAGCTTACACCAGGCTTGAAGGATGAAGCTAACACCTTGGCTCTTGCGGAGACCGAAGCTCGGATAGCTGCGACCGAGGCTCACATGGAATGGATCCAACAGCCAGCCGATGCACGTCGCTCAAGATTTACGCTCGGTACAAAACGGCCTGTTCATGAGTGGAACTTATTCTCTGGGGATGCTTGGAGGATGACTGTGGATGGGGCCTCGAACATCAATGGGGCTGGTGCTGGAATTGTTCTTGTGTCGCCCGAGGGAACGGTGCACGAAAGTGTTGTCTCCATCGGTTACCGAGCGACCAACAACGAAGCTGAATACGAAGCCTTGATTGCTGGGTTGCGACTTGCCCTCCGACTCGGTGCGGATTCCGTTCACGTGTTCTGTGACTCTCAGCTCATCGTGGGACACCTGAATGATGACTATCAAGCTAGGGATGAACGAATGAACGCTTACGTAAGCCATGTTTTGGAACTTCTTAAACAGTTTGGACGAGTGGAAATCGAGTGGATTGCTCGGGAGCATAATGCTCATGCTGACGCCCTGGCAGGCCTCGGATCGGCGTACCGAGCCTCGGGCAGTCGCACGATAGTGTTTGACGAAATCGACACTCCGAGCTTTGAACCCTCGGACCCTCCCATCGCAGCAATATCGTTCGGCTCAAGCCAGCTTGATCCCATAGTGTTATACCTTCGGGATCGAACGCTTCCTTTAGACAGGAAGGAAGCTCACAAGGTACGTTGCCGTGCCTCCAATTACTTTTTGGATCCTAATGGACATCTTTACCGAAGAACGTTCACAGGCCCGGATTTGAAAGTGGTGTATGAGATTCAAGTAGAAGGCATCCTGGATGAGCTTCATTCGGGTAGTTGTGGGGCTCATTCTGGAGGCCGAAGCATGGCGCAGCGGGCGTTAACTCAAGGGTACTGGTGGCCGAAGATGGTGAAACAATCCGAGGAGTATGTGAAACGCTGTGTTCGGTGCCAAAAGCAAGCTTCCCTTATTCACCAACCAGCTTTCCCGCTCAAAATGATCACCAGTCCCTGGCCTTTTGCAGTATGGGGCTTTGACATTGTGGGAAAACTGCCCAAGGCACCTGGGGGTTTTGAGTATTTGATAACAGCCACGGACCTGTTCACTAAGTGGGTCGAAGCCAAGCCAATGGTGAAGACGACTGCAGGCGACGTAGAACGGTTCATTTGGAAGCATATCATCTCGAGGTTCGGTGTGCCGTGTGCTATTCTTTCCGACAACGGATCCCAGTTCGTGGCCGCTGCCCTTAAAGCATTCTACAAACAACGGAAGATTACGATCCAGAATTCTTCGGTTGCGTATCCACAGGGCAATGGTCAGGCCGAGGCATCCAACAAGACCATCACTCGGGGGCTTAAGCGTCGTTTGGAGCGGAAGCTCGGACTGTGGGTTGATGAACTCCCTCATGTCTTGTGGGCCTACCGAACCACGCCTCGGCGTTCCACGGGTCGTACCCCGTTCTCAATGGCCTACGGCATGGAGGCCGTTCTCCCTCTCTCCTCATTGATCCCAACCGCTCGTACGGAGAATTTCAATCCTGTGGATAACAATGCATTGGTGGGTTCTGAATTGGACTTTGCCGAAGAACTCCGTGACAACGCTAACCTTCGGCATGCCGCGTACCAACAAGAAGTGGCTAGGGGCTACAACAAGAACGTTCGGTCTCGCCCATTTAATGTGGGGGACCTCGTTCTTCGGATGGTCGTTGAAGCAAGCAAGTTGACGAAGCTTAAGGATCCATACGAAGGTCCTTACCGAGTGATCGAGAAAATTGGTCATGGGGTGTACAAGCTTGCCGAGATGGATGGAACTCCCATACCGAACCCTTGGAACGCTCAGAAACTTCGGAAGTTCCATGGCTAGCTGATATTTCACGTTTTGCTTTTATCCAGTTTTTATTCCTGTTACCTTTTGTCAGCCTTTGGGCCATTATAATAGAACGTACCATTTCTTATCTTGTTTGTTTTCTTTAAGTCTTGGGTATCTCACCTAGCCCAGTTTTAAGCCGTTGGGCTCACACTCGTACTGGTCTGGGAGAACTCCACTTAGCCCTCGGCAAATGCGTTCGGGCGAAATCCTCTTAGCCATTGCCATCATGTTCACTCGGAATCACGAAACATGTTCTCCTCGGATATTCTTTCGTTTTTATTCCCTCGGATATTTTTCTTTTACTATCTGCTTGGATTCCCGCCTCTACCCTTCGGCAATCCGAGCAGATAGGGGGCTATTATGAGAAGGTTAGTAAGTCGAGATACTAACTGTAACACGACGGAACGGGAACGAAATTTGCAAGTCGGATTTGCATTTTTATATTCCAAACCTTTACATTCCAAAACGTGCGGCAGTACAATGTGTCAAAAAAAAAAAAAAAAAAAACAAACAAACAAACAAAAATAACAATAAAAACAATACACATCAAGGGTCCACTGTCGGGAAAAGAGGCAGTGTAGGATCCTCTGAAGGAGGAGCTGGAGTGGTGTCAGCTTCGGTTGTTGCACCTGGGAGTACCACCGCGGGGTCAGGCTGTTGCTCGCTTTCGAGCTGCTCATTCTCGGCCTACTGAGCTTCGGCCAGACTTCGAGGGGGAACCTCTACAAGCATTCTCCTCTCATCATCAGCTTCCGCGCCGAGATCATCCAAGCCTGTGTTGTAGCCCAGCATAAAGCTAGCTTTATGCTGTTCTTCAAGCATTTCTGCCTGGGCCTCGACAAGCTCTTCAGCAGCAGCATCTTGGGCCTCGTAGTATCCCCGGTTGTATTCTTTCTCCAGCTCAACCTTCATCTCCTCACGACCGAGAGCTCTTCCCTCGGCAAGACCCTCGTCTTTCCCCTCCGCCCTGGACTTCCCGGCAGCCTCTTGCAAGCCTTTGACTAGCTCGTTGAGGTTGAATACCTGAGCCTCCAAAGACTGGCGAGCTGCCTCGGATTCCTCCCAGCTCTTCTTGTATTCCTCGGCCGAGTCTTTGTTTACTTGCAGAGACTGCAACAGCAGCTTCTTCCTCTTTTCATGCTCGGAGAGGTGAAGATTCACACTCATGATGGACTGGGAGGCCTGAGGGGGAACAAATGTTACTTAAAGACAAACGAGCAGAGGCAACCGTCAACTGTGAAGCAAAACTTACTCTGGCAGCGTGATAATAGTACTCGGTGAGGGCAGCTTTCAGCGAAGGTGGGGATTGAATGTCCTTCGGCAACCCCACCCCGGATAGGAGCGTCAGAGCGAGAGAAGGGTCGTCCCTCAAGCTGTCGGACTTCAAAATTTGTTTCTTGTCAGCAGTAACGAAGCTCGGCGCCCAAGGGACGTTTTCTTCGCTCGTTTCCTTCCCCTTGGCGGCCACACTCGCTCCGTCGCCAGCCTCCGAGCGCGCCGTCGTCTTTTGTTTCTTGCCAGCTTGGGCTTCCTTCGGCGACAGAGGGGCGGGAGGAGGAGGACGTTTTTGAGTTGGTGGGGGAGGTATTTTCTTGCTTGGGACCGAGCCTGAGGCCCCTGAAGCCCCGGTTTTCTTGGCCAGGCCCTTGGCCTTGTCTTTCTCCCTTGCCTCCATCTTCTGTTGAAGAACGTCCTTCATGCTTCGGGGAGGCATATTTGCTTCTTCTTCGGGAGTGGATCCTTCGGTGGGTTCGCGAATGATCCCTCGTAAAGGCCTGCTCACGCTCGGTTGCAGTTCCGCGGGAAGGTCTTCGGCTGAAGCTTCCTCCTTATCCGCCTCTTTCTTTCGGATACGTCCACCGTAGGTGGGTTTGTATTTTAAAATGGTGGGGGCGTCTCTTTCTTCCGATGGAATGGTAAGGAGAGTGGACGCGAGCTTACAGTTCCTCGAAGCTCGTAGTAACTCCTTGTTGATTTGTGTTGTATCTGTAGAACATGAGACAAGGGAACAATCAGTCGGAAGAACACTAAGTAATACTATGCAAGTGCAAGAAATGAAGCAAGTAAAAATAAAAAGCCAGGTGATTGATTTCTTACGGGGTCCACCCCTGCGTGTGGCAACCTCGAATTGCCCGTATTCCCCCGGAGGGTATTGATAATTGCCCCGAACTTCGACGTAGTCCGAGGCCCATTTTTCAGAATCATACATCCCCTCGGGGATTATCTTGGCCATTTTTCTTCGGGAACACAGGTAGTATCGGGAATACCTGATGTTCCGTGACATTGTGTAGTTTTCAAAAATGTGATGGGCTTCGAGTGGGTACATCATCAGCTGGGCCAACTTTATGATGGAATGGATGATGCGGTATGAGTTGACGCTTAATTGGCAGGGGGTCAAGGTGAAGAGATAAAGGATTTCCCTAAGGATCCTATGCATTGGAAATCTGAGACCACCCTCGGTTATGGCCATCAGAGGAACGGTAATGTGTTCATCGCTGAACCTTATCCTGGGACCAGGGACTGGGGTAATAATGACGTCGTCAGGGACTTTGTAATCCCGTCGGAAAGCCCTCATACCTTCTTCGCTCTCGAAGGATTTCCAGTAGGGACATGGGTCCTTTCCTGTTCGGTCAGGGATGACGTCCGGATCTTGAGGGACTATCTTTCTTCTCTTTTGGGGGTTGGAAGAACCGGCAGCCCCTTCTGTACCCTCGGCTTGGCTCGAGGAAGCCGTGGCCGCTCCTCCTTCGGCGAAGTCTCTGTCAGAGACCGTTTCTTCGGCCTCGTCGTCTCCTTCCACCTCTTCCGTCGGATTATCTTGCACTCTCTCCTCCGAAGGGTTACCTTCTAAGTCGATGATTTGACTCTCTGGAGGCATTGTTCGGAGCGGAGTGACGCTTGCAGGAAGGTCAACTCCGGCAGAATCCTCGCTACTTTCCCGAACGCGGTAATTCCGAGCTAGATTGGAGATCGCATCGGATATCGCGAGGTTCGAGCCCCCAGCGCCTAGAGCTGCGCTGTCTACCGAACGAAACGACTCCCCAGACGAAGCTGAAGCAGAAGTCTCCATACCTAAACACAGAAGTGCAAGGGGAAAGACCGTCAGCGAATTGCATGGTCAAATCCTAGTGTGCCTACGTTCGGTGATGAGGCGTGCCCTAGCGAACAAACTCTTCCGAGAGACGACCAGTCAAAGGGAAAGTTCGAGTGAAACTCCAAGTGTGAAGACTACTCCTATTCGTGCTCGGAAGAACACGAGTTGAAGATGCATCTATGTTCGGAAGAACACATGAACACCTACAACCCAATCTACAGTGCACAGGCAGAAAAACCAGGCGACAAGGAAAGAAAAACAGCCCAGAAAGCGTGTAACGGAACTTAAAATGCAAAAATGGTGCAGGGAAATAGAGATATACCTGGGAATCGAAGAAAAATCTGGGTCGAAAGCTTCAAAATCGTCAAGAACCTGCAGATGGCTTGATTTTCTGGGGATGGGGACGGACCAAACTGTTCAAACGTTTGAGAGAGAGAGAAAAAGTGATTTTCTCTCTCCTCACGTCCCCTCTTATACCTAGGAGCGAAACCCGAAGCGTCGCCGAGCCCCCAACCGTAGGATTTGGGCGGGAGATTGACATGACCGTCGATGGGTGACACGTGGAAACACGCGGGGTGCGCCGTATCGATATCCAATGACAATTGGACGCGTGGCGTCATCTAAAGCTGGCGGTTGCAGAGGCATTAAATGAAAGATACCTGACGATTCAACACCTCTTTGACGTTTATCCTTGGATTGACGTTCGGAATAGCCTGACAATGATCCCGCTTCGGTGGTCAGTTGTTCTTCGGCCACTACTGATTTATCAACTCCTCCTTCCTCTCCGAAGCTTTGCAGCCATGGAAACAGGAGTTGAGGGGCTATTGTAGTGGAGCGAAATATCCGAAGGTTCAAAAGGTTAGGAAGATCCAGGGGATTCGATGAATTATTCCTGATCAATTAGTTGTCTCAGTTCATCTGCCCCACGAGGGACCCTGATATGTCAGTTGTGCCAATTATCCGAAGGATAAAACGATCCAAAGGGGCCTAGCCGAGCTTCGATCTTACTCCGAAGGAAGGCGTATTCGTTTGTTCGGATAAAAGAACCATAAAGCTCGGTTTGTTCGGTAAAGCATGTCGCCTGTTACTTTTCGTTCCCTCGGACATGATGACTTCGCTCGGGAACCGTTACTCCAGAACCTTCTGGAACCTTCTGGAAGCTTCTAAAGAAACGTGGGAAGGTCTCTCTGATAAAGGATGGGACGTCTCTGATTGATGTGACCTCTGCTTTCTGACTGGGCGGCTCCCCTTTCCCCAACAGGCGGCATTCATTTAATGCTACTGACTCGTGATGTCATCCGAGCGTCACCGAGCACGTGGGTGACAGAAATGGCCCAATCTACACTCTTTCCCTCTCTGCCTATAAATAGACGACTTCCTCCCCCAAGTAAAAGGTTGAACTTTTCTAAAACTCTCCTCCCTCCTAGCATATTTTTCTTACCCAAAACTTCTTCCCGGCTCCTCTTTCTGACAAGATCGTCGGAGCTTCTTCCCGGAGGAACATCCCCCTCCGGTTCTACAGGTACATGACGTACGGCGCAACATAACTCGATTCAGAAGGACCAGAATAGAGAGGAAGAAATCACACCCCCACACCGCTGCCTCGGATCTGGCGGCTTATTCACCAGAGGATTCACCAAACCACCCCAAAACATCGAGATCTCAACAGATCTGGCCCTCCTGGGGTTTGGATCGGAGCCGAGGGAAGTGGATTTCGTCCTTCATCACTGTGACCATTGGAGGTTGGACGATGGAGATTGCGAGGAGGAGAGGTGGCCGGCAAGAAGAGGGCCAGGGGGTGGTGGAAAAGATAGGGTTATCTCTCCAGAGGATTTTGGGCTGCCTGTTTTTTGGCTTTTCGAATTGGATCCCCACTTGCTTGTCAAACGCTCTGCAGTATTAAAAGTTGGAATTATGGAGGCTCAGTTGGAGATTGGAACAACCCAAATAGAGTATAATCAAGTCGGTTTGCAAACTTTCCAATTCATTTGATAGCATTTTTCGAACTTTTCGTATGACTAGTCGTGAGAAAAACTGGGTGTCGTGTCACTGCATATGCCTTCCTTACCTGTGACAAGCACTTGTGTTTCCATGCCTTCCATGGCCTAGTGACAAGCACATATCGTGTCGCGCCTTGCCTAGCTCGGTTACAAGCACAAGTTTATTTTGTCAAATTATCTACTGTCAATCTGTCAAGCTACTGGAATTTGAACTTGAGGTTGATAACTCTACAAAACGTGGGCCAGATGTTGAAAGGGTTTATTTTGTGATTATAGAGATGGCACGTGAGTTTTCTTAATTTTCACTTTCTTTGCAGTTTACACAAGTGTGTTTCCTATTTTGAAGTCATAGTAGGAGTTTTCCTATTTGCACACATCCAAAAGCGTAAAGGAGATGTTGCACACCAATGGCCACAATGTCAAGGATCATGTCTTTCATTACTTTTATTTTATGTGTGTTTTTTTCTCTCCCTTTTCACCTGTTACGTATATAGACTCAAGTGACCTTGAAAAAATTTCTAAGCTACAAAAATTAATTTGTGAGAGCGTCCTAGAACTTTTAAGATGGTTTGGTTTTTTTTTTTTTTTTTTTTCCATCTTGAGTACTTGACCCTTTCCTACAAAAAAGAGAGGAGTATCCAATCATCTCTCTACGAATTCTGAGAAGATTAGCAAAGCGCCAACCGCCAAATTTAGAAAACAGAATGAATGGAGGTAGATATGGCGAATTAAAGGCCTCTTTTACCTGTCCCACATCGACAAAAAAAGAAGGCTCCTTGATCTAGCAGCTCGTATAAGTATTCATGAGACGGCTGGTGATAAAAATTGCCTTAAACCAATGAGTAAGGAAAACAGAGCGAGCGGAGAAAGATGCTCGTAGCGCCTTTGTGTGCATGAAATTTTGGAGGGGTTAATAGGCTGGCCGAGTGTTGACGCTGCCTACCTTGCAGAACTCGCCTGTGCAGGCCTCCCTAGCCAACCAAAGCTATCCCAAAAATTGAGTGCTACATTTTCTTACTTTTCTTCGTCCCAAATTGCTTGCTTGTTCCTTACGAAAAATCGTCGACAGAGAAATTTTGAAAATTAGGCGCAGAAGTATTTTATTTTTCGGTACCAAAATTACACGTCTTTTCATAGGGGACCAACAATTTGGAATAGAGGATGTACAATTTTTGGTTGATGATGGAAACATTTGGATTCAATCCGAATTAGATCCAATATTTTATTGTATCTGATTCGAAAACTATTTATCGTTTGGATACAACTGTTTGATGGGCTTGTAGATTGGTAAATCGGTAATCTATCGTGTCAACGGGTTAGAATAGAGTGAGAGACTATTAAATAAGAACGGGGGCAAAAATGTTAGTAGTTGTTAACGGCCCTTATATCCCAACAAGCTTGTTAGAGACTTATGTATAAGAGTCGATAAATACATATTTTGAGACATTTTCTCTTGGCCTAGTAATGGGCTACATCTATGTTAGTTAACTTGGAGAGAGAGAGAGAGAGAGAGAGAGAGAGAGAGAGAGAGAGAGAGAGAGAGAGAGAGAGAGAGAGAGAGAGAGAGAGAGAGAGAGAGTATTTTTTAATGGAATGGGACCCACTAATGTTGTACCCAACAGGTACTAAATCTTCCAATGGCACTTTGAAAGCTAGCGACAATTTGGACCCTCTTTATACTTTTCTTCACTCATTTGTGCGAAAGTTCACTATTGACACATGCACAGTTAACCGAACAATTAGTTTTGGTTAGAGTTCGCCAAGTGTTTAGCAAACCCATTAAGAAGACCAAAATAGCTTTAGTTAGTTAAATTAGTACTTTCCTTACTTAATACACCTCTTAACTCAAGCATTAGAGATGCCCTAAGATTACCGGGTTGGACTATGGTCATTCGCCATTAAGAGAAGATTGTGAAAGCAACTCCAAGGAGTTGGGCCGGTGGCCCAAGCCTTTAAGGTTTTGTTCCCTTCTAAGGTTTCATGTTTGATTTTTCTCTAAGCAACTCTTAAAACTATCTCTTCCTTGCGCTCAAGTGTGTAGAGATTAGTTCGAGATGCGGACAAACTAACCCAATACATCTTACATTACCCAAGAAAATGTGAAAGCATCGTGACCTAATTCACACGATACACGAAAGTGACCTCAAAAACATTCTAAGCTACTTTAAAAAAATTAAATTTGTGAGAGCGTCCTAGAACTTTAAGATGATTTGATTTTCTTCTCCTATCTTGACCCTTTCTCCAACATAAAGAGAGCAAAATTCAATCATCTCACTGTGAATTCCAAGAAAATTAGCGAAGCGGCAACCGCCAAATGTCGATAACAGAACGGATGGAGGTGGATAAGGCAAATTGAAAGCCTTGTACTTCGTCCCACATCGGCAGAAAAAGAAAGCTCCTTGGTCTAGCAGATCGTACAAGTATTCAAGAGAAGGCTGGTGAAAAAATTTGCCCTAAATTAATGAGAAAGGAAAACAAAGCAAGCGGCGGGAGCTGCATGTAGCGACTTCGTGTGCATGAAATTTTGGAGGGGTTAAAAGGCTGGCCGAGCGTTGACGCTGCCTACCTAGCAGAACTCGATCGTGCGAGCCTCCCAAACCAACCAACACTACCCCAAAATTTCTCACCCAACTAGTCTGGTCTAGTTTTAGATCATTGGTGGTTCTTCCCGTATGGGTCGTAACAATGGTCAGAGCCATTCATTTTTTAAAATTCAAGAACATTGATCACGTCAAAAATTACGTCCAATTTTGGACCATTTGTGGGTTCTTTCCTGGCTCGCAACAGTGGTCGGAACTGTTCACTTTTTAGAACTCATTGAGAGATATTGCCAAAAATCACGTTTTTTTTTTTTGCTAATTCAAATTTCTCAATAAAACTCAAGAAGACCTATCCTTCTTAAGAAGGCCGCTAAGCCCAGTTGGGATACAAATTGGATTACAAATAAAGCTCCTATCTAAAGCATTGGTTGCTAGCCAGTGTGCAGCAGAGTTTTGTTCTCTACAGAGCCATCTGATTTTCCAGTTCCTTTGTTGCGTCCACTGCTTGATGTCTTCGACCATAGCTTTAATTTCCCACGGTGGTCTACTATTCTTGTTGCTGATACAATCGACCAACTCCTTGCTATCCGACTCAAAAGCTGCATTAGTTAGGTTCATGTCCACCGCCATTCCGCAAGCTATCCGTAATGCCCAAGCTTCCGTAGCTAAGGCTGATGAAGCAACAATCCTACCAGCTCTGTAACTTTGTATTCCTCCACCATTATCTCTGGCTAAACAACCAAAGGCAGCAGAACTGCGGGAGGAGGAATAAGCACCATCACAATTGAAAGTAATAGAAGAAGGAGGGGGAGGATTCCATTTCTTTTCCCTGTAAACTCTCTCTGTAGTTGTCCTGGTTCCATTGAAGGTAGCCATTAGATAATCTGAGTTTGCAAGTCTTGCCCTGTCCACTGTTCTTTTTGGGTTTGGAGAAATCCCATAAAAAACATGGTCATTTCTGGCCTTCCATATAGCCCAACAGACTTGGAAGATGAATCCAACTTGTTCTTTACTAGTTTTCTTGGCAAGATCACCGCAAAGCAAATCCTCCACCCATTTATCTGTTGAACTAATGGGTTGTTCCTTAATCCAATATGAAAGGCCACATCCAAACCAAACGGCCTCAGTCCAGCTGCATCGAAATAACACATGCTCAATAGATTCCAACTCTTTCCCACAAATAGGACACATCGGTGACTGAGAACATTTTTTCTTGCACAAATATAATTATCCTTGCATGCTATCCAGTTCTTAATCACTCTCCAAACAAAGTTGAGTACCTTGGGAATAGTAGGGACTGTCTAGAGTTTTACCCAAAAATTGTTTGGAAAGCATCGTGAAGAGGATGGACGATAGCTTTTGGCTCTAAGCTTGACTTTAAAGGCCTGGGCGTATCCTGTCTTAACCGTGTAGTTTCCATTTTTTGTGTGGCTCCAAATGATGTTATCCTCAGCATTCGTTATACTGATTGGAATTTTTTGAATGGCCTTCTCCTCTTCTCTTGACACATAGCTTTGTAATTTCCCCACATCCCAAACTTTATTTTGCTGACATACAAAGTCTGAAACTGAGGACCACGGGCAATCTCTCGGAGGTGTTGTCATAGGTTTTCCGTCAGCCCAATTTGGTATCCAATTGTCTCCCCAGAACTTGATACTTTCCCCATTACCAACATTCCATCGGAGCCCCTTTTCCAAAAGAGCTTTGCCTTCCGGAAGACTACTCCAGAGCCACGAAGGTGAGGCCCCTCTGTTTGCATCCATGCACGAGTTATTAGGAAAGTATATCCCCTTTAGCACTTGAACCCAAAAAGCATTGGGGTTGTTCAGAATCCTCCAATATTGTTTGGCCAGTAGAGCACAGTTAAAGGTTTCGAAGTCTCGGAAACCCATGCATGCCACCGTTTCCTTTTGCATTCGTTAGCTCATCCCAAGCTCCCCAATGAATTTTTCCCCCTCGCTCGCCATTCTCCCACCAGAATTTCCCCACAATAGAGTTCAACATGGAGCATAGGGATGTGGGTAACTTAAAACACATCATGGGGTACGTTGGGGTTGCTTGTATCACAGATTTAATCAATACTTCCTTGCTAGCTTGGGTAACTTAAAACACATCATGGAAACCCATGCCACCGTTTCCTCTTGCATTCGTTAGCTTATGCCAAAAGTCACGTTGATCAGGTATCAATTGATATGATATCAAAATGTATTGATTTTTAGATAATTGTAGTATCAAATAGGTTGCAATCTGAATCAAATTCATATTTTAATTGTTGCGAGCTCGAAAAGGGCCCACAAATGATCCAGATCCTCCCTCAAAATTGAGTGTTATGTGTTTGCTAGTAGTGCTCTTAATGGACTAGATGAAATTTAGATCCAATCTAAAATAGATTCATATTTTAATCTGAATCTAAAACTGTTGTCGTCACCATTTAGAGTTCTTTTTTGGGTTCGTGCCACTTCAATTGTTTATACTTCGTAGTTTGTAATGTTTTATGTAATTTTGAAAATATTGTCGACTAGAACTAATCGATCTTTCTCAATAATACTCATATTTTGTATAAAACTTATTACTAATATGAAAATATAACTAAATTTTTAAGCGGTTAAAATAGATCGAGGTACAGACGAAAAAAAAGTGTCAGACGAAAAAAAAAAAGTGTCAGTAGTTAGCGGCCCTATTATGTCCAATCAAGCTCGTTTTTACATAAAGCTGCAAGTTGGGTGAGTCCTCAAAGTTGGAGGGTATATATCTAGATCCCATAAACATTGAGGCAATGCATGTTTTAATCTTTTGATTACTCGGATCAAGCCCAACGGGTCCCGAATTAGCCTTATGGATTAATTTGGGAGACGGATTTCACCATCCACTAAAGAAAATTCTCATTATAGTCGGAACTTTACGCCGCATAAACTGACCTAACGCAGAGTTAAGAGCACACAAGTGGGAGTTGAAATCGTGACAGGTTATCATCCACTCATAAGGCCTCGCATTGCCTGGCGCAATGCCTATGTCTCAAAGAAACAATCACAAACACAAACAGGAGTAGATGACACATAATTTTAAACATATTAAGAAAAAAAAAACATACACACATGCAGAGAGAGAGAGAGAGAGAGAGAGAGAGAGAGAGAGAGAGCACTCAAATGCATCTCAAATCACGTTGAATTCTTGCTTTTTTCTCAGCTAACCAATATCTCAACCCTCAAGAATGGTAAATAAACCCCAAAACATTTTGCCAAAAGGAAACCTTCATACATCCATCTTAATATTGCAGATGCGAGCAAGCTAAGGCAGGAATCAGATGACAACATTAACATTAAGGCATTCAATCCACAAAATGTATCATATTCGCCCTTCAAATACAATAATACCTGCACTTACCAAGTCAAGATGAACACCATACCTTAATTACCGCATATAGTTATAATTTTATTAGGCATAGGACCAGGCAGTGACTACTCTGGTTCAAAGCCGTGTTGGGAATGCAAACAACTTTTGAGTTCAACAACAAAGGTCCGTGACCAGCGCAGAGAGTTCCGCGACAGGTAGGCACGCGGTCAGCCTCGCGGTAGGTTGCGCGCGACAGGCAAGCAGCCAAGATGGGCCGTGGGCTGCGGCCCAAGTTGGTTGGAAGGGTCCAGCTGTCACTTAGGGTTTGCCTATAAATATAAGTTGTTGTATTCTTTATTTTATGAGCAAGAGCACATAGAGAGAAAATTTCTAGTGAGAGAAAGTGCAAGAGAACTTTTCTCAGAGAGGAAGAAGAAGACTTGTAATTTTTCGTTTTCTTTCGTTCATAGTGGACTAGTGTGGCTCCCGGGGACTTAGGCAAGTTGCCGAAGCTCGTCTATCTGTGTGTTCTATTTTTCTGTTCTTTCTCTTCCTTTTCTCTGGTTTGTTTTCTGTGACGATATTATCCTAAGATCCTGAAGTATATTTTGTTCTTTGTGAGTTTGAGCGCGTGCGAGACTCTGATTTCCCAACACCTTGCCCACATTTCTTTCTATGTTTATACGTACGTCCATTCGAGATACACTTAAGCGCTCAAAATACATATCAACTACTACAATTTAGAATAACTTCATGCATTGACCTTTGCCTCCCATGCTGCAATCACATATTTTTTTGCAGCCACGGTCTTCTTAAATGACTCCTGAGAGAAGAGCAACTGCAACATAAGGACACAACAGCGTAACTGGAATTAGACCTTTTTTATTTCCAGATTTTTTTTAACCAAACATTTATAATAGGCTTCCAAAATTTGTAGAGGTAAGTATACAAGAGTGTTATACAGAAAGCTCCCCATTTTTCCTTACCAAAACATGAGAAGCAATTTATATACCAAAAACTCGAATCCCGAAAAAAGATAGCCAAATGAAACCTTAAATAACACCAGATCAGTTCGGGAAGGAAAATAAATTGACTGCACACCTTGATGTAATTATTGACATGAGTCAAGCTTTCAGGAATTTTCCAGCTCTTGAAGTGGTCAAGAGTCACCTCAAGGTGGTACAGCATTGGCGCCAAACTCAAATCAACAGCACAAACATTTTCCCCATTAATGTATGGTCCCTGATCAAATGACATAAACTAATTACGATAAACTTCCGCTACAAACAACAGCAAAAGGTGCTAATTTTGATAGAGGACAAGATGATTCTTTTAAAATAGCGAAGCGAAATGTACATGTTCCTTGAGATGTTCATCCAGGGCGTTCAACTCATCCAGCAAAGCCTGCTCTGTGCCATCACTGGGATCCTTGCTCTTTAAGAACTTGACAAAAGAAGGGAAGATTTTGGGCGCCCTTTAATCTCGCGCAAATTGGAGAACACAAAATCAGTAAAGACAACTCTAGCTAATATTTGTTCAACTGAATTACTAAAACAACTGCTAATCTCCACCTGGAACAATAAGTTCATGGAGGGAGAAAAACTTAAATCCTACAAAAACTAGAGCCGGCCGCCGACTCATTCATCGAAAGGATCAGATTTTCAGGCTACCATGACAACAAAGCACATACAATGTCCATGAATGGAAAAACAAAACTTTATATATGAAGGGTTAACGACGAAAAACAGAACTGATAGGGAACCAAATGAATATAGCGCCTTCAATTCATTGTCCTCTTATCTTTTCCTTTGCGTCCATAAATCCTTCGACTAATCCTTGATCCAATCACAACCCAATGAAATACTTCCAACAGCTAAAAACTAACACAACAAGTGTTATACGTTAGCGAAGAAGAACCATAACGCTGAACTGTTTTCAGCTGAAAATATACGAGCGCGAACCAATTGTGTAGTAGTCTAGTAGTATTGCATGATTGTTGAACAGAATTTAAAAGACCTAAAACCTTAGTCACATAATCCTTCAAAATGAATTGTGCTCCGCACTCAATCCTCGCACAGCACTCGTACTCTCAATCCTTGTTGATCTCAAATTACAATACTTTGAGATGAAATTTACCGACGCTTTCATGCTTGCGCAAACGCAAGCGGATTATGTGACTTAGCCTAAAACACAACCCAAACTCTTAACAAAACCAAAAGAAAAATATCACAAATACACATAAATATGTAGAGACATATATGGAGAGGGAGAGAAAATCATACACAGAGGCAGCCTCAGCGGAAGGAGTGAGAGAAGGGTAATGTTGGCGGCAGATGGTAATGTTGAAACATTCATCAACCCTTTCATAAAACGCTTTGGACTTAGGCTCGGAAGAAGCAACGGCTTCATTTGGAGGAGGTTCAGACATGGCGTTGCTCGTGCTTGCCAAGACATCCGTGGTAGGCCCTGTTTCGCCGACCGTGACGGGATCACGGGGAATGGAACTTGAAGCATCTATTGTATTCATGCCTCCAAGGAAGACACTTGTTAAGACCATTTTTGAATGCAAAGTTGCCTTTAACAGCTTCAAACCCTAGAAAAGAAGGGCATATATGGTCAATGTCTTTATTACTACGTCACTCATAAGAATTGTGTGCAAATTCTCTGTATACAATTACCCAAATGCATATCTGGCAATAACAACTTTTCCCTTATTTTGAACTACAATAACGTGCGATCCATATTCTAACAAGAATCGCAATATTTGAATCCGGAAGTCCTGGAACGGAATTAACCAGAAAGAAGAATAACAAAAAGGAAAACTAAGCAACAAGAGAGGGGGAAACATCAATTACCTCATCCATCCCAAAACTCACCACCTTCTCCTCCAAAGATTGAACATTTGCAGCAATGAACTTGCTAAGCAATGCAAAACCAGAGATGGTAGACATGGGCATCACCACCAAATCATCCATCACCATATATGTTACGGCACCTTTAACGTAGCCTCTCTCTCCGGATAAATCACTATTGGCAACCTTTGATGGCACGAATGTTACCTCGGTCGACATAGTACACAGGCATGATGGACAAGTAGCTTTTGGGTCATTGGTGACGAACCTATAAATCAGGTTTTTAAAAAATTGAAAATAGAGAACGATTTTGTTAGTAAGTAATGTAAAATTCTAATGTCAAGATGAATTGAATCTCAAGCAAAGTCCTCAACATATAGGAAATGTAGGGTTCGAATTCCGTGCCATCCGCCGCAAAATAGAAAATATCTATGAGATCAAAATTAACTCAAAGATTAAAAGTGATTCGATACATATCATTATATGATTTAATCAACAAAAAAGTGGCATATATAATGATGTTCAAGATTGTCACAAAGTCAAAACGAGCACCACAAAAATAAGCTCATGGAATTTCATTGCTACACAAACACGGGTTGAATGGAGGTTGTGGGCACGTGGTCACCTTCACATTTGTTTTGTGTGTGTTTGTGTGAGATATGGCGATCAGGAGGAGTGTCAAGGGTCGCTTACACGCACTTCGAGGTTCTCGACTAATTTCCTCCCGGTCAAAGGCTAATCATTCACGATAAGATTAGAAAATTCACAAGAAATTACTTTTTGAGGTATATCCTCAAGAACCGATTGGTTTAATAGACAAACCAAACTAAAATGGATCGTTGCTTTACTGATTCGGGTCTCGAAAAGTTCACGAATGGCTCAGTTCATTCCTAACCCTAAAAATAGGTACTCTAAGCAAGCTTTCTTTTCAAAACAGTTAAGGGAAATTTATATAAATAGTCCTCTTAGTTTCATCCGAATATCATTTTCGTCCTTCAAGTATCAATTGTAACTCTTTTGACCTTCAAATTTCGTTTTCGTATCAAGTTAGTCCAATTGATAACGTTTATCAGCCAAATTGGACGGAAAAAATCAGATTAAGAGCATACGTTATCAATTAGACCAACTTGGCACGAACTGCAACGTCCATACTACCATCAATTTGAATTTTTCTGTCCAGTTTTGCTGACAAAAGTTATTAATTGGACTAATTTGGTACAAAAAACAAATTTGAAGGTCAAAAGAGTTGTAATTAATACATGGGGATGAAAATGAGACTCAAATGAAATTAGGAGGACTATTTATATAAATTTCCCAACAGTTAATGAATCCTTAATATTAAAATTGCACACACATCACAACTCGAATAGCAGGTGGAGGAGAAACCCGCGATACATAATTGCGTAATGAAATGAGAAAAAACAAAATCACATTAGTTATAAGGGAGTTTTTTTCTCACATTTTTTTTATATTCACATTCCCTTTTTCTGTCTTTTAACAAAAAAAATACACACACTTTAACACTAAAAACTAAAAAGTGAGTTTGGATATCAAAAAATGGAGTTTGAAAATCAATTCCCAAGTTATACCTATGACAGTTTCCACACTTGTACATCTTGTTAACTGCCGGCGCGGGGGCATCATCGTCGGTGAGAAGAAGGGAAGCCTCCGTCGAAGGGACAACCACCTTGGGTTTCAACGGAACCTCCTTGCTCTGGTTGGGCTGCATGTAGGTATCACTCAGGTTTTCGACGCTGTCGTAGAGGTTTCCTAGGCTGCCGACCATGTTTTTGGCGGTGAGGAGGCAGACGACGGTACCGACGGGGAGAGAGAGGAGGGTGACGAGGAAGTCGACGAAGTCTTTTCCGGCCTCGGCGAAGAGGACCCTGTTGTTCTTCGTGTCGACTAGTAGTTTCAGGGTTATCACTTCTTTGGAGGAGGAGGAGGAGGAGGAGGAGGAGGATGCCATGGTGAGTTGAGTCACTAGTAGTGCTTTTTCATAGGGTTTTTGGAGATGAATGTGGGATTATACAAACACAAACAAGACTGAATAGAGAAAGGAGAAGCATTTGGCATGACTTCAAGTCCAGAAGAAGATATATAATCATGACTTCCTACTTTAGACATGAATATCTTCCTACTATTGACAAGGTTAAGCATATCTTACAGTACTGGTCAAGCATATATTAAAACTTGCATGCAACCTCCTTCATGACTTGAAACTACATACATTAGATTTCCAACACATATATAGTTTGGGCAAACCACCAGATACCCTCATCATCAATAAATAAATAAAAAGATGGTAAAACGAAAAAAAAAACGACCAAATTCTAAACCACCACAAGACCCTTAAACGAATCAAAGTCTAAAGCGCGCTCATTGCTTCCTCATCGGCAGTAGGATCGAGTATGCATCAATCCTCAGCCCCTGTGTTACTGAGGAATACGCTTGTTAAAACCGTCTTCGACTGCAAACTAGCTTTCAACAGCTTCAAGTCCTAAAGCACCAAATAGGAAAGGGTCAGGTACCGACCAATACCATAAACTCATAAAGTATGGATATCATCAAGAAAACCAGAAATTAACAACGCTAAGTCTAGAACATGGTTACCACGAACAGTGTGAGATTAATTGAATACCTCAGGCATTCCCATGTCAACAACCCTTTCCTCAAGTGCACCAACCTCCTTAACATTAAATTTGTTAAGCAAAGTAATCCCAGAAATAGTGGACATAGGAGTCACCACCAAATCATCCATCACCATATAACTCACCACTCCTTTCACGAATCCTCCCTCCCCTGCTGCTAATTCCACTTCCTTCACCTCCTCCCGAGTAACATAACCCACCTCCCTCGACATACCTGAGTTGCAATCGGGGCACAAAGCTTCAGAGTCGTTCGAGACATATGGGTGATAATGATAGTACTGATCATCATCTTCGCAGTCACAGCTGTTGTTGCACACATAAAACCTTTTGGCTACAGTACAGTCCGAAACCTTGTCTAGCAAAAGCAATGGACTAATATCTGAAGAACCAATTGGTACCTTGGGATTCAAGAGGGATTGCTTGCTTTTGTCGGGTTGGAAGTGTTGGAAATCCGGTCGTCGAAATGATGAAAGTGATGGCGTGGTCTCTTTAAACTTGGAACGGTAGAAGCATTCGAGTCGCGTTGGATAACGCTTTCCTAAAGACAGTATTTGCCCCCACCAGAAGGTGTGCACCGGGTTACAGCAAATCCGCCTTCAAGATAAATCGAATCCGAACTCTAGGTTCTTTCTGTTTGCGTTTGCACAAACGAAGACAGACAGAATATCCGCTAAGCAAATGTAAAACCAAGAACTGATATTCTATTTCCATTTCTAGGTGGAGAATGTGTAGAGAGAAAGAGATTAATTCAGTATGGAATTTTCTGGTGCCCGTATGACTTTACAATGGTCTATTTATAGACTTATTGGTACCCTTATGTGAAAGGTTGTGTCTTTAGAAGAAACACACAATAGAATAGTCATGTCTTTTAAAGACACTAGTTAGGAAAAGGTCATGTCTATTGAAGACATTTAATTAGAAGGAACATGCCTCTTGGTAGGCACCCTTTCATGAAACATTTAATTATAAGAGCCATGCCTCTTGGAGACACCCCCACGTTTCACATCCTTTCCCAAACGAACACACCCCAAGTTAATGGGTGTAACAACCAATTACATAAAGTCACAACTCATGTGAAAAGGTGTAGCAACCTTTCACATGAGTTTCACTCAGAACCTTTCCAATAATTCCAAACGAAAATCCAATTTATTTTGAAAAAACTCCAACAATCCCCCACCATTTTCGAAATAAAGAATAAGAGTTTTTGTTCCTTTCAGAAGGCTTGTGCATACATGAATAGTGTCTCACGACTTCAACCATCCACTTAGTGAACCATGTCAAAGCTAGTCAGGGCAGCATAGTAGACGTATCTTTGAACTAGTTGTCCTTTAGTGACCAACCGGACATATCTCACACACAATCCTCCAAATAATGCAGATATCCCAATCGGTTGACCGTGAACTGGCCTTGGGTCTTTATCTTGATTTCATGAGCGCTTTAAGGTCTAGCCCCTTTGACCTATAGAAAGCGGCACCACTTCCACACTCACATAGGTAGATTCTTACCAGTGCCCTTGTAACAGAAGCACCTAAAATCTATTAAGAGCTAAGTAGCTCATCCTCCTTTGTTTACACATTACAAGTACCAAGCACTCTACCTTGGGATGAATGAAATAACATTGAGTGCTTACAATCACGACATATGGTGTAGTTTCTCATTGAACTCAAGAAATTGAGAGTATCAATCGGTTGAGTTGAGTTTCCACCAAGAGTGATCAAAATAAGTGGGCAAAAGTCTCATCCCCTTCGATGTCTTTCACACCAAATCTCTTGCAAGAATAAATAAACAATTGCTGTGAAAGCAATATTATCCATATATAGCTATATCACCATAGTTTATGACGTGATTCACTTGTCCGGACTACCACCACAGTCATAACTACCAACTCTCTCTTTAGTGATTTATTGAGAAATATATCCGTGACACAATACCATGTCATCCCATCTCATTGCAAAATCCTCACTTTATTTCAAGAGAGAAATCCCCCACACAAATAGACTTGCTATTTATCCATGGTTTTCATGCTTAAATTATATCAGGCGCCTTTGTATCCACCATAACTGATGAATACCAATTACAAGCATATAAACCAACTCCACCAAATAAACTAATTTGGATTTAAATAACTTGTGGGTCATAATTGTTTGAAACAACTATGCAACCAAGATAATAGGAATTTGTCATTCCACTCCATATCTTTGTTTAATCTCCAATATACATAGGAGAACATGTGACCGAAGGCCACATTATCAACATTCCCTCCAATGAAAACCACGTTTCATACTTCTTGGAATAATCATGACTCTTCATTTTAATCCAAACACCACATCCCTTGGTTATCCTCCAATGGTCACACCATTTAGTTTAAAACCAAAACCACACATTTTGGGTTACACCCCCTGGTTAAATCTTTAACCTCCACATATACATATTTATATGTATATATCAAACTGTATTTTGGTAAAGACAATAGAAAAGTCACACCGTCCGTTTTTATTTTACATAACAACAAACTCATTCTTTTAAAGAATTTCCTTATCCATCATTTTGTTTACTTTATGCAAAGAGCATGCATATTACAAACTTATGATGGTATGTTCAATTTGGAAATGGCATCCAAATCAAAGATATGAAAACTACATATCTAGCATTTGCATAGAGCAAAACATTCGAGATAATTTAAATAGCCACCGATTCGGTTAATCACCAACCACGTGTTCACCAGTACTGTAACCTTGTACTTTCCCAACACGATTATATGGGTTTTTGATCAAGGCCGTCAAACATTACTCATTGAGAGCCACATAACACATTTTTGTGTTACCAAAACACCATCATGACATGTCAGGTATCACATACGACAGATCACATAAACCTTGGCTATAAAAATTGATTTCTGCCACTAAATATGGCAAAAGATTTCCATCAATCAAATCTTTTATTTTATGCTCATAAAAGAAACATTTTATAAACATGACCGTTTCATAAAACAAAAGTGTCAAGAAAATCCATTTAGAAGAGAGATGCTCTACATATAGAGAATAATAATAAAACAACACACTTGTACCGAAACAGCACCAAAGTGAAAAGTTTCATTGACCCGTTGCCTACCAATAACTAGCAGTTACATCCGAATAGTTGCCACTATTCAACTCCAACGGTCAATCTTTTATGCTTCCAAGACCACACAATAAACAGTGTAACTTAACACTAATACCTTGTTTTCTCGTATTATTGTTCTCTCCATTTGGTGCATGCACTGCAACAAAATACCCATAGATTATAAGAAGCCGTGTAAATTCACGTATCTCTCTCCACTTTCCCTTTTCTACTGTCTCCATCTCCATGAACAAACTCTACTAATTGAGTTTTACCAAAAAGGGAACCAAACTATGAAATAAGTTCTCCTTACCAACCAATAAAGTACATTCAAATGTAATAAGACATTACTGGAGAAGGATGAAAACAAGGAAATCTATTATATCACATGAACATTACATGCCGAGTAATAATGGTAAACTAATTACCGTGATAATAATCATCTACTAATTATTTCCAGCCATACCCGAGTCAAATGATATATACAACTCCATAATCATGAACTCAAAATATGCATACACCAAATAAAGAATCATAATTGCCAACTTGACATCCTCTATTTAAGCACAAGAGTACACAACATACATCTCAAAAAATAAAAGAACTGTAGATAAAACCTACTTAGCATGTGGACATGCACATAAATCAAAATCAATATGATAAACACATATTATAACACCCTAATCAACCGAAAATTTTGATCTTCTTGAAAGATCCAGGACAAGGAACGCTCTTACACGCTGTTTGCCTAATTATTGGCCCTTTGTGACCAAAGACATCATGACGCTTCTTTCGCGCCATTTCCATCGTCCGCAATTGACGCAAAGGAGTCGAAGTATAAACACTCTCGCTCACTCCTTCAAATGCCGGCGGAGGGGACAATTCACGGTGGATACCGTTAGGCGAACCTCCCATTGCCGCGGTAGACTCATCGGAATCCTCCATATTTTCCAATGGAGCCATCTCGTTTGGACTATGAAAATCATCATACACGGATGAATCCTTTCCAATTTCCTGAGACCCATGTTCCGATATTTCCTTAACCGGATTAGCCGCAACGTTTTGGACTGAACGTTCTACCACAAAAGAGTCCTCTTCATCGGAAGAGATATCAATCATCACCGGTTGACTCTCATCCAAGAGGCCTTGCCTCGCAAAGACCTCTTTCCATTCTTTAAACCAAAGAATATCCTCGGTACTTGGAGGTGTTGAAGAGTCTCCCAAAAGGATGTTAAACGATGGAAGAAAAGGAGCCGAAAGGCGAATGATATTCAAAGGAATTTCGGAAGACATTTCGACGAAAATAATGTGCTTCAAAAAATAACACAACCGATCAACCGAAGGAAACTGATAACAGATGAGATCTGATATAGTATGCTTTCTTCGGACTGTTATAGAATGCTTTGTTCTTTAGACAAATTGAAACAAAAGTGCTCTATATAAATAGGGAAAACCAACTAAACCGAAAGGTTTCCAAGACCATTGTAGCAAACACAAAGCCTCTGTTTAAGAACGCAACGGTTCAACCAAGCTACTACCTCCAAGCGGTGCTTACTCCAAAAAATAGTAAAATAACGGTCGAAGCCACCGTTTCACATGAACCGGTTAATCATGTACTAATTAAGCACTTCAAAGAATAATTGCAACGACATCATGCAATAGCCACAAAACTACAGAAACACACTTAGTGCACATGTGGACTAATGAACATTACGAACTATACCATCTTGACACTTATGCATCCACGTGCACAACCAACCAAAATGAATAAGGAATTTGAAATAAGTATAATGGAAGAGAACTTGTCCATTACTATCCCATAGGCTTGCTTCCAATGGATTTAAAAACAAACAATTCCGAAACACAAACTCAAATATGTTATTAACATAAGAACTTGTTTCTTCCGAAATGTAAACAATGGGCCTAGGAACGGCGAGTAGTGCAGTTCTAGGCCTGATGCGGGCGTGCCAGGACTGGATTGCAGTCCAAATTCGTATCAAGGCCTGGATGCCTCAATCTGACTTCTAACAGACCATTGCGTACGACCTAAGGGGTGAGGCCGTATATGGTTCGTGGTTTGCCTTTGCGGGCTAAGGACTTAAAATTTCCTAATCGTTGCTAGAACAATGGAAAGAAAGATAATGCAGTAAACAAGGATTAAACGAACTCCATTAATCGATTTAATGAAGCTTGGTTACAAGAAAAGAGGTAAAAACTTAGACTACTTTGAAGTGAGTACAAGTGATGCTTGAAAGAAAAAATAATGAAGGTGCATAAGCTGTGAGCTTTTGAGGTCGTGGACCCTGGCCAAGGCCTCCAAAACAGGGATTTATAGGAGTCACAGGCCTTGAGCTGCTTCAAAATGCTCCAATGCATGGTCGCCATGTGGCCTTCTAGCAAAAGTCTAGGCTTTGAGCAGCTTCGAAATGGTCCAATGAGGGGTGTTCTCTGAGCAAAACGTGCCTTTTACTCCAAGGAAATAGTAAAGGCCAGAAAGGCCCTTCTTTTCTGCATAAAACTTTGTAAAAGAGTAAAAGGAACTTCTGCATCCAGGCCTTTGAGCTGCTTGTGAGCAGCTTGCTTAGGTCTGGATGAATCACTAACCAACAGCTCCAAGAGGCTGCATGTACGCCACCTGTCCTTGGCCTTGCTTTATGCTGAAGGATGGGGTCCACTCAGACCTTGAGCTGCTTGTAAGCAGCTTCCCAGGTCTGCCCAGCAAGAACATTCTAGGCCTTTGAGCTGCTTGTGCAGGCCTAAGCTGCTTGTGAGCTGCTTGGGACGTCTTCATGCATGGCTGCCATGTGTCCTTGGTCTAGTTGAGCTGCTTGCATGCATGGATGCTTGTAAAAAAGGTATATTTGGGCCCACCAAGGCCAAAAACGCAGGCCTGGTTGACCTGCTTGTGAGCAGCTTGGCTTTTGAGCTTCTTGTGAGCAGCTTGGCCTTTGAGCTGCTTGAGCAGCTTAGTAGGGAGAAGTTTTTAGGCCTTTGAGCTGCTTGTAAGCAGCTTGGCCTTGAGCTGCTTGAGCAGCTTGTCCAGACCTGCCAAGAAAGAACATTCTAGGCCTTAGAGCTGCTTGTGAGCAGCTTAAGGCCCTTTTTCTGCCAATTAACAGGCCATATGTGACACTTTTATGGAATTGGGCCCATCTATCAATTGGGCCCGAACTCAAGGTGAATTATGGGCCTCAAATTTCGTTGTAAGCCATGCGAGCCCAAGTTTGGAAGGAAAACTTGGGCTTTAACTGATTTAGGCCCACTTAGAAGGCCTTATTATTTCTAAAAACTGGCTAGGCCTGGATAAAACACTTAGATCTAGTGAGTCAACCCAAGTCTTTGGCCAATCTTGGGCTTGGGCTTGTGACAACGAAATCTTAGGCATAATTTGGCTCAGGCCTTTGAAAACTTAACTCGATCAGTGGCGTTCAAATCGGTCCGATTTCGTGGATGACCGATCATGAGGCTTTTCAAGGCCTAAGACCATCATTCAAGGCCTTCTTCTAACCAACAAATTGGTTTTATGAATTTTGGCCAAAAATGGGTGTAAACAGAACTATAATACGCATATTGCATTTTACTAATTCAAACCAATGCCATAACCGTCCACACCCACTCGTTTCACCCAAACGAATTCATGGACCAGCACCAATACCAATACCGTGGATTGTTCGACCACGATCGACGACAGCGATCGAATCATCGTAACCGGCGTACCAACCTGTATGACTTCCCCATCACACATACGCCCCACGATTTCTTTGTCAGTGACACATCACCGCCAAGTCATTGAATTATTAGTAGAACCATAATCATAATGCCAAAATTGTCTTCCTTGACAATTTTCCCACGTACTGATGAAACTTTGAGTTTGCAATCCAAAAAACTATAGTCCAGAGGCATGACAAAAATGAGATTATAGTGTACCTTTCACCATGAGGAAAACTAGTAAGAATTTACGGCTCACTGAAAACCGGAGCCCCAGAAGTTAATTATTATTAACCCTTTTGCCTTTTAAGTCTCCATTCGCATCTATCTGTCTTCGTCTTGAAGACCCATACCATAATCTATCCACTTTCATCTTTGCAAAGATATTGTCTTTAGATTGTTGGAAATCCGGTCGTCGAAATGATGAAAGTGATGGCGTGGTCTCTTTAAACTTGGAACGGTAGAAGCATTCGAGTCGCGTTGGATAACGCTTTCCTAAAGACAGTATTTGCCCCCACCAGAAGGTGTGCACCGGGTTACAGCAAATCCGCCTTCAAGATAAATCGAATCCGAACTCTAGGTTCTTTCTGTTTGCGTTTGCACAAACGAAGACAGACAGAATATCCGCTAAGCAAATGTAAAACCAAGAACTGATATTCTATTTCCATTTCTAGGTGGAGAATGTGTAGAGAGAAAGAGATTAATTCAGTATGGAATTTTCTGGTGCCCGTATGACTTTACAATGGTCTATTTATAGACTTATTGGTACCCTTATGTGAAAGGTTGTGTCTTTAGAAGAAACACACAATAGAATAGTCATGTCTTTTAAAGACACTAGTTAGGAAAAGGTCATGTCTATTGAAGACATTTAATTAGAAGGAACATGCCTCTTGGTAGGCACCCTTTCATGAAACATTTAATTATAAGAGCCATGCCTCTTGGAGACACCCCCACGTTTCACATCCTTTCCCAAACGAACACACCCCAAGTTAATGGGTGTAACAACCAATTACATAAAGTCACAACTCATGTGAAAAGGTTGTAGCAACCTTTCACATGAGTTTCACTCAGAACCTTTCCAATAATTCCAAACGAAAATCCAATTTATTTTGAAAAAACTCCAACAGGAAGTAGGTTTCGTTAAGATTTTCTATGCTTTCGTAAAGGTTACCCAACGTCCCTACCAGGGCTTGTTTCTTGAGGAGCTTAGCCGTGGTTCCAACGGGCAAATGGAGAAGGTTGAATAGGAAATCGACAAAGTCTTTTCCTGCTTCTGCAAAAAGGACTCTCTTGCCATTGTGTCAAAGAGGAGTTTTAGGCTCAGCTTGGTTTTGGAAGAGGTTGCCATTGCGAATTTGTTGTCGGATTGACGTCTGGTTATTGCCTTTTCTCTTTTTTCGGCGTACCAGCAACGATAACATCAAAGCGATGAACTAATGTTAAACAGACGAGGTTTGAACAAAATCAATCACTTGAGAGTTCCCCTCTCTGGTTGTGTCGATCTAGAGCTCTATAGGGAGGGGGGGAGGGGGGGGGGGGGGGGGGGGGGGGGGGGGGGTGAGTGTGTGTGTGCAGTAAATGCATCTGTAAACCATACACCATAATGGTCAATCCTCCACGAGTCATTGGATATTTGTGAGAATCCATGAAAAGTTTTGAACTGATCTCTTTTCCAAGTTCCAACGGTCATATTATACGGAGAATTGTTGCATGCGTATATTGGATTCCCAATGTCAATTTAATTTAGTTGGATTTCGTCCGGGTCTGAGAGTACTAGTATTTCATCTCGTTATGGGTGTTACTTTGTTGAACGAGATAGGATCCTCTGTGCTGAGGGCTTTTCGATCCTGCCATTGGATTTTAAACATAAAAAATAATAATAATAATTCACAAAATCCAACAGCCCTCGGCGGGACTGAGGAGATCGGACCCCTTGTTGAACAGGTATGGTTGAAAAGAGAGGAATTGGATCCCCACTTGCTTGTCAAACGCTCTGCGGTATTGAAAGTTGGAATTATGGAGGTTCAGTTGGAGATTAGAACAACCCAAATCTAATCAGGTCGGTTTGTAAACTTTGCAATACATTTGATAGAGTAACATTTTTCGAAATTCCCATGTGACTAGTCATGAAAAAACTGGGCGTTGCGTCATTGCATAGGCCTTGCTCATGACAAACACTTGTTGTTTCGGGCCTTCTACAGCCCAATGACAAGCACATATCGTGTCGTGCCTTGCCTAGCCCGTTTGCAAGCACAAGTTGTGCCAAGCCCACATGGCCTGTGACTATCACGAGTGTTGCTCGATTTTCAACCATTATAGGTCATGAAGACTTTCGCCTCCCTTGGCCCATATATTACGCACCAACTTTCATCCAACGCCTTACAAACAGTTGCTTCCAAATCCATCCTCTTCTTTTTAACACGGTTCCAAATTCATCTTCATGGAGGCAAAAAAAATAATGACCAAATTATCATACAATTCATTATGCCAGCCATCCAGGTTAAAAATACATATGATGTCTGCTCATGGAGTAATTATTTGATGGTCTCAACGTCTTTATCTATCACATATTTCCGCGGGGTTTATAGACTTATTGTTCCCCGCAAAAATGTGTGGTGGATAAGAGCTTTGGGGCACCGTGTGGCGGTGCGCCAAGACCACCAAATAAATTTTCTTGCTCATGTGACTATATTGGGTTGTGAATCTCGTTCCGTGCCGGCCGATACGTCCCGGATTTGTGAGATTCCGGTACCATAAGCCTTCAATACCGTCCCAGTCTAAATACCGGGCCTTACCGGTCGGTACCGGCCATCTCGGAAAATACTGGACGAGATGACGTTCTCGGTAATTCCGGCCGAAATTTTGCAGATGTGGGCAAATCTGTAATAACATCCAAATTAAGTCCTAAAATGGTATTTGGACATTATTAAGTCCACATTGCAGATGGGTGATCTACTGGGAAGTCTATGGGCTTTGGGCGTCCAAAGCGGACAATATTATACAAAGATGGAGCGGGTCGTTGCAAATGGTATCAGAGCCCTACTCTGGGTAAAGTGGTGAGTAGGATGCGCTTTGCTGCCACGGACCCCAGGGGAGGTTGCTGGGCCTGTGCAACGAGGACGTTGCATCTCTAAGGGGGGTAGATTGTGACACCCCGCTTTCCGGTGGCCGGCGGTACTGCAGGATAGCAGGTTTCGTCCGGTCGGGAGGGGGCAAGTCATGGTTTATAAGAAAAGATCTCTCCTATTTGTACAAGGCCTTTTAAAGCCGTGAGGGCTGGCCAAAGCGCATAAGAACTTCACAGTTATGCATGCTCATCCTGGGATAGTTCAGGGATGGGTGACCTACTGGGAAGTCTATGGGTTTTCGAAGTCCAAAGCGAACAATATTGTACAAAGATAGATCGGGTCGTTACATATATCCAATTGGTTTCTTCTATATAGATTTCATTCCTTTCATATACCTCTTTTGTTGTAGGCAACGAGGTGCACAAAAGTGAAAATGGAAGAAAAGTGAAGGTCGTATTGAAAGGAAAGAGTATGTCGAATCGCGATGCTTCAGATTTGTAAGTATTCCCTTATTATGTAGAGCGCACTGACTGATGTGCTTATATATATATATCTACTCTTATGTTGTTAAATGCAAGGCACTGGCTGACGTGCTTAGATATTTTCTGATTTTGTTGATGCAGAGCACTAACTGATGTGCTGCTTGGTTTTAATTTTTTACTTGGTATTTATTGGAATTCCATGAGCAAATTGATAGTTTTTTGTAGTTAGCTTAAATGTATAATTGGGGGAGTGTCATAGCCATGGGTAATTCTCTTTCGTGTCACTAAGAAGAAGATCACATACTACACACTAATGTTTGAGCCACTAGCTAGCAAGTGCCGTAGGCACAACAATTTCAACCAGAGTGTGTAGTGCCGTAGGCACGAGCAAGCACTAGTCACCATATAAGTCACCACTCCTTTCACAAATCCTCCCTCCCCTGCTTCTAATTTCACTTCCTTCATCCCCTCCTGAGTAACATAGGCCATCTCCTTAGACATGCGGTTGTTGCAATGGGGGCAAGTAGCATCACGAACATCGCTACCATACATGTGAGACTGATAAGTCGTAGTGTTAAAAATATTAGGGCACACGAAAAACTTTTTGGCTACGCTGTTGGAGATGTCATTGAGCAAAAATAAAGGATTGACATCGGAAGAACCGGTTGGTGGCTTGGGATTCAAGAGGGATAGCTTGGTTGTGTCGGGTTGGAAGTAGGTTTCGTTAAGATTTTTGATGCTCTCATAAAGGTTGCCCAAGTTCCCAACCATAGTTTGTGTTGTGAGGAGCCTGACCACGGCTCCAACGGGCAATCAGAGAAGGTTGAACAGGAAATCGACAAAGTCTTTCCCTGCTTCCGCTAAGAGGACTCTTTCGGACTTGGTATCGATTAGGAGTTTCAGGGTCACCTTGGCTTTAGAGGATGCCATGGTTGTTGCTCTCTCGTTATGTGCCTTACACGCACATCTATTGTCTATTATATAGACCTATACGCAGATAGAGTTTATTTCGGGTGATTCACATTGATATCCCACTTTGACTTACCAACCCACATAACGGTCCGTCTTCGATATTCAAGATCACTCTCTCTCTCTCTCTGGCTTGTTATATGGAGAATTGGAACAGACAGAAAACCATTTTTTGCATGCCTATGAAATTGGCTTCCCAAAGAGATGACGGTCCATCTTCGATATTCAAGAACACACACACACACACACACACTCTCTCTCTCTCTCTCTCTCTCTCTCTCTCTCTCTCTCTCTCTCTCTCTCTCTCTCTCTCTGGCTTGTTATATGGAGAATTGGAACAGACAGAGAACTATTTTTTGTATGCCTATGAAATTGGCTTCCCAATGAGATTTTTTCCGAGAATACTCAAATAGGAGTACACTAATATGGATGAAAAGAGTAGAATTGAAACCCGATTGAGGCTGTTCGGTCCGCGTGAACCGTGCTTGGCTGGGTCGAGCGCGTGTTTTCCATTCCCACCATAGCAACTTGAACTTGATCCATGGAACAACAGCCCCCCACCTCCATTTCAGGAGCTGTAAGGCAGCCGATCCGGCCATCCATTTTGATCCGAGCTATCCATTGTTCGGATTAAAATCTGAGCTCTCAATTCCCGAAATGGATGGCAGGACGGCCGCCCTATAGGATCCCAACCTCCTTCATGACTAGAAACATATATAGTTTGGGCAAACCACCAGATACCCTCATCAATAAAAAAACGAAAAAAAAAAAAATGAAGGGTCAGGTACCTACCATAATAATGATAATATTATGGATCATCAAGATAACCAGAAATTAACATCACTAAAGTCCAGAAAATTTTAAGTGGGATACCATTGTTGACTCATGGGAGGATGTGTTTTTGGTTTTTGAATGTAGAGAGGAGAAGTATGAAGTAGGAGGAGAAGAGCTTTTTGACCTCTCATTTTTTCAGTATTTTTATTGTGGTTAACAAAAAGACGTACAAAATGTATTATGCATATATTTTCCAAATACTCTACCATATTTAAAACACATTCTGACCGATACACAAAAACCCAATAACCTAAATGCAAAAAGCCAAAATGTATGATAACCAAACACAACCCCAAGCAGAAAGAAAGGAAAAACTGAAATTAGTAACCCATAAATATTCCATCAAGCTAGACTGGTACTTTTATTATAGTATCGAAGCCAGAATGGCGTTAAATCGTAAATGTTAAAGGTGGAGTTTCCACCAAGTTTTCTAAAAAAAAAAAAAAGAGAGGCCATCTTGTCATATCGTTCACAGTAATCAATAAGTTTTGGCATTTTATTATGTTGTTTACAGTAACTAACAACTTCTTTATCAATGATTTTTCACTCACATGCCTATCTAGAATTTATTGGTGAGTGGAAACAACTTAACATTTCTTAAAAACTTATTGGTTAGTGAAAACAGCTAATAACTTGTAAGCAACTAACAACTTCTTTATCAATGATTTTTCACTCACATGCCTATCTAGAATTTATTGGTGAGTGGAAACAACTTAACATTTCTTAAAAACTTATTGGTTAGTGAAAACAGCTAATAACTTGTAAGCAACAAATTCTTTCTCAAAATGTATTCCCTATTGGAGACGCCCCCTAAGTTATGATGAAAGGATCGGGAAAAGAGAAACTTTATCTAATCTAGATCGTCAGTGTTTTGGATGGCTGAGATTGAGCGCCGTGAATAACTTTTTTGTATGTTCATATACATAGCATTGTCCAAATGCCTGTTAAGCACTAGCAGAGCATTACACACACATATATGCACATATATCAGAGGGGTTCCAGGGACCCCTAAACAAACATATAAAAAAATATCTCAAATCTTAATCTCATAGTTTTCGATCAAATTTTTATGGTCCAACAGTTCAATGTGTGCAGAACGTGATTTTAAGGGTGCTCGCGAGAAATCGGCAAAAAAATTTATTGTGGAATGTTTGTTTTGAGCAGTTTTTAATTGATCTATTCATCAAATCTTTGCTAAAAATTGCTCAAATCAAGCCCTTCTCGGTCATTTTTTAAGCTGATTTCACGCGAGCACCCTTAAAATCACGTTCTGATCACATTGGGCTTACTCGGATCATCAAAATTTGATTAGGAACTATGAGATGTTTTTTTAGATATTTTTATAGGTGTCTCCGGAACCACCCAGTATATGTGTGTGTATGTGTGTGTATATATATATATATATACACACGCACGCACGCACACATCCACACATCGCGCCAACAAACACGTGCAATTGGAGTTCCCAACGAGCTCAAATCCTCCATACCAAATTTGACTTTGTTAACATGCAATAGATCAACGAAGGACATCATTAGGTTATAATATTGATATCATGAGGCACATAATTAGCGTTGTCTTCTTCTCCCTCCGAAAAGTAAGTTACACCAAATTGCTCCCCTAACTTAGCGCCAAAGTAATCAATTTATCAACCCTCCTCCGAATCCTCTTCTGCTCTTTTAAGATATTATCTTGGCCGCATAAGGTCATGTTGAAACATTCCTCAACCCTTTCATGAAACTCTTTGGACTTAGGCTCGGAAGAAGCAACGGCTTCATTTGGAGAAGGTTCAGACATGGCTTTGCTCCTGCTCGCCGAGGCATCCGTGGTCGGCCCTGTTTCACCAACAATGACAGGATCACGGGGAATGGAACTTGAAGCATCGATTGTCTTCATGCCTCCAAGGAAGACACTTGTTAACACCATTTTTGAATGCAAAGTCGCCTTTAACAGCTTCAAACCCTAGAAAAGAAGGGCATATATGTTCAATGTCTTTACAACTACGTCACTCATAAGAATTATGTACAAATTCTCTGTATACAATTACCCAAATGCATATCTGGCAATAACAACTTTTCCCTTACTTTGAACTACAATGACGTGCAATTCATGTTCTAACAAGAATCGCAATATTTGAATCTGAAAGTCCTAGAATGAGATTAACCAGAAAAACGAATAACATAAAGGAAAACTAAGCAACAAGAGAGGGGGAAACATCAATACCTCATCCATCCCAAAAGTCACCACCTTCTCCTCCAAAGATTGAACATTTGTAACATTGAACTTGCTAAGCAATGCAATACCAGAGAGGGTAGACATGGGCATCACCACCAGATCATCCATCACCATATATGTTAACACACCTTTAACATAGCCTCCCTCATCGGATAAACCAGTATTGGCAACCTTTGGTGGCACGAATGTTACCTCGGTCGACATAGTATAATTATACTTGCATGATGGACAAATAACTCTTGGGTCATTGGTGACGTGCCTGTAAATTAGGTTTTAAAAATTGAAAAAAGAAAACGATTTTGTTATTAAGTAATGTAAAATTCTAATGTCAAGACGAATTGAATCTCATGCAAAGTCCTCAACATATAGGAAAAGTATGGTTCGAATTCTGTGCCATCCGCTGCAAAATAGAAAATATCTTTGAGATCAAAATTAACTCAAAGATCAAAAGTGATTCAATACATATCATTATATGATTTAATCATAAAAAAAAAAAAGTGGTATTTATAATGATGTTCGAGATTGTCACAAAGTCAAAACGAGCACCATAAAAATAAGCTCATGGAATTTCATTGCTACACAAACATGGGTTGAATGGAGGTAGTGTAATTTTCAATTAACCGAAAGAAAAAAAAAAAAGAAAGAAAGAATGGAGGTAGTGGGCACGTGATCACCTTCACATTCTTTGTTTTGTGTGTGTGTGTGTGAGATATGCCGATCAAGAGGAATGTCTGGGGTCACTTACACGCTCCTTGATGTCCTCGACTAATTCCCTCTTCAATCCGGTCAAAAGCTAATTATTCACGACAAGATTAGAGAATTTACAAGAAATTATTTTTTAAGGTATATCCTCGAGAGCCAATTCATTTAGTAGACAAACCAAATCAGAACGGATCTTTACGTTACTGAGTCGGGTCTCAAAGAGTTCACGAATGACTTAGTTCATTCCCAACTCTAAAAATAGGTACTCTAAGCAAGCTTTCGTTCCAAAACAGTTAATGAATCCTTAATATTAAAATTGCACACACATCATGACTCGAGTAGCAGAGGAGAAACCCGCGATACATAAATGCCTAATGAAATTAGAATCCTTAATATTAAAATTGCACACACATCACAACTCGAGTAGCAGAGGAGAAACCCGCGATACATAAATGCCTAATGAAATTAGAAAAAACAAAATCACATCAGTTATAAGGGAGGTTTTTTTCACCCTTTTTTTTTATATTCACACTCCTTTTTTTGTCTTTTAACAAAAAAAAATTCATACACTTTAACACTACAAAACAAAAAAGTGAGTTTGGATATCAAAAAATAGAGTTTGAAAATCAATTCCCAAGTTATACCTATGACAGTTTCCACACTTGTACATCTTGTTAACCGCCGGCGCGGGGGCATCGTCGTCGGTGAGAAGAAGGGAAGCCTCCGTCGAACGGACCGGCACCTTGGGTTTCAACAGAACCTCCTTGCTCTGGTTGGGCAGCATGTAGGTATCGCTCAGGTTTTCGACGCTGTCGTAGAGGTTTCCTAGGCAGCCGACCATGCTTTTGGCTGTGAGGAGGCGGACGATGGTGCCGGCGGGGAGAGAGAGGAAGGTGAAGAGGAAGTCGACGAAGTCTTTTCCGGCCTCAGCAAAGAGGAGCCTGTTGTGCTTCGTGTCGACTAGTAGTTTCAGGGTTATCACTTCTTTGGAGGGGGAGGATGCCATGGGTGAGTTGAGTCACTAGTGCGTTTTGATAGGGTATTGGAGATGAATGTGGGATTATACAAACACAAACTAGCTAGGGAAACGAAGCAGGAAATTAGAAAGAAATGCGAACACATGAGTTTATTAGGTACTAAATTGGCTTCAAGTCTAGACGAACATAATCGTAACTTTCTACTTTGGACATGAATATCCTCCTACTATAGACAAGGTTAAGCATATCTTAGAGCATTGGTCAAGCATATATTAAAACTTGCAGCTTCCTGCTTCATGAACATAGTTTGGGCAAACCACCAGATACGTACCCTCATCATCAATAAACAAAAAAAGATGGTACATCGAAAAAACAACCAAATTCTAAACCACCACAAGGCCCTTGAACGAATCAAAGTCTAACGCGCGCGCATTGTTTCCTCAGCAGCAGTAGGATCGAGTATGCATCAATCCTCAGCCCGTGTTACCGAGGAAGACTCTTGTTAAAACCGTTTTCGACTGCAAACTTGCTTTCAACAGCTTCAAGCCCTAAAAAACCAAATAAGAAAGGGTCAGGTACTGACCAATACCATGTACTCATTAAGTATGGATATGATCAAGAAAACCAGAAATTAACATCACTAAGTCTAGAGCATGATTACAAGAACAGTGTGAGATTAATTGAATACCTCAGGCATTCCCATGTCAACAACCCATGTACTGACCAATACCATGTACTCCTTTCACTAATCACGTTCTAATCACATTGGGTTTACTTGGATAACCAAAACTTGATTGAGAACTATGAGATATTTTTTTAGATGTTTTTATAGGTGTCTCCGGAACCGCCCCGTGTATGTATGTGTGTGTGTGTATATATATATATATATATATACACGCGCGCGCGCACATTTACACATCGCGCCAACAAACACGTGCAATTGGTGTTCCCAACGAGCTCAAATCCTCCATATGCCAAATTTGACTTTGTTAACATGCTAAAGATCAACGAAGGACTTCATTAGGTTATAATATTGATATCATGAGGTACATAATTAGCGTTCTCTTCTTCTCCCTCCGAAAAGTAAGTTGCACCAAATTGCTCCTCTAACTTAGTGCCAAAGTAATCAATTTATCAACCCTCCTCCGAATCCTCTTCTGCTCTTTTATGATGTTATCTTGGTGGCAGAAGATAATGTTGAAACATTCCTCAACCCTTTCATGAAACTCTTTGGAATTGGGCTCGGCAGAAGCAACGGCTTCATTTGGAGGAGGTTCAGACATGGCTTTGCTCGTGCTCTCTGAGGCATCCGTGGTAGGCCCTGTTTTGCCAACTGTGACAGGATCACGGGGAATGGAACTTGAAGCATCGATTGTCTTCATGCCTCCAAGGAAGACAGTTGTTAACACCATTTTTGAATGCAAAGTCGCCTTTAACAGCTTCAAACCCTAGAAAAGAAGGGCATATATGTTCAATGTCTTTACTACTACGTCACTCATAAGAATTATGTGCAAATTCTCTGTATACAATTACCCAAATGCATATCAGGCAATAACAACTTTTCCCTTATTTGGAACTACAATTACGTGCAATCCATGTTCTAACAAGAATTGCAATATTTGAATCTGAAAATCCTGAAACGAGATTGACCAGAAAAAGGAATAGCAAAAAGGAAAACTAAGCAGCAAGAGAGGGGCCGGGAAACATCAATACCTCATCCATCCCAAAAGTCACCACCTTCTCCTCCAAAAATTGAACATTTGTAACATTGAACTTGCTAAGCAATGCAATACCAGAGACGGTAGACATGGGCATCACCACCAAATCATCCGTCACCATATATGTTACGACACCTTTAACGTAGCCTCCCTCGTCGGATAAACCAGTATTGGTAATCTTTGATGGCACGAATGTTACCTCATATGACATAGTATAGTTGCATGATGGACAAGTAGCTTTTGGGTCATTGGTGACGTACCTGTAAATCAGGTTTTAAAAAATTGAAAAAAGAAAACAATTTTGTTAGTAAGTAATGTAAAATTCTAATGTCAAGACGAAATGAATCTCAAGCAAAGTCCTCAACATATAGGAAATGTAGGGTTCGAATTCCGTGTCATCCGCCGCAAAATATAAAATATCTATGAGATCAAAATTAACTCAAAGATCAAAAGCGATTTGATACATATCATTATATGATTTAATAAAAAAAAAAAGTGGTATTTATAATGATGTTAAAGATTGTCACAAAGTCAAAACGAGCACTTCAAAAATAAGCTCATGGAATTTCATTGCTACGCAAACATGGGTTGAATGGAGGTAGTGGAATTTTCGATTAACCGGAAAAAAAAAAAAAGAAAGAAAGAAAGAATGGAGGTAGTGGGCACATGATCACCTTCACAATCTTTGTTTTGTGTGTGTGAGAGATATGGCGATCAAGAGCCAAGAGGAGTGTCACTTACACACACCTTGATATTCTCGACTAATTCTCTCTTCAATCTGGTCAAAGAGTAATTATTCACGACAGGAACAGAGAGTTCACAAAAATTTACTTTTTTGAGGTATATCCTCATGAGCCAATTAATTTAATAAACAGACCAAACCAAAATGAATCTTTACTTTGCTGTGTCGGGTCTCAAATTAGTTCATTCCCAGCCCTAAAAATGTGTACTCTAAGCAAGCTTTCGTTCCAAAATAGTTAATGCATCCTTAATATTAAAATTGCACACACACCACAACTCAAGTAGCAGAGGAAAAACCCGCGATACACAAATGTGTAATGAAATCAGAAAAAGCAAAATAACAAAATAATAAGGGAATTTTTTCTTCAAACCCTCCTTTTTTATACACATTTCCCTTTTTTATTTTAGCAAAAAAAATTACATTCACTTCAACATTAAAAAACAAAAAAGTCAATGTGGACAAGAAAAAATAGAGTTTTGAAAATCAATTCCCAAGTTATACCTATGACAGTTTCCACACTTGTACATCTTGTTAACCACCGGCGCGGGGGCATCGTCGTCGGTGAGAAGAAGGGAAGCCTCCGTCGAACGGACCGCCACCTTGGGTTTCAATAAAACCTTCTTGCTCTGGTTGGGTTGCATGTAGGTATCGCTCAGGTTTTCAACACTGTCGTAGAGGTTTCCTAGGCAGCCGACCATGCTTTTGGCGGTGAGGAGGCGGACGACGGTGCCAACGGGGAGAGAGAGGAGGGTGAAGAGGAAGTCAACGAAGTCTTTTCCGGCCTCGGCGAAAAGGAGCCTGTTGTTCTTCGCGTCGACTAGTAGTTTCAGGGTTATCACTTCTTTGGAGGAGGAGGAGGAGGAGGCGGCTGCCATGGGTGAGTTGAGTCAGTACTAGTGCTTTTTCATAGGGTTTTGGAGATGAATGTGGGATTATACAAACACAAGCTAGGGAAACGAAGTAGGAAATTAGAATAAGGACGTTAGAAAGATCGAAATGCGAACACATGAGTTTATTACTTCCTTAATTGGCTTCTCCTTTTGAAGGTATATATAAGGAAAAGCATTTGGCATGGCTTCAAGTCTAGACGAACATAATCGTAACTATCTACTTTGGACATGAATATCTTCCTACTATAGACAAGGTTAAGCATATCTTACAGCATTGGTCAAGCATATATTAAAACTTGCAGCCTCCTGCTTCATGAACATAGTTTGGGCAAACCACCAGATACCCTCATCATCAATAAACAAAAAAAGATGGTACATCGAAAAAACAACCAAATTCTAAACCACCACAAGACCCTTGAACGAATCAAAGTCTAATGCGCGCGCATTGTTTCCTCAGCAGCAGTAGGATCGAGTATGCATCAATCCTCAGCCCCTGTGTTTCTGAGGAAGACGCTTGTTAAAACCGTCTTCGACTGCAAACTTGCTTTCAACAGCTTCAAGCCCTAAAGAACCAAATAAGAAAGGGTCAGGTACTGACCAATACCATGTACTCATTAAGTATGGATATGATCAAGAAAACCAGAAATTAACATCACTAAGTCTAGAGCATGATTACAAGAACAGTGTGAGATTAATTGAATACCTCAGGCATTCCCATGTCAACAACCCTTTCCTCAAGTGCACCAACCTCCTTGACATTAAATTTGTTAAGCAAAGTAATCCCAGAAATAGTAGACGTAGGAGTCACCACCAAATCATCCATCACCATATAAGTCACCACTCCTTTCACTAATCCTCCCTCCCCTGCTGCTAATTCCACTTCCTTCACCTCCTCGACAAAACCCGAGTTGCAATCAGGCCACAAAGCTTCAGAGTTGTTCGAGACCTATGGGTGATAATGATAGTACTGATCATCATCTTCGCAGTCACAGCTGTTGTTGCACACATAAAACCTTTTGGCTACAGTACAGTCCGAAACCTCATCTTGCAAAAGCAATGGACTAATATCTGAAGAACCAATTGGTGCCTTGGGATTCAAGAGGGATTGCTTGCTTTTGTCGAGTTGGAAGTAAGTTTCGTTAAGATTTTCTATGCTTTCGTAAAGGTTGCCCAACGTCCCTACCATGGCTTGTTTCTTGAGGAGCTTGACCATGGTTCCAACGGGCAAATGGAGAAGGTTGAATAGGAAATCGACTGTCTTTTCCTGCTTCTGCAAAAAGGACTCTCTTGCCATTGGTGTCAACGAGGAGTTTTAGGCTCACCTTGGTTTTGGAAGAGGTTGCCATTGCGAATTTGTTCTCGGATTGACGTCTGGTTATTGCCTTTTCTCTTTTTTCGGCGAACCAGCAACGATAACATCAAAGCGTTGAACTAATGTTAAACAGACGAGGTTGAACAAAATCAATCACTTGAGAGTTCCCCTCTCTGGTTTTGTCGATCTAGAGCTATATAGGGAGGGGGGGAGAGAGTGTGTGTTTGTGTGTGTGCAGTAAATGCATCTGTAAACCATACCCGATAATGGTCAATCCTCCACGAGTCATTGGATATTGTGAGAATCCATGAAAAGTTTTGAACTGATCTCTTTTCCAAGTTCCAACGGTCATATTATACAGAGAATTGTTGCGTGCGTATATTGGATTCCCAATTTCAATTTAATTTAGTTGGATTGCGTCAGGGTGTGAGAGTACTAGTCTTTCATCTCGTTATGGGTGTTACTTTGTTGAACGAGATAGGATTCTTTGTGCCGAGGGGTTTTTCAGCCATTGAATTTCAAACATAAAAAAAATAATTCACAAAATCCAACAGCCCTCGGCCTGGACTGAGGAGATCGGACCCCTTGTTGAACAAGTATGGTTGAAAAGAGAGGAATTGGATCCCCACTTGCTCGTCAAACGCTCTGCAGTATTGAAAGTTGGAATTATGGAGGTCCAATTGGAGATTAGAACAACCCAAATCTAATCAGGTCGGTTTGTAAACTTTGCAATATATTTGATAGAATACCATTTTTTCGAAATTCCCATATGACTAGTCATGAAAAAACTGGGCGTTGCGTCATTGCATAGGCCTTGCTTGTGACAAACACTTGTTGTTTCGGGCCTTCTACAGCCCAATGACAAGCACATATCGTGTCATGCCTTGCCTAGTCCATTTGCAAGCACAAGTTGTGCCAAGCTCACTTGTCCTGTGACCAACAGCTTCCAAATCCATCCTCTTCTCTTTTAACACGGTTCCAAATTCATCTTCATAGAGGCAAAAACCTAATGACCAAATTATCATACAATTCATTTTGCCAACCATGAACCATCCAGGTTAAAAATACATATTATGTCTGCTCATGGGGTATTTGTTTGGTGGTCTCAACACCTTTATCCACCACATATTTCCGTGGGGTTCATAAACTTATTGATCCCCGCAAAAATGTATGGAGTTTTGGGGCACCACGTGGCAGTGCGCCAAACCAAACCAAATAAATTTTCTTGCTCATGTGACTATATGCTTGTCAAACTCTAATTGTTTGTAGGTCTTGCACAATTTTATGACAGATTGGACCTTGCCAAAAAAGACCGGAAAGATGTTTTCTAGGTAAGGATTCCTGAACAAAATAGGAATAACAGAGCATCATAAAGAGTGACTTCTGCAGCCTCATCAAAAATATTACAAACCCCACAGAGAACAAAAACAGCATAGCACTTTTTAAACTGGCCAGCCGGAAGTAAAATATCATCAAAGAAAATCTCCAACCTATGCGGCAACTGCCACCTTCTTGTCAAGGAAGATACTGGTTAAAACTGTCTTCGACTGTAAAGATGCTTTGAGTAATTTCAAACCCTAACACAAAAACCAAGGACATCAGTAATTGTACCTTGTCAAAACTAAATCTACAATAACTAACGACTAGCAATATTTACGATGACCCTCTAGAATTCAACCCAACAGCTTAATTTTTCATTTCAAATGAAATATAAATAATTATGTACATGAGTTCTATCTATACAACTTATCCATATGTATAGCACGCGATAACAAATTTCTCTTTCAACTACAATGCCAACAGTGTGTTAGTAACGGAAAAGGCAGCAGCATCCAATGTCAGTTTAATTTAGTTGGATTCCGTCAGGTTACGAGAGTACTGGTATTTCTTCTCGTTATGGGGAGAGATTTTTGGGTGCCGTTATGGGGAGAGATTTTTGGGTGCAAATAGGGTATTGCTGACGTGGAACTCGTGCAGCGCATCCGGGACGGCCAGGCGGTGTTTACACCATATTTCACCGCCGGTCAATGATCGACCGAAAGGTGGCAATTATGAGAATACTTCCTATTTTATTATTATTAAGTATTTGTATTAATATTAGAACTAGTATTAGTATTTCTTTTATTATTGTTATTTGCATGCAGGACACTTGGCTTGCTCCTACACATGTGGAAGTTAAAAGGACACTTGTCATGTGCCTACAAATTTGAAGGGAAGTGGGAAGTTATTTTGACAAGTGGAAGTAAAAGATTGAATGAAGACTAATGGAGAAGTTAGGAAGTTATTTCCTACGTTAATTTGTTGTTTTCTATAAATAGTCTTTTAAGACTTCATAGTAATTCCTTTCCAACAAATCAAAATTTATCTTTATTTGTCTTAATTTTTGGCACTACTAACCCATTCGGGTTATAATTAGGAGTAGGAGTAGAATTTCATATTCTAAACTTAACTTAGGATCTTCAATGTGTCGCTCACGGTGATAGATCAATCGTTGAAGAATGATGGAAATCTCTTCCATTCATCTTCAATTTCGTTCTTAATCTCACATTTGACTCGACTGTCATTTCTCTTCCGATGAAGTCCTGAAATACGGCATGGAATCATGGATCCGTCTTGTGGAGAAATAGCCGCATTTGACTTTATTCTGTCGATTTCGACCGAGGGAAATATTGTTAAACATACGGGTCATCTAAAAATGCAACCGACTAGTCCAGATACAAAGGACTGAAGGGATTTTAAAAAAATGAAAAGGTTGTTTCAATCCGGACTGTTGGTTGCTTGGCTTGGACAACTCGGAAGCGCTACACGGGTACCACGTGGTACCCGATTTGCAACCAAAAATTTCTCTGTTATGGGTGTTACTCTGTTGAACAGGTACAGTTGAAAGAGTGGGATTGGATCCCCATCTTCTTTTTTTTGTGTTCATCGTGAAAGGACTCTAGGGCTATAAAGATCCAAAATCTGGAGTCCTCTGTTGGGAAGAAAGATTCTCAAGTTTGGGGTTATTCATGTGGATTGGGTAAGATGTCACCAAGTACAATGAAACAATACCGATAGAGGGTAAAGAAAGTTTCAAGCAGGGAACAAAGATCTCCAGTAAAGGAGAAAAAAATTAAAAAATAAAAACGGAAAAATATACCTCTCGTCGCCAGAGCCGACACCTCAGATTTGGCGGCTTATTTGCCGGAGGATGCGCCAAACCACCCCAAAATGTCGAGATCTCAACAAATCTAGGCCTCCTGAGGTTTAGATCGGAGCCGAGGGAAGTGGATTTCGTCCTCCATCACTATGACCGATGGAGGTTGGACGATGGAGGCAACGGAGGGCTTCGAAGGGTTGAGATCGCGAGGAGGAGAGGTGGCTGGCAAGAAGAGGGCCGGGGGTGGTGGAAAAAATTGTGTTATCTCTCTAGAGGGTGTTGGGCTGCCTGTTTTATGGCCACTTGCTTGTCAAACGCTCTGCAGTATTGAAAGTTGGAATTATTGAGGTTCAGTTGGAGATTAGAACAAACCAAATGGAGTATAATCAAGTCGGTTTGTAAACTTTCCAATTCATTTGATAACATTTTTCGAACTTTTCATTTGACTAGTCGTGAGAAAATTAAACTGGGCGTCGTGTCACGGCATATGCCTTCCTTGCCTGTGACAAGCACTTGGTTTCCATGCCTTCCATAGCACTTGTGTCGCGCCTTGCCTAGCCCGGTTACAAGCACAAGTTACGCCAGGCCCACATGTCCTGTGATTAACACGAGTGTTACTCGATCTGCAACCATTATAGGTCATGAAGACTTTCGCCTCCCTTGGCCCATACATTACGCACCAACTTTCATCCAACGCCTTGCAAACTGTTGCTTCCAAATTCATCATCATCATCATCATCTTCCTTTTTTAAAACGGTTCCAAATTCATCTTAATGGGGGCAAAAAACTAATAACCTTGAAGCAAGATTTCCACTTGTAACCACCTGACCAAATTGTCATACAATTCATTATGCAAAATGAAGTGCATGTTATGGGCCCCTGAATAATTTTTTTTTTGCTCGGCAAAACGAAAACTTTCTTAGCTCGAAAAGGGTACTTCAAGAGAGTACTCAATAAGCAACTAAACGCTTAACGAGTAGCAGATACAACACAAAACAAAAGGAAGATGGGCCCCTGAATTATTTCGATCACGTTATTATTATTATTTTTTTTTACTTCTGTGTAAAACAAAGTTCTTAAATTTCAACATGGCAAGGTTCGATTATCCTTGGAAGCAAACCATGATTTAAGTGGGGTGCCATAACGGTGGGTTGTTGTGCTAGTCTCCCCAGAGAATTAGTCAAAGTGCGCGTAAACTAGCCTGGCAACCTCGGAGTACCAGATATATCACTCAAAAAACAAAAACAAATTGGTGAGACCGAAAACAACGAAATTCTAAACCACCACAAGAACCTTCAAACAAACAAAAAATCGAACATGCATTGTTTATCAGTGAATTCAGTGGCAGTAGACGTATTCATCTGTCCGTAATTAGGCTCCTGTGTTTCCGAGGAACACGCTTGTTAGAACTGTCTTCGAGTGCAAACTGGCCTTCAGGAGCTTCAAGCCCTGAACCCAAAAGAAATGGGTCAGGTTACCTACCATAAAGTATGGATAATCAAAACAAAAATGAGATTAAATTCTTTACACCGCCGGTGTAAACATTTGTTTCCTCCAAATCAATTGTATTGCGCCACGTCGCCATGTTTTAGCGATTGGGACCACTGTTTTGCAACGTGGCGCAATGTAATTGATTTAGAGGAAACAAATATTTACACCGGCGGCGTGAAGAATTTATTCTCAACAAAAAAAACCCAGAAATTAACATCACTGAGTTTAACACATGGTTTAAAGAATAGTGTTTTTATGCATACCATAAGTGTGCCAGAATAAGAGAAAGGCAATACGTCCTTTTGATCAACTGGAATTATAGGAGTAATGAACTAGGTGCAACCGGTCCTGTTCTGCTAAAGTTCTTATTTTTTAAATACTTATTATTTGCTTTATTGAGATAGGTCATTCTCTCACGGTACATCACTTTTAATTCGAAAAATAAGTACTTATTTTCTTGGTGGAACGCGGCAATTTTAGAAAATTTAATTTAGAACTTTTTAAGTGCAATACTACTAGTGCCTAAAAAAGCTCGACTTTTCAAAATAAAACGAAACAAAATTGGAATAGATTGGAGTAGGAAATAAATTGAATACCTCAGGCATCCCCAAATGAACAACCCTTTCCTCAAGTACCCCAACTTCCTTAACATCAAATTTTCTCAGCACCGAGATGCTCGAAATAGTAGACATTGGAGTCACCACCAGGTCATCCGTCACCATATAAGTCACCAATCCTTCGACAAAACCTCCCTGATCCCCTGCCGCACCCACCTCATGTTAGAGATTTTCAAAATAAAGTGTCGTCGTTTTTGGTTTTGGAAAATTTCCTTGTTTCCTTAGAATGCTTGTTTTTCCTCTTTGTGTGCTTTGTCCCACATTGGATAGTTGAGAGATGTTGGAGTGGTATATATTAGGAAACATTCCTAATATGAATAAACAATGATCTAGTGTGGTGCAGCACCTACGGTGCTTCGCATACCGGCAAAGCCGGTACGCACACGCACACGCGTGGGCAGTGTGGCGTGGGCTGTGGCGCTTTAGCGGCGCACTTTGCACGTCAACGCTAGGCGCCTTGTAGGCGCCATTTCTTATTGCGAGTTGGCAGTAAGGTGGCGCTGACGTGGCATGCCGCGTGTCACACACGTGGCAAGTGAGTCACACGGAGCGGTTCCGATCGGGTGCAACTCGAGCCTACGGGTGCGTTGGTTCGTAGAGTTGCGATCTCAGCCGTCGATCACGAACGGGCACGATCCAACGGATTGGATCAAATCCGATTGGGTGTGAGCAAAGCAGTACACCTATTCGGTGTGACTGGTCGATCTAGACCATAGGATCTGATCCAACGGTCAGATTAGATCGGGTGCGTACCCATTCTCAATGGGTGCGTAGTGGCCTATAAATAGACCACTACTTGTCAGAATCCAATGGTTACACACATATAATCCAAAATTCTCCCACATCTCTCTCTATGTTTTTCTAGCATTCATTATGCGTTCTGTTTTGCTGCAGAAAACAGAACACAGTGGTTCTCAGTTCTTATTTTCGTGTTCAAGCAGGTATTCTGTCCGTTTCGTTAGTGCAAACGAAAACGGAAAGAACTTCGAGTTCGGGCTTCGATTTATCTTGAAGGCAGATTTGCTGTAACCCTTTGCATACCAACTGGTGGGGGCAAATACTGTCTTTAGGAAAGCGACATCGTCGTGACTCGAAGCGTATTACAGGTTTGGTGGAGATTTCGTCAACAATTCAGAAATTGCAGCGGCCAATTTTTCCAACACCTCATTTGCCGCCGTGACAAAATGGATCTCCGCTGACATGTTGCTGTTGCATTGTGGACACACGGCACGGGTATTATCCGCGACGTACGGGTGGTATCGAATCTTACCAGGCCGTCGAAAACCGGGGTTGGTATCATGATTTCGGGTGCCGTTGCTCGGGCAAGTGTATAACTTTCTATCAAAGGATGTGCAGCCGTCGACTGATAAGAGGGGAACTTGAGTGGCAGAGAACAGGACTTTTGGTTTCAGGACAGAGTCTCTGGTTTGGTTTGATTGGAAGTAGGTTTCGCTCAGGTTTTCGATGCTTTCATAGAGGTTGCCCAGAGTGCCCACCATCGTTTGTTCTGTAAGGAGCCTGACCACGGTTCCAACGGGCAAATGGAGAAGGTGGAAGAGGAAATCAACAAAGTCTTTCCCTGCTTCAGCAAAAAGGACTCTTTTGCCCTTCGTGTCAATGAGGAGTCTTAGGCTCACCTTGGTTTCGGAAGAAGTTGCCATTGCGAATCTGTTCTGGGATTGAACTCTAATTGTTGATCTTCTCAGTTACCCTCTCTCTTTTTTTGGCGTACCAGCGATAGCATCGAAGCAATGAGCTATATTAAAGGCGAAGCGAGTTGAACTGTGAACACACTGAGTTTTGAACAGAATCAATCACTTGAGAGTGCATGCCCTCTTCTCTCTGGTTGTCTAGAGCTATATAGGGAGGGGGGAGTGTGTGCGTTTGTGTGTGTAGTAAATGCATCTATAAACCCATACACCATAACGGTCCACATCCTCAACCATTCGGTGATCATAGAGCTACAGACCATTAGATAATTGTGAGAATCCACGCAAAAGCTTTGAATGAATGGATCTCTTTAATTTCCAACTCTGTTAGGATATGGAGAATTGGTGCATGCATGCGTAAATTGCGTTCCCAATGTGAGTTTGATAGTAAGTAGTTGGATTTCGTTAGGGTATGGATGAGAGTACTGTGTTGCACTGGTATTTCTTCGCGTTATGGGTGTTTACGGTTTGGAAAGAGAGGAATTTGATTCCCCCCTTGCTTGTCAAAAAGCTCTGCAGTATTGGAAGCAAAGTTATCAATCCCGTAAGGGCAATCGTAGCGTTTTCTCTACTAGGACGGTACCAGTACGGTAATACATACCGGTATATATCTCGGTACTGTTCTGAATTGACTGAAACTTATATTTTATGTGGTTTTAATCTATGTAAAAATAAAAAATAAAAACACACAAAGTGGAGGTATAAAAAAATTTTAACACTTTGATATACCTTAAATTAGTCCTAAAACCAAATTAAGATAATTAACATATTATAGCCTCCAAGTTTTGTTGAATTATTTTAAAATTCTGGCATTTTTTAAAAAAAAGAAAAAATACACAATTTTTTTTTTCCAACCAAGATTCCGGTACAAGCACTAGGTATGACAAGCCCATGTGTCCTGTGACCAACACTAGCACAAGTTGCAACCACTATAGGTCACGAAGACTTTCGCCTCTCTTGGCCTTATGTTACGCAGTCACTTTGATCGAATACCTTCCAAACTTTTGCTTCCATATCCATCTTAATGGAAGCAAAAAGCAAATAATAACCCTAATGCTAGTAAGATTTCCACTTGTACCGCATTTCATTAGAGGTTAATGTGTAGGACCAGGGGTTTTGTAATTGTAGTGTGCCTCGGCGAGTTCTTTCTGGATATCATCATCAAAATCCGAAGCATCCATTTTACAGAACTTGTGAACACTTTATTTGTTTAAATACTCAAATTAATTGGACCTATGTAACCGCAAGACCAATGTATCATACAATTCATTATAGTATGCATCCAGTTTAAAAAGACGTGATGTCTACTAATGTGACCATCTTGTCGAATTCTATATCATGAATAGTTCAAATTGTGATGATAATATCTCGAAGAGACCTACCGAGGTGCAGTACCACAGCAACACACAATAGGGACCTCAGCGAGTTGCAGAATCATGGTGGAATCATGCAATTGTTCGCAAGTCTTGCATAATTTTATGATAGATTGGAGCATGCCCAGAAACAGCGGAAAGTTTTCAAGGTAAGGACTCCAGAACAACATAAGAACAGAGCATTTTAAAAGAGTGACTTCTGCAACCTCATCAAAACCATTACACACCCACAGTAATCAAAACCATTACAAGCCCACAGAGAACAAAACAACGCAACGGAGTTTTTAACTAGGCTGGAAGTCAAATATCACCAAAGAAAATCTCCAAGCTATGCCGCCACTGCCACCTTCTTGTCAAGAAAGATACTGGTTAAAACTGTCTTCGACTGTAAAGATGCTTTAAGTAATTTCAAACCCTAACAAAAACCAAGCACATCAGTAATTGTACCTTGTCAAACCTAAATCTACAATAACTAACGAGTAGCAGTATTTACAATAACCCTCTAGAATTTAACACAACAGCTTAATTTTTCATTTCAAATGAAACATAAAGCATATAATCATGATAATTATGTACGTGAGTTCTATACAACTTATCGATATGTATAGCACACGATAACAAATTCTTTTTCATTGAACAACAATGGCAACAGCATTCGAATCTCGTATCTGTGGAGCAAAATTAAACCAAAAAATAATAAAGAAAAGAAACACGAAGTGAAAAAAGAGAGAGGGAAACGTCAATACCTCATCCATTCCAAAACTCACCACCTTCTCCTCCAAAGCTCCAACATTAGTAACATTGCACTTGCTAAGCATTGCAATACCAGAGATGGTGGACATGGGCGTCACCACCAAATCATCCATTACCATATATGTTACCACACCCTTAACATAACCTCCTTGACTGGATATACCATCATTGGCTACTTGTGGGGCAACAAATGGCACCTCAATTGATATAGTAAGCTTGCAGGAGGGACAAATGGCTCGCGGGTCATCAGCAATGTACCTATAACACAAAATTTTATTTTGTAGAAGAATGACTAACATAAATTCCAATGTCAAAAGGGTTTTGAACATTTTGTCGTATACATGGAAGCTAAGTTAATCCGATAAGCATTGTTTCCTACAGTAAATTAGGAATTATATTCGTATCCAAGTGTATGAATTCCAATAGGTACATATCCTTGAGTACTTTGTAGTATCCATAGAAAAGGAACCGACACCACTTATATCCCTGATGACCACTTATCACTCGTCATCTGTCGCAACAGCTCATGTATGAAGGATAGCTGGATAAGCAAACTATTGCAATACAAACATCTGAAACAAACATGGGATCATCATAGATAACAATAATACAAACGCGATTCTATCTTGTACTTAACTATCGAAATCCTGTTTGTCGTCTCTGTCTTAGAAAGTAGAAACAAATATATCTAATTCTTGTGAGTAAGCTTTTCAGATCGATCAGATTCAAGAAAGAATCCTATGCTATGATTCGGGTTTTCGCTGCATAACCATGGTCCCAAATATAAGCAGGTCCAATTTTCAAATTATACCATCCAGTCCATCAAATAGTAGAAAGACAAGCCATACCCATATGCCCTGTTAGCATCAAATAGAAGTCATACCCATAGGCATTGTTTGGTTGTCCATACTTATGTGGAAAGATTAATAAGTGATGGCCAGATGGGACATATAGTTGTGGGTAATCCAATTAGATAATTACTAGTATAATAAGATTAATAATTGGTCGATTAGTAAAACCAGGATTATTATAAGATTAATAATAGTTAGTGGATGAGTAAAATCAGGATTACCATAATAATAGTAGAAGCTAGTGGATGAGTAAAACTTCATTCCCCGAGGTTGTATGTTCCGTGTTTCGTGACGCATTGGCTTCGAATTGGGGGGGGCGGGGGATTATTATTTAACAACGTCTATTTGCCCGTCTCGTCAAGATGAACGGCTTTTTTTTGGACTTCATCTTGGATATTTCTAAAAAGAATTGGATAAAAGTTATAATTTTTTTTTTATTTTTTGATTCGTCTTGACGAGACAAATTTAAAATCCACAAAAATTACGCTTTGGAAGAGGGCATGAGTAATTCCACATACCAAGCAATTACTCACAAGTTTCGCGCAAAACTAACTAACAAAAAAAAATTATTGAACAAAGACAAAATAAGAAAAAGCCCAAAAATCTCAACGGAACTTAGCCTAAATGGGTACAGAAATCAGAAATATCCCAATTACTCACCGGTGGTAGTTTCCACACATGTAAACCTTCTTAGCGGCGGAGTCGTCGTCGGTCAGGAAAAGGGAAGCCTCGGTGGAACACGCCGCCGCCTTGGGTTTCAACAGAACCTCCTTGCTCTGGTTGGGTTGCATGTAGGTATCGCTCAGGCTTTCGATGCTGTCGTAGAGGTTTCCGAGGCAGCCGACCATGCTTTTGGCGGTAAGGAGGCGGACGACGGTGCCGACGGGGAGGGAGAGGAGGGTGAAGAGGAAGTCAACGAAGTCCTTTCCGGCCTCGGCGAAGAGGACCTTGTTGTTCTTCGCGTCGACTAGCAGTTTCAGGGTCACTTCTTTGGAGGAGGAGGATGCCATGAGTGAGTTGAGTGAGCGAGCGAGCGAGTTACTGGTGCTTTAAGAGGGTGATGGGTGGAGGTGGGTGGGTAACACGAGGGTTTTTATAGGGTTTGGAGATGAATGTTGGGAATGAGAACCCTACTGGCGATCTTTTTTTTAAGGGAAAAAAAAATGATACGGTTACAAACTCAATCCGTTTCGCTTAATTTTAGCACTTTTTGAAAGTTTTTTTCTTAATTCGAAAAAAATCGTGCGTGTTAGGTTTAAACTTTTGAATATTATTGACTTGTCTTGAAGAAATTTAAAAAGTAAACAAATTTATAACTCAAATGTTTTTGGGAATATGCACTTTTAAGATTTTTTTTTTTTTGAAAAGTGGATATTTCTCAAAATATTTGAGTAACATTAAAAAATATTATTTTTTTAATACCTCTTGTCGAAAGAAATCAATAATCTATAAAAGTTTAACGAAAAACTAATGAACAAAAACAAAAAAACTGAAAAAGTATAAAATCTTCCAAAAAAAAATCCTTTTAGCTTAGTAAAACTCCACCTGCAAGTGTATGTTCGAAATCGTTTGATGAGTCAACCCACGGGCTTTGGCCCCTCCATGTTGCATAATTCCAATGGATGCCCATTTAATAAACATGGATCTTTCAAGAAAATTTTCACAGAACTTACATCCCCTTTGGCTGCCTAGCTGAGAAAGGAAAGGAAAGGAGAGTGGTCTCCTTGTTAATAAGAAAAGAAAAGAAAGGGACGTGATTTCTTACCAATCCATTCAAATACACGTGGGAAATCAAACTCTCACTCCCATCTTCAGCGACTCTCCGGCAACCTGGAACTCTCCTCTCTCTTTTTCGGAGACCGCACAGCCACTGGTCCAACGATGAAAATATGTCATCGTAGCCCGCACGCGTTGCCAGAAGCTAAGCGTCTACTCTCACCCATGCTCCCCACTCACCTCTCTCTTCTCCTTTCTCACGGAATCGCGCCCAAAGTGGCGAGAAACAAATACGGACTTTGAGGGGGCTCTCGTCTCCCGCCCTTCCTCACCCTCTCTCGCCTTGTGGATCATCCAAACAGAGGAGAGATTGAGTTCTCCCTCCTTCCCCTTTCTTTTCTCCCAAAATCACTCAATCCAAACGAGCTGTTATGGACATAGCCCTAGTTTGCCTTGTGGTTTCTTCGTGTCAGTAAGTAGCTTCAGGCTCATTTTTTTGGTTTTTAGATTGATTTATTTTTTACACTGTTTGCTCGTAAGGTGGCCTCAACCTTTAAATGTACATCGGACCCTCAAAATATCAAAGACGGCCCCGTGATTCATTACTAGTTGATGAGTTTTTAGGCTGGTTTCGGTGCTGGGTATCTACATATGGTAGGGGAATTTGCACTTGCACCCTCTGTACTATCACTGATTTGTACAAACACCCTTTATACTCCAAATTTAGGCACTTACACCCCCTACACTTTGGACTGAAGTGCAACTATTAGAAAATCCGTTAAAATAGATGGAAAAGCTACTGGCGGGAGATTTTCCTCCAAAATGAGGAAGAACAACTATTTTGGAAAATAACAACTTTTTAAGTATAAAAAAAAGGTCAAAAAAGTGAGGCACAAAACTAACCACTCTTTTGGGTAAAAGTAAAAAAATTTACTTTTCCAATTCTTCTTGACGATACGAATTGGAAAACTAAAAAAGTGAGGCAGAAAACTAACAAAACGCAAAAAAAAAAAAAAAAAAATTCAAATAGGACAAAACCAAAAAAATTGATAAAGGTTGTTATTAGAACAGGGTCAAAGAGTGGGTTAGGGGAAGGAAGGGGTTTGGATGCTCTATTTTTTGGAAGGAGAGTTTGACATGGCTTATAAATGGCTATCAGAGTTAGTTCAATCATTTTTTCCCCTCATTTTGGAGGAAAATCTCCCGCCAGTAACTTTTCTATCCATTTTAACGGATTTTCTAACAGTTGCACTTCAGTCCAAAGTACCGGAGTGTAAGTGCCTAAATTTGGAATATAAGGGGTGTATGTGCAAATTGATAATAGTTCAGGGAGTGTAAGGGCAAATTCCCCTATATGGTAAGAGTAGGATGCCATGAGTCCGTTTGTTCCCTTAAAGTACGGATCTTTTAAACAATTTTAGTAAATTAAAGTTTGTCTTGTGAACCGCAACGCATCTCACAGTGACAAACACAAGAGATGGGACGAAATGAAAATCACTTGCAATTTGCCAAACTAGATAAATCACACAACTTTGCGAATTAATTAAGCAGATACTACAACTTAGCATTCTTAAATCAGACCAAAAAGATCCTTAAAAAAAAACCCCAAAATATGATCACACGGCCACTTTAGAAAAACTAGAAGCAATCATCTATGCATCCATCCGATGCCAAGGAAAACACTTCTTAAAACCATGTTGGACTGCAAAGTTGCCTTCACCAGCGTCAAATCCTATCCAAAAAATTTTTTAAAAATTAAAAAAAAAAAAAAAAAAAAAAAAAAAAAACAGGGTATAGATTCATTGTCAGTAACATTTCTTTTGGTATTATTATTGTGTCACGCAACTAGCGCTCGCGGCACGCGTAATGTTTGTACAAATAAAATGGATAGTGGCCAAAAAAGGAATACAATGGAATCGCATCGCGTACCTTGGCCAATCTTACTTCGAAAACTCTTTCCTCTATTGGACCCACCTCCTCACCATCGAACTCGTTCAGCAGGGCAAAACTAGACAGGATAGTAGACATGGGCTTCACCGTCAAATCATCCATCACCACATAGAAGCAAGGCGAACTTGGTTTCTTGGCAGCACAACGGAAGTATGGCGGGTAAAAGTCCCGACAGACTCCGGTTTTCGATGCCGCCGAATAGGTCTTCACCGAGGCTCCCCAGCAGTGATCGGTTATTGAGGATCTGATCACGGTTCCCACGGGCAAAGCGAGAAGATTGCGCAGGAAATCGATAAAGTCTTCCCCTGCTTCCGCGAAGAGGACTCGCTTGGCGTCGTTGTCGATCAGGAGTTTTAGGCTCACAGTCACAGCTTTCATCCTTCTAGTTGCCATCGCTTTTAACATTTTTGTACATGTAACATGAGTGTATATATATACTCTCATCTTAAAAGGGAGTATTTATTGTAGCAATCTTCTTTCTTGGGAATGATCGATTCAACAGAATTATGGTGTTCGTGCATTTTCTTTCCGAAGTCACACCCTGAGAAAACAGGAAAAATGGTACACCGTAAACTATTTTGGTCTTTTTCTTCTAACGAAGTCTTTTGCTCTTCTTGGGAAAAAGAGTTTATAGTAGCAGTATATAACTTCCTATTTTTCAAGGGAAGCGGTGTTTCCTTCTATTCAACGGCTTGTTAAACACATGGTCCTTGGGTTATGGCGGATAAACGAACCATGCCACTTGAGCTTAAGCTCGCGTTCGTTTGATATAGAAGATCATTCAAGACCGGTTTGTTACGTGAACAAATCAAGCTTGACCGAGACTACTACTCTAGATCGGCTCAATTTAAGCTCATTCGAGATTGACTCATCTCATAAACAAGCTAAGTTTGAACAACTAACTGTTCGGCTCGTTCAGCTTGCATGTTTATCACCATCACCTAAGATACTGTTTACACCCATTTTTGGCCAAAAATCAAGAAATGGATTTACGGGTTGAACGGTAGCCTCGAGGGTCGATGCCCTAGCCTTGAAAGACCTTACAACCAGTTGCCCACGAATTAGGGCCGGTCCTTAAGAAATGATGGGTCTTCCATATAGGCGCAAATCAGTCAAAGGCCCAAGGCTTGAATCAGTCCACTAGACCTGAGTATTTCACCCAGGCCTAACCCAAATTTCTAGAAGTAACAAGGCCTACGAAATAGGCCCAAATTGGTAAAGGCCTTGGTTTTCTCACCAGACTTAGGCTCAAAAGGCTAGAAGCTGCTCACAAGCAGCTCAAAGGCCTAGAAGCTGCTCACAAGCAGCTCAAAGGCCTTAAGCTGCTCACAAGCAGCTCAAAGGCCTAGAATGTTCCTGCTGGACAGATCTGGGTAAGCTGCTCACAAGCAGCTCAAGGTCTGAACTGGTGGGACCCCATTCTTCAGCATGAAGCAAAGACCAAGGACACATGGCAGCCATGCATGGAGACGTCCTAAGCAGCTCAAAGGCCTTAAGCTGCTCACAAGCAGCTCAAAGGCCTAGAATGTTCCTGCTGGACAGGTCTGGGTAAGCTGCTTACAAACAGCTTAAGGTCTGAGTGGCCCCCATCCTTCAGCATGATGCAAGGCCAAGGACAAGTGGCGTACATGCAGCCCTTAGAGCTGCTGGCAAATGAGTCATGCAGACCTAAGCAAGCTGCTCACAAGCAGCTCACCCAGATCTGGCTGATTCTTTGTTTTTTGATTCTTCTTCCGTAAGAAATCAAATTCAGAGGACTTAGAGGGCCAACAAGAAATACAAGGACCAATAAAATGGTGGGAAGGCCTGAAGAAGCCTTGGTCTTCAGCATTGGTGGGCCCAAAAGATGTCCAAATTTTATGCAAGCAAGAAGGATTTTCAGAGCTTGGCCATTTCTCTTGGAGTAAAAGGCACGTTTTGGCCAAAAGAAAGGCCTCTCATTGGAGGATTTTGAAGCAGCTCAAGAGGCCCACGTGGCAGCCATGCATTGAAGCATTTGAAGCAGCTCAAAGCCTGGATTGATGCCTATAAATACCAGAATAGAAGGCCTTGGCAAAGGTCCACGACCATCAAGCCTCCGGCTTACCCAATTTACCTTTCAATTGTCTTTCAACTATTTTTATCTTTAGGTCCCCGACCATCAAGCCCACGGCTTACCCAAATTTATCTTCCAATTATCTTTTCTTTTCCGTTCAATCTAGCCAAGCCTAGATTTTATTTCATTTCCTTGTAATCAGACTTTGTTAAACCGTTAATAAAGTCCATTTATTTCTGTTTTAGGCCTTGCTCTACCTTTCTTTCCATTTTTCACACGATTAGGAAAATTTTAAGTCCTTAGCCCGCAAAGGCAAACCACGAACCTCCATACGGCCTCACCCCTTAGGTCGTACGCAATGGTCTGTTAGAAGTCAGATTGAGGCATCCAGGCCTTGATACGAATTTGGACTGCAATCCAGTCCTGGCACGCCCGCATCAGGCCTAGAACTGCAATTCTCGCTGTTCCTAGGCCAATTGTTATTTTTTGGAAACAAACAGATACTCATTATACATTCTTCATTTACAAACAACTGAGTATATGACGGTTCATCTTCAGCGTTTCGAGAGACATACATATATGGACTTGTTAATTACTACATTCCTAAATTGCCTTTCCAAAGAGAATTTGTTATAGGAAATTTCTTCCCATTGGGAATTGGGAATGCAATTTAACAAATTCCGATGGACATCTAGTGGTTGAAAATTAAGAAAGGAATGGGATCCCCCAGTTGCTTCCAAATGCTGCAGTATCTCAACCATGGACGTCTAGTTAGAGAGTAAAACATACCCATCAAAAAACTATGTCTATTTATAAACTTGCCGATGCACTTGATAGCATTTTTCCAACTTCCTGCCCGGCTGCTTGATTCATTTCCATGAAGCCGAATTTTGGCTTTCAGATTCATCTTGATAGAAAGCAACAAATTAATAACATAAGCAGGGGTTATGTAAGCAGGAGGAGCCGCAGTTCCTTAGTGCACCGAATAAACTATGGTATCGTTCATTTAAAATGAATATGGTTGATCTTATAAGTCCAAAATCCGAATCTCCCCTGCGTCCTTGAACTAGTTTGTCTTCCATGTCGATCTATTATATATGTCTGCCTGAAGTACGTACGTAGTTAGCATTTTCGTGGTTTGATATATATGATTACATGAAATGTTGACACAGTCCAAAAAAATGTAGGAACAGCAACTTCTCAAGTCTCATAATTCCCAAAGCAAACAAATTCTCATATTTCTCATATTTAAAGTCAAATTACCAAATACTAAATACCAACAAAGATAATATAACGAAATATCGACTTAAATGCTTTCTTTCTTTCTTCTTTATTTTTTTTCCAGCTAGGCTCCGATAACCTCCTGGGCTCCATCTTGCCAAGGAATATACTGGTCAGAATTGTCTTTGACTGTAACGATGCCTTCAATAATTTTAAACCCTAGCAGAAAGGGAGGGTAGAATGGGATTAATGTTACACATAGAAAAGATTATGTTCATATAGCATTATCCAAATGCCTGTTAAGAGCTAGCAGACTACTAGATACTCCATCAACCATATATATAGTCGGATACCCCAGCGGCAAGAGCCCGAGCAGCAAAATTCTAGCAGACTCAGTTTTTCAATGTGGCAGCAGAGCATAATGAAGATTAGGACAGCCTGAACAGGGCCTCTACCTTTGTCTTTACGCATGAATGAATATTGTAACCAAGTCTCTTTCCGCGGGATTGTATGAGCACCGCTCCAATCATCTAAATTTCATCTACTTCTCTTGCTTTTGCTCATACCATGTTTCTTCGATTGTTGACCCTACATTCAAATGAGAACAGGTCATCTCAAGAAGCTTGCATATGTCACCTAAATACAAAAGTGTACACTCACCCTTTGGATTGAAACACGAGGACTAGACGATGAGGTGAACTCCTGCAAGTTTATTCGTGGTTGTGGTGGCGGTACTGGCTGGTGATCCTGTGTTGTAGTAAGATGTGTACTGAATGCATCTAAATTCTAATCATTTTAAAAGATAATAAAAAAGGATATGAATTCTTTGTAAATCAAGGAATGATACTAAACAACCTTTTTTTTTTTTTTATCATGTTAATGTAACCTGCTGTGAATGCACCGGTTCTTTGTGTGCAGGCTTTTCTGCAACAGGTCCAACCCTAATTCCCAAATGAAGCTCCAAGAGATCCATCCTTGATTGGAGAGCTTGAATGGTAGCTGCTTGAGATTGCGTTTCTGTAAGCATAGCGTCCATTTGTGTATCCATCGTGTCCTTCATTTGTGTCTCGAATTGCACCCGATAGAGCTGAAATTGATCTTGGAGTTGTGCTTGAAAAATACGATTATGTTCTTGTGATTGTCGATATCCACCTCCAAAGACGTCAGCGAAAAAACCGCCCAACCCATATGTCCGGGCATGACCAAATTGCTCCATAACTTGTGCCAAGATCTCCTCATCTCTGCGTGTGAATTTGGTTGAAGATCCCTCCGACATCTGTGTTTGTAAGCTTAAGTACTTGATTAATCCAATTATAACCAAAGTGCAGCCTTTTTCAAAATGACACAATTTGTATTCGTTTTCCGAGCTTTGTTTGAAATGAGAGACGATCCAAAGTCCTTTTTTTTTTTTTCCCGTAAGTTAGAGATTTTGCGTGTTGTGTTTCGTTTTGTTTATTTTTGTGATTGGCCCTATATACAATACCCGAAGGGCCCTTGACCAGGATGCAGCAATAATGCAACAATGAGTCTTGTTATATGATTGATATAGAACAGCAAATTTGAACCCTTTATTTTCCTTTCATGGATAGTTTTCATGTATCAGACCATATTTAGTCTTTTTATTTTGACCGTTTTTATCAACCACAGGCCTTGTGGATCGATCCATCAATGTCAAGCCACAAATTCATTATACTAGTTTGCCATTTATCTTCCATCCGATCTAAGTACCGGCATGCGATTATGACTACATCAAGTAGGTAGCATTTTCTTTGTTTGGGACAACTTCTTCTCACTTCATATTATTGAACAGCTTCATATTCCAAAAGCAAATAAATTCTCATGCTTCCAAATTACCAAATAAATACCATCAAAGATTTTATATTTTAAAGCATCAACTTAAATGCTCTTTCCAACTAGGCTCCGAGTACCACCTTCTTGTCAAGAAAGATACTGGTCAAAACCGCCTTTGACTGTAAAGATCCCTTCAGCAATTTCAAACCCTATCCCAAAAACAAAACAAAAAAAAAAAGCCAGTGATGTTAGTAACCTAGCTATAAAATTTCCATCAAACAATATAACATACGTTTGTATTTTTATTTTTTTTTTGTTAAATATATACTCCCTCCGTCCCTTTTTTTAGGTCCAGTATTCCATTTTGGACTGTCCCTTAATAAGTGTCCATTTTGTAAATGTAGTGGGTAAAAATTGATGTATTGTCTATTTTGCCCCTAAAAGTAGATTCCTTTTAGTAAGTGAGTAAAAGTGTAATGATGATGGGTAAGTAGGGAAAGTGAAGAAAAAAGTTGATGTGAAAGGTATAATGATTATGTCTTTTTAATAAGTTGGAGTTACGAAGCAGGATATTTAAAAAGGGACGGAGGGAGTATATGCTTATGTTCCCTAAAAGAAATATGACATGCGTTTGAGAATGGGATTGTTACATTTAGAAGAAAGAATCTGGAAAAGTAGTCAAATCACGTTACGTGATGCATGCAATGACACAAAATGTGCACCCAACACCAGTACAGGCAAAGTAAGTAAAAAGGATTTGAGCGCATCCCAATCTCCTAATTCACGTTAATGTCGCCCAGTTTTTAATTTGAGAGTTCAAGACCTCCAAAATGTCAGATAAATTCTACACCTAATTAGCATCCTCTTAGCAATAATGGGAGGAAAAGAGTAGGAGAAGATCAGGACAATGAAAAAGAGAAAAAAGTAAGGAAAATTCCATACTTCATCCATTCCAAAGCTCACCACCTTCTCCTCCAAAGCTCCAACGTTTGTAACGTTGCACTTGCTAAGCAATGCAATGCCGGAGATGGTGGACATGGGCGTCACCACCAGATCATCCATCACCATATACGTTACCACCCCTTTAACGTAACCCCCCTCGCCGGAGAAACCATCCTTGGCCACCTCGGGGGCGACAAATGGCACCTCCGTTGATATAGTGTATTTGCAGGTGGGACAGATTGCTCTAGGGTCATCGGCAATGAACCTGTACAGTCAGAAAAAAACATTTTGGTGAAAGTGTGAACTAGTAAAATTCCAATGCCAAAAAGGGCTGAAATATCGATCCGATTTGGTCATGGCATACAGTACGTACCTATGATAACTTCCACACATGTAAACCTTTTTCACTGGCGAGACATCGTCGGTTAGTAGAAGGGGAACCTCCTTCGAAGTCACCACAGCCTTGGGTTTCAAAAGATCCTCCTTGTTGTGGTTGGGTTGCATGTACGTCTCGTTCATGTTTTCGATACTACCATATAGGTTTCCGAGGCAGCCGACCATGCTCTTGGCGGTGAGGAGGTGGATGACGGAGCCGACGGGGAGAGAGAGGAGAGTGAATAGGAAGTCGACGAAGTCCTTTCCGGCCTCGGCGAAGAGGACCTTGTTGTTCTTGGTGTCGATCAGTAGCTTCAGGCTCACTTGTTTAGAGGAGGATGCCATGATCAATGCTATAGCTAGCTTTTGGGTACTGGGTAGGTATAGTACGTTAGAACTTTGAAGGGTTTTTATAGGGTTTGGAGATGCATGCATGCTGGGAACCCTAATAGTCACCACCGTGTCTCATCTCTGCATCTCACCTCGAAACAATTAAGAGATTAGTCTTTTCATTTGATCGAAATCGATTCGTGAACTGATCATGTTTAGGGCAGTTTATGAGTCGTGAATATTTAAACTTGAACAAAGAAGAAGAAGAAGCAACACTGATCTCAAGTTTCTCAATAATTAAAGTGGTTCATTGGATTAGACCACCACCAATAAATGATTTGAATAACTCATATGCATGCACTTCATGTACTCCTCCGGTTCTAGAACAGAAATTTGATTCTGGTTTTGAACAAATTTGGAGGAAAATTTTGGTTTTGAAACTGGGTCATCCTAGGCTAGTGATAGGCGCTTAAATATTCACATAAGCGTCTCTTAATTTATCATTGCTAAGTCTATTTATATTATTACTTGAAGTTTTATGCTTTATTCTTGTGTTGCAGGTATTTAGAGGCTTAATACAAAATAAAATATAATTTTGGATTTACTCGGTATCGAAACAAAGCCTGTGGTCAATTTAATAAAACGATGGGTCAAAGTTTGTGATGAATAACCGGAGCGAGAAGCACCCAAACTAATTCCTATGGACTTGGGCTTGAGAAGTCGGTTGGGAAAGGAAAAGAAATAAAATAGGGTTTCCCTTGCCTCGTTATAAAAGGATGCCACGCATTACACCAGGAAAAAAAGGAGGCGAGTTCCGCTGGAAAGAAAAAGAAAACCAGAGGCTGCGATGATTTCTTGTTCGATGGTCGGCTAAACTCATTTCTAGGGTGTAGATGAAGCTCGAACTCTGAGTAACGATGTTTATATTTCGATTCAGTGTTTTATTATTCGAATCGTGGTTGTATGACTTGAGGATTTATTTGCCATATTAGTTTTCTCTATCAAATCTTGTGTATGATTTTCTAGATTTTTATGCACGTTCATACAACGGTTCTTAATTGTTTTGTGATAATTGAGTAAGATGGGTTATGCTCTGTAAAACGCGCCGTGCTATTAGACGAACCGTGTCATAGAAACGGGTCGTACTAGTAAGACGGTTCGTGCTAGGCGGTGATACCCCATGCTATTTGGTGATTCATAAATATCTATCTTTAGGCGATATCATGAGAGCCCGCGAACCCTAACGATATCCGGATTGATTTGAATAATTAACCTTTATCATTGTATAAAAATGTTTGCAATGTTTACAACGGGTCGAGGTGGATTTGAAACCCTAGATTTTTTCTCTCATAAACTCTCTCTCACTTTTTATTGCTTATTTTTATTCAGCTTTAAATATTTTAGAAATCAAACAATCAAACCTATTCTGAATTAAGTTATAAATTAATTAGAACAACTGCAATTTAGCCTTCGTAATTCCTAAGGACAAAATTCGGAGTACTTATCGCTATCTTGTAGGTAGTAGTATATAACTATTCTGAATGCAAACCCTATATTATTTATTTTCAACGTGATGCAGACTCATGCATGCAGGTCATATATATAAGTGAAGTATTTCAAAGTCCATAACGAAATTTTCATCTAGCTAGTCAGAGTATGGGGAAACCAGGAAAAAAAAAAAAAAAAAAGATGGACCACGAAAAATACCAAGTTAATTTACAGTGATAGTTCATGCATATGGGCTATGTGAGAATGCATAATTGCTCTTTTCTCTTTCATGTGAGCTATGTGAGATATTATTTACAAGTATTTCGTTATTTATGGTTTATTTTTTGAATAGATGTGCACTATATTCATTTACAAAAAGGAAACAGAAATAAATAAAAGACGAAAAAATAGGCAACCCACCCCTATACAGTTTCTCTTAAGAGTATAAGTTCTGCCCGGATGAGGCCATGGGGTTTCCAACCCCGCCCATTGTGAGCTTGCTAGAGTAATCTGAACCGTTTATCTTGTGGTGCCCGCAAAGTAATATATCCCTGCAAAAAATGAGCATGATTGGACATCAATAGTTATATTAAAAATTGGATTTTAGTTTATAAGACGAACGGCCTCATTCTGTCACTAATTTTTTGTAAGTTAAACTGTATATAACTATCTATTTTATAAACCAATATACTTATTGATGTCATTCTGTTACTAAGTTTTTGTAAGTTAAATTATCTACAACTGTCTATTTTATAAACTAATATACTTATAATCGTCCGATCAAGCTGATTTTTTGTGTAAACATATTACTTTTCGAACCCTACAAAATAAACAATTCAAATTTCTACAATTACAATAACAGCAGAATGAGAGAAACCCCATAATTTTATTAATTTCCGCTCCATCCGGAAAGACTAACAACCATCAAGGTCCTGACTCCTGATAATCCTTACCAAGGCAAGGTTTAGGTCGTACTATATATAATAATGGGCAAAGTACGGAAAACCTCCCTGAGGTTTGGACGTTTGGCAGATAACCTCCCTGACGTTAACTAATGAGCACATCACCCCCCTATGGTTTTGGAGTAAACGGCAACCGTTTGGTTTTCCATCCCATTTGACGGTATGTGCGTTGCACGCGCCTGGATTGCGAGTATTGACCTAAAAAACGTGTTTCCCTCCAAAAATGATATTTGTTCTTCCCTTAATGCCCTTTGCCCATCTCTATAAAAGACCAACCCTAGTTTACTCCTCATATTTCATACCAGGTTTCCAACTTTCTTGCCAACTTCTTAGGTAAAATATTTTACTTCTTCCACTACAACACGAAAGGGCTATAGCGAGGATTTAGTTTCCTCGCTAAAGCACCTAATTTCCTCGCAAAACGTATTAGCGAGGAAAAATTTCCTCGCTAGTTTTCCTCGCTAAAACGTTGTCGCAAAAGGTTTTAGCGAGGAAAAAAAATTTCCTCGCCTATTCCGACACAATTGCGAGGAAATTTTTCGTCGCTAAAGGCTGTGAATTTACTATTACCAACAATAATTAGCGAGGAAAACTTTCCTCGCTAAAATAAATCTGTTTCCTCGCTAAAATAAATCCGAAAAGTAAACAATCTCTCCGCGTTTTTTGCCACTCCCACCACTTGAACCTTGGATCTCTTGCATAGGACACCTAACACTTATCCACCACGCCACTTTGCACTTCTGAGTGAAATTGTGAACTTTTTTTTATATATTGTGTTTTTGCATCACTTTCACCTTTCCAAATTAGTTTCTTCAACATTAATTATGGCCTTTCAACTTTTTGTACTCTTATAATGTCTAAAGTTTATTTGAACAAATTTAATTTTTTGCTAGCACAACAATTTTTTTTGTTGAAACATGTTATATTCGTATCCGACAACAACTTTTGAAGGACTAATAATATGTGTTATTTTTCTAATTTTTTGATGGAATTATCCTTAGCTTTTATGGAATGAGATTTTTATCGTCGTAAGCTAGCTCGAGATGAATTTTAATATCAGATTATGAATGACAAGTTTCATCACTGTTATTTTTTAATTTTAAGAGTGAGTTTGACATTCTTCTTTTTACCAAATACGAAGGGAATTATAGATTCATAATTATTTTTTAAAGTTTTTTTTTCATCATTGCTATAATAATATGAACAAAATTTGTAAATAGTCAGATTAGATCATCCTAAAAGCACTAAAGACAATACTTTTTAAATTTTTTTCATCTTTAATGAATTTTTTAAAATTTTAAATTACCCAATATCTCTCTCACACACACACACAATATGTATATGTATATATAAAAATATGTATAGTACTTACAAAATTGGATTTGAAATTAATGTTTAATATATTTATCTGTTTATAGATGAATGCCATTAGAATCACCTAAGTTGGTTTAAATAAAAATCAATAACGGTTCACACAAAAAATCTTTACAGCATGAATGCACAATAGATATGAAATAGTGTATTTTTTTTTTTTGTGAAATATTGTATTTTATGTAGATGTTTTGAAAATAGATTTGTGATAATCTAATTAACTTGGAGATGTTTTCAATACGACATCACTTCAACATGTTTTTAACTTTATTATCTTTTTTTGAGTTTTTCATTACCATGGAATAAATCTTCAATACCTACATTTCAAGATATCTTTCGTTGCTAATTAGAATAAGAAAAGTGACAAATATGAGATTTTTTCACCAATTCAATGCGATTGACAAGGAAACTATTTTTTCCCGTTTATTACTTTTTTATTTTAATAAATTTGATAATGGTATTGATCTATGTAGTTGATTATGTCTTACCATAGTGATATTGCAATTATACATATGAACATAATTAATAATTATATATATATAAATTAAAAAGTCGTAAAAAAGGCGAGGAAATCTAATTTCCTCGCCAAAAGCTTACATTTGGCGAGGAAAATTAGATTTCCTCGCAAAATGTAAGCTTTTGGCGAGGAAATCTGTTTTCCTCGCTAGAAACGGTCTTTTGGCGAGGAAATTTATTTCCTCGCAGATAATGTACTTTTAGCGACGAAATTCGTTTTCCTCGCCAGATTTCCTCGCTATAACCCTTTCGTGTTGTAGTGTTCTATGTAAATTCATTTATAATTTCTTCTTTTTTCCCCCCCTTTATTTTTTTTTTCTTTGCCCCCACGCCGCCGTTTTGATTTGTCTCAATAAGGAGATTCAAAAATGTAAAATTTTATGATTAAAACTCAATTTTTTTTGAATAAAAATGAAGTAATTAGTGGCTAAAAAAACTTTAAAAATCAGGTTTTTACTCTCTTTTTTTCATTTCCAAACAATAACGTAATTTTGACGAGGATTCAGAGGCAGTATCAGAGAATTTCCTGGAAGGCGATGATTGCAGCGATTGTACAGATTCGGTCTTCGTTGCGTTCGCTGAAGCTACCGTTTAGGTTTGGATTAAAAAGTCAAGTGACTTTTATTTTTGTCTCGTTTAAATTTTTTTGTATTTGTTTGTTTTGTGACAAACTTTTTATCCCTATTAATTCGTTTCGACGAGAGAATCGAAAAAGTAATTTTTTTTACTTTTTCTCTAATATTTTTTTATAATATTCAAGATAAATCCCAATAACCGGCTTTTTGGGCTTTAAGTTGGATGTTTTCAAAAATATTTGGATAAAAGTTATATAATTTTTTACTTTTCTGATTGGAGTGAATCAAAAATTGTAAAATACTTGTTATAAAACAACAAACGCGAAAAAAAATTGAATAATGACAAAACGTAAAAAAATCCAAAAAAGGGAGAGGAGCCAAGGGATTGCTTAAAAAAATGAAGCAAGTAATGCATTTTCTTTTTGTATTTGTACGTTCTTATAGCTCGAGGGGTTGGTCAGTAGGTCTTAGAAATGGGGAGAGACACTGAACCCATTTTCTAGCAAAGAACCGAGCTTCTTTTTGCTTTTGTTTCATTTAATACATGATGCGATGCGTACAAGAGGCGAGAGAGACTTGTGCAAAGATAGAGTTTTTTAATCCTAACCCATATTATGCTCATTCCAAATCCATTTAAATTCATGTTGATATGGGTTCAATTAATCTCAACCCATTATATAATATGGGCGGGTTGAATTGAGTTAAAAGTGGACGGATTTTGGCGGATTAAAAACAGGGACGGAACCAGGATTTCATAAACGCGGGGGCCGAACTATGAACAAGAAAATTTTGAAATTTTAAGGTTCAAAAATCTAATAGTTTGTTTGGTTTAGGTTTTGAAGGAGGTTTTTTGAGTAATGAGTGGAGAAAGATCGAAAGAGAAATGAGATTAATAATTGAAAAAAAACTTATGACAGACCGTGTGCAAAGAAAGAAATTGAGTTTTGGGACCCAAAACAAACACATTTTTAAAGCATTTAAATGTCTAAATAACATTCAACACAAAATACAATATTTAGGTGTTGTTAACCCAAAAAAAAAAAAACTAATATTAATATTGAAAAAAAAACTCCAAAACAACGCGGGGGCCGTGGCCCCCATATGCCCATATACAGTTCCGTCTCTGATTAAAAAATATGGGTTAGGATTGCCACCCTTGATGTGATTTGGGCATGCAAAGAAGTGAAATTGCTTTATTTTTCACAAGGGTAACGAGGTCTTTTCGCTCTTTGCCGTTAACAGAGTTACGGTTGCAGTTTACTCCAAAACCATAGGGGGGTGATGTGCTCATTAGTTAACGTCAGGGAGGTTATCTGCCAAACGTCCAAACCTTAGGGAGGTTTTTCGTACTTTGCCCTATAATAATAAAGCGAATAAGAATTCCCATTTTGGAAGCCACAAACGTGCACGTTTTTCTTTTGTTTTTTTTTGATCCGCACAAACTTGCACGTTTCTTCCTCACATTGACTTCACAGCGAGTGCATCTCCTCTCTCTCACTCTCTCTCTCTCTAAACCCTGGAAGAGGAAATTTCGCCGAAATCACGTCTAGGTACAGCCTAGTTCTCTCTCGCTCACTCTCTCTCTAAACCCTGGAAGAGGAAATTTCGCCGAAATCACATCTAGGTACAGCCTAGTCACTAATGCTGTGTTTGGATGAATTTTTAAAAATAATTTAAAAAATTTTGTAAGATTATGAGTGGAGAGATAAATGAGAGTAATAATTGAAAGTAGATGTAATGATTGGAGAAAGATAAAAAAGAAATAAGAATAATAATTTGAGATAAATATTAGTAATAATTGAAAGTAAAAATAATGAGTATTTTTTGAATTTGAGAAATTTTTTTCAAAACGCAATCCAAATATAGCATGAGTATTTTAACTTGAGAACCAGATGAGATTCTTCTATGACCCCCAGCACCCCAACTCTTGGTTTATTTAACAATATGAGTCTTGAAAAAATGCCCACAAAAGAACCGATAACAGTGTCCAATTCCTGCTGATAACAGGGTCTTAACTCTTGGTTTATCGGTGCGATGCGCCTCTATCATCACACATTAGTGTCGGGTCTAAAATAAAATGTGTAAGCCTCAATCCCAAGTGTGTGGTGGAAAATAATTTCTTTTGTTTTTATGTGTTGATTCTTTTAGTTTACATAAGGCGGATCCCGGGATGCTATTGGGCAGCTTCACGCCGAGCGGGTGCAAAATAGTTAATCCGTCTGTTTATCTCGGCATAGATGATTCGGATCGAATCTAGGCATATAAAAATCTGATTCATCCATTGCTTGATTAAAATTCAAGCCATCGAATATCGAGATGTGCGACCGAATTGACCGCTCTGCACCGCTCTAAAAGAAAATGCTGCCAAGCATCTTTCATTCTACATAGAACGCAACGCCCTGCCAAGCTGAATACTAAACTGGAGTATCATTTTAATTGTAGGATTGAAAAGATTTGGAATTACCCCGAATTGAAAAGATTTGCAAATTCCATTTTATTTTTCTATCCGAACTCTCTCTTCTGGCGGGCCGCGAGTGGGCCTCGAACCACCGGTACGGGAGAAACACGAGGCCATATGATCCAATGCGCCGCGTATGCGCATGGAGATAACCTACGCCTCCTCGAGCTCCCGCGACCTCGCCGCGACCACCGCCGCCGACCGGTCCACCGTTGATCAAACCCCCTCCGGCTCCATGCCGGCGACGGGACGTCCGGTGAAGGTCATCACCTTGGAGCACCCGACGGCGTCGTCTTCCTCGTGGCCGCCGCCGACGGTGTCGAGATGGCGAGCGAAGCTGAATCGGATGACGTGGACGGAGTGGATCGAGCTCTTCCTCCCTTGTTACCGGTGGATTCGTGCCTACAAGTGGAAAGACTACTTCCAGCTTGATCTCATGGCTGGCATCACCGTCGGCATCATGCTCGTCCCTCAGGTTCTCTCTCTCTCTCTCGCGAATTACTTTCGCTTTCATGCTCCCGTTCTTGCTCTTAGAGATGTGCCTTAACTCCTGCTATTGCTCCCGCTCACACACGTGAATTAGGTGATTAAGTGTGGAACGGAGATATACGAATCCAAAGTTATGTGTTACCATCGTCGCGTGTTACGTAGTATTTGCTTTTCCGGGAAATTAGGAACTAACTGAACTAAACTGAATATGCTTTGGCAGTTTGGCTTGTTGTGATGTTCATTTTTGTTTCTTGAGTGAATTGAGTATAGTGCGAAGATGAGCAAACCGAGTTTTGAAGTTCCCTCTTGGTTTCCGATCAAAAAGTTCTCTCTTGGTTTTCTCGGTAAGCGGAAAACAGTTGGTGGTTGTGCTCTGTTTTCATGCTTCTCATCGGGACGTATGCTGTGGACTCCGTAACTCTTGTTTGCATCAGAATTTTTTTTATTTCCTGAAGTGCTTGATCTGTAGTTGCTTGAATTTATTTGCTTTCAATTTTGTTTGTAACCTAATTGATACATGTTTCCCGTTTTAGTTTGACAATTTACTAATTTGTCTCAACCTTCATTAGTAATGTGTAACTGGATTTGGTTTTCCTAATATGGTTAGCGTTTTTGCACTTTGATGTCCTTTTGATTGAAACAAGAGCCACACTGGGAGTGATGGGATGAATGTGTTTTTCGAAGTTCTTTTAAGTGACTTTGCACTATGTCCAGGTCCTCTGTTAGGACGATCAATGACATAAAAGTGGAAATCTGGAGTGTATAGTCAGTTGATCAGCTTATTCTAATTGGTTTCGTGTGGTAGCATATATGTTCGTGACATGGGCAGCACTTTTTTGTTGTTTGTTTGACACATACCGTTTAGTTTGTCAATGACTATTGAAGGATGTGAAACAATTTATAGTGGAGTGCTAGACTGTTTAAAATTGATGAATGGATACGTTGTCTATTCCTCCCAAGGGTTGGTCAGTGCAGTAGTTCCTTTATACTCCAAAGTTTTGGTTAGTGCTTTTGTGCGGTACTTGATCCCTTGTGAATTGTTGCACTAAGCAAGAGTGTACATTGCACTAACCAAGAGTCGGTGAGGACTCTAGTTTAGGAAACACTTATTTATTTGGGTTTTTGAAGCACTTAAGTGGTGGATGATATGTTTTTTTTTTTTTTTTGAGAATCTCAGTGGTAGATGATTGAATGATTAGCTTTCCAATTTGGCTGGCTGCTTTGTCACCATATCCCTACCTATTTCATTCATCTAAACCTTAGTAGCACGAAGCGGGAGCGGGAGCGGGAGCGCGGGAGCGGAGGCACCTAGAAGGTCCTAAGGTTGGGAGCGCCTAAGAAGCGTATATAGATTTCATATAAATACGTATATAAAGTATCTTTAAATACTTAACCATTGAAGGAAAAGTGATTACTTATGAGAATTTTCATGATCTTAAAGGGTACTTATAGGAAGTTAGATATTTTCAATTTGCCAAACTTCTTGAGTGATTAGATTTTCATATTTTTATTTCCACAATGGCATACCTCCCTTAAGAATAAGAGAATAGTTGTCTTAACCACCCAATAAGCTCCCATGTTAGTTGGGAGCGAGCTCCCGTCTCAAGGGGAGCGAGCTCCCGTCAAGCTCCCATCTTGGGAGCGCCAATTCGCGCTCCCGTCTTGGGAGCGCACCCATTTTAGAAGAATCCTGCTGCTAAGATCTAAACCATTCAGACAATGAGCTGAAATTAAGGGAGTGGGTAAAGCATCTTATACATTGTTCCGTTTACAGGGATGTGTTTGTGTGTTTAATGGTGATTTACAAGATGGCTATTTGATGTCGTTGATGGAGTACTTTTAATCATTCGTCTTATCTTTTTGTCCCCAGTCAATGTCTTATGCAAAGTTAGCCGGGCTGCCTGCAATCTATGGACTTTGTAAGTTTTTTTTCATTAGATTATCACGCTATCAAATTTGTATCTTTTGCATTGAAGATAATGTTGTTAAGCTTATTTTGAGTCATGCATGAAATTTAGAGCATTCTGGCCCCCTTTTGCTTCTAAAATTTGTGCATGACAAGCAAATTTGATGGACGTTGTAATGTACATCATAATGCTTTATGTGGCTGTTTTTGCAACCATACTTTTTTTTTTTTTTAATCCTTGCAACCATACTTGGATCTTAAGTTTTTTCTCATTGATTTTTCTTTCCAAACCAGATTCTGGTTTCGTACCTATATTTATCTATGCCATTTTCGGGTCATCTCGCCAGCTTGCAATTGGTCCTGTAGCACTAGTTTCCCTCCTGGTGTCAAATGCCTTAGGAAACATAGTTGATTCATCTGATGACTTGTACATTGAACTTGCAATATTATTGGCGCTGATGGTTGGGATTATGGAATGCATAATGGGACTCTTGAGGTACTTCTGCTATTTTTTGCTTTGCATTTGTTTTTGCTCTTTTTCTGTCTTATTTTGATTCCATGATTCCGTGGAAACTCTAATATCATAAAGTGGGTATCGCAAACCAAACAAATATACTTTCTTTTGCACTATGGGAAATAAATCTTTATGTCTTTGTATGTACATATTCACTTGTACAAGCCAATCTCCATCTTCTCTGGAGTTCCGTCTCATAGGAAGGTTTGCTCTGACTGCAGGCTCCTGGACATTGGTGTTAGAAAAAAAATTCCTCCAACATTTAAGTTGTAACTTCCCAAGACATCCATATTTATAAGACTGAAATACCAGTCCTGGAATTTTTAGTCTTAGTGGTCACAGAATTGCCAAGTAGTAAACTGACCCGTATCATTCGATATTTTCTTCAGCGAAACGACTGTTTTTGAGTGGTTGGGGTTGGATAGTAGGAATATAACACATGATTAGTGGTTGGAAACCTACGTTGCATCTAGGCTACCTTTTTTTTCTAACAGGAGCTTTTGTGTGGATATGATCTTGCTCAACCCGTTCACTACCTACAGTCTTATCATTATTGTTGCTCAACCTCTTCACAGTCTAAAGTCTGACTGTTTTTTTTTTTTTTCTATTTTTGTGCCTGTTGTTAGTATTATTGCTAGTTATCTGTTTTTTACGCTAGCAAGTTACCTCCGATTACTTTTGGATGGACTTTTGGTGGAAAAACTTACGCGTGTTTTTTCCCCTCCAGACTTGGATGGATTATTCGTTTCATTAGCCACTCTGTAATATCTGGCTTTACAACCGCTTCAGCCATTGTGATTGCCTTGTCTCAAGCAAAATATTTCTTGGGATATGATATAGTACGAAGTAGCGAAATTATTCCTCTGATCAAGAGTATAATATCTGGAGCGGACGAGGTATGCTTTCTGTGCCAAGTGACGGATCCTGTTGAGTATCTATGCTAATGTCATGCTTTGTTTGGTTGAGAGTTTAGTTTAGTTTAGTTTTGGTAGTGGGTAGAGAGAGAAATAGGGTAATGATTGGAAATAGGGGTAATGATTGGAGAGAGATAGAGAGAGATGAGAAAGTAATAATTGGAGAAATAGGATAATGATTGGAAAAAGAAGTAGGGTAATAATTGGAAAACAAAACAAAATCAAAACAAAGTTTACAAACGAACATGGCCTGTATTTTTCTCGTGGAACTACGGTTTGGCACACCCTTGTTTGTTAATGAGGAGCTACTGCAGGTTTTGTTGTTTAAGCTTGATATTTAATCACATGTATCCTTGTATCTTGAGGATGGTTATAATCTATTAGGAGAATTTGGTCAGATATCTTCTCTTTCGCCGCACAATGTTCTCATTTCCTAAGGCTGTAAATGCAATTGAAATGTATCTTGTATTAGAATCCTATCTACTTTAGCAGGTGCCTAGATGGCTAGATCACTGTATGTGAAATTCATTACTATGTTACGGTGTCATTGAGTTGTTCATAGAGTTAAACAGCTCAAGTCATCTGTCTCCCAATCAATGCGAGAAAAGTATGTGTATCTGTTCAAAGGGCATTGGATGAAACCACTGCATAGATATTTTGCAATAACAAAAAAGAATTGGAAACTTAAAGAATACATCGTTAATTGGAATATATTTTTTGAACTGAACTGGAATATTCCATGTACAACAATTTCAAGTGTGTGTCATTGATGCATGTGGTGAGGTTAACACTGGTATTATTCTATTGTTGGATATTAGAGTTAACAATAAATCCGTTTACCTTTTAACTTGTCATGAATTATTGTATCTTCTGAGGTTCCAGAGTTATATAAAGTAATGAACCAAATTGAGTTCAACTTTCTTATTATCTTTTCACACTTTCAAAGTCATTTACGCGGGTTTCAAAATAGTTCATGAACATCAACCCATTAGAACATTAGAAAACGGCTGAAAGATAAAAAGAAACTTGGATCCCTTGGAGCTAAAATGATATGTGGCTATTTCTACCTTATTCTTTACACTGACACACTTCAAAGAAACAAGTGGTACTTATCTCACACTCCTAAAGTTTATGATATGTTTCATATCTCGGCCAGTGGTTATTTGTACAGCCTTGGAATTTGGATAGTGAATTATACAATCATACTTTAACATGGCGCTTACATGAAAATTAAGAGCTATTTTCTGTTTAACCATCTAAACCTAATGGTTCCTTTGACATTTACTTGGTCACCTAAAATTGAAGGGTCTCAACCTTTACTTTTTACTTTTCTTGATTTGCCTTGTGTTTTCCCTGATTCACGTTTATCTAAACGCAAGTGATGATTTCCTTTTGTAGTTCTCATGGCCCCCTTTCGTAATGGGATTGATTGTGCTAGCTATACTTCTTGTCATGAAGCACTTGGTATGAGCTCTTATTTACTCTCTGTGAACAATTGTAGTTGTGTTTTAGATAGTAGCAATCTATATCTGGTAATCACTTGGATGGTTTCATTTATAGGGAAAATCAAGGAAGTACTTGCGGTTTCTGCGAGCAGCTGGTCCCCTTACAGCAGTTGTTCTTGGTACAGCCTTTGTAAAAATATTTAATCCATCTTCAATTACTTTGGTAAGAACATAACGTGAATTGAGCTTACCCTGTACTAGTGGAGATGAATATTGACCATATCATTTGCTAAATTTGTTGCTATGCTTTCCTGTAGAAATAACCTCATATATTCCACCGAAGCAACCATAAACAAAATGTTTCCGCATCGACTTGTTTATATCTTCTCTTCCCCCGCAACCCTGGATCATATCATGCTTTTCCAGTGTATAATATTTAGAATTTATTCTTGGTGCTTATCTTGAAGGAATCTTTTTAGAATGTGTATAAAGGTACAGCTCATTGCCCAAAATAGGGTACTGGTGGAACTAATCATTTACTGTTGTGTAATACAAGAACAGAAATTTTTTGCACATTGCATCTAATTTTATTGACTCTCTCTCTCTCTCTCTCTCTCTCTCTCTCTCTCTCTCTCTCGTGTGCGCGCACGGCAGAACAAGAACCTTGTAGCATAAACTGTGCTCAATGACTATTTGAGGTGTATAGGACTTCAAATTAAGCTTGTGTCTGAGACAAATCTCCTGGATGAACCAAATCTTTCTCAAATTTTGAAAGAGCAACCATGATGATAGATATTAGCATGGGTTATGACATTAAGCACGAGAAGGACCTTCTTTGGTGCGCCATGTGTATGTACTTAGTAGAGAAGGAAAAGGTGCGAAGGATGGGAATCTAATCTAAATTACAAAAGAGAGTTGCTTGCGTCATAAAATCTTGGTCAAGCTTATTGTCTGACGAGATTGGGAAAAATCGAACCTAACTTGAATATGGAGATCTTTCTACTTGTATCAAGTATGATTTCCTTACTTATCTATTTATGTCTATGTTGGTTGTTCACTGCATAAGTATTTTCTTTATAGTCGAAACCGGATTTCCTGTGAATTAGTTGTGAATGGAGCTGGTAAATTTGGACTTGTGCTTTAGGTAGGAGACATACCTCAGGGCCTCCCCAAATTTTCAATTCCTAAAGAGTTTGCTTATGTCAAGTCTTTGATCCCGACTGCCATTCTCATTACCAGCGTGGCGATATTGGTAAGGAAACATAGGTATATGAATCCAATTCAAAATGTGCAATTGTGTTCAAAATTATAATTATTGTTTCATCTCTAGGAATCAGTGGGGATTGCGAAAGCATTGGCAGCAAAAAATGGATATGAGTTGGATTCCAATCAAGAGGTATGTTTTGCAAGAACTAGAAATTCTGATGTTTGGAGTCTTCGGATGACACAACCTTGCTCTATTGATTTATGTGTTGAAAATTTTCAAAATCTACTTGTTATCTTAGAGAATCATGATATATCTTTAACCTTTATGTAAGTCATATTTGATCAACCAATATATGAGCAACTTCGATACTGCGTACTGGCAAAATGGTGCTGATGTGCTGGATGGCATCATGAACTCATCTGCAGCATAGGGGGCCTATTAGTTTAGTGGTAAAACTTTCCAAGAGCAGCTATATTTTGCATATATTGCCAAAGGTTAGGTCTGTGCCCAGTCCTCCCCGCCTCTACCCGCATGAGTGGGGATTACATGGGTAATTGTTGTTCTGTTGTTGCTTGATCCTCCATACCTATATGAAGTAATTAAGTGGAGTTTTAGCTTTGTGTTCACCTCACAACCACATCAGGTAGTTATCTCCTGTGGTTGCTTGGTGGCAATTGGAGTCTAAAGACTAAAGTTCGTATCTTCTGAATTATGATTTTCGGACTTTTTCTATTTTACCAATGATTTTGGGGGACATAATGAGCATCAACGTCATAAGTTCCATCACTAAGAAGTTAATGTTTAATGAAAAAGGTTCGCAATGGAACCTTTCAGCAGTATATTGTCCTGTGGGTATCTATTTCATTTTCCCATATGATGAAGAACAACATTCCTTTACCGGCTATAGCTTCCCATGGTTTGGTAACTTCAATAGCTTATGGATAAGAAGTTCAATTTAAGATCCATCAAAGGCACCACACATTGTAAGGCATCATCATTTGATTAGAGGCAATCTTGTTATCCCCTTTCAAGAGGTACATTTGGTACATCAATAGGTGAATTTTTGTTTCATAAAAAGTGCAACCCCTTCTTGATGATGATTTTATGGACTTAATCAATGTATATAAATCTATTTCCGCAGAAGCTTCTGAGAACCTATTATCCTAATACCATAAGTTGTTCCTTTTGGCATCATTAAATGGCAGAGCTCTTTTCCCCTTGCATATTAAACTGGAGAACAAAATAGAAAATCTGGAGTAAGCAGTAATAGTGGTTGTGATAATCAGGATACTCCTATATGATTACTGCACTGTGTTACATTTCTTTTATAATGCTACACAACGAAACAAAGTACCGAGAACTTGCAATTGCAAGAGGAATTGGGTTAACCCCGTTGACCGCCTTTTTTCATTCCCAAGTGGGAGATCAAGGGTGAATTCTCTCCAGTGACAAAGATTGATTATTTAGTCCCTATTATGGGGGGCTCTTCTTTTGGTTGGTTAGTTCTCCCTATGTGGGTCTCTTTGTCGATATGATTGTCTTATTGTATACGTGCTTCTGACAGTGTATGGACTTTCTCATATAGTTTGATTGTCAAGTTTGATGTACTTTATAATACTCACAAATATCCTTATCCCAATTGGCAAAAAGGGAAACAAAAGAAAAAAGAAAAAACTAGCAATAGCAAACAGGCTGGTGCCTTTGTGTATGTTTTAGGAGTTAAAAACAGGAATTCTGTTTATCTTATTTCAGTGGCTATTAACAAAGTCGTTTTGACAGGTAGTTGTTTTCTTTTTGGTTGCAGTTGTTTGGTCTTGGTGTGGCCAACATCTGTGGTTCATTCTTTTCTTCCTATCCCACGACAGGTGAGAATTAATTGGTTGCAATATGAAATAAGGGGTTGATGGTATTTTTTCCAGAAAGGAAACAATATTGACACAATGTCCTTTTCTTGCTTTTTGCATCTGTGAATCCATTTATTTAGTTGACATGCTTGTAAGAGACAAAATTTCCTTTTTGAATGTCATGTAGGCTCCTTTTCAAGGTCAGCTGTCAATAATGAAAGTGGAGCAAAAACTGGATTAACCGGAGTTGTGATGGGAATTATTATGGCTTGTGCACTATTATTCTTGACTCCCTTATTTGAATACATACCTCAGGTTTGCTGCTCATCATTTGTTTTGAATATTTTATTTGTTCAGGAGAAAATGCTTCAAAAACTCAGAAAACCATGTCCTAGTGGATTAAAATATCCAAAATGAAGTTTTTGTTCACGATATCATTTTTCAACTTTTGTTCGTGGTGTCCATGGTTTGAAATAGGTTAGCTCTTGCTAGCCAGGCTGGCCTCCTATTTTTTTACCCAATCGACTATTCCTCTTATGACGAAACACCTGACTTCTAGTTGCTCATAATGGATTTTGTATATGACCTATGCAGTGTGCTCTGGCTGCAATTGTGGTCTCTGCTGTAATTGGGTTGGTGAGTTCATAATTTTAGGCTTTGAACTCCATATTTGCTTAAGTTGTCATGGTTGTTGTACTGTCCAATTTGCTTGTATGACGTCCCTATATTACTTTTTAAGTTGAACATATTGGCTTACCAGTTACCACTGCTCTAAAAAGCAAATAGTTAGCTTCCTTGCTCTCTGGCCATCCTGCAATGATTAAGGTGCTAGTCTACGGATTCTCAGCCTCAGAAATGATACACCTACAGAAAAAAAACACCCTTCTCTTTCCTCGCCTGTTAATTTATGTGCACAGATACATGAGTATGCATTGTAGTGATTGCCTTGGTTAGATTGCTACTGGCTCTCTCTTTGAGATTGTTTCTTGTTTTTTCAGGTCGATTACGACGAGGCTATCTTCTTATGGCGTGTAGACAAGAAAGATTTTCTTCTTTGGACCATAACATTCGCAACAACTCTGTTCCTTGGTATTGAAATTGGCGTCCTCGTAGGGGTGAGCATTTGGCATTGTCATATACATACATACATATATATAAACGTATCTTCATTTCGTGTTACAATTTTCATGGAATATTTAAAGAGATAATTGTTTCAGCTTTTGCATTTTTTGCACTGTATCTTCGATGCATGCAGATTACATGTGCACCTTACTTCACTCTGGCTTGCGCTTTATGGTATATGGTTCAACCTCATTTGGTCCTTGGGGGACCTTGATATTTTTGGCTTGTTGATCTTTTAATGTCATTCATGACAAGAAGTCATAGTATCCAATCTTTTAGCACGATTGTAGCTCAAGCTAGCTTAATCATAGTACTTCATCTCTGCCAAGTTTTAGCTCTCGTCAACTTTTTCAGTCATCCATCAAGCTGATGAGGTTCTTGACAAAACCTTTTAACCTTACTCGGAAGTTCAATTCACAATATCATATTGCTAGAGACACAATACCTATCCATCGATATTCTTCTATGAGCTCATCTTTGGTGTGCTATTTAAGCCAATGCCAATCACCAACTTTGGTCGCTTACCCTTTTGCAGTTGCTCTTACATATTTCTATCATGTCACATACGAAAATGCTCCATACTGTCCTTCAACTCAAGAACTTGCAGTCCTCCAATTGTCTTTTCCTGCCATAAGTAGCTTCCATCAGAGTGTTTTAAAATCATTAATTGTTTTTTTGAGGATCCCAATTGCTTCTTAAGATCTTTTGATGCATAGGGACATAGGGTGGTAGCCAATGCCCAAAGATAATGAAGTGTTTATGTGGTTCATCCTCTTTTTCTTGTGCCAGCTTGCATTATATCCTTTAAAATGTTCTTCCAAATTTGGTTACATCATTCATTGCTAAAAACGAAAAAAAGGACTTTTACCCTTTGGTGCTGCCCGTGCATATAAGATTCCATTTTTGTTTGGGTATCACTTAAATAGCTTTAGAATGCTGGCTAAATCTTTGCTTATCCACCATTTCAAATTTGTACTTGTAGGTGGGTGTTTCACTTGCTTTCGTCATCCATGAATCAGCAAATCCGCATGTTGGTAAGCTTATTGCATTATGATAAATGATCATATGCTTGTACTTGAACGCCCATGTAATCGTCAATTTATTGTTTAACAACAGCCAATCCCATATCGCAGCATTTTATGCACCCCCACGGACCCCACTTTCCCACTTCTCCTCCCTCCGCATCCCCCAAAGAAGAAAAGATTAACAACAGTAATATAATAGACTAATTCAATAGTGAGATAAACTAAAATTTTATTAAAGTAAGCATATTTGACAAGCGTTTGAAATTTCATGTTTTCCTTCAGTGTCATCCTAATCTCATAATCTGTTTTTTATAGGCATTTGTCTATGTCATCGTCAATGTGATCATTCATGTCTGAGTCTCCATTGACTTTATCGTCATTCTTGCCTTTTCCGAATGGATTGTATAGGCTGCGGTTTACCTTTCCCTTACTGTCCTTTAATTAAAATTCTAGTCCTTTGCCACGTGTCCCTTCAAGCTGAAGTGCTGAACCCATGGACTCTTGTTATTTGTGCCTTCTACTGCAGTTGTTTATGGTTCATATTAGTTCATTTGTCCTTTCATTGCTTGCGAAATCCCAGAGTCTGCTTTGGTGTTGCTTAGAGCACATCCCTGGTGATCCAATACGTCATCCCTATTCATCTTACTGTTTAACTACTTCAGGATTCGTTTTACCTGTTTATTAATGGAATGATTTTACATTCCAGCTGTTTTGGGGCGTCTTCCAGGCACCACCATTTATAGAAATGTTCAACAGTATCCGGAAGCATATACCTACAACGGAATTGTGATTGTTCGGATTGATGCACCAATTTATTTTGCCAATACAAGTTACATAAAAGACAGGTGAGTCTATGCTTTTTAAAGTTAAACTTGTTTCTTTAGTGTAAAATTGTGCCAGCTCTTCAGACTTCCAACTGATTGGCACTACGGCGCTACCTTAGTTTCAAAATTAAGCATTTATTTCAAATTATCTGCTGTCAATTTGTCAGGCTACGGGAATTTGAACTTGAGGTTGATAACTCTACAAAACGTGGGCCAGATGTTGAGAGGGTTTATTTTGTGATTGTAGAGATGGCACGTGAGTTTTCTTAATCTTCACTTTCTATGCAGTTTACGCAAATGTGTTTCCTATTTTGAAGTCACAGTAGGAGTTTTCCTATTCGCACTCATCCAATATTGTAAAGGAGATGTTGCACACCAATGGCCACAACATCGATGATCATGTCTTTTATTACTTTTACTTTATGTGTTTTTTCTCTCCCTTTTCAGCTGTTACGTATATAGACTCAAGTGCTGCTCAAGTGCTAAAAGACTTGCACCAGGAGTACAAGTCCAGGGACATCCAGGTTGAAAGTCCCTCTGATTAAATTAACAGAATTTATTTTTGCTATGATATGTTAAATTTCTGAAGGCCTGTTTTTGTCTCTTCTCCTTCATCACGATTCTTTGGCTGCAAAACTGTTAAATCCTTACAACCTTAATCTGTACAAGGATGAAACTTTTTGTTCTGGTGTGTTTGTTTCAGTAAGCGTAGAAGCATAAACATTTTGCAATCATTTCGGAAACATTTCAAAAAGAGTCAAAAGGAAATTGAAGTCATAATCAATGTTTAGAAACATGAACTAAATTTTATAGAAGTTTGTAAAAGCCCAACGCTTGGTAATCAATCGAATTTAGATTTGGAGGAGGAACAAATCATTTACTCAATAGTAAGATGAGACAAATATAACCTCAAAAACTAAATGCTATTATGAAGCAAAAGTGTCAAGTATTTTCCGATCAATTTGAAATCCATGTTGGCTTTTTGCTATGTTCGTTGGTTTTCGGGATGTTTCTCTATATTTGAGTGTCACTGGAATTCTTTATTCCACTGGTCTTTAGTTTTGGTGGCAAAATGAATTTTGTTTCTTGAATCAGTATTAATTTTCTTGCCTATACCCTTTGGTTATATTGCAGACGGCCATTGCCAATCCAAACCGAGAAGTTCTGCTTACCCTGGCAAGATCTGGTGTGGTTGAGCTCATTGGTAAAGAGTGGTTCTTCGTTAGAGTGCACGATGCTGTTCAAGTTTGCCTTCAGCACGTGCAGAGTTTGAACGAGACACCCAAGGCATCAGAAGCATTATCTGATGATTATCCCAGTTTTTTCCAGAGGTTGTTAGGACAGAGAGCCGAGGGATTCTCAACTGAAGAGTTGGAGTCAGGTGATAGACAATCTCCGGTCTCCAAAGACAAAGATCCTCAATTAGAGCCATTGTTGTCACGGAGGTTCTAAAAAGGATATACCTAGTCATGTGCGGATATGTACTTATTGTTGTTGTATACATGGACATATGTACATGAGTCAATGCATAAATATTTTCATACATTTTCTCTTGACCTTTACCCATTTTTTCCCAGCATTTCTGGGCGGTTTACGCGAGTAAGCTTCTTGTGAACATGCACTTCGTTGTATTCTGTCACAGTTTTTGTAGTCCCGTGCATACCCGTTTGTAATGACGACTCAATTCTTTCTGTGGCTAAATTTGCTGCACGGTGAAGCACAATTTTCGTGTCATGTTTGAAAGTAATTGTGACAGAAAATATTAGTCGTTATCATCTGCTCCTTGGCTGTAATATATGCTGATATTTTCATAGGGAAGTTAGCTGTTCCTGTTGTGACACAGAAATTTGGCTGCAAGAAAATGACATTTCTCTAAGATTACCTGGTTGGACTATGGTCATTCACCGTTACGAGAAGATTGTGAAAGCAACTCCAAGGAGTTGGGCCTGTGGTCTTGGCCCAAGCCTTTACTTTAGGAAGTACTCAATTCATTACCTATTCCTCTTTCGTACCCTCATTTTCACTTGTTGAGAGAACCTCTCCCCCCTACCTAAACTATTATATTATGGCCCTCACTTCTTGAGCCAACCTGGAAGCTTTCTTTCTGCGCTTTGGTTAGTATTAAAGAAGAGATAGTAACGCGAATCTCACAATTGGATCAACATCCGTTCTGGGCCGAGCACCGAGCTCGTATTATTTCTGACTACATAGTCACTCCGAGAGGGGAAGAGTATTCCCTTCCTACCATAGAGAAGGTTTTGTTCCCTTCTAAGGTTTCATGTTTGATTTTTCTTGTCAACAACTCTTAAAGCTTTCTCATCCTTGCACGCAACCATGTGGAATGGCTATGAGTGAGTCTGTAGAGATTAATTAGAGGTGCGGACAAGCTAATCCAAGACACTCTACGTTACCTAAGAAAATGTGAAAACTCCTTGACCTAATTCACACGATGCATGAAAGTGACCTTGAAAAAAGTTCTAAGCTACAAAAATTAATTTGTGAGCGCATCCTAGAACTTTTAAGATGGTTTGATTTTCTTTTCCCAGCTTGAGTCCTTCACCCTTTCCTACAAAAAAAAAAAAAAAAATTCTAAGCTACAAAAATTAATTTTGCTGTTTCTGTTGTGACACAGAAAGTTGGCTGCAACAAAATGACATTAATTTCTCTAAGAGCATCTCTAGTGGGAGAGTTAAAATTTGTTTGGTAGAGTGTACACCTAAGCACATGTGGAAACCCCTATTTTATGTGTTAAAAACTTAATTAGCTAGCAAAATAAAGTGCATTTTTAATGGGCTACATCTATATTGGTTAATTTGAAAAGAGAGTATTTTTTAATAGAATGAGACCAACTAATGTTGTGCCCGACAGGTACTAAATCTTTCGACGGCACTTTGAAAGCGACATTTGGATCCTCTTTGTACTTTTCTTCACTCCTTTGTACGAAAGTTCACTATTGACACATGCACAGTTAACCGAACAGTTAGTTTTGGTTAGAGTTCGCCAAGTGTTAAGCAAACCCCCTAGGAAGACCAAAATAGCTTTAGTTAGTTAAATCAGTACTTTTCTGACTTAATACACCTCTTAACTCATGTATTAGAGATGCCCTAAGATTACCTGGTTGGACTATGGTCATTCACCATTAGGAGAAGATTGTGAAAGCAACTCTAAGGAGTTGGGCCAGTGGTCTTGGCCTAACCCTTAGAGGTTTTTTGTTCTAATGTTTCATGTTTGATTTTTCTTGCTATGAACTCTTGCTTGTATCTCATCTCCGTCCGCATGCATGTGAAATGGCTATAATTAAGCAAGTCCGTAGAGAGATTAATTCGAGGTATGGACAAGCTGACTCAGAACACCCTACATTACCCAAGAGAATGTGAAAGCATCTTGACCTAATTCACACGATGCACTAAAGTGACCTCGAAAACATTCTAAGCTACAAAAAATTAAATTTGTGAGAGCATCCTAGAACTTTAGGACAGTTTGATTTTCTTCTCCCATCTTGACCCTTTCCTACAAAAAAAAAAGAGGAAAATCCAATCATCTCTCTGCGAATTTCAAGAAGATCAGCAAAGCGGCAATCACCAAATGTCGAAAACAGAACGGATGGAGGTTGATAGGGCGAAAAGCTCTTGATCTAGCAGAGAACGAGAACGAAACCTCTTATTACTTAGTCCCACATCGACAGAGAACGAAAGCTCTTGATCTAGCAGCTCATATAAATATTCAAGAGAAGGCTGAAGAAAAAATTGCCTTAAACTAATGAGTAAGGAAAACAAAGCGAGCGGCTGGAGCTGCTCGTAGCGCCTTCGTGTGCATGAAATTTTGGAGGGGTTAAAAGGCTGGCCGAGCGTTGACGCTGCCTACCTAGCAGAACACGCTCGTGCGGGCCTCCCAAACCGACCAACACTACCCCAAAATTTCTCACCCAACTAGTCTGGTCGAGTTTCAGATCATTGGGGGTTCTTCCCGTAGGCAATTTTGGACCGTTCGTGGGCTCTTTCTTGGCTTGCTACAGTGGGCGGAATCGTTTACTTCTCATGTCCAGTTTTGGACCGCTTGTGGGCTCTTTCTTGGCTTGCTGGTGGAATCATTTGCTTCTTAGAACTCTTTGAGGCGGAATTGTTTACTTCTTAGAACTCTTTGAGAAATCTCGTCAAAAATCCCTTTGATTGGGTAGGAATTGGTTACTTCTTAGAAAGAGGAACTCTTTGAGAAATCTCGTCAAAAATCACGTTGATTGGGTATCAATTGATATGATATCAAAATGTATTTTGATTTTTAGATAATTGTATCAAATGGATTGCAATCCAGTTTGCACACTTTTTTTTTACAAACTTAATGCATTTTGATAGACGTGATTTTTGGCGTGATCAATGTTCTCAACGAATTTTAAAAAGTGAACGGTTCCAACCATTGTTGCGAGCTCGAAAAGGGCCCACAAATGGTCCAGATCCTCCCTCTAAATTGAGTGCTATGTGTTTGCTAGTATTGCTCTTAAGGATCCCTCAAAATTGAGTGCTATGTGTTTGCTAGTAGTGCTCTTAATGGAATGGATTAAATTTAGATCTAATCCGAATCAAATTCATATTTTAATCTGAATTGAAAACTGTTGTCGTCCCCATCTATATAGTCTTTTTTAGGGTTGGTGTCACTTTTTAATTGTTTATATTTCGTAATTTGTAATGTTTTATGTGATTTTGAAAATATTGATAAAAGTGTCGGTAGTTAGCGGCCCTATTATGTCCAATCAAGCTCGTTTTTACATAGAGCTACAACTTGGGTGAGTCCTCAAAGTTGGCGGGTAGCTAGATACCATATACATTGAGGCGATGCATTAATAATTACTCAGATCCAGCCTAACGGGTCCGAATTATCTTTATGGGTAGATTAATTCGAGAGATCAATTTCACCGTCCACTAGAAAAAATTCTTATTATAGCTGAAACTTTACACCACACACGCCAAAGTTAATAACACACAAGTGGTAGTTGAACTCAAAACAGTTATCATCCACTCATAAGGGCTCGCATTGCCCGGCGCAACGCCTATGTCGTTCTATTATCAAAGAAACAATCACAAACACAAACAGGAGTAGATGACATAATTTTAAGCATATTAAGAGAGAGAGAGAGAGAGAGAGAGAGAGAGAGCACTCAAATGCATCTCAAATCACGTTGAATTCTTGCTTTTTCTCAGCTAACCAATATCTCAACACTCAAGAATTTATCAGGCAAATAAACCCCAAAACATTTTGCCAAAAGGAAACCTTCATACATCCATCTTAATATTGCAGATGCGAGCGAGCTAAGGCAGGAATTAGATGACAACATTAACATTATATTGCAGATGCGAGCGAGCTAAGGCAGGACTTAGATAACAACATTAACATTAAATACAGCATGGATCATATTCGCCCTTCACAATAATACCTGCACTTACCAAGTCAAGATGAACACCATACCTTAAATACAGCATATAGTCATAATTTTATTAGGCATAGGACCAGGCAGTGACTACTCTGGTCCAAAGCCTTCCCCACATTTCTATCTATGCCTAAACGTACCTCCATATGAGATACACTTAAGCGCGAAAAATACATATCAACTACTACAATTTAGAATAACTTCATGCATTGACCTTTGGCTCCCATCCTGCAATCACATATTCTTTTGGAGCCACGGTCTTCTTAAATGACTCCCGAGAGAAGAGCAACTGCAACACAAGGACACAATAGCGTAACTGGTATTAGACCTTTTTTATTTCCAAATTTTTTTAACCAAACATATATAATAGGCTTCCAAAATTTGTAGAGGTAAGTATACAAGTGTGTGTGTATATACACACAAACAGTATACTCATGCATCCCTTAGTGTGTGCCGAGAGAGGGAGAAAAAAAGAGAGTAAATCAACGATGGTCTTTTTTCTTTCTTGTTTAGTAAGTAACTCACACAAGCAGAGAAGATTTTTCTAATTTATCAATCGGTTTCATCCCAACAATGCAATTAAATGTAGGTAGTTCGAAAAGATTTAACTCGCAAACGATCCTCATTTCTCAATAGGTCTTGTCCATTGGTGGTGTAATGGGGTTTGTTGCTAACGGAGTACATAATCTTGTGCTCTATCCCTCGTACTAAGAGGAATTCGTCACTTGTAGGTGACCATTGGAAGTTAAGCTGTTCTCTATCTGTGCGAAAACTCCCCAAGGCCAAAAGCATTGTACTAAATAAAATTCCTGAGACCACCCACTCCAACTCTTAGGCTTCGATATCAGAATTCAAAGAGATACACTGTCTATTAAAGATATTCAACTCGATGAGCAGGAAGCACGTCTTACAATCTAGATTTAGAGACAAAAGATTGCCCTACTGCAGTTCACTCATTGTACCATACGAGATAGCAACACTTATGCACAACTACTAGTTTGCATAGGAAACTGCTAAATAATACGTGCTCACTCTAGGCCGTGAACTACACTCACCGAACGTAACTTCAGAAAACAGAAAGCTCCCCATTTTTCCTTACCAAACTATGAGAAGCAATTTATATAGCAAAAACTCAAATCCCAAAAAAAGGATAGCCAAAGGAAACCTTAAATAACACTAGAGTTTGGGAAGGAAAATAAATTAACAGCATACCTTGATGTAATTATTGACATGAGTCAAGCTTTCAGGGATTTTCCAGCTCTTGAAGTGGTCAAGAGTCACCTCAAGGTGGTACAGCTTTGGCGCCAAACTTAAATCAACAGCACAAACATTTTCCCCGTTAATGTATGGTCCCTGATCAAATGACATAACTAATTACGATAAACTTCCTCTACAAAAAAACAACAAAGGGTGCTAATTTTGATAGAGGAGGAGATGATTATTTTAAAATAGCGAAACGTACATGTTCCTTGAGATGTTCATCCAGGGCCTTCAACTCATCCAGCAAAGCCTGCTCTGTACCATCACTGGGATCCTTGCTCTTTAAGAATTTGATAAAAGATGGGAAGATTTTGGGTGCTCTTTAATCTCGTGCAAATTGGAGAACACAAAATCAGTAAAGACAACTCTAATATTTGTTCAACTGAACAACTAAAACAACTGCTAATCTCCACCTGGATCACTAAGTTCATGGAGGGAGAAAAACTTAAATCCTACGAAAACTAGAGCCGCTGACTCATTCATCGAAAGGATCAGACTTTCCGGCTACCATGACAACAAAGCACATACAATATCCATGAATGGAAAACCAAAACTTTATGAAAGGGTTAACGACGAAAAACAAAACTGATAGGGAAACCAAATGAATATAGCTACTTCAATTCATTGCCCTCTTATCTTTTCCTTTGCATCCGTAAATCCTTCAACTAATCCTTAATCCAATCACAACCCAATGAAATACTTCCAACAGCTAAAAACTAACACAAGAAATGTTATACGTTAGCGAAGAACCATAACGCTGAACTGTTAAAGCTGAACAAAATAGGAGCGCGAACAGATTGTGTAGTAGTATTGCATGATTGTTGAACAAAATTTAAAAGACCTAAAACCTTAGTCACGTAATCCTTCAAAATGAATTGCGCCCCGCACTCAATCCTCGTGCTGCACTCGTCCTCTCAATCCTCGCTAATCGCAAATTATAGTACTTTGAGATGAAATTTACCGACGCTTTCATGCTTGCGCAACGCGGATTATGTGACTTAGCCTAAAACACAACCCAAACTCTTACAAAACCAAAAGAAAAATATCACAAATACACATAAATATGTAGAGACATATATGGAGAGGGAGAGAGAAGCATACACAGAGGCAGCCTCAGGGGGAGGAGTGAGAGAAGGGTCGGGGTATTTTTCTTCAATGATGCCAACAATAACATCAGAGTCAGGAATCCACTTGTCCTCGAATTTGATCACTGGCACTTTCCCTTCTGGGTTCAGTTCCAAAAACCTAAATAATCATCACCACAACAAAAGGCACATTTGTTTTCTATGTTTATACCAAATTACACCCAAATATGATCTTATAAAACCAAAAAAAAAAAAACTCAGAATTGTGAGGGGTTGTCTAACCATTGGGGCTTGTCGCTGAGATCGACCAGCCGTACGTTGTACGGGATTTTCTTCTCCTCCAAAGTCAGCTGCACCCTTTGGCAGAAAGGACCTAAAAAATCCAACAAATCATCACATCTACCACGACCCATTTGCCAAAAAAGAGATTTTTGATCGTATAAACATCTGCATAGGATATGTGTGTGCATCTTGAGACAGAAAGACGGATGAGGAGGGAATACAGTCTCCAAGAACATCAGGAGCACCAGTGGCGGCCTTGACAATGAGCTCCACCGCCATATTTTGGGGTGGTACTAGCAGTTTCTAGAAAAGATTCTTGTTTAGAGAGAGAGAGAGAGAGAGAGAGACAGAGAGAGAGAAGAGGAGATTATGGTGAATGTGTGTGCTGCGTGTATGCAAATATATATGCACAGCACAGAGATGGGACATATGTAACGCAACGTATTGATTGGGTGGAGTATTCGGGTTTGGTTGCATTTAATTATGGTAGGAATGGATTCCCAGAAAATATGGTTAATTATCCCTTGTTTGGTTATTTTTCTTAAAGAATAGCATTGCAGGTAAAACTGCAAAAGAATCGAGCTACTCATGATTTGGCTTATTAAAGCTCAATTTGGCTCAATTCATTTAGTACTAAGTTGCTCTCGAACTTGAGTTTTGGGCTGTTTACTAAAGCCAAATTTGACACTCATAAGGTCAGCGACTCACAGAAGGTCGGCTAATTAAATTGTCCCACATTTTTCTTCTTAGATTTTGTTTAAGGCAGTCCGGATCCAGTGAGAGATCCTTCACGGGCTTACCGTGCAGGACTCCCCTTTTCCGACCAAATTGCGACGATCCGAGCCGTTCAAAGTGATCAGAACGTAATTTTAAGGGTACTCGCTAGAAATCAGCAAAAAAAATGACCGGGAAGAGCTTGATCTGAATAGTTTTCATTGAACGGTTCAGTAAAAAACTGCTTAGATCAAGCCCTTCCCTGTCATTTTTTTTGCTGATTTCTCGCGAGTACCCTTAAAATCACGTTCTAAACATATTGAGCGGCTCGGATCATCGAAATCTGCTCGGGAAATGGGAGGTCCGCATGGTAAACTGGTAAGAGATCCCTCACTGGATCCGGACTCTTGTTTAAGGACTTCAACAAAATGATCGTTGAAAATGAATACTGGCAACAAAAAAGGCTACATTCATGCTAGAATCATACACTCAAACCTCATTTTGGTTATGTTCTTCATAATTTATCGTTTAACTATAACAAATGTTTACGTCCATCGCTTAATATTTACAGCTCTCCACATCGCTCTCCCTAAATTAATTTCTCTAAAAGCATCTCTAGCGAAAGAGTTAAAATTTGTTTGTTAAAGGGTACACCTAAGTGCACGTGGAAACCCTATTTTATGTGTTAAAAACGTAATTAGCTCAAAGAAGAGTGCATTTTTAATGGGTTACATCCATGTTGGTTACCTTGAAGCAAGAGAGTATTTTTTAATGGAATGGGACCCACTAATGTTGTACCCAATGGGTACTAAATCTTCCAACGGCACTTTGAAAGCGACATTTGGACACTTTTTGTACTTTTCTTTACTCATTTGTACGAAAGTTCACTATTGACGCATGCACAATTAACTGAACAGTTAGTTTTAATTAGAGTTCGCCAAGTGTTTAGCAAACCCACTAGGAAGACCAAAATAGCTTTAGTTAGTTAAATTAGTACTTTCCTAACTTAATACACCTCTTAACTCATGTATTAGAGATGCCCAAGATTACCTGGTTGGACTATGGTCATTCACCATTAGGAGAAGATTGTGAAAGCAACTCCAAGGAGTTGGGTCAGTGGTCTTGGCCCAACCCTTAGAGGTTTTTTGTTCTAAAGTTTCATATTTGATTTTTCTTGTCAGGAACTCTTGCATGTATCTCATCTCTATGCGCAAGAGTGTGAAATGGCAATGACTAAGTCTGTAGAGATTAGTTTGAGGTGTGGACAAGCTGGCTCAGGACACCTTACATTACCTAAGAGAATGTGAAAGCATCTTGACCTAATTCACACGATGCACGGAAGTGACCCCGAAAACATTCTAAGCTACAAGAAATTAAATTTGTGAGAGCGTCCTAGAACATTAAGACGGTTTGATTTTCTTCTCCCATCTTGATCCTTTCCTACAAAAGAAAGGGAGGAAAATCCAATCATCTCTCTGCGAATTTCGAGAAGATCAGCAAAGCGGCAATCGCCAAATGTTGAAAACAGAACGGATGAAGATTGATAGGGCGAAAAGCTGGCTAAGAGGCCTCTTATTACTTCGTCCCACATCGACAGAGAACGAAAGCTCCCTGATCTAGCAGCTCATATAAATATTCAAGAGAAGGCTCGAACAAAAAATGCCTTGAACTAATGAGTAGGGAAAACAAAGTGAGCGGCGGGAGCTGCTCGTTGCGCCTTCGTGTGCATAAAATTTTGGAGGGGTTAAAAGGCTGGCCGAGCGTTGACGCTGCCTACCTAGCAGAACACGCTCGTGCGGGCCTCCCAAACCAACCAACGATACTCCAAAATTTCTCACCCAACTAGTCTGGTCTAGTTTCAGATCATTGGTGGCTCTTCCCGTAGGGGTTGTTAACATTGGTTGGAGCCGTTTATTTTTCAGAACTAGAGAATATTGATCACGCTAAAAATCACGTCCAGTTTTGAACAGTTTGTGGATTTTTTCTTGACTCGCAATAGTGGTCGGAACCGTTTACTTCTTAAACTTATTGAGAGATCTCGCCAAAAAACACATTGATCGGGTATCAATTGATATGATATCGAAATGTATTGATTTTTAGATAATTGTATTTAGAATTGCAATCTAGTGTTGCATACTTTTTTCTTACAAACTTAATGCATTTTGATATCTGATGAACGTGATTTTTTACGTGATCAATGTTCTCAACGAGTTTTAGAAAGTGAACAGTTCCAATCATTATTACAAGGTTGAAAAGGACCCACAAATGGTCCAGATCTGCCCTCAAAATTGAGTGCTATGTGTTTGCTAGTAGTGTTCTTAATGGACTGGATTAAATATAAATCCAATCTGAATCAGATTCATATTTTAATCTGAATCTAAAACTACTGTCGTCCCCATTTCTTTTTTGGGTTCATGCCACTTCAATTGTTTATATTTCGTAGTTTGTAATGTTTTATGTAATTTTGAAAATATTGTTTACTAGAACTAATCAATAATTCTCAAATCATACTCATGTTTCGTATAAAACTTATTACTAATGTATAAAAATATAACTAAATTTTTAACTGGTTAAAATAGATCAAGGTACATACGAAAAAAAAGTGTCAGTAGTTGACGGCCCTGTTATGTCCAATCAAAGCTCGTTTTTACATAGAGCTACAACTTGAATGAGTCCTCAAAGTTGGAGGGTAGCTAGATCCCATACACATTGAGGCAATGCATGTTTTAATCTTTTGATTACTCGGATCAAGCCCAATGGGTCCCGAATTATCCTTGTGGGTTGATTAATTCAGGAGACGGATTTCACCGTCCAGTAAAGAAAATTCTCATTATAGCCAGAACTTTACACCGCATAAACTAGCCCAATGCAGAGTTAATAGCACACAAGTTGGAGTTGAACTCGAGACAGGTTATCATCCACTCACTACGATCCATTTTGTGGATTGAATGCCTTAATGTTAATGTTGTCATCTTAGTCCTGCCTTAGCTCGCTCGCATCTGCAATATAATGTTAATGTTGTCATTTAATTCCTGCATTATCTCGCTCGCATCTGCAATATTAAGATGGATGTATGAAGGTTTCCTTTTGGCAAAACGTTTTGGGGTTTATTTACCTGATAAATTCTTGAGTGTTGAGATATTGGTTTAGCTGAGAAAAAGCAAGAATTCAACGTGATTTGAGATGCATTTGAGTGCTCTCTCTCTCTCTCACGTGATTTGAGATGCATTTGAGTGCTCTCTCTCTCTCTCTCTCTCTCTCTCTCTCTGTGTATGTTTTTCTTCTTAATATGCTTAAAATTATGTGTCATCTACTCCTGTTTGTGTTTGTGATGGTTTTCTCTTTGATAATAGAACGACATAGGCATTGCGCGGGGCAATGCGAGGCCTTGTGAGTGGATGATAACCTGTCTCGAGTTCAACTCCAACTTGTGTGCTATTAACTCTGCGTTGGGTCAGTTTAGGCAGTGTAAAGTTCCAGCTATAATGAGAATTTTCTTTAGCTGACGGTGAAATCCGTCTCCTGAATTAATCAACCCACAAGGATAATTCGGGACCCGTTGGGCTTAATCCGAGTAATCAAAAGATTAAAACATGCATTGCCTCAATGTGTATGGGATCTAGCTACCCTCCAACTTTGAGGACTCATTCAAGTTGTAGCTCTATGTAAAAACGAGCTTTGATTGGACATAATATGGCCGTTAACTTCTGACACTTTTTTTTCGCGCCGGGCAATGCGAGGCCTTCAAGTCAAGATGAACACCATACCTTAAATACAGCATACAGTTATAATTTTATTAGGCATAGGACCAGGCAGTGACTACTCTGGTTCAAAGCCTTCCCACATTTCTATCTATGCCTAAACGTACCTCCATACGAGATACACTTAAGCGCGAAAAATACATATCAACTACTACAATTTAGAATAACTTCATGCATTGACCTTTGGCTCCCATCCTGCAATCACGTGTTCTTTTGCAGCCACGGTTTTCTTAAACGACTCCCGAGAGAAGAGCAACTGCAACATAAGGACACAATAGCATAACTGGTATTAGACCTTTCTTATTTCCAGATTTTTTTAACCAAACATATATAATAGGCTTCCAAAATTTGTAGAGGTAAGTATACAGGTGTATATATATATATACACATAGTATACTCATGCGTCCACGAGTGTGTGCCGAGAGAGGGAGAGAAAAAAAGTAAATCAACTAACGGTGGTGTAATGGTGTTTAATTGTTGCTAACGGAGTACATAATCTTGTGCTCTATCCCTCATACTAAGAGGAATTCGTCACTTGCAGGCGACCGTTGGAAGTTAAGCTGTTCTCTATCAGTGTGAAAACTCCCCAAGGCCAAAAGCATTGTACTAAAATAAAATTCCTGAGACCACCCGCTCCAACTCTTAGGCTTCGATATCAGAATTTGAAGAGATACACTGTCTATTAAATATATCCAACTCGATGAGCAGGAAGCAAGTCTTACAAATTTAGATTTAGAGACAAAAGATTGCCCTACTGCAGTTCACTCATAGTACCATATGAGATAGTAACAGTTATGCACAACTACTAGTTTGCATAGGAAACTGCTAAATAATACGTGCTCACTCTAGGCCGTGAACTACACTCACCGAACGTAACTTCAGAAAAAAGAAAGCTCCCCATTTTCCCTTACCAAAATATGAGAAGCAATTTATATAGCAAAAACTCAAATCCCAAAAAAAAAGATAGCCAAAGGAAACCTTCAATAACACTAGAGTTCGGGAAGGAAAATAAATTAACTGCATACCTTGATGTAATTGTTGACATGAGTCAAGCTTTCAGGGATTTTCCAGCTCTTGAAGTGGTCAAGAGTCACCTCAAGGTGGTACAGCTTTGGCGCCAAACTCAAATCAACAGCACAAACATTTTCCCCATTAATGTATGGTCCCTGATCAAATGACATAAACCAATTACGATAAACTTCCGCTACAAACAACAGCAAAAGGTGCTAATTTTGATAGAGGACGAGATGATTCTTTTAAAATAGCGAAGCGAAACGTACATGCTCCTTGAGATGTTCATCCAGGGCCTTCAACTCCTCCAGCAAAGCCTGCTCTGTACCATCACTGGGATCCTTGCTCTTTAAGAACTTGATAAAAGAAGGGAAGATTTTGGACGCCCTTTAATCTCGGGCAAATTGGACAACACAAAATCAGTAAAGACAACTCTAATATTTGTTCGACTGAATAACTAAAACAACTGCTAATCTCCACCTGGAACAAGAAGTTCACGGAGGGAGAAAAACTGAAATCCTACAAAAACAGAACTGATAGGGAAACCAAATGAATATAGCTTCTTCAATTGATTGTCCTCTTATCTTTTCCTTTGCGTCCATAAATCCTTCGACTAATCCTTGATCCAATCACAACCCAATGAAATACTTCCAACAACTAAAAAACTAACACAGAAGTGTTATACGTTAGCGTAAAACCATAACCCTGAACTGGTATAGCTGAATAAAATACAAGTGCGTGAACCGATTGTGTAGAAGTATTGCATGATTGTTGAACAGAATTTAAAAGACCTACAACTGCAGTCACATAATCCTTCAAAATGTACTGCGTTCCCACACTCAATCCTCACACTCTCAATCGTTGCTCTTGCAAATTATAGTACTTTGAGATGAAATTTACCGATGCTTTCACTCTTGCGCACACGCATGCGAATTATGTGACTTAGGCTAAAACACAACCCAAACTCTTACAAAACCAAAAGAAAAATATTATATGAAACCACAAATACACATGAATATGTACAGACATATATATGGAGAGGGAGAGAGAAGCATACACAGGGGCAGACTCAGGGGGAGGAGAGAGAGAAGGGTCGGGGTATTTTTCTTCAATGATGCCAACAAGAACATCAGAGTCAGAAATCCATTTGTCCTCAAATTTGATCACTGGCACTTTCCCTTCTGGGTTCAGTTCCAAAAACCTAAATAACCATCACCACAACAAAAGGGCCCATTTGTTTTCTATGTTAATCCCAAATTACACCCAAATATGATCTTATACACCCAAAAAAAAAACACTCAGAATTGTGAGGGGTTGTCTAACCACTGGGGCTTGTCGCTGAGATTGACCAGCTGCACCTTGTACAGGATTTTCTTCTCCTCCAAAGTCAGCAGCACCCTATGGCAGAAAGGACCTAAAAAAACCAAGAAATCATCACATCAACCACAACCCATTTGCCTTTTGACTGTATAATCATCTGCATAAGGATATGTATGTGCATCTTGAGACAGAGAGAGGGATAAGGAGGGGAATACAGTCTCCAAGAACATCGGGAGCACCAGCAGCGGCCTTGACAATGAGCTCCACCGACATATTTTGGGCTGGTACTTGCAGTGTCTAGTAAAGTTCTTGTTTAGAGAGAGAGAGAGAGAGAGAGAGAGAGAGAGAGATGGAGAGATATGGTGAATGTGTGGGCTGCGTGTATGCAAAACATATATATGCACAGAGATGCGGACATATGTAACGGCAGTAACGCAACATATTGATTGGATAGTGTATGTTTCCGGTTAGGTTGCATTTAATTACCGTAGGAATGGATTCTCGGAAAATACGGTTAATTATCCCTTGTTTGGTTATTTTTCTTAAAGAATATCATTGCCATTAAGGCTACAAAACAACCGAGTTACTCATGACTTGGCTCGTTAAAGTTCGACTTTACTCGTTTAGTATGGACTCAAGCTCGGATTTTGGACTTAGTTACTTAACGAAAACGAGCTAAGTTTGATGCTCAGAAACTCGGCGACTCACATAAAGTCGGCTCGTTTGTATTTTTTTAGTTCTTTTCCTCAGGGAATAACACTTTTTCATATTGAATATGATTTTCTTTGATTTGTAGATGTTACACTTAAATTGTACCAACATTTTTTTCCTTAGATTTTGTTTAATTAAGGACTTAAAAAAAATGTATCCTTTTTTTTTTTCCTGAACGGCAAAAGGAATTTTTATAATCTTTGAAAAAAAAATTTTAATGTATCCTAACCAAGGGGTGCAATCAAGTTAATTTTTAATTAGGATTCTTAAACTTGAATTTGGTCAAGAGTTCAAAAATGTATCCTGCCCAAGGGGTGCCATTAATGATTGCTGAAAATGAATACTGGCAACAAAAATGGCTACATTCATTCATGCTCGGACTCTACATTCAGAACCTCGTTTTAGTTATGTTCTTCATACTATGATTTATCGTTTTAATTATAAATATAAATGTTTGGGGTGTCAATGTCAACCTGTGTGAGCGGACAAACTTTTTTGTATAACCGATAGAGAAATAATTTTTTCACTCCCTTTTTTATTAACGTCACTTTCTTGTATCAAAATACACTTACAAAAGAATGAATTTAAAAAAAAAAAAAAAGAAATTGCAAAATCAGCAGCGAACCGATATACTACCAATTAGGGTTTTGCGAGAAACTGCCGTGTGGGCATCCGACAAAAGTAATGCATTTTTTCCCATCTCTTCAAATCATATCATCTGTCAGTGTCTACACTTTTCTAATGACCATATTACCCTTCTTCTTTTGGCATTTCCCTTTTCATCATGCAGCTTTTCACCGTTTCTGCTTTCTCTCTTTTCACATTTTGTAGAGCGCTTTCCACCTTTTCAAATCATAGGATGGTTTTTCTTTCTCAACCGGAAGGGGAAGTTTAACTACTCTCTCTGTGTCCTTTTTTAAGTGTTCATTTTAAATTATTCCTAAATAAGTGTTCTTTTGTAGAATTAGTGGATAAAAGTTAGTACATTTTTTATTTTGCCCTTAAAAGTAGATTTTTTTTTAAAAAAGTTGATGAGTAAAAATGTAATGATAATATTTTCATAGAGGATAAATATGTAAAGCAATATTTTGAAGGTACAATTATGTTGATTCCTAAAATTGCATAAAAGTCAAATTAGAACACTTAAAATGGGCTGAAATGAGTAATACACAATTGGTACCGAAGTACTCTTGGGAATCTCATGCAAATAATCCAAAGTTTTATAATTAATTTTAAAATAATTTCTTTATTGGTCTAGCAAAAAATTAAGAGATGAAAGCAATAAAACCAAAAACGTTATCAAGAACCAGAATCCCAAAAACATAACTTGTGGGAGATGAACCGGCGCAGTCGTCGGTGTGATTTCGAATCAAGCACTCTACATACCTCGGATGCCGTTGATTTCCGTGTGGGCCCCTTCGTTTTTTTTAATAGAATTTTTGGATGACTCGGATCGGTTGTCCAGTGGCTGGAGATTACCCGGCGCGGCCGCCAGTGTGATTTCGGTATGGGAACCGGCGGTCCCTATAGCTTTATTGTTCTTTAAATCAACCAATTAGGCTACTGATTTTACCACTTTCTTTTTTTTGTTAACAGCACTCCCCTGCAAGTATATTTTTGGTGTAAAAATACACTTACAGGGGAGTGTCATTAACAAAAAAGAATGGAAAAATCATTTCTCCCAATTAATGCCAATTAAATTGGTAGTGGTATTACTGGAAACAAGTTCACAAGGACCCCAAACAAAGATCTAAGAAAGTTAGCGGCATTATAGGAAACACCGCAGACGAGAAGATCGGGAAACGATAATGTTGATGGCTACAGCGGAGGTTGCAGGAGTGAGTTTTCCAGTAATGGTTGCAACGATGATGGCCCTGGAGGCGCCACGGTAATGCAATTGGCCGTGATGGCTTAGCTCCAATAATTATGGCGGAGACTATGAAGATTGGTTCCGGAACACCTTCTTAAAAAATAAGTTTATATTTCACATTTTCAAACTCAAAAATAATCTGAATAAAAATTAATTTTTTGCATCATATAAAAGATTTCATCGATGAGATCTTTTAAACAAACTACGTATTGCATATTTATAAATTTTAATAAACTCATTATTTTTAAGTTTGAAATTATCTTATTAAAAAATAAAGACTTGTTTCTCATTCTGAAACGGGACATTAGAGAGAGGAGGAGAGAGATTGCCTCATTCTGGAACAGGACATCAGATAGAGTAGGAGAGAGATTGCCCCTCATAATTTTGCTCTTCCGTTGAGTAGTGGAGAATGGACTAAAATCTGGATAAACTTTTAGGGGCTACTTTCGTAATTTACTTTTCGCAGTTATCATTTCGGCACACGTTAAATGTGTTCAAACATGCAGGTACTGAGCCAAGTCAGAATCCGCACATTCACTCGCGCGTGACCCCACGTCTGACAACCTACAAGGTTGTCTCTAGCATTTGCCTACCAATTATTTGGTATCCCTCCTTCATAAATCAAACTGTATTGGGAACTGATTTTCGCGCTTCAAGATTTACTGCAGGTGCTCCATCTTTTTATTTTTATACTGTGATGTTGCTGGCAACATCAGTGTATATTTTATTTTTACACTGTGATGTTGCCAGCAACATCACAGTGTAAAAACAAAAAGGTGGAGCGCCTGCAGTAAATCTTGGAACGCGAATATCAATTCCCTAATTTATTCCGTGCAGCCTTGTTGTGCAAAACTAAACGACCTCGTTTTGGTTTGGTCTCCTGTTTTGAATTATGTGCTTCAATTTTTGGGACTCTTTAGAGCAAAAACTTGATTATAAGAACTTTAGTAACAAAATATAATTTAACCTTTTAGAGTAATATGATCAAAATAATAAGACTCTCGCACCGGTTCATACAGATTAAAATTTAGAGCACATAATTTTTTAAGACCGTTTATGTAGTACATTAAAAAATATATGGTTAAAAAATTAAGTATTCTAATTTTCAATTTGTTTGAACCGGTGCGAATATCTTATTATTCTAATCATATTATTATAAAGGATCATAATTATATTATAATTATATTTTGTCTCTAGAGCTCTCATAATTAAGTATTTGCTCTTTATTTGGGACTTTATGGAGCAGAAACTTGATTATGAAAGCCCTAAAGACTGAATTTAATTATAACTCTTTAGAATAATATGATCAGAATAATAAGATCTTCATATCAATTCAAACGGATTGAAAATTTAAGCACTTAATTTTTTTAACCATAAACATTGGAGCAAATAATTCAAAACAGGAAGCCAAAGAGGGTGTTCAATGCGACAACATGAGACAAAACAATGTGGTCGTACTTTTGCACAACAAGGCTCCCAGAATTTACAGTTGGGGTCCTCATAAATTACTTTTTGCCACATATCATATCATTTGTGGAGGAGGGATACCAAGTGTTGAGAGTTTGGATCGGACAGGCATCTGTTCCACCCTTCTCGGTCGTTAATCTCGCAAATCAACGGTTGAGATGGGCTGAGCACTTCTTGCTCAAAACGACGTCGTTTTGGAGCAAAAAGTGTTCAATCCATCTCAATTGTTGATTTGCGAGATCAATGGTCGAGAAAGGGTTGGATAGGCCCCTGTCCCAAAGGGGGTCGGGTAGGGAATCTCGTGTGCCAAGTGTTTGGTATACCGGTTATACAAAAAAGTTTCTCGTGTGGAAGAATTGGTTCATTTGTTTGCATTTCATGTGCTTTATAAGCGTTCTCTTTTATATTTGAACAGCCCACGAAGAAGGATGTGGGGCGCCAACACATCGTTCCAAGGATTGTGATCTAAAACATTCATTTTGTTCAGCTTGTTGAATTTGTCGATTACCTGAAAAAATGGGATCAATTGGGCATCCGATAACAACAAAAAATCAATTTTCTTGAAGTTTAATCTCAAAATCATAACCATGATCATGATCAACATTTTTCGAGAAATACGTTTCCGTTCATGTTGGTACCGAGACTCGATCAATCTCATTTTTTTTGTTAACTCATTAGGCATATAAGATGAACGGTTATAATTATGAAGTCGAATCAGAAAACATAGCAAAAAATGGTCCCACCAGGGCCTGTTGTGCCTTCGGTCATATCAATCCCCTTCTTCCCATGAGCAAATGAGCAATGAGGCTCGGACCACTTTCTCTTTTCTTGCCTTTTACCATAGTGGGAAATATTGAGCTGTCTTATTCATTGCACTAGCTCCACATGCTCATATGTACTGTCATACTGATTGTGTGCAATTATCAAGCTTCTAACACTCTTTTACTTGGCATCTTTCATCTAAAACAGATCCTTCACATTGAATACTTATTGCAACAATATTCAACCACTCGAAGTCTCGAATGCCTCATTTGCTTATAAGTGGTCTTGGCTTAGGACTTAGGTATTTGCTTCATTCGAATATCTCAGGTTCGATTCTACTTGCCAATAACTTTTGGGGCCATCTCACCCCTCGCGTAAGCTTGTAAAACTGCTGCGGAAGGGCTGTAGGGATCAATCCGAAATGCACGCAAGCTGACCCAAGACATCCAGCATTTCCAGAAAAAAAACTTATTGTGTTGGGTTACTTGGATATACAAATCTGAACAGAGACTAGTCATGAAGGGTGAGTCTCACCCATCAAATTGGAGTGCAGTTAATTTTGTTGGTAAAGAGGAGTGCAATTAATTTGGTCAAATAGAACACATTAGTTTTGTTTCTCACAAATGTAAGCAAATGATCATTTGACGAGAGTAATGAGACATGACTCATGAGCTAGTGATATGGAGCAATGCTTTCCAAGAAATTGCTAGAGTGGGCTAGTCAGGAGAGAGAGCGCCTGGCCTACCCACTCTCTATTTTGGCTTCGGGCTGTCAGACCAAGTGCCCTTTGGGCTCTTTCCACAATCAGACTCAAGTTGGGTCGATCCATTTTCAAACAACTTAGGTCCAGCCTAGCTCAAAGCCCATAGAATTCAGGTTGTGAATCCGGGTTCAGGTCCTGATCAGTACTAGTTTTAGTGTTCTCTTAGTACAAAACAAATCTCTTTCCGTACATGTTTTGGAGAAGAAGTTCCCAAGCTCGGGCCCGGCAAGTAGGGGGAAGCCTTTGCTGCATTTTCAGTCACTTGTGGAGGTGTGTTCATGTGGTGCGGCGTAAGATAAAGTGAAATGGATGTACTTCGGCCTGAAAAAAAAGATACGGCATAAATAAAAATAATACTCTAAGTGTAATAATGTTTTGTTGGTCGAATTAGTGTGTCCTAGCACAACACTGATTAGGCCCTGTTTGATTACCTTCGTTATACGTACCTTGACTGATTCTGTGGCTTATATGCGTCATCCATCAACAAATAAGTAGATAAACAAACAAGATGGATAACCAAAAGAGCCGCGACTCTACCCAGGCGAGTGCACTATTGTCGCATCGCGATTCGAACATTTTCTGTTGAAAATGTTTTTGAGCCTGTTATTTGGCATTCTTTTCTACTGTCCCTACCAGAATCCTAACTATTCCTCTTTCATCCACTTTTCCTCATTTTAAGTCCAAGTCCAAAAGTGCCTTAACCAAAACACTGACATGCTCTTGCTTGCTACTATGAAATACAAGCACCAACTCCACCCATTCACTTCCTGTTTCAAAGCCTCAAAAAACTCATTTTCTCCTAAATCCTCCAATCCACCACTGAGTACTGACTACACTACACATTTCTGAATCTCACCCCTTCCCTAACCAGGCTCTTAAACATGGGCAGCCACAAGTTCTTCCATTTCACAACCAAGGCCACAGCCTACCTATTTCTTATCATTTTCTTTGCTCTATCTTCCATCATCGCATCTCAAATCATCGACGATCAACCACCCGCCCCTGTCGTCCCCCCAGAACCATCCGATCTGATCGGCCCCCACTGTACCTTATCATTCTTCATGCACGACATCCTCGGCGGGTCAACCCCATCGGCTAGAATAGTCACCAATCATCATCTCAACGGTCGAATCCCTTTTGCCAAGCCCATTGGGACACTCTTCCCAGGGAACCATGGGGTACTGCCCATAAATAGCATCAATGATAATATACCATTCCTCACTGGCCTTGGTGGCACCACATCAACTGTGATCCACAGCGATGGCGATGGTGGATTTGGACTACCGGTCACGAATGGGGCCCAATTCACAGACCAAAAGCTCGTGTTTGGCACGATGACTGTGATCGACGATGAGCTAACTGTAGGGCGTGATCTGGGGTCCGGTTTGGTCGGTAAAGCACAGGGGTTTTATGTGGCTAGCTCAGAGGACGGGAGAAGCCACACGATGGCGTTTACAGTGATGTTGGAGAGTGGTGGGTATGTTGATAGCATCAGTTTGTTCGGGGTTCATCGGACGGCTGTGTCCGAGTCTCAGCTTGCTATCATGGGTGGTACGGGGAAGTATGTTAATGCAATGGGATTTGCTACCGTGAGGAATGTCGCGGCGGCCAATCAGGGGTTGACGGACGGCATCGAGACGTTGCTGAAGTTTATAGTTTGTGTTAGTTACTGAATTTTGTAGTTCCCGATATGGATTTTTCTCTTCAGTGAAACGCTCTGCGCAAGCAGGGATTTTTCCCTTCCCTTGATATCGAAAGCACGTTTTGAAATTATTTTCAAACTGTGTTTGGATTATGAATTTGTGTAGGGATTTCTCAAGGGCAAGGTCAACAATACGAAACCTACGAAATGAATCTAGCTGTTTCTTTTTGTACTCCCTCCGTGACAAATTGTTGTACCTATTTTTAATTCTCGTGCGTTTGGCACCCAAGAATAATGTAATAGCGCAATTTTTTCCAAACTCCAAATTTGAAGCTAATGTTGGCGAGGGATAGTTTCGTGGATTTGAAATTTGGAGATGCCACATTGCCACATAAGCCTTCAAAAACCAATGAATTTTTTTTTTTCATTCTAATGCAATATTCTATGATTCGGAAAATCCACAAAGGGTTTCTCACCGGTTTCCATTATATTTGACTTTCCCGAATTTGAACCCAAGGTTGGAGATGCTCTACCCCATCATTTACGTTCATAAATCTCTCCAACTATCCAAGTGTAGTGCTATTCAAGACTAGCCTTTTGTTACCAAACACTGTACTGGAGAAAGCTTTGGAAGCTCCGCTAGTCTTCTGTTGGCCAAAGACTATGCGTTATTGATTTGTTTCTTATTTTCTGAACTAAGCAGTTAAACGTTTTGGGAAGAATTTCGTGGTAAATGGACACATGAATGGGGAAGACAGCTTTCTGATTTTGCTTAATTACTATATCTCTGATGATAACAAACAAACAGAGCCTGAGGAAACAATTCCTGGAAAATCTCAAGGCAACCTTTGCCAAAGACCATGTAATCCTAGTTTTTTTTTTCTCGACAATTTTGTACTGACGGATTAGATTGTAGAACTTCCTTTACAAGGAATGATAACAATACTAGGTATAATTAGGATATGGCTTGTCGGCAGTCCCTGTAATAGGGACTGCACCGTGTAGTTGGCCGATCCTCGGCTCATGCCGGGTTCACTCTCATGATTGGAACTGTTCATGTCGTAGAGCTGTCTCAATCTAGCCAAATGTGTGTTCGGTGCTACTTCCGGGAAGCTGTTAGGTTTCATTTTCATTCGTCGAGAACTTCAGCCACGTCAAAAATCATGTTAATCGGATACTAATTAATATCTTATCATAGTGATTTATTTTTTATCAAAATGGGTTTGATCCAGTGTAGCCAAATCCATTTTCAGAAACATAAATGCACTCCGATTCGGTACTACTCTTTACCTGTTTAACTATGACATTGGCATGGCTGAGAACGGCGTCGATTTTTGTGGTTTTGGTTTTGATCTGCTTGAGTTGTTCCAGTTCGATCAAGAATTGGGCACAAAATCCAAATTGTAAGGCACCAGGCTAAAGAGGTTTGAAGATCAACCAATGGTCTATTTTCAAACTCATGATTCACTCACATAAACACATAATTAACAAGGTACATGGAAAACAAACATTCACTCAAACAACATTAATCCACAACAGATAATTGACTCAAATCTCCCATTAAAAAGAGTGAGACTCTAGGGAGTGAGATAAACACTGAACTGGGTGAGAGTTTCCACACCATCAGTTGTGTGCTGATCCACCTGATTTAGAAGTGTCTCAATGGTGGCATACCCTTTTGCATTCTCGTACTTCCCGGTCCCGCCGATCACCGCGATCTCGGACAAGGGTGACCCGGTCCGGTGGATCCCGAAGAAACTAACGGTATCGTCCACAACAAGGTCGCCATCGCCCCCGTGGAACAACGCGGTCAGAACGAGCGTGTGGCTAGTCCCGTCCAACGAGCTGGCCAAGTAAAAACCCTGCGCTTTTCCCACCACACCGGATCCCAGCTCGTGCCCCTCGGTCAGCTCGTTGTCGACCACGGTTATGGACCCGAACATGAGTTGTTGGAGGGTTAGGCCCGTTGGGAGCTGGCCCGCGGAGACAAATGGCAGGTTGTTGCCGCCAGTGGCCACGTTGTTGTTGCCGTTGTTTTGGATGGTGGTGGAGCCCGGCGAGCCGTTAAGGCCCACGAGGAACGGGGCGTTGTTGTTATTGATGACGCCGGTGACACTGTTGAGTGGAACCCCTCCGTTGATAGGGAAGACTTGGGAGTTGGGTTTGGAGAAAGGGAGGTTGTTGACATCAGAGTTGGCCACGATACCGGTGACTACCCTGCCGGAGGGGTGAGTCCCACCCAAGATGTCATGCATGAAGAAGGACAAGGGAGCGTTTTGGGGGCCCGTGGTGCCGCTAACCGGGACAGTGGCCCCGGTTGTTGGTGTGGTGGTTGGAGTCGTTGTTGCTACTGGCGCTGCATCAGGTGGTGTCACAGTATTGGCCACTCCTGCATCGGGTGTTGCCGTGGCAACAGGGACAACCGGTGGTATCACAGTACTGGCCGCTCCTGCATTGGGTGTTGTCGTGGCAACAGGGGCGACCACTGGGACAGGTCCACTCGGGAGAGTAGTGGCGGGCCCGGTCACTGGTGTCACGCCACTAACAGGTGTGCTACCGGTTGTAGTGGCCGGGACCTGGCCATTTGGTAACGTGGTGGTCGGGTCCGTCACGGGCGCCACGTCGGGGACATCATCGGACGCGTCACCCGGGTCTACTTCATCAAGTATCCGAGCCGAGCTGGCACATCCGAGGCTGAGGGCAAGCAACAAGAGATAGAAGGTGAACTTCATTGTTTTGGAGGAGACACCAACTGACTTGGACATTTTGGAACTTGGAGAGGAGAATAGGTCTGGCTTGAGAAGGTGTGCTTATGTTGTAGGACAGAGGGAGCCTAAATGGGCATTTATAGTTTTGAATAGAGACCCTAATGAGGAGTGGAGCTGGTACCAATTTATGCCCTTATAAAGAAAGTAAATGGAACTGATGAGATGGAGTAGGTATTACCCTTATTTTGATGGGCATGTTTATTATATGTATTAAGGGTTCATGTGGTTCTGTTAAGTTGAATTGGTTGGAAAAAATTTCTCCCAATTGCATCAGCTCCAAGATAGTTTTGGCTTGACAGTAGTCCTGTCAACGAACAAGCTAGTGCATGGTGATGATGACAGAAAGCCGTGAATAAGTTCTGCGACGATCCGGGTTGAAAACAATTTGTTAACGTATTTGTTTTCAACCAGGGTCGTCCAAAATATTTTTGGATGGCCGAGATTAAGCGCTGTAATACTTATTCCCGGCTCCTCCGTGAATAAGTTTTCCTCAGTGATAATACATAATTGACTGTGTTTGGTTTGCAATTTTGAGATTTATTTTTGAAATAAAAAAGTTCTATAGATTTGTGTATTTTTTCGTCCTTAGTAAAATTTTTTAACATTTTGACAAACTCTTTTACTCTTTGAATAGGAGTAGGCTTTGTACATCTAAAAAGTATAAAATAAGTAAAAATTTGACAAAAAATTACCAAAGATGAAAAACACGGATGACGAAACAGTCAAAAGTTTTGGAGAGATTATTTCTGAAAGAAGAACCAAACAACGTGGAAATGTCTGGGGATGTTGCTTGTTTGGACATTGCTCCCGTTCCAGAAGGGCGACAACGGTCCCATTTCCTAGCTGTTGGATCGTATGACAACTGCATCTGTATCTTATCTCTGGATCCGGATGATTGTATTCAAGTCGTAAGTCTGCAAAGTGTCTCCTCGCCTCATGAATCTCTTCTTCTGTTTCTTGAAGTTCATGCTTCTATCGGTGGGGAAGAATTTAGGGGTGGGCATGTCTGACACAAAAAACAAAATAAATTCATATAATTGAGTTAAAAATAAACATTTTTATGGGTAATTCTATACATTGGACATTAGTTTGATGAACTGTCAACTAAAAAAAATAAAAATTTAGCGAAAAATAGGACTTTTTGACATGACAACACAACCCGAACACAACACGACCCGAACATGACACGAAAGATTTGATAAGTTGAAAAATATTGTGGGATTTTATAAATAAGATTTTGATATATAACACGAAATTGACACGAAATTACCTATTACCCACCTCGGAAGATGGTGGAGATCACCCTGCTAGCTTTTTTCTCAATGCTGGTTTGCAGAACGGGGTTTTGTTCAGAACAGACGTGGATATGGTGACAGGTCAGCTTTCGGATGCCCGTTTGCGATTCTTAGGACTCAAAGCCCCAAAGTTATTTTCTATGGTTGTGAGAGGACGGCGTTCTATGCTTTGCTTGTCAAGCAGACCATTGCTTGGTTACATACACCAAGGTCACTTCCTTCTAACACCCCCTTCTTATGAGGCTCTTGAATATGCAGCCACATTCTCATCTGATCAGTGTGCGGAAGGGGTTGTCTCTGCTGCTGGGGATGCATTGAGGGTTTTTACTATTGAGCAATTGGGGGAAACGTTCAATGAAACCGCGATACCTTTAAGGTACACTCCTAGGAAGTTTGTGCTTCAACCAAAGAGAAAACTTTTGGTGATTATTGAGAGTGATCAAGGGGCATTTACGGCAGAAGAGCGGGAAGCTAGTAAAAAGGAGTGCTTTGAGGATGCTGGAATGGGGGGAAATGGCAAGGTGGAAAACATGGAGAATGGTGGCGATGATGAGGATAAGGAGGATCCCTTCTCTGACGAGCAGGACGGTTACCCTAATGCAGAGTGGGAGAAGTGGGTTTCTTGTATAAGGGTTCTTGACCCAAGGTCGGCAAACACTACCTGTTTGCTGGAGCTTCAGGATAATGAGGCTGCTTTCAGCATTTGCATGGTGAATTTTAATGATAAGGAGTATGGAACCCTTTTAGCTGTGGGTACGGCAAAGGGGTTGCAATTTTGGCCCAAAAGATCTTTCACAGCCGGTTATATCCACATCTATAGGTTTGTGGAAGAGGAGAGATCCCTTGAGCTTTTGCACAAGACGCAAGTCGATGGTGTTCCTCTTGCCTTGTGCCAGTTCCAGGGTAGATTACATGCTGGAATAGGATCCGTTCTCAGATTGTACGATTTGGGGAAAAGGAGGCTGCTTAGAGAGTGTGAGAATAAGATGTTCCCCAACACAATCAACTCTATTCATACCTATCGTGATCGTATTTATGTAGGTGACATTCAGGAGGTATGTTCTCCGTTGCTTATTTAGCTTTTTGGCTGTAACATTTGCTTCTTAAGCTGTGGATCAACTATCAATTATTTTTTTCTGCCATATGTTTTCTTCACGAGTTCTTATCGACAATCAAGTTTCTCTATTCATCACTATCGTGTTCGCATTAATTGATTCACTTGTAAGTATGGTGGTTCTAACTTGTAATTACGATTTGGGCCAAATGGCTGGTGCGGACAAGTTTGGGAATATCTGTTTTGTGCGTTTACCTCAGGATGTCTCGGATGAGATTGAAGAAGATCCAACCGGCGGGAAGATAAAGTGGGAGCAGGGGAAGCTAAATGGAGCTCCTAACAAGGTAGAGTAAATAGTGCAGTTTCATCACATGCTTGCAAAAGGCTTCCTAATTCCAAGTGGTGGAGAGTGCCTCATTTATGGGACTGTGATGGGAAGTTTGGGTGCATTACTTGCTTTCACTTCTCAAGACGAAGTTGACTTCGTTTCTCACTTGGAGATGCATATGAGGCAGGAACACCCGCCTTTGTGTGGAAGAGATCGTATGGCCTATCGATCTGCCTATTTTCCCGTTAAGGTAAATCTGTTGCATCTTATGTGCCTTTTTCCGCTTAATATTTCACCACTTTAAGGCATAAGCATAACATTAGTCCCATTCGGTGGAATGTAAGATGTTACATGTGATGCATCTGCAGTTATGATTCTCTTGAACATTCAACTATTCCTTCTCTTTGGGGTTTTGATGCCTTCGTATTGTAGCCATAGGGGCTATATTTTTTTTTAACAGCGCCATAGGGTCTATATGATTATACACAGATGGTAGATAGATGATTTCTCTGGGTCGGTGTCTACTTTGTTTCTCAACTTTTTGAAGGGAAAATTATTTCTTCCAATGTTATGAAAGTCAAACAGAATTTACCTACTCCTCCTCTGCCTCCTCTCGAAGCAGACTTTATTTCTCAACTTGTTTTTTTGTATTTTCTCCTTTTTTAGGGAATAGAAAGATATTGTCGAAAGTTAAATCTTTGCTCTATGATAATTAGGAGTGAATTGTTGTGAAAAACAAGGTGTGATGATTGTATTTCCGTTGACTGATTGTCCACCGGTGAGGTGAGGTGTGTTAGCCATGACCATTGGCAGGCTCGATGTGGGCATGCCATAAGGTAAGTTGTCAAAATGTTAAAGGGAAAGGGCAATATAATCAATGATCGATTGATCATGATGGTTGTTACTTTAGTACTTTTGTATACTTTCTTGACCTGTTTGAATGACTTGAAGGATGGAACTGAAAATTTCCGCTGTGTTTCTTTGAATTTTATTATGCCCGTAGTCTAATGTCATATTTTCATTTAGCACCCATTTTAGTTCCTATATAGTACGATTCCTGATTCATTTTTGACTTGTCCATCATGCATACAATGAAGCTTTGTTTGCAAAAATAAAAGCCATGCATGGACTCTACGTTGTCATGGTAACATGTGCATACTAAATATTTTTGGGCAAAAGCCGAATATGAAGACAAGTCAAATACTTCTGCGTCCTTATAGTTCTTTTTGTTGAGGGTCTATGTTTCTTGTGAATGCTGGAAGTAACGGTGAAACGATGGGATAATCTTGTAGGATGTGATTGATGGAGATTTGTGTGAGCAGTTTCCAACATTGCCTATGGCTTTGCAACGGAAAATAGCAGACGAATTGGTTAGAACTCCGGGAGAGATTCTGAAGAAACTTGAAGAGGTTCGAAATAACATCATTTGAGAAGGATTAAATCAAAGGTAAGTCGAAGTATTACACGCGTATATATGCCGATGTTAGGTGTCTGTGTTTTATATATGTGTTTAATCAAATTACATATATCAAGATTATTACGCCCTTCTGCTGTAAAATAAAAATTTCCCGATGCAGCACAATAGGCCAAAGACCATGTTTGTAAATCTGTATGCACAAAGGCCAAACAAAAAGATCAGCTCTAAGCCCTGCAAGCTTTGAGCAGCCATAGCTCATATAATCTATGTTTTCGTCTTTTACTAAAACAGATTGTACCCACTCCATCAGATTGCTTTGTCAACAGGAACAAAAAAAAGATTGCTTTGTCGACTATATGTACATTTTGGAAAATCAACAAGAGAGTCCTTCAACATTCCTCTTTGCCCTCTGGTACGTTATTTTAGGATTTCAATAAATCCCAAAAGCGTGAAGGGAGAATTCGGAAAAAGTATAGATAAAGTGGACATAATGTCTCCTTAAAAAGTTAGAATGCAGCGGACTGGACAGAGTGAGTATCAATTACTTTCATTGTTTGGTTGATGATCTGCCATGTGGCGTAGAAACCAATGAACATTTCTTTCCTGCACCAATGCAAGTATTTTTCTCTTAATAATGGTATTGTTGTGGCAACAGGGGCTACTGGTGCTACGTTAGGTGGAGGTGGTGTCACAGTATCGGCCACTCCTGTGTTGGGTATTGTCGTGGCAATCAGGGGCGATCACTGAAACAGGTCCATCCGCGAGAGCAGTAGCTGGCCCAGTTACTGGTGTCACGCCTGTAACAGGTGTGCCCCGGTTGTAGTGCCCGGGACTTGGCCACTTGGTAATGTGGCAGTCGGGTCCGTCATGGGTGCCACGTCGGGGACATCGTCGGATGCATCGCCTAGGACTACTTCATCTAGTATCCGAGCTGAGCTGGCACATTGATGCGCACAAAATATTGACGCTTAAGAGGCGCCAATATCATCTGTTGTTGGCTCTTAAATGTGCATAATCGACTATTATTATCTTTATAATCATGCGCTTTGAATTATTGATTCTGCAGGAAAACGCGATAATAACTTTACTTCAGCCGTTCAATTCAATCAATGTGGAGTTGTTTGCGGAAGCTAAGATTGTGGCTCGTTACATATTGTTCGTGACTAATCAAGTTGATCCAAGTGGTGAGTCATTTGAAAGGAAAATCAAGCCCAGTAGCTAGAGTTTGAGTAGGATTAGAAAACAAATCAATTAGGCAATCTCTTAGGAGATTCTACTGACCGAGTGAATAATACAAATAGACATTGTAGGGCTCAAAAGTGGGAAAAAAGCTTCAATGGGGTTATTAGTCGTCAAATGGGTATGTTTATGCCCATGAGGCTAAATATTTTAGACTTAAGGATGAAACCTCATGTGTAGTATTGTTAGTAATTATTTGCAGACGTCTTATTATTTTCTGAATGCTTGGTTTAATCGAATAATTGTTCTTGCCTCGTTTAAATTAAGTTACTGTAGTAATTTTGGATATAGATTCAATCATGTTTTTTCCATGATTTGGGATTGCTAGCTAATTATATAGTTCCTGTTATGCAGGTTTTGATTTCAAGTATTGGATATCTTTTGTGATTTGTTTTTAAATGGATATATACATATATTTTTTTTGTCTTCAACACTAAGGCGAGAAAGAGCATACGTAAGTTGGTTTCTTTGAACGGTCTTAACGAGAATATTTTCCATGGTAATAGAGTTTAGCTATCAATTTACTATGAAGAAGAGTAGAAAAATAAATAGTAAGAGTTTGTTAGTATAATTATTATGAATGCATGGGTGTGGATTCCAAAGCTCTAGTTATCTTCCCCAACCATAATCCTCACTACTTTTTCATGATAGTTTACTTCTTTGTTATTTATTTTTACCATTCAATTTATAGGTAAAGAACAAAAACTCACGATTTTTGTTAACTAGGTTAGGGTTTAATCAGTTTAAGTTTATATAGTGTTTCTATAAAATAAAATAAAAAGTACTAGTTCTTGTGGGTTTGACCTCGCTCTCACTAAACTACATTTTCTCCATCCCTTTTTAAGTGTCCCGCTGTTTACATCCTAAAAAGTGCCACCCAATGAAAAAATTCCACGTGGCCCCGAACGGTACGGCGGTTGCATAAAACCTGTCCCAGTCGAGTACTAATTACAGAGGATTGCGGGAGTTAAAAAGGACACTGTTTTATGACAAACGGTGTCGTTTTAGAGTAAACCGATGTCGTTTGAGTAGTAATTAAACGATGGTTTGAGAGGATATTGGATCTAACCATTAATTTGGACTTTACGATCATCTAACGGTGTCCTCACTGCCCTGTTTTATAACTGAAATTAGATGCAATTGCAGGGAATCATTTTGAAAAGGCAAACACGTTGCATTGATTTACGTTGCTTGAAAATAGGAACCACGATCCAGGAAGTGACCATGAACACCATGATCGAAGCAAGCAGGGGAAGAAGGAATTCTGGAAATATCAGGGTAACCGTTCGAAGACCCCCTCAACCGTTTTATGTGTCCAACGTGGATATCAATCGAAGACGTGGGGGTCGAAGACAAGTTTAGCGTCTATAAATAGCAGAAGCAAGTGAAGAAAAAGGGACGACAAAAATCCATATCATCTGACAATTCATACAAAATGATTGCTCAGAGATCTATCTTAGATTAGTTTTAGTTTAGAGTAGGATCTTTTTTGTAAGTTGAAGGCTTATTTGCATGTAAGACTACTTTCGATTAAATTCAAGTTTTCTTGTTTCCTTTAAGTTCTTTCTCTTACCAAAGAATAGTTGTTTGCAAGTTCGCTTTTGATTAAATTCAGTGTGCTTGCATTTCTTTATTATTCTTGATAGAATCTTAAGAGTGTTTGTATACAAACTTACCTTTGATTAGATTCAGGTTTGTTTGTGTTCAAGCATCTTTTCTGATTTCGAAGCGCGTCAATCTTTTATTTGGTTGATACCTTAAGGAAAAATCCTCTTAGTTGAGGTAATCGAACGGATAACACAATTGCCTGATTGAAATTAGTTGTTTCAAATCATTTTGAAAAGAGTAATTTCTTCGTTGAAGTTATTTCTTTTCTGGCACGCCCGCACACAATTATTTGTCGATTGATTTGAGTTAATTCAGCCCAAACACCCGCTTTGTAAATCCAACTTATTAAGAAAATATCATCATTATACATTTTACATCAACTTTTACCTCATCTTTCCCTACTTACCGTTTATAGAGACATCATCATTACACTTTTACTCATTAACTTTTCAAAATAGAATATACTTTTAGGGGCAAAATAGAAAATGTATCAATTTTTATCTACTAACTTTACAAAATAGACACTTATTAAAAGACAACCCAAAATAGAATATTAGACTTTAAAAAGGAGACAGAGAGAGTATTGTAATAAGATTTTTGCGCTTGCTAGTCCATTAAAATTTCACAACACATCTCGGAGGTTGAGGGCAAGCAACAAGAGATAGAGGGTAAACTTATTGTTTTGGACTAGATACCAAAAGACTTGGACATTTTGGACCTTGGAGAGGAGAATAGGCCAGGTTTGAGAAGGTGTGCTTATGTTGCAGGACAGAGGGAGCGTAAATGGGTGTATGTAGTTTTTAGTTGACCCTAATAAAGAGTGGAGCTGGTTCCAATTTATGCCCATAGAAATGAAGTAAATGGAGCGGTTGAGATGGAGTTGGTATTACCCTTGTTTTAATTGGCATGATTATTATTTATGCCAAGGGTTTCATGTGGTTCTGTAAGTTGGATTGGTTGGAAAAAATTTCTCCCAATTGCATCAGCTCATGGTGATGATACATCATACATTGCTAGACTGGTGTGAGAAATTCCGAGTGAAAAATCACTCGAAATGATTGTTCTCGAAATGATTGTTCTCAATATTATGTGAGAATTTTGACGCTGCTCGATTCATACAATTTTTTTTTTTTTTTTGATTTGCTCGATTCATACAATGAGTTCAAGTAAGAATTGATTATTCCTTTCGATAAATGAAATAGAAGTGACCCAATATTTAACAATAAAATCAGCCGAACTATTATAACTCCAATGAGCATAAGCAACTCGTGTTTTAATTCATTTTGATCTTTTCACACGATCCGAACACATTGATTAGTGATAAAAATATATATGCCACATATATACAACCCTGAAATAATATAGATCCAAATAAGGCACAACTCAAACTTCCAAACTAACTTCTGTGATTGGCTCTTGTTCCAAATATACTACTAGTATTAAATTAGTGTTCAATTTCATTTTTCTTTCACCTCATATTCATTACTACTGTAGTATATTGGTATTGGTATTTGTATGTAAAAGAAAAAAATAAGAGACACTTCTAGTCCTGGACGTCAATTTCAATATTATGTTAATTGTTGGCAAAAGGGATTTTTTTTTTCTTTTGAGTTGGCAAAAAAATATTAGAGATCTAATTTCAAATTTTGTACTGTATGATATTTCCTATAACAAAATGTTTGTCCAGTTCGTAAAATCAGGACTTAAAAATAACAAATCTCTTTAAAAAAAAATTCAAACCTTATGCATAAATTAAAAGAACTAATTGATGTCAAGTATATTATTAGAAGAAATTTGAGTGTTTCTCAAAAAAATTTATTATTTTTATATTTAGTGAATCGGATAATTATTTTGGGAAAAAATTGGCGGTTGCTGTGACCTAATAAAATGTCCATATCCAGTCACAGTCTCTACTTCTTTTCACCTCTCTCGCTCGTAGCGAGGGTTTTCCCAGATCTACAGTTCAACTCTCACGTTCCGTTCTAGGGTTTTAAGGGTTCTAACTTCATACTCTCACAGTCTCACTCTCTTCCAGCTTCTAGGGTTTCCCCTTCAATTCTCTCTCTCGAACCCTAGACCTTAATTTCTGTTTCTAGGGCTTTTTTCACCATGTACCTCTACAACCTCACCCTCCACCAAGCCACCGGCATAATCTGCGCCATCAACGGCAACTTCTCCGGCGGCAAGACCCAGGAGATCGTCGTCGCCCGAGGCAAAGTCCTCGACCTCCTACGTCCAGACGACAATGGTAAGATCCAAACCCTACTCTCCGTCGATATATTCGGCGCCATCCGTTCTATCTCTCAGTTTCGCCTAACCGGCGCCCAGAAAGACTACATCGTGGTCGGGTCCGACTCGGGTCGGATCGTGATCCTCGAATACAACAAAGAGAAAAACGTGTTCGATAAAATCCACCAGGAAACCTTCGGGAAATCCGGCTGTCGCCGGATTGTCCCGGGACAGTACATAGCGGTTGACCCCAAGGGCCGGGCCGTTATGATTGGGGCCTGTGAGAAGCAGAAACTAGTTTATGTCTTGAATAGGGATACGGCTGCTAGGTTAACAATTTCGTCCCCGTTAGAGGCACATAAGTCGCACACGATTACGTATAATATATGTGGGGTGGATTGCGGGTTCGATAACCCTGTGTTTGCGGCGATCGAGTTGGATTACTCGGAGGCGGATCAGGATTCGACTGGGCTGGCGGCTGCCGAGGCCCAGAAGGTTCTTACTTTTTACGAGCTTGATTTGGGGTTGAATCATGTTTCTAGGAAATGGTCTGAGCAGGTTGATAATGGTGCTAATATGCTTGTTAATGTTCCGGGTGGTGGTGATGGACCTAGTGGTGTGCTTGTGTGTGCTGAGAATTTTGTTATATATAAGAACCAGGGTCACCCGGATGTGCGTGCTGTCATTCCTAGGAGAGGGGATTTACCAGCTGAACGTGGGGTCCTTGTAGTTTCTGCTGCTATGCACAAGCAAAAGTCTATGTTCTTCTTTCTTTTGCAAACGGAGTATGGGGATATTTTCAAGGTTACTTTGGATCATGACAACGACCGTGTGAAGGAGTTGAAGATTAAGTATTTCGACACGATACCCGTGACATCTTCCTTATGCGTATTGAAATCCGGGTTTCTTTTTGCTGCTTCGGAGTTTGGGAATCATGCTTTGTATCAGTTTCAGGCTATAGGGGATGAGCCTGATGTAGAGTCTTCATCAGCTACTTTAATGGAAACAGAAGATGGTTACCAGCCTGTGTTTTTCCAGCCTAGAAAACTGAAGAACCTTGTTAGGATCGACCAAGTTGAAAGCTTGATGCCAATAATGGACATGAAAGTTGCAAACCTTTTTGATGAAGAAACCCCTCAACTATTCTCCCTCTGCGGGAGGGGTCCCCGTTCATCTCTAAGGATTTTAAGGCCTGGTTTGGCCATAAGTGAAATGGCCGTGTCACAGCTTCCTGGTGTCCCAAGTGCTGTCTGGACAGTGAAGAAGAACGTAAACGACGAGTTTGATGCTTACATTGTCGTTTCGTTTGCAAATGCAACTCTTGTCCTTTCAATTGGTGAGACAGTCGAGGAAGTTAGCGATAGTGGGTTCCTTGATACGACCCCATCGCTCTCTGTTTCTTTGATAGGTGATGATTCTTTAATGCAAGTTCATCCGAGTGGTATTAGGCATATAAGGGAAGATGGGCGTGTGAACGAGTGGAGAACTCCTGGAAAGAGGACAATTGTTAAGGTTGGCTCTAACAGACTTCAAGTGGTTATCGCGCTGAGTGGAGGGGAGCTGATATATTTTGAGGTGGATATGACTGGTCAGTTGATGGAGGTTGAAAAACACGAAATGTCTGGGGATGTTGCTTGTTTGGACATTGCTCCTGTTCCAGAAGGGCGACAACGGTCCCGTTTCCTAGCTGTTGGATCGTATGACAACTGCATCCGTATCTTATCTCTGGATCCTGATGATTGTATGCAAGTCTTAAGTCTACAAAGTGTCTCCTCACCTCCTGAATCTCTTCTCTTTCTTGAAGTTCAGGCTTCTGTTGGTGGGGAAGATGGTGCAGATCACCCGGCTAGCCTTTTCCTCAATGCTGGTTTGCAGAACGGGGTTTTGTTCAGAACAGTGGTGGATATGGTGACAGGTCAGCTTTCAGATGCCCGTTCGCGATTCTTAGGACTCAGAGCCCCAAAGTTATTTTCTGTGGTTGTGAGAGGGCGGCGTGCTATGCTTTGCTTGTCAAGCAGACCATGGCTTGGTTACATACACCAGGGTCACTTCCTTCTAACACCCCTTTCTTATGAGGCTCTTGAATATGCAGCCTCATTCTCATCTGATCAGTGTGCGGAAGGCGTTGTCTCTGTTGCTGGGGATGCATTGAGGGTTTTTACTATTGAGCGATTGGGGGAAACGTTCAATGAAACCGCGATACCTTTAAGGTACACCCCTAGGAAGTTTGTTCTTCAACCAAAGAGAAAACTTTTGGTGATTATTGAGAGTGATCAGGGGGCATTTACAGCAGAAGAGCGGGAAGCAAGTAAAAAGGAGTGCTTTGAGGATGCTGGAATGGGGGAAAATGGCAAGGTGGAAAACATGGAGAATGGTGGCGATGATGAAGATAAGGAGGATCCCTTCTCTGATGAGCAGTACGGTTACCCTAAGGCAGAGTCAGAGAAGTGGGTTTCTTGTATAAGGGTTCTTGACCCAAGGTCGGCAAACACTACCTGTTTGCTAGAGCTTCAGGATAATGAGGCTGCTTTCAGCATTTGCATGGTGAATTTCCATGATAAGGAGTATGGAACTCTTTTAGCTGTGGGTACGGCAAAGGGGTTGCAATTTTGGCCCAAAAGATCTATCACAGCCGGTTATATTCACATCTATAGGTTTGTGGAAGAGGGGAGATCCCTTGAGCTTTTGCACAAGACGCAAGTTGATGGTGTTCCTCTTGCCTTGTGCCAGTTCCAGGGAAGATTACTTGCTGGAATAGGATCTGTGCTCAGATTGTATGATTTGGGGAAAAGGAGGTTGCTTAGAAAGTGTGAGAATAAGATGTTCCCCAACACAATCAACTCTATTCATACCTATCGTGATCGTATTTATGTAGGTGACATTCAGGAGGTATGTTCTCTGTTCCTTATTTAGTTTTTTGGCTGTAACATATGTGTTTTAACCATAAAGCTGTGGATCAACTATCAATTAAGTTTTTCTGCCATATATTTTCTTCATTAGTTCTTATCGACTATCAAATTGCTCTATTCCTCAGTCTTTTTGTTTGTTCGGCTATTCATGACTATCGTGTTTGCATATATTGATTCAGTTGTAAGTATGGTGGTTCTAACTTCTAACTATGATTTGGGCCAAAATTTATTTTGATATTTTGGTAATTTAACTCTTATCCATAAAAGTATCCAACCTGTTGTTTTACTTGCAAGCCTACACGAAGTAGTGTTTTTTTGGGCCTCATTGATTTCTGCAGTCTGCACTGACTATTCATGCTTTGGTTTCTTTTCTCTGTGCAGTCATTCCACTATTGCAAATATAGACGTGATGAAAATCAGTTATATATATTTGCCGATGATTCTGTTCCAAGATGGCTTACTGCGTCATACCATATAGATTTTGACACCATGGCTGGTGCGGACAAGTTTGGGAATATCTATTTTGTGCGTTTACCTCAGGATGTCTCAGATGAGATTGAAGAAGATCCAACTGGAGGGAAGATAAAGTGGGAGCAGGGGAAGCTGAATGGAGCTCCTAACAAGGTAGAGGAAATAGTGCAGTTTCATGTTGGTGACGTGGTCACATGCTTGCAAAAGGCTTCTCTAATTCCAAGTGGTGGAGAGTGCCTCATTTATGGGACTGTGATGGGAAGTTTGGGTGCATTACTTGCTTTCACTTCTCGAGATGAAGTTGACTTCTTTTCTCACTTGGAGATGCATATGAGGCAGGAACACCCGCCTTTGTGTGGAAGAGATCATATGGCCTATCGATCTGCCTATTTTCCCGTTAAGGTAAATCTGTCGCATCCTACGTGTCTTTTTCTGCCTAATATTTCACTACTTTTAAGGCGTAAGCATTACATCAGTCCCATTCACTGGAATGTAAGATGTTACATGTGATTCATCAGTCCCTTGTTATGATGCTCTTGAACATTCAACTATTCCTTTGGGATAGCTTCATATATGTGACCATTAAATATTTTCCTTCTTTTTGGGGTTTGAATCCCTTGATTATTGTAGCCGTAGGGGCTATGATTATACACAGATGGTAGATATAGATGGTTTCTCGGGGTTGGTGTCTAGAGTGTTTCTCACCTTTTTTAAGGGAAATTTATTTCTTCAAATGTGACTGGTGTCGAAAGTCAAAATAGAATTTGCCTACTCCTTCTCTGCCTCCTCTCGAAACAGACTAAAATTTCTCAACTTGTTTATAGAAATATATTTTAGAAAGTTATTGTCTTTGTTTCTATGATAATAAAGAGTGAATTGTTGTGGAAATTAAGGTGAAATGATTGCATTTCCATTGACTGATTGTCCACCCGCGAGGTGTGTTAGCCCAACTTGTGACAAAAAAAAAAAAACTTTTGAGATACTGACTGTTGTCGTGACCGTTGGCTGTACTCCAATCAATGTCACATTTTCATTTAGCACCCATTTTAGTTCCTATCCAGTAACTTTTCCTGATTCATTTTGGACTTGTTCCATCATGCGTACAATGAAGCTTTGTTTGGAAAAATGTTTTGACACTTGAAGTCATGCATGGACTCTAGTTGTCATGGTAACATGTGCATCCTAAATATTTTTGGGAAATAGCAGAATATGAAGAAAGGTTGAATACTTCTGTGTCCTTAGAGTTCTTTTTGTTGAGGGTTAATGGTTCTTGTGAATGCTGGAAGTAACGGTGAAAGGATGGGATAATTTTGTAGGATGTGATTGATGGAGATTTGTGCGAGCAGTTTCCAACATTGCCTATGGATTTGCAACGGAAAATAGCAGACGAATTGGATAGAACTCCAGGAGAGATTCTGAAGAAACTTGAAGAAGTTCGAAATAAGATCATTTGAGAAGGATTAAGTCAAAGGTAAGTCAAGTCTTACACGAATACATTTGTCGTTGTTAGGTGTCTGTTTTATAAACGTGTTTAATCAAACTACATATATCATGATTATTACGCCTTTCTGCTGTAAAATAAAAAATTTTCCGTTACTAAACAGCACAATAGGCCAAAGAGTGTATTTGTAAATTTATAGACATAAAGGCCAAACAAAAAGATCAACTCTTAGCCCCGCGATTGAGCAGCACTCTTGCCATAGCAAATATAAACTATGCTTTTGTTTTTAACTAAAACAGAATATACTTACTCCATCAGATTGCTTTGTCGACTCTATGTATATTTTGGAAAATCAACAAGAGAGTCCTGCAACATTCCTCTTTTGCCCTTTCTTTTCTAGTAAGTTATGTTGGATTTCAATTATTAATCACAAAAGCACAAGGGGAGAATTCGGAAAGTAGACATAAAGTGCATGTAATATCTCCTTAAAAAGTTGGAATGCCAATGAAGGAATGGACGGAGGGAGTAGCAATTACTTTCATTGCTTGGTTGATGATCTGCCGAGCGGCAATGAATATTTCTTTCCTGTACCAATACAAGTCTTTTTTTACAGTATGCTGAGGAATCTTTAGTAATTTGAGTATGGGTATGTGTATAGGTACACTTCCCGGCATATGTGGATTGCGGAATCAGCTTGCAGTTAGAGTTGCGAGGTGATGCATCACCGTGGTTGCTCATGGCAAGAATGTCTCATCTGCTTTAACAAGACTTGGACGGGGCTGCATTTGAAGAGACCGAAACCTGAACTTGCATCACCTAGAATTATTTTCTCATTTCTTTCGGATCTTTTGTTGTTGTACCATAGGTAGTTGCGGATTTTTTAGTGTACGAATGTGATTTTGATGCTCTTTAGTCTTATAGAGTAGTTGCAATGACAGAAGGTTGCTTCATATTCTCTTGCTTGATGAATAACAGAGTTCATATGAACCATAAACCAAACCAAACCAAACCGAGCCTTATGTCCCAATCACTTGGGGTCGGCTACATGAATTATTTTCCTCCATTGGCTAATCATATGAACCATGACGGGCCATTTTCATGTATGCCTGATTCCAAGGGTAATATGCATGCTATGCATGCATCTTTTATTTCTGGAGAAATATTGCATCATCCCGGGAAATCCTTCTATGCGACGATGAGCCTGCGATCTGGGCTTATCAAAATGCTTCTCAATTCAGATAGCGATGAGAGCTTTGATCGATCGGCTGCAATTCACGATGTAATTCAAGTTCTGGTCTATAGGTTCTGCATCAACCTGTCATTATATATTGTAATCTAACCTAACTTATGATGTCTCTGTTCGGAAGGATTTGCGAAATCTTGAACCGTTTGCTGATGGGCTATTATTGAAGCCAGCGTTGCATCTAGAATTTCCCCATACTTTTCTTGCATGTTCTGTGCCTTTCTTCAGTTGAGATTTTGATACTCTGTAGGGCTCATGCGAAAATATGTACCAAGGGGGAGAATTTAGAAGTCCTGTTATAGTACTTCAAATCTTGAATCGGGCATCACTTGTAGGAATAACATAATGCTAATCCATACGGCCAAGAAAGCATCGTTTTTTAATCTTATTAAGACTTGGTGTTTAGGAAGAGATTCTTTCCCGATCAAGCCACTACAAGAAAGAAACGCAACATTTAACCAAATGACGAAATACTCGCATTTAACTGCATGTATGCATATTCTTCCGTTTAGGGTTTTTTTCGCGGATGTTTTACCGTTTAGGTATCTATGTATGAAATTGAGGACGTAATTTTGGTGGGGATCACAAGCTGATGTGGTGGTGCCAACGGGGATGCCACATCAGATGGCATGCTGATTAAGTAGAATAAATTGGTAAATCATTGAATTGTTGGTTGGGTACACAGTACATACAACATCGGAGAGTGAAACCCAATAATAGACTCGAAATCAAGACCTCAATAATCGCAACCTAACTTCTATTTTAAGTTTCTATCGAACTTTCTTCGCTGGATTCAGCTTTGAGCAAGTTATCGTTTTCGAGCTTTTGTTCATTCTCCAACCTTGAATTCTTCATGGCAACTCTGTCATCCAACCAAGCAACAATGTCGGAATACACAACATCGATGTTCTCCGGTAACTCGCCGTAAGTGAGGCCATGCCACATCCCTTCATACAACTTGAACGTCTTATCGGTGCTGCAAGCAGACTCATACAAAAGCTTGCTCACAGACGGATCAGTCACTTTATCGTCTCCACCGTGGACTACTAGAAATGGCAATGAAACCTGATCAACCGATCGAGATAATTAACAACAATAGTATTAAAACCGTTATGGTGGACACATTGCGTACAATACACCCGAGTATCATATGAAATGAGCATTATCGTACATATGAAATGACTCTAAGCCCTTTTGTGAAGATTTCCAAAGTCGTCGTCCATGCAACCGAATGCAAGTAAAAACACCATGTACTCGCATGCATTCGATTGGGGTTCAAATCTCACTAACTACAATTAACAATGTTAACTTATGCCGAGAGGAAAAAAAAAAAGCCCACTAAATGAATTCGAATTGCTTAATTTCATCACTTTGCGTGTAACCACAAATTAACCACATGAGCTATAGTAGTTTCCTTACGTGATTATGTGTTTTACAAGTACTTAACATATTGCTTAAACTTTTGGTTTGTATGAGGCTCCAAAGTAGTTTTATTATATGAGAAAGATTACTAGCTAACGTGTTTAGAAACCCCAAAATGTGAACTTCAAATTGATCCTACCACAGAAAGGATTTGATACAACAACTATAGGAAGCATCACAATTAAAATATGAAATAAATTGATATACAAATGAGTTAAGCTTTTTAATTAGCATTAAACAAACCAAAGGGGAATAAAATAGTACAGTTTTTTTTAATTAAGTTGAAAATAAAAGAGCAAGTTAAACGAACCTCTTGAAGTCTTTGCTCCAGGTCTAAGCTGACGTCCAGGAGTTGCTTGGCTGTCTTCAAGCGGGGTCGGCCTTTGTAGCAATTTGGGTTTGACCGAATCTGTCATCATAGTTCTTCTTAAAAATCAAGGTTTTCCATCATCGATCCGGATCCTCTCCGGTCCAAAGGTTTGGGTTGGACGAGACAATTTGACCGTCCAAATCCGAAAACGGACAGTCTCGATCTCGACTGTCTCATCCAGTCCGAACCTTTGGCCTTTACCATGGAAGAGTTTTTCAAACAAATATCAACCATTCACCGTAGCAAATGGACAAACCATACATGGAACAGTGCGTACGTACCTCGTTTCTTACTTGAGGGTCTCTGAAAGCGGCATCAATAACATCTTCTGTCGGAATAATTTTCCAGGTTGGAATGATATGGCATAGCATTTTCAGTATACTAATCGTCAGCGCGTTTGGCTTCATATGATCAGCTATCTGTAAGCACTCGAAACAGATTGTTGATATCACAAATTTTGGGTTTGTCAAATTCTCTCGTCGAAACCCATCAATAATTCACAAAAATTTGGCTCAATACTAACAAACGCGAAAAAAATTCGAATATCGACAAAACAAGAAAACGTTCCAAAAAATCATAAAAAAGTAATCATGAAAATAACATTTGGTCTCCTATAACATGTATGGGCCTTTTAATTTATTTTTCTGAATTTGAACCTATAGTAGCTTTGATAACTCGTATTGTTCAGAAAACCAAGGAAATGTATTGAGGACCGTGCACAAAGGTTTTGAATAAAATCCAAAACGAACAAGCCCCAAGCTACTCAGTACAGTTTGTGATTAATTTGTTTGATCAAATCTCCTTGGAGACTAGTTCGACAAGTCTGAAGTACCCAAACTAAGTATGAACATATGTACATTATTACTGGATACTCATAAAATTTTGAAATCACATTTAAACAAGGTAATACAACTTGATTTCGCGGGATGGGAGATGCTGCCAAGCATCTTCTTACAGAGCGGCCGATCCCGTTCATTTCGGAATCGACGGCTCGGATCTTAACCGAGCAATAGACGATTTAGATTTGAATGCACTCAGGTTCAATCCGAGCCATCTATACCGAAATGAACGACCGGATCGATCACTCTGCACCCGCTCTATAGAGAGCTGTTCGGCAGCATCCCCGAATCCAAGAGCATCTCTCTATTTTACGTTAATCTCTCTTAAAATACTTTAAACAATGGCAATTATGATGGGGGCCGGCTGTGTTGGCCCTGTAAATTAACATAGTTGGGACTTGGGAGTCAATGATCGATCCAACTTGTGGGAGTTAAAAAAACTTATTTGCAACCAGAGTTAAGTACTAAACCCAACTTAAATCTTAATATAAGTTCTATATATTTGGAATCTCTGCTTTGTTAACTGGGCCAGCATGCACTAGGGAAGTCCAACCTAGCCTAATCTAATTAGCCACCAAACGTGCTTTCCATTATTAACCTACACAATCATTTAAAAAATTGGTCAAATGTGATGTGGGTCTGCGCGCGCGAGAGAGCGAGAGCGCAACCTTACACATGGGTGCGACCAAAACAGCACCATCCCAGAAAGTTGGCTTCTTCCTGTGCAATAGGAGAGCCACTGCACCTCCCATGGATTCTCCCAGCAAAATTTTCAGCTTTTTCTTGTTTTCCTTCTTTTCTGCTCAACGAATATTGGAAATTAATTAAAAACATTAACAGGCCGGCATGTACGCGTTCCTGTATATGGGATTATGCTTAACAACAAAAATAAATAAATAAAGTAAAATTTAAATTCACTTGAAATGAGAATATGGACAAAAAAGGTTAAAAGAGCTGAAACAGAGAAGACTATTTGTGAACCTTCAGTGCATGAGAGAGAGAGAGAGAGAGAGAGAGAGAGAGAGAGAGAGAGAGAGAGACCAGAAATGGATGTATAATGAACAGAGCAGTCCGTAACAAGATCATCAAAGGAAGGGATATAGCCAGGAAGCCCTGATGATCTTCCATGCCCTTCATATTCCATTCCATATACACCAAATCCTTGTTTCGCCAGCCGAACTCCCATCCCTGCAGTTTCCAATCACCAAACCTTTATTAATTTACCAGTACTGATTCATATCGTCAATTTGTAAATGATTTAATTTATAGAGCATATATTGACCTTTAACAGTGGTGTTGCACTCGGCGGCATAGCCATGGCACAGAAAGATCAAAGCTTTTGGTTCGTGATTTGCAGGCAGGAATCTGCACGTGAAAAGTTTCATTCCTCTTGAATTCAATATATATTCCTCTTCATATCTGACTCCTCCAATTTCACGCGCCTGAAAAAAAAAAAGAAGGTTAAAAGAGCCGAAACAGAGAGAAAACTATTTGTGAACCTTCAGTGCATGAGAGAGAGAGAGAGAGACCATGAGGGGGCTCTTGAGAAAGAATTTAGGATTGTTTCCTGTGATAATGAAGGGAAAGAGAGAGAAAGTTGAGAAGCTGAATTTGTAACTGATGATGAAGATAGATATGGGAGTTCAAGAATCTGTAGGAAGGAGGGGGAGGGGGGGAATGGGAGATGAGTTGATTCTCTCTCTCCCTCGGTGCTTATATCTCTAATCAAATTAAGAATCTTTATTCAAAGGGACCCCTTTGCTAGTAGGGAAAGATAATATTATTCAATATTCAATGTCATTTAATTTGATATTATTCAAGTGTGTAATCTTACCCAGGGCATTGAATAATTTCTCTTGCTTGTAGAATTCGTGCTCAACATTAATCATGTGTTCAGGTCCAAAACAACTAAGTCACGTTCAATACATTACGATACAAGCAACGGGTCTATATGGGAAAAAAATAAACATACACAAGAAAAGTAATATACAATTAATTAATTCTTGTCTTCAGGAAGATTTGATCCCTTAAATATATCTCTGAGTATTAGAGAGTTACAAGGGTGACCAACTAAGCTAAATATTCGTCAAAAAATCTACATATGGACCATGTCATCTACTTGTCAATCCTTTTTTGTAAACATGGTTTAAATATGTTAACAGAAGAGTGGAGATTTGTATTTTGCATTCCTTCGTTGTTGCTTACCTTAATTACTTTTGGGGAAGAAGAATTCAAGCTGCTATCATCATTTCTAATTATTGGCTCCAAAGTCAACTTTATTAGCGGTATTTGTGACCTTTTGCTTTACTCAAGAAGCAAACATGGGCCATTGATTCTGAGGATCGTTTGTTAACTGATCAAAATCAAATTCGACCCTTCAATTTTGGCAAGTAGGAAACAATCATATCAAATTAAATGGCATTTTTAGTGATTTTAGGTGATATGTCTTCACGCGCACCCACTATTAATTCTTTGTTCATCAGAATAGAAATAACTATCGTATTCGCGATGATCTAAATGCTAAGTACTGTATATGATAATTGATATAATTAATTAAGAGAGAGGGACGTTTGACAATTATGTATACCCAAGATCTTAATTAAAAGACTAATGTCGTAGTTCTTTCAATATAGAAGTAGTTTCAAAAGAAAAAACAGGGTGTACGTAAGGAGAAGTTTTCGGGCTACGGATGGGTATCACACACTTTGTACCCCAACTCCGTCTGCGATCCCAGCCATTCAAATGTGTTTTTAACGGTCCGAATTTTAGAGAAAGAGAAAAAGAGGACAGAGAGTGGTCGGGTGAGGCTTGAGGAGAGAGAGAGAGAGAGAGAGAGAGAGAGAGAGAATAAATCTGGACAGTCTAAAATACGTTTAGACGGCTGGGATCGCTGACGAGTACCACCACGTGGTATCCGTTCCGCATCCAAAATTTTCTTATACGTAAGGCATGAGCTCGAAATCACGGGAATCAATTTCTCTTCATATAAAAGGAAAGTGGTTTGAAAATGATGCACTTCTGTAAGTGCATGCATCAACTACTGTGGATCCAAGGAAATATATGCACTCGTCCAAAAGCACTCTCTTACCTGCTGCAGCGAGCACTACGGAAATCTTCCACCCAAAAAAGTAGTTGGTGTGTACAATACAAGTGAAGATAAAAATAATTAATTCACATGTAAGCGTTAGCGTGTGAACGGCCATAGAAAAAACGGTAACGATTAGTTTGAGGTGCGCGTAAGTTGGCCCAGAACGCCTTTGCATTTTCAAAAAAACATATATAATAATACTGTAATTTACATCTACCTAATAAAACACAAGATTGTCAGGACCACACAAAAACAAGTTGAAAAAAAGGGCTAAGATTCATTTGATCCAAGGGTTGATGTGTGTTTTTCAACTCTCTTAAAAAAACACTCATACTCTTACAAATATATTTCAAAAATATCATCGGTTTTTTTTTTTTTTACCCAAATCAGATTCTGTCGAAAGCATAAAAAAAAAACCCCTGCTTCTGTTGGCGTTTGGGTCTCTCTCTCTCTCTCTCTCTCTCTCTCTCTATCTCTCTCTCTCTCGACACCGTTCTTTCGAATCTCCGGTGAAATCTTTCAAATCTGGGCCAACACTCTCTCTCTTGATCGGCACCGTTCTTTCGAATCACCGGCCAAATCTTTCAAATCTGGGCGAACAAAGCTGCGTGGAATGTGCCTTACCCGGCGAAATCTTTCAAATATGTCGAATTTCGTGGACAGTGGGAGCTAGGCCAAGAAAGCTTCATGAAAGTAAATATATTTGGAATTTTTTGAAGTTTATTGGGATTTTTTTTGAATTTTTTATCTCTTTTTTTTTTTTTTTTTTTGAAGTTTTGGTGTCAGCAAAGGGGGTCTGACAAAGAAACCATATCCATTTGGAAGAAAGCCTACGAGCTGTGTGGACGATGGGCAAAGAAAGTTCCCTGGAAGCAAAGGTATTTGGAAATTTTTGGAGTTTATTGGGATTGGGATTTTTTTGGATTTTTTTTGTCTCTGTTTGTTTTTTTTTGGTGTCTAAAAGCAAAGGCAATGCTCTATTCCCTGCTCTATTGGGATCATCGTTGGCAGTTTTTGGTGTTAGAAATGTTCTTTATAGCTAGCTTAAAATTTTAGTTGGGGGAGTGCCGTAAGCATATGTAATTCTCTTTCGTAGCACTAAGGGGAGGATCACATACTACATACTAATGAATCGATTTAGTGTTTGAGCCACGTACTAGTTAGCAAGTGCCGTAGGCATGAACAATTCCAACCGGGGTGCGACAAGCACTAGTGTTTGAATATTTGAGGAAGGTTACAAAACTCACGCCTCACGTGCCATATAATGTTCTTTCATTGCTGTCATGACATGTACCGGGACAAAAACATGTTCCTACTACTATCCGGTTTGGCAAAGATCTTTTCCCTTCAATCGCAGGGGACATGCATAGAGGTGTTAATCGAGCCAAACATAGTAGTATTGCTCAAACTCGTTTCAAATCTTTATTACATGCACGTGTTCATCAAGCTCAATTCGAGCTTGCGAAATTTTTAAGATTAATTGTTCAATAGTCCGGTTCACATTTTGAGATTTTGTGATCGTGATAAGCTTGGCTTGTCTAGAAAATTATGAAAGCCGCTCTCGAGCTTTCAAGCCTAAACATAATTAAGCTCGTCACGTTCCGTGGGAGATTTTTATAGGGTTTGATGAAGTCCTAGATTTCTATATATATCCCACTTTTACAAAGTTTCCAATCTGGATGCAAAAGTATTAGAAGAGTAGATTGCTAAAATGATTTAATTGGAAGGGAAGTTCCGACGTAATTGAAATTTTTCTTACCATTTTAATTAACCATTAGTATTATTACCCTTGGTTAATTAAGAAATACACGACTTCACAGAAGAAAGTTTATTTAATTTGCAGCTTTTTTACAATAAAAATACCAAACACTGTTCAAAATCCAAAACCATACCAAACGCTGTTCAGAGCTTCTTTTGAAGCAAAATCAACACTCTAAAATTTTAAAAAAATATTCTTTTTACCGATCAAAAAAAAATTAAAAAATCTTGGAAGAAGCTATCGCAGTATTCACACAACCCGACAATCTCGAATTTCTGCCTCATACTCCGGACTGTAATTTTCCTATGATTTCTGAGAATCTCTGTGTCCGGCTGTCCGTATCCTAGGAATAGAGAAATTTCTGCTGCAGAATTCCAATCGCATTCGTCAGCCCATTTAGGCCCATGCGATTCTCGGTTTGAATGATTTGTTCTCATCTGTACATGTAGACAATGAAGATTATTATAGCCTTCACCACATAGTCAACTAGTACTATATGGTATGCAAACAAACAACCACTCACATGGAGTAAGATTGAATACAATTGAACTTGATTATCATGATGTTTGGTAGTTGGTAATTGGCACCACACTAGTGTTAAGTTTTCCTTCACAGATTGTCAAGGCTGACCCCACGCCGGAAATATCGACTCATCAGCTTAGATGGGTTACGATTACGTACGGTTCTTCAGCGATAAATTCTTTCTCTACGAGTACGTACTATATGAAAATATCGTAAAAATATTTTCTCATTATACTCAAAAATTAAAACGAACCAATTAGCCATCTCAGATTATTCTACCAATTGAATGAATGAAGTAGCTTGGGTTGGATTCAGTGGGTAGTACTAATTAATTGAAAGGTACATAATAGATTTTTGAAGCACATAATTGATTTGAAGTCGTATCTAATCAACTTAGCTTAGGGACGACTGGTGAAAGGTCATTCCACCAATCCCTACTTAACTTAAAATTTAATTTAAGTAGTCAAACATCATGAATGTCCTATACCTTAATTAAATTAATCTCAAGATTGAAGATCAATGTAATTAAGTAGTAGGTTGGTTTCTTTATTCAAACCTGGGCCGGTTCCAGCTAGCATCATTTGAAAGTTCTGTCTAAAATTTTATGTGTGTTCTCACATATGATTTTATTTTTCTCTAATATTATCTGTACTGAATTATTTGTTGTGAAGTCAAAGTAAATGGAAATTCCCTCAAAATTGTGGGCAAATAGAGCAATATAGTTTCAAGAAAATAGAATAATCTAGGCCTGATAAATTTTTAACCTAAATAAATATCTTTTCCTTATCTGGGGTTTTGTATAGAAAAATCTAGGGTTTTGTATATCTAGGATTTTGTATAGAACAAATTTCTGAACGTTTATGTCACCGCTTAACAAAAATTCTTGAGTCGCCTTGATTCAAACCCCACTGTCATGATGGACCTAGTTCATTTATGGTACTATCAAGTTTGAAGACAAAATGAAGTGGGTGGTTAGTTTTATCTTTTGACCCCATAAAAAGGCCCCATAAAAAGGGTGTGTAGTTAGGGTTAATAATATAGTAATTCAATCGTTCAATTAGTTTTAGATAGGACAAAAACAAACCTAAGGATTTTTTTTTTTTTTTTGAACTTTTTGGTGATGTGGGATGCATAAAACCTATTGTAAATGCTCTCATAGGAGGCAAGTTCAATCAATTCGTAAAGCAGAACAAATGGGTCCTAGGCTTTTAGCTGCTTAATAATTACAAGTAGTTGTTAATTTCTATATAATGGGTCCCGTTTTGTTAAGGTTCTTATTTTTTAAGTACTTATTTTTCGCTTTACGAGACAGGTCATTTTCTCATAATACATCACGTATATAATTCAAAAAATAAGTACTTATTTGCCTTAACGAAACGAGACCAACATTTAACATATCAAGATTTGTAGTTTAGGGGGCCGTACTTAGGCCCCGTTCCAGAACACCTTCTTAAAAAAGTAAGTACTTATTTCATATTTTCAAACTCAAAAATAATCTAAATGAAAAATAATTTTTTAATTTTTTTTGCACCGTGTTAAAGATCTCGATGAGATCTATCAAACAAGATCCATATTGATAGAAAAATTATTTGCGTAAACACATAATTTTTGAGCTTGAAATTGTCTTCTTAAAAAATAAATACTTATTCATGTTTCCAGAACGGGGCCTTAGTCCACACGCACGAGCCTCATCCTTTCAAAAAGCTCAGGGAGAGGTAAATGGCTGGACAATTCGACTTAACATTTTTGTTGTGAAAAGTCCGATTTTGAAGGGTATAAGAAAACGAGAGCTAGGGAGAGAGAGAGAGAGAGAGAGAGAGAGAGAGAGAGAGAGGAGGAGGAGGAGGAGGAGGGAAAACCTCCAAGTTTTAATCTGCTTTAACACCTGACAGAGTAGAAATCATAATGATTTATGGTGGGTTTGTCTAATGGGTCCGACCTACAATTTATCTCTATGTTAGACAAGCGTTTTGATAGATTTTGCCGCGATCTCAAGCTCTGGCAACGCTGATAAACATGTAAGCTACGTCGTAGCTCAAGCCTTTCTTTCCAACTGCTTCTTACCGGTTGTGAAACGGTTTGAAGAATTACATGATACTAGAAACAACTCCATCCAGATTTAACATGGGCTAGTCCGCGTGGGATAGGCCCACGGTTTTTTTTTTCCTTTGTCAAACGGTAGCAAAATACAAATATATGAACTACATGAAACTGGAAACAACTCCACAATTATTCAGCTTGATCCAACCACTAGCCCCATTAGGCCCTATTCAAATGACAAGAAAGGTTGAGAAAATCAACTTTTTCATAAATTTTGGCATGTTCATTTACCAGGAAAGTAGTGGGAATCACAAAAACACTTTTTCCACTTTCCCTAAAACTCATATTGCAAAAATGTAGGAATTTATTTTCCTGGAAAAGTTTCCTCTCGCCAGAAAGCACTTCCATCCTCCCGCGAATATCACTTTTCCGTACTCTTTCCTTATTTCAGTTGAGTTGACATTCAAATTATCTTTTCATAGATAGTTTGTTTCTTCAAAGGTTTTTTTTTTTTCAAGAAAGGGCAAGAAATATATAATTTTTTCTTGAACGTATTTATTTTTATTTTAGTTTTATGATCCAATTTATTTGTATGGATTAACCATTCTTCGTTGGAATTTGAGATTTATTTTAATAATTCTTTTGATTTATTTTGTTTTTGTAGTGAATATGGTGATTGATCACTATGGTATAGTTCTCTTTCTAGTGGTTGATTACAGAGTTGTATGATGATTTGGATAATAACAACTTGTGCAGAAATTAAATACTCTACATTTTTACTCATTTATGTAATGTTTATAAATCAATTTTTTTTTCATTACAACTTTTCATTAAAAAGGAATAAGTTTCATTATGTATATTATTTTCGAAAATATGGTAATTATTTAGCTCATAAAATTATTTTGTCCAAAGTTAGCTATTGTAAAAAGAATTTTCCCGCTATTTCCCTTTTCTTGGTAAATGAAAAAAAAATCCGATTTTCCTGTCGATTTCCTTTATCAAATGAACACTCACAAGAAAGTAAGTTTTTATTTCCTTTACTTCACTTCAATTCACTTTTTCCATGACTAAATTTCCTGCACAACTAAACGAAACAAACAATCCCAAGCAAATCCACAATCACTATAAGCCCACCCAACTACAAGCGCCATTAAGGGTAAAAAAAATCCTGACAAATACAATGAAAAAAAATACCCACATGTAAATAGGAAAATTTGAACTCATAAATTTTTAGCGAGATGCAGGAGTTCTAACCAATTGATATCACTAGCCCATGGTTTGCTAAAGTGATATACGTTCCATTTTCTTTGGGAAATTAATTTATGTTCATTTTTCTTTGTCACCCTCGCTATTTTATTATTCAATCGAGACTCGTTTCAGTTAAACTGTAATATGATCCATTTTACTACTGTTCTTTTTATGCTTACGCAGCTTGCTGCTGCAGGCTCGGGTTTCTTTTTTTTAGTGGCTAAAATCAAGATTCTGAATACCATATTGATTAGAGTGCTAATTTTTCTACCAATACGGTACATACTAATACCGGCCGGTGAGATATCGATTATCATTTCAAATTTATCTCTGTTGGTGTTATTTTCCCACGTAAAAGAATTTAATACAACGTATAAGTTTATTAAAAAGAAATATAAATTTTAAAATAGTTCAGAATTGACCGTTACTAACCAGTACCATCGGATATTTACCAATGTGGTATTGTTCAGGACTTGAAGAGAAAAATAAATTTAAAAGTAATCCGGTGTTGGGTACAGGCTCGTAACTGATCAGTATTTGAGCCACTAGAGGTGTAGAGTACCGGATTTTATGAGTTTCAATTCAAAACCTTGGTTAAAACTTAAAACCCACAAGTCATTGGGTTTATCATTCCAAAAAACACCCAAATGGACTCAGCCGAAGTTTTAGCCCAGCCCAGTTTCTCCCAGCCCAACAAACGATACGGCCCGACATATATATTCCAACTGATGGAAGCGAAGCCCTAGTCCCTGTCGATTTCTAGGGTTTGTTTGCCAGTCTCAAACTCTCTCGAGCTGCCAACAGAGAGTAGTCGTTCTTCCTCTTCCGGTCGATTCAATGGGTAAAATCCTGAACTTTCATGTCTTCGATCATCGATTTCATATTCCATGCAGTTGAGTTGCTTTTCTTATACACGTATGTATGTTACAGCGAGGGTGAAGGTTCATGAGCTGAGACAGAAGTCGAAGGCGGATTTGTTGAGCCAGTTGAAGGATCTCAAGGCTGAGCTCGCTCTCCTCCGCGTCGCTAAGGTCACCGGCGGTGCCCCTAACAAGCTCTCCAAGATGTACTCTCTCTCTCTCTCTCTCTGTCTCTCTGTCTCTCTCTCTCTCGCGATGTTAACTTCTGTATATTTCTTAGATATGCTTGATGTTTGGATTCATCAACTAGATACGTGTGTAAACTTATGAGGACCTTTTTGTTGTGCACAATTTGTGTACTATTTTTGTTTTTGTTAGCTCTTATTTGGTGGTCGGAGTATTTGGCGATTGTGCATTCTTAATTTGGCGATGGTGTGTTCTTAACTTTCCTCCAGCTCTATATGATGATCAATATTTGTGCTCTGCATTTGTGGTATAGATTTAGTTTACAGAAAGGGTAGAAGAAGAATTTTTGATGAATTCTTGATAGTTGTATGATTTTCACTTGTTGGAAGTCTATCTCTCTCGATGGATTTGAAAATAGAGCATTTGGTAGTTTTGTTGTATGTTGAAGAAAATGTGACAAATTAACCAACCAACAACCCTGCGTGTTACAAATAACATCTGAAGAGATAAATTTGTCTAATCTGGCTAGCTTTGTATATGCTGGGAATCTGATGACCAGATGCTTGGAAGTGAACTATGGAGCACAGGAGTAGCCGTGGTTTAATGAAATGGATTGCTATGTTATCGTAACTGCCTTTTTCAAAAGTATGCTGTCATCTGTCTTGATGGCTGTCATTTGTTCGGGAATGACCTCTATTTGTGATGATTTTGTGTACTGTATTGGTGCATAAACCACAATGAAGGCAAGTCGTCTCAATGGGACAAACTGGAACAAGTAAAGACACCATTTGTTTGTTGTGTGCTCATTTATTTTATCTGGGCCTCTCTGTTTTGATTATGGCAAATGTTATTGCCACGACACATAAGTTTAGTGCCATGGTCTTTCCAGCCATCTGACGTTTTTACCCTTGAACGCAAAGGGGGGCCTGACACTTCCTAGTGCCTGATTTACTCTCTCTGCAGAGATTCACATCTCAACTTTTTCTCTTCTGGTAAACATTCAACTCCAAAAACATCGGTCCTTTGAAACACTGAAAACTCTATTCGAAATTGAATGGAGGAGCTTAGGAAACGGTATGACCCGAGTTCTTTCTCCTGGGGAGATTTTGTTCTGTCAGTGGCAGTGGTTCGGCCTTGTTGAGTAAGGAGATTGGGTGTCTAGTATTCAGGAGTGTTGGGACTGCCATACGAAAGAGAAATCTTTGACGACAACATTACTGCTCCGAATTTGATGTTGGTGCTCTGTTCTTTGTATGTATATACATCTAGACTTATGTGTATGTACATGGTGCAGACAATCATGGGGTGGTGGTGGGTTAATAATTCTGTGGTTTATGTCAGTTCTTGAATTCAATTTCAGTTGTGAAGAAAGAAGGTTTTTCTTATTTAGGGGGGGTGTGGTTTGGATGAGAGGCGGAGCCTCCTAGGCAGCCACAACGGAGAGAGAGAGAGAGAGAGAGAGAGAGAGAGGCACTAAACAAATGTGTTCCATAGTTTGATTAGATCTTTAGGCAGATGTGTTTGAGGAGTATGTGCTCTAACAATGTGTTTGGTTCTTTATGAATGCAGAAAGGTGGTTAGGTTGTCAATTGCCCAAGTTTTGACAGTAATTTCACAGAAACAGAAGGCTGCTCTAAGGGAAGTCTACAAGAACAAGAAGTACTTGCCACTTGATCTGCGTCCCAAGAAAACCAGGGCCATCCGTAGGCGGCTCACCAAGCATCAGGTAAAATTTTAAGCTCTTTTGCTCTTAGTTTATGGATGTCAGTATTAGTTAGAAATGCCTTTTATGGTTTGTTTTTTCAATAGCCTTTGTCCTGTTTTAACTCCTGATTCACCAAATTGTTTGCCCATTATAAAGTATAATACGTCAGGACAATATTCTATTGTAATTCCCTTTAGCCGTATGTATTAAATGGAAGTGAGAAGTCCAACTTGCATTGAAGGTCATTTTTCGACAGTTCAAGGCTGTAATGCAATGAATTGTGGTTTCTTATTAATTTAGGATTCCCGAAATATGGACACTACCAATTGGGATGGAGGGGGTACTATGTAAGTCCACAATTTTGAAACACAAGGAAGGGAAAAGATATCTTTGAGCAGGACTGTAAAATTTGGATATCTATTTGTTTGTGCCAGTTATAGCAGTCAATCGTCAATCTTCATGTATGTCCGGATGCATTGTGTTTTTGCTAAATTTGTCGTTTCACTTTGTTTTCTCAGATATCCTTGAAGACTGAAAGAGAGAAGAAGAAGGAGATGTATTATCCCATGAGGAAGTATGCTATTAAAGTGTAGGGTTGAGCTATTGCGAAGTAGATTTCTGTTGTCAGGCATCCTTACGTCTTGTTTGAGGCGTGAACTGTCAAGTTTATGTTGTGTTTTTCATCGTAATTTTGGTGGATTAGAGAAGAGGTACTATTGTTTTTTAAGAAGCAGACTTTGAAGTTCCGAATCTTTTGATGTTGCAGTGATAAGGTTTTTGGTTGGTTAATGACTGATGCTTTGATTATTTTCCAAGGTTTCAATTCAAGTTTCATGGATAATGCTTAACGCACTGTGTCTTAAGTCTTTCAAGCTCAAACTCGAGGCCTATGGTATAGTTTTTGTTTTCTGTTCTCACTTTCTGCAAAACTCACAAAACTCGTCTCGTGAACAATTACCAGAGACCGGAGGCTTTTTTAGTACCAAATTGGTGTTACCAACTTACCATTCTCAAAAGCTCTCGGCGGCTTACAAGGTTTGTGATTCCTGATACGAAATGGCTGGTGTTTTTGTTTTCAACAACGGGTTAGCATTTCCAATCCGTGCTGGACCGTGCATCTCTCCTCTGTCTTTTCGCTTGCAAAAACATAGACTTTCTTAATTCGTCTGGCCTATGGTACAGTTTTTGTTTTCTGTTCTCTCTTTCTGCAAAACTCACAAAACTCGTCTTAGTACCAAATTGGTGTTACCAACTTACCATTCTCAAAAACTCTCGGCGGTTTACAAGGATTCTGATTCCTGATACGAAATGACGTGTTATGTTTTCAACGGGTTAGCATTTCCATTCCGTCCTGGACCGAGCATCTCTCCTCTGGCTTTTCGCTTGCAAGAACATAGACTTTCTTAATTCGTTTGGCCTATGGTATAGTTTTTGTTTTCTGTTCTCACTTTCTGCAAAACTCACAAAACTTGTCTCAGTACTAAATTGGTGTTACCAACTTACCATTCTCAAAAACTCTAGGGGGTATACAACGATTGTGATTCCTGATAAGAAATGATACTTTTATGTTTTCAACAACGGGTTAGCATTTCCAATCCGTGCTGGACCGAGCATCTCTCCTCTGGCTTTTCGCTTGCAAGAACATACACTTTCTTAATTCGCGAGCGAGAATTCCACAAGCTTTAAGTTGCAGACCACATCTTCTAGATTAGAAGGCACTAAAGGGGAAACAGTCATATCCAGTAACAAAAAGAACATGAAAATTATCTACCAAAAAAGAAAAGAAAAAGAACATGAACTTTGGCGTCAAGTGCTGTAACCTACTGTCTGCAGCAATGTTGAGATTCTATTTTTCTGAGGGATAATTTGGGTTTTGGGCTATCATCGATGGCGATGAGTACTCCAACAACAATAGTAACAGTGATTATTCGGTATGGTTTTCATAATAATAAACAAACACAATTGCCTAGGAAGATCATTTTTTTTACCCAACCTTTTCAAACTCCACAAGACCGTTATAAGCACAGAGATGAACTTATTCAGGATATACAACATCACGAGGAGCTTATTTCCGGTGTTCTAAGCAACCGCTCCTTGCTCTTTTGGCCTTGCTAAGGATTGCCAACCAGAACAGACTTGAAGAACAGCTTTCAGAGAATCAGAGGCGGTTTCCATGGTCCATGTTGGATAAAATTCAGTAGGATGGAACATGCATTCATTGCCAGCACCAGTTAATAAGCATGCTTGAGCTCCCTTCAGGAACAAGTCCCCTTCAGACCTTATCAAGCCAGACTTTGCCTCTTCCCTGTCTGCTGCCTAGAAACCATCTCAGTAATCAACTCTTAACAGTCAGTAAAATCCGGTCATGCAAACCATATTTTGGGCAAAAGAAAGCAATAGATAGTTAATTTACCTTTTCTGTGTAATACTCGAAAGTTTTCTTCTTCTGTCCTGCTTCGTAGACGTTGCACTGTGAATATATCTAGTGGGGACAAAAGCAGGAGGCAAATTATGCATCAATATGATGTCCAAAAATTAGCATTACAGATTTATTCAATGTTACATGGACTCAGGTACAACGATTTCGTAATCTTCGAATACTCAGATATGTATCTACGTGGATTTGGTTATGGGTGTCGGACACATCCATAACTTGACCCTTGCTGTATCTATTGGACACGGGAGGAATGGAAGAGCTGTCCATGTAATAATGTTCCGTATGATTAAGAGCCCAAGCACCATTTACCTGTGATTCCACACTTGCACAAACAGCATATATGCCCCAGTTTCTGGTATAATTGTTGTATAGATGAACTTTACCAAATCGGAGACGAGGGTGCCTTTGTCGTGTCCCATCAAAGAAACAGTGGTGAATGGTCACTCTAATGCATCTGTCCCCAACATGAGAGGGGTCTGCTCCAATAAGCATTGTTTTGTCATGTTGTGCAAAGTGACATCTAGCCCCAGAAGCAAAATAACTTGTCAGATCACAGAAACTTATTCTTGAAGTCAATTGAATCATGCAATGTGATAAAATTAGCCCACCTAGAAACAGTAATATCCGTGCTTTGTCGTGTGATATCAATAAGTCCGTCATCATAATCGCGAAGGCTGCAACGATCAATCCATATATGCCTAGAATTTGGTTTGATTTGGATGCCATCAACATCATGTCCTCTACCACCTTCAAACTGAAGGTTGCATATGATTATATGTTCGCATTCCTTCAGCCTTAAGCCTTTACCTGTGAGTTTTACACTGTGACCGCGACCGTCGATTGTCTTGTAAGATGACACATTCAAGTAAGATGAGAGATGAATGGTGCCTGAAACTTCAAAAACAATCCAAAGTGGTTCTTTTTTGCGACAACCCTCACGGAGTGATCCTGGTCCATCATCTGCACACACAAACATGGATACTCGTAACATGTTAAACAACAGAATAGTCAGTGCTAAGCACTTCTCTAGACCCTTTAAATAAATTTCATAACACAACCCATAACTGAATCTCGTGGCATTGCTAGAATCAAACCATTACTACCAAGTTTCTTTTTTTCTCCAATTACCTTAAAGAAAACATGACAAATAAGTTGCCAATGAGGAAAGAATCATCCGTGACATTGCTATGCTTCTTTCTAGGACAAAGATAGAGCACCCACAAAAAGGGGAAAAATAGGAAGAACAATGAAGAAGATTGGCCAATCAAATGCTTAGAACATTGCAACGAAAAAGTTTAACAAGATGTTGTTTCGTGAAGATTCCCAAATCCCAGGTACTATAAGCCAAATGTTACTCCTTGTCATACAAAAAATCCATGAAGTTGGCAGAGTGAAACCCCCTCAAATTTTCTACACCCAAAAATGCATACACTAGCGTTACGGTGCATTTGGCCATTCGATCAATAGTGAGAGAAGTGAAAATTCTCATGTGCTCCAATGGCCGAAAATACACCGAACCACCAGTATTCGCATTTTTGGGTATAAGGGATTTGTACTCCAGTTAAACTTAAGAGTCGCTGCTTTTTGTTGAGATATAGAAGGAACATACAACGGCGACAAAGCTCTACCTTTTCTGTTTCAAGGTAAGTTAATGGCAGTCAACTTTGCTTTGGTAGTTTGGTACAAGAATTTCCAAGTTCTTCTATTTCTGGACCTGGTGAACTTAACTTTTTGCAATAAGCCGATAAGCAATAAATTTATTGGAAAGGCGTCAAAGGGATGCCGCCCATGTACAAAAGAAATGATCTTAATGCAATTCTTCATTCACAAGGAATATCCACTTGTATTTTCAGGTAATACTATAATTTCATTAGCAGAAAAAGCAAGAAATTCTCACATAAATCAAAGGGCATATCCTAGCAAATCAAAGAACCCATCAGATGCTATTCTTTAAACGTAAAAATCATAACAAGATAGTACTTTTTTTGGTTTATGTTTTAGCTAGCCAAGCCGTTCATGAACTATTCGAGGCTCGACTCGATAAATGCCCGTTTGAGTTTGATTCGGGTACTAAATGAACCAAACTTGAACCTTAATTTGAGGCTCATTAACAAGTTCTTGTTCGACTCAAACCTAGGAAGCTCGGCTCGTCAATTTTTCATTCAGCTTGAGCTTGGCTCGAGTTCGCTTAAAAACTTAATAAAGGAACCTGGACATTCTAAAGCTTGGCTTGATTCGGCCGTTTGCAGCCCTAGTTTAAGCTCAATTCAACATCCACTTACATTTCCAAGTCAATCTATCTATTCAATTATAGAACAAGTATGCATCTAATCGAGTCGCATAACGAGGAAAATTCAAGATTGACATTCAACAAATGAAGCGCATATTATCATGAATCGAGAAAAGAGGGGAAAGAAGAAAGAACCGGCCAAGGTGGTGACCGAGTAGAGGGTTCCGTGGAGGCCGCCGACGGCGAAGCGGCCGAAACCCTCGGCACGGCCGGCCAACGCTCTGAGGCTGGAATCCACGTCAGCGTAGGGCAAAGACGCCATCGGAGGTATCTAGTATTTTTCGAGCCAAGGGAGAAACAATTTAGGGGCTAAATTTTGGCCTTTTTAATTTTTTATTCAATTTTTTTTATACTTTTTAATTTTGCATTAACTTTTTGTGAATTATTGATTTATTTTGATGAAAAAAAAAAAATCTGACTTTCTGACTGATTTTTATTTTTATTCCAAAATTTTTAAATTTGGATCATCTTTTTTACTTTTTCAATTTCTCTCATTGAAACAAATCAATAATTTACAAAAATTTAACATGTAATTAACAAATGTAATTTTTTTTGAATAAAAATAAAAAAATCAAATTTATTTTACAAAACACCCAATGGATGGATTGGCTAGGACACTATCCATCTATACATTCCTAACAAATCAATTCAAATTTTTTCTTTTGAAGGATGTTATTTGAAATTTATAAGATTTAGTAAATAATTACTCTACTGATGATTATGTGATCCCCTTTCGTTGCTAAGGTTCATTCTTATCCATAATATATTCATTCTTATCCATAACATATCCAAATGGTCTTGTTCGTTTAGGGTTTCAAAATTTCTAGACATGGTTTTTGATAAATTTTTTCTATCTATCTTTTTTCGCTCATTACTGTCATCTCAAGACCCAAACCGAACAGGAAAGATCCAACATGTTAATCTTTTAGTTTCAAATTCCAAAAAAATTAGCATCTATCACCATAGATAATTATCTACAGTATGATATTGTCAACCATGAACGTACCAATTATGTCCTCAAGATCACATTGTAATTTTCAAAGGTAAATCCAAATCCTTCTACCACAACTTCTACAAGTATCTATTTTGATCTTTAAATAAAGTCTACTTAGACTTGCAATATAGTACTACTGATTATTCACTCTGACTTGGGGTTTATTTTTGTTTCTGTTGTTTTGGTAAAATGTTACGCTTCTTAATGGTTTAGTTATACTGGTGCATATCGTACGTACTTGTGTACTGTAGCCATTCCCCACTCCATCTTTTACAATCTTTTCTCTTAATAATTAAGTTTCAAACTTTCTATTTTCATATGAGTTTTTGTTTAGACGGGTTTTATTTTATCTTTCTCAGATTGGAAGATATACTTAAATTTAGGCTAAATCTCGGCAGATTCAAACGCAGGAAAAGAAATGTTTTAGGGCCCGTTTCGCTTTCTTTTTAAATCTTCATTTTCAAAAAAAAGGTAATTTCAAACTCATATATTATGAAAATGAAAAATAATTTTTTTGATTTTTTTTGCATTGTTTAAAAGATCTCAATGAGATCTATCGAACAAGACCATATTGGTAGAAAAATTATTTGCGTAAACACATGATTTTTGAGCTTGATTTACCTTCCTTTTCCTAAACTTCGCCCTTTTACTGTAGAAATAGAACGGCACCTTACTCCATTTCTCTCTGTTTATTTCCATGTACGCAGATGTTTTTTTAACCTGGAGATTTTTGAAATGGCCCCAACGGATTTGTGGGAAATGTGAAGAAGTTAAGGGAAAGTTATCAGAGAAAGTTAAAAGGAAATTTGCATGCCCACTAAAGATCTTGAAAACTTAATGAGAAAACGTAATTCAAGCTTGTGAAGAAGTTATAGTTACCCCAAGCCTTGTGGGAAGTCATGGGTTGGTTTGGGTAAATTTTGGGTACAACGTTGATACCACATCATCGTGCTGATACGGTATTACAATCCAATAACAAGGGATATGTGACAAAGCATAACTTGAGGTCCTCCTACTTATTCTCAGCTAAAAACAGATGAAGTCATGGACAAAACTGTCCTCCGACTTATTCTCATCTTGAGGAGTTTCCGTTAGAAATTGACGTAGCAGAAGTTCAATTTCGAGTTACCTTACAGTAGTGATGTCGGATCGGCAAAGGCGTTCTATCTCGTAAAGAACTTGCTTCACTGTCTTCCACGAATCCAGCCCGGCAGCGTGTATACTACTAGAGTTATACATCAGCATCCACAGCCTAAGACCAACAAGTTTTTAGAGGATTTTTCCGTATCTCTCATGGCTACAACAGAAGTGATTTTATAGCACTCTCCGATTGAAAGTTCATTAACAGGAGAAAAACCAAAGAGCTTGAATCCTCCCACGAGAAACCAAAAAGCTCATTAAATTTTGAAAATTGCTATCCATTAATCAACCCATGATTTTAGGTTACTATAATTTCACTAATTTAGGAAAGAAATATAAATCTACATATAAATATCTTATTAAAAGGGTAATATAGGTAATTCACCTTCTAAAAGGATAAAATATAACTATTCAAAAAGCGTCGGATGGAAACTTAGAAAGAGTTGAACCCGATGACTATTCTTTAAGTTCCCCTTATTTTTATGGGGACATTAATTAACAGTGGGAAAAAATGTAAAATCACTCCCACGAGCCCAAAGCCCCACCCCAACTGCTACAACCCATGTTTTCCTCAAGACATCAAATTCTGTCTTACGGCGGTGGAAATCGTGGGATTTTCACAATCGCCATTGTGGCCTTATGGGTCACATTGTACCTTTATTATTGTAATATGTAACGTTCATCTTGTAGGCGCATACTAGTATCTCATATTCACCGGTTGAAGTGAAATTGACACTTCTTGACATTGAGTTTTTTAGGTGAATTTTTTTGCGATATCGTACTTATAAACAGTTTATTTGAAGTGATTTATTTTAATGTTGTTTATTTGTTTAGAAAAGACACGACATTATGGTTGATATAAATTCGACTTGTCAACGCATCACGTGTGCTCGACCTCTAATTGTTAATTAAGTAGCTGTGAAAAATATAAGGACCAAAAGGCATTGGTGCAATTAAAAGACAAATTAAAAATGGTAAACTTAGCGAAAAAACTCTATAAGCAGACGAGTATCCCTTCTAGTCTTTTTCTTGACATGGGAATAGTCTAGAATTTGACATGGTAAAACCAAAAAAAAAACCTCTAGGGTTTCATGACTTCAGAAAATTTGATCTTAATAATATATCAGGATTAATTTCATAGATTTCTAGTCGAAGTAAATGGTGTAAACACTAGATTAGTTAGTCTACGAGACAAATCTCGACCCCATTAACATAAACAGTGAAACAATTCTTCAACGAGAGTGTCTTTTTCATGAAGCCTCCGTGAACATGTTGTTCATGGAATTGTTCAATCTTGCTCGTTCCTTTCGGTTTTAGACGGTCCAGATTTTCATGTAACTTTTCCAGGGAAAAGTTAATCACAATCAATTATTACCGATCATAATTGGTTTTCAATCCGGATCGTTCAAAAATACATTGAACGGTCGTGATTGAGCTCCGTAACTTCTTCTTTACGGAACAACCGTAAAGAAGATTTCCTCTTCTTGAACAACCTAACATAGACAACGTCAGTGTTCCCCTTGTCAGATCTAAAACCAAGTCACACAGTCTTCTAAGCAATTGCCTAGATATGAAGTTTAATCCACGAAGAAAAGCAACTTATACATGAAGTGTTGTCTTTTAAAAACATCAAATCGAAATCATATGGAACCAACATTATTATTTGTAAATACAGGATGTTTGGTCTTGAAAATTTAGCGTCCGCCACTTATATTACGAGTGAGAGAATCCATACAAGCACCTGACAGATTGGACGACCTTTCATTCATTCCATTATCCTCGGTCTGCATACCTTGTGAATACAGAAAAGGCTTTGGAGGCGTGTGAAGCAATTCTATATTTCCTTCAAGCATCTCAACAACTTTGTTCACCGAAGGACGGTCACTAGGCCTCATTTGTATACAGCATAACGCCACTAACATCATCTTGTTTATCATCTTACTCTCCTCCTCGGTGGTCTCTTCGATTTGTACGTTCTTTCCTTCCGCGAATTGATCATAAACCCATGAAGGGAAGAAAATTTGGCTTGAATTAGCTGATGAATTCCAATTTCTTCTCCTCCCTGCCATTTCCATCAACAACATTCCGAAACTATAAATGTCAGCTTTATGGGAAACACCTCCAATGTTTTGGTAGAAAAACTCTGGAGCCATATAGCCCAAGGTTCCTCTTGCTGCAGTCATGCTCACAGTGCTCTCGTCTGTTGGATACAATTTTGCAAGCCCAAAATCTGAAACTTTTGGAGTGAAATTCTCGTCAAGAAGAATGTTATGAGGCTTTATATCAAAATGCAAGATTTGCATGTCACAACCCTGATGCAGATATCCAATACCACGAGCCACTCCGAGAGAAATCTCATACATTTGCTTACAACTTAAGGACAATTTTCCTTCTGGAGAAGAGATGTACTTCTCTAGAGACCCATTAGGCATGAAGTCATACACAAGAGCACGCTTAGATCTCTCAGCGCAATATCCAATTAGCTCAACAACATTGACATGATGAATCCTTCCAATGGTTGCAACTTCGTTGATGAAGTCTTGTCCATCAGCTTTCAGCTTGCTTAGCATTTTAACTGCTACGAAAGGGCCACTTCTGAGCTTCCCTTTGTATACAGAACCATAGCCTCCTTCCCCTAACTTGTCCCTAAAACCATTTGTCATCTTCTTGATGTCCGAGTAGGAGTACCTAATAGGCACAAGGTGATTCTGACCTTGCAAGAAACCTTCTATGCTATCAAACGTGGATACATGTCTTATGCTGAACTTATGGATTAAAAAGCCAAACACACATGGTACACACAGAAGCCTTGCTGCAACGATCAGTCCTGTGTAATGCAGTCAAAGAAAATTAAGCAACAAAATCAAAACTTTATTTTCCAGAATTATCTTATTTGCATACATGTAATCTTGCTTCAACATATTGTGCTAAAACATATATTCTTTCTTCCTTTCTTTTTTGGGTACAACGGAAGATAAAAACATTTATTCACACACGCACACTATACGCACACACACATACATATACAGTTAGTCTCAAATGAGGGAGTCCGAATTTTAGTTAAAATGCAGACCTCCTCATTTCTTTCATTTTCCGATCAAATTTTGATAATCCGAGCCGCTCAATGTATTCAGAACGTGATTTTAAGAGTACCCTCTACAAATCGCCAATAAAAATGATCGGAAAGGGCTTCATCCGAGCAGTTTTTTTTTGAACCATTCGATAAAAATAAACAAAAACTGCTCGGATGAAGCCCTTTCATATCATTTTTTTGCTGATTTCTCGCGAGTACCTTTAAAATCACGTTCATGAACACATTGAGCGGCTCGAATCATTGAAATTCGATCTGGAAAGGGAGGTCTGTATGTATGTATATATATATATACATACATGTATATATACATACATACATATTTGTCTGTCAAGTTGCATTTGGTCCTTCATGTACTCTATGCTTTTGGTTTATTTATTCTGGGGTCATTTCTCAGTATATTAAAAGATGTCTTTACGATGGTTCATCAAAAATAGGCTCATAGGAAGTATAAGGTCTTAGTGTCTTACCTACGATGAAGAGCACCGTATAGAACACAACTAATTTTACAGCTGTGAAAAAACAGATATCAAGATTTAGCCAAGTGACGAAGGAAGTTAAGGAGAAAAAAAAAAAAAGAGGTGATGAAAGTTGCATGTAAAACTAGAAGAAACGTACCATTTTTTTTTTTGCAAAAAAACCTATCAAAATTAAGTAAGCGAATGCCTGATCCAAAAAAAAAGGGTTAGTTCACGCACCTTGGGAAGCGATGACAAAAGCAACTGGACATAAAATCACTTCGAATATCTTATACAGTAAGAGACAAAGCTAAGAAGTTACTCCATCATTTGTTTCCAAAAGATTCATGCATCAGAAGAAAACTGTTAGAGTTTGTGGCTTATATTACGAGATGTACTGAGAAGTTCTACAATAAGAGTTAGTTGCGAGCGTAGTGGAGTGGAGCGAAGCACAACAAAGAGGAATGGAACGGTGTTATAAGGGTAGGAATAGATGAGGTATAAATATTCTCTATTGTAAAACTCTATGTACAGTAATCATCAATAAAAAGACTGCTCTCTCTCGTTCCTGTGAACGTACCGGCTTTGGGAACCACATATATTGTTGTGTCGATTACTTTACTGTTTTATACTCTTGAATCATGTGCGTGCGCGTGCTTCGATCCTAACAAAAACACATTCGAGAAGGGATGTAAGCGAAAAGAGAGAGTGGAACATTGTATCATATGAACTCTCAATACCCCTCACAAAATGTTTCCTCTCCAATACTATATATTCAGTCTACAACTCCTACGTTCCACAAAATTCAAAATCAGCAGAGGACGAATATTTATAGTGAATTTATATATGCCCACAAGCTGTGTTCATTTTTTGGATAAAAAAAGATTTTGTTAGCGGAAGAAAAATCACTAGCTAACAACACCGTAAATTACAAAAACTAAATCTTGTCTCCTTAACCAAGAGATTTGGTAATACATAGAGTAATAGATCAGAAGATCTCACATTTGCCATATTCAGAGTCGATGCAATTGCTGCACATGGCAGTAACAGAAGAATCCCGGAAGCAGGAAGCCCTTTCCCTGCATTCGTCGCAGCCTCTGATCGACCCCCCCCAATAAACTTCAAATCCGTGCTCCAACTCCTTAATGAAATCCAACGACGATAAATTCGATCCCCTTTGTCTGATCAACTGTGACGAAGAAGGGTAAAACGCCTCCAAAAGGCACGAATCGGGGACATCCAAAACACTAATATCTCCGGCCGCCACTGCATACGAATAATACCCATAATTTCCCGGATCGCCTCTGGTACTGTTACAATAACCAGTCGTGTTAATGTAAATAGGAGAGTGGACCGGGTTTTCACAACGGAGGAACACGACCCTGCTCTCAGCCGCGCTGGTATAATAAAGTTGTCGTCCTTCACCCCAATTGGCGAAAACCGTGAAATAGAGAAAGGTTGAAGAGAAGAGATGGAAAGGGGAGCAAATATCGTTGGTTTGGATTCCTACGTCGACGAGACGGATTAAGTAGTCTGTGTAATTGATTGATTGCACGTAGTATTTTCCGGAGGGGAGGTTAAGGACTGTGCGATTGTTTTCGTCACAGAGAAGAGTGTAGTCAGTGTCGTTACAGGTGTAGGATGGGTCGCCTTGTAAACGGAAAGGGAAGGAGATGTTGATCATGTCTCCACAGGAATTGAAGAATTGCTGGTTTTGATTACCGTAGCTGCAGGTTACTGAAAACAGGAGGAGGAGAAGAAGAAGGGTTTTGTTACCCGCCGGCGCGAGTGCCATTCCCACAACGCGCAGAGAGAGAGAGAGAGAGAGAGAGAGAGAGGGGAAATACTTGTACTCCTACTAGTTTTGGAGGTGATGACAAGGAAAATAAATGAAGAAAAGTAAAAAAAACAAGTACTCAACAATCAACATGAACATGTGGAGCTCACTAAAGGTCAATATCGGTACTGACCAACCGATACGAGGGCCATTCCACCTGTTAGCTCCTCCAAAAAAACAGTGCTAATTTTTTATTGTTAATTTCATTGATAATTTTTTTAATTTCATTTTTTATCGAGTTGTAATTTCTTTTAATATTTTCTAAGCGTAGTGAGCATGTATAAAATTAGAATGAAAATGATTATTGTTGTGTAATTGAGAGTGAGTATTTTGAGCTTCATTGAAACGGATTGATGGGGTCATCAAGTTGTTATTTATCGGAACCTACTGACTATTGGGGCAGCCATTTGCAATTGGAGCAGATGGTTTGACGGATCGATCGGTCTATTGGTGGGATGCAATTAATATAAATAGGAACTTTCTTTTTCTGCTAGGGCAGGAGAGGCACATAGCAATCAAAACATATTCCTTCGGGTTTTTGGAAAATGCGACGAAAGAAATACACAGCAGCAAAAACTTAAAGCGGTTTTGGGTTTTCAATAACATGAAGGATGTCTAGCTTGGATCTGGGAGTTGCAATCCTATTGGTGGAAGATTGAAGCATCGTTCAAACTCTTAGAGGTGCACACGGTTTTCATCTCAACGAACCTAGAGTTATACTTTGGTGGATTTCCGAAAGATTGTAGAAGGCTTAAGGAGTCAAAGCAGCGACAATCAAATACGGGTGCGGTGAACGAGGAGTCGGCAATCATCTTAGGTCAATTGTGAGGAGTCTCAATTGAGAAGTAAGGTCGATTGTAACAACACAAGTTAAATATAGTATTTGATTCATTCCCTTGATTTTTACCCATTTTTGAGATTTTTCATGTATATCCACGTGTTCATAGTATTGCACTTATTCCGTATTTTTGCTTGGAGAGAGAGAGAGATTCTGACAAGGAAAATACGGTGAGAGAGAGAGAGATTCAGACAAGGAAAATACGGTGCTAGTTCTGCATCTGTTGGATGGACCAAAATTTTTTAGTAGTAGTAGTAGTTTCCAAGCTGATGAGAAGGAAAAAAAGAGAGGAAGAAATTCCATTTTAGAGGTAAATAGAGCAAATAGATCCGGTATAATCGTCAAAATCTCTTTGCCCCTGTTCGAGAAGACCAATCAATTATGATACCAAGCTAGGAGTGCAATTTTGTTCACCCTCTTTAAAAAAGGGTGAACGTTATCCATCTTCTTATTAATTCAAATGGTGTAAGTTCATCACAAAGTGATGTCATGTTTATCAAAAAGTGTAAGCATGAGAGGTGTCTAAAAAGGCCGAGTTCTTGTAAACTTAATTATCTTTTTCATTTTGTGTCTTTTGTTCGTCTTTTCTGAGCTTTTGTTAGATTTGCGTCATATTTTGTGGATTAATCATCCGTTTTGACGAGAGATGTCTAAAAAGTATAAAATTATGACCAAAAGTAAAAAAAGGTTTACTAAATACGAAAAAAGTATAAAATAACTGTCTTATTTGTCTAAAATGTCGTCTTATTTGAATTTTCAACATCGGATCAAAAAAAAAGATTCATATTTTTATACTTTTTCAAAAGAAATTACGACAAAAAGATCAACAAAAAGTTACAAAAAATAAAAAAAAATACCAGAATAAATTTCAGACCTATAAATTTACAAGAACATGGCCTAAATAGGGAGAGACTTATCTCAACACAAGGTGGAACAAAGCATAATAATAAGAGGAAATTAAATAATCATCTTAAGTGGGCATACCATGTAAGTTTTCATCTTGTCCACTTTTTGAGATTATGTTTACACCCTCTTGACACGTTATTTACTTTTTTTTACCCTTTTTATTATCATGTACATATATATTTTCCTATCTTATTGGGATTCCATTAATATTGTTTCCTAACTTAGTGGGATTGCATTAACATTGTTTCCTAACTTAGTGGGATTGAATTAATGTTCTTTACCATGATTAGGGAATTCAAAAAGTGAGACTAATTTTGTTTCCATATTTTAGGAAGGCTGCTGATTTTGTCACTCTCTTTTTTATTAACGTCACTCCCCTACAAGTATATTTTTGGTGTAAAAATACACTTGCAAGAGAGTGGCATTAACAAAAAGGGAGTGACAAAATCATTTTCCTTCAGGAAAGCCTAAATTCAAAAAGTGGGTATAATATATTCTTGTTTAGTACATTGTATACGGGAATATCGACCAACATGATAAATTTATTACAACGAATATAATTCTCATCAAATTGACATTGTACATAAGATTTCGACAAAAATGATAAATTCATTACATATACATATAAATTTGATAATTTTGATACTCAATACACAGATGACAAATCAACCCACCAACATGATTCTCTTTGAGGAAAGCATATCATTGTTGTCTTGTCATCAACTTTTAATAATACTTGTCTCAACCTAGCTCCCCGTTTGACCTTTTTTAGGCGTAACTCCAGCAACTTAAACGATGCACTCAAATCTACCATGTTTACCATGTACTATCTATGCAAATTAAACATGGAAATTGAGACTCAATGATGACAATTATTCCATGACTAATTTCTCCAAATTTATCATGTTTATCATGAATTGTTTATGCAAATTACATGTGACAATTGAGGCTCAATAATGACAACCATTTCATGACTAATTTTTTTAAATCTACCATGTATTATCATGACATATTTTGACACAAATCATTACGATTAACAATATATCTAAATCGACCATGATTATCATGAACTATCGATGCGACTCATTTGGTAGTCGTTGAAAATGTCATTTTGTGTTTACCAAATGACCGTCAAATTAAATTATTTATTTTCATTAACCGGACTACAACTAAAGATTTACATAGTATAGCGACGAAGTCCGAGTCGATCCACAGGAAAATAAGCGTGTTAATTGTCTAAATTAATTTTTACTTTAGTCTGAGCAAAAGATAGATGATATTTGTGGCGGCTAGGGTTTAGAGAGACAGGAGGGGGGGTTGCGTAAGAATGCTCGTTATTTAATTATTCTATTGTAAAAAAAAAAAAAAAAAAAAAAACAACCAATCAACACAAGGTGGAACAAAGCTTAATAGAAAGAGCAATGTTAGTTTTCTGAACACAAAATGTTTGATTAGACGGTACAATGTAATCTGATCGTTTTCATTCAGGTGCTATTTGATGTCAAAGGGAGCAGAGCAATTCAATTTTAAATGACAGAGCAACAATTGTTAAGAAAAAAAAGGTGCAAGAGTTCCCGAAAACAAAATGTTGAATTAGAAAACACAATAGCAGTAAATCTCTTTCATGTGCGACTTTCAAAGGAAGCAATGTAATTTAATTCAAGGTGCAACAATAAAGAGGGGCAAATCAGTGCACGAGACTGCCGTCGTTGCAGAGTCTAGGGAAGGGCTGGTGTAAGCATCCTTACCGTTGCAAGCAGAGATGTTGTTTCCGCGACTCGAACTCGGGACCTACAGGCAGTGTTCTAAATGGCGGTCTCGGCGGCCGCCTAGGCACTCGGCGGCGGGTCTGTAACGCCCCGACTTTTCAGAAGCAATATAAAATAATATCTTAAGAAAATTTTGTTAAATAAATATGATTTTTCAAAATAAATGTTTAGCTATAACAATCTCAAGAAAATTTACTGATTCAAATACATTAACTTCAGAGCTGACTCTAGGCTTGACACGAATCCCGAGCATACTTTATCTCCATTCCTGATATTCTTTCCGCGTCAAACTGCACCTTCATGGAATCCCCTCCATTGAATCCTGCGCCCTCTGGCAAATTGATCGCCGAAGCAAACGATTTGCCAAAATACAAACGTATCCGTGAGTGATAAATCACCCAGTAGAATAATCCAACCCAACTACCCCTCTTACTTTACAGTTAGCAGATACAAGACAATTATTGAATCGAAGAGCCAAACAGAGATTTCATACATGAACCAATTTATTACTATCCATTAACACTATGTGAGATCTAAGAATCTCATCCATGAGATCTAAGAATCTCATCCACGAGATCCTTTCCTCCCATACCACTAACTATGATCGTGTCATGGAAAATCCCTCTGTTGCTTGTCCTGCACACGGGGTTCTAAATGAATTCACCTAAGTTATGTATCTCATATGAATTCATTTAAGACCATAACAGGGGGCACGATTACCCTTTGGAACTTTCCATGGCGTACCATACATTAGGGTCGCCACCATTCCTAAGCCACTAACTATGACCGTGTCATGGGACAATCCCTCTTGCTGGCCTTGCAAGGCACGATTACCCTTTGGAACTTTCCATGGCGTACCATACGTTAGGGTCACCAAAATATCATCACTGGGCCCCGCAGGTCACCCTTATCATCACTGGGCCCCGCAGGTCACCCTTATCCATGGCCAAATCAAAATCCACAATCTCACGACTTCAACACTTTACCATCTTTCCATCAATTTAGTATCGTCTAGATGAAATCTATTCGCATACCACCCCATGTCTCTAGGGTCCAATCTAACATTCAAATCAAATGTTGGTGCAGTATACAATCAAATCAAATAGTAATTAAAACAAATAATAAGCAATACAATGAATCAGATATCGGTGCAATGTACAATTAAACCAAATAATAATTTAAACACTAACGAGCAATACAATCACACAACTTTTAATAAATGGGCCATTGCCCTTATTCCAATATGGCCATGTTGTCAATAATGAAGTAGAACTTTTATAGAAATTTTAATAGAATATTTTCTAAGCTCTCATTAATTTAATTCTTAAGAAATTAGATGGATTAAAAACTAATTAAATACATTATTTAGGTAAAAATATTAGAATAACAATCATGACCTTGATAAGAGTCCTAAGGGTCCTACGCAACATGTTTGAGTATCAAAAGTTGAGTTCGGAGGATCGCGGGATTAATTTTAAATGAAGACGTTAATTAAAGTGGCTAAAAGTGAAGTAAATAGGTAATAAATAATTCACAAATTTAAAATATGTTGTGGTTAACAAAGTTTCATCTACTAAATGTAAGAAGTCTAGATAAAATTAATCGGGCATTAATAATAAGGGTTATAAGGTCGTAAAGAAATTTTAATTGGAATTACTTTAAAAATAATAATAAATAGTGAATTAAATAAAATAAATATCAAATTAACAAGTTACCATCTTTGAGATTCAAGGAGTCTATAAAAAATTAGTTTGAGTGTTAAAACGTTGATTGGAAGGTCGTAATCAATTTTCGTTTGTAAACTTTGAACGATAACTAATAAATAATTTAATAAATAGATAATTAAATAAAAAAAATATGACATTAACAAATTATGATCTTTGAGGTGTGAAAAGTCTAGAAAAAATAGTTTGGGGGTCAAAAACGATATTCGGGATGTCGCAAAACACATTCGAAACAAAACTGTACATACTGCAAGGTTGGACCAGTCAACCTTGCGGCTGGAGCCTCCACCGCAACCTTGGCTCTGGTTCTTGCGGCCCGCACCTTGCGGCCGCAAGTTTCAACGCAGCTTTCGTTTTTTCGTCTCTTCGTCATGGTTTCGATGCATGGGTTCGTTCGGGGCATGGGGTTAAGCATAATAACACTTAATATACTTAGAGGAATGATTGGAAGGGATTATAATACCTCGAATCGAATCTGATCGAATTGATTTTAATTCGAAACTTGGAATTTGGAGAAGACAACTTCGGGTTTTTCGATCGGGGAACCTTGGGATCAAATTGGATGACGTTTGGTGATGCTAGGAGTTGTAGGAAGAGTTCGGAATGATCGAATTGAATTTTGGTTGGGTCTTGGTACTAAACCCACTTTTCTCTCTCTTTCTTTCTCTCTCTAGAACTCCATGGATTGGAGTTTTGTTCTCTCCGAATTTTCTCTCTTTTCTGGACTGGTGGGATGTGAGGAATATTGTGATAAACCCTAGGGTCGGATTAATGGGGTATATATAGGAAAATTTTAAAGAGGTTGATAAATTTGAGTTCAATAAGGACTCTAATTCTTTGGGTTTTGGAATGGACGAGGTATGGACGATTTCGTGCTCCGAGAGGAGTTAGAGACTGAGTAGGAGAGGGAGAGATGGTAGGGTTTGCATGCATGCAATAAAATAAATAAAAGTAAGATAATTAAGATTAAAATAATTTTATTGGTATATATCTATTAAGGAATTAATTTTATTATTATGAATAATGATATGATAAAATTACGGGTCGTTACAAAGTTGAATTAAAATTTTACTAAAGTAATTTTGGTTACGAAAAATTATTCTAGATTCTGGTTTAATCTAATTACACTTTTAAATAGTTAATCGATTACTATAGACTATTTGATTAAAAATAGTTTCTTATATAAAAAAAATTAGGGCAAAAATCTGGGACGTTACAGGTCACCGCCGTGCCTACACGCCTTGGCGTTTCATTCGGCGGCCACGGAGGCTTTGGCGGAGCTAGGCGGCCGCCTAGGCGGCTAGGCGGATCTAGACGGCGCCTAGGCTAGGCGGATCTAGACGGCGCCTAGGCTAGGCGGCTAGGGGTCGCCGGAATAGTCATATTTGGTTCGTATACAGAAATAGAGTATTGTTTGAGGCTGTATACTTATCGTCGGAGTTTCGCCGGAGGTCGGAGAGCTTTGCCGGTGGTTTGGGTGGTCTCGCCGGTGGTGTTCGATGGTCGTCAGAGGTCTGGGTGGGTGTGCTTGTCGGAGGTGATCAGTCGATTCAGAATTTGAGAGAGAGAGAAGCTGTGAGAGAAGTGCATGTGAGAATGTGAGAGAAGTGCATGTGAGAATGACGTGGTGTTTTTTTTAAAACAAAGAGAGACAATCAGCTTTTCTATTACAAACGCAGCTTTTATATATATTATATTATATAATACACCTATACTTACTTTCTCTTTCTCTTTCTCTTTCTCTTTTTCTCTATATATATTATATAATAATACACATACACCTATACTTCCTTCCTCAGCAGTACTGGGATAGAAGTGCAGCATCTTTATATAATATATAAAGGTACTTTTCTTGACTCAGTTGACCGCTTGTTTTGGTTTGTGTCAGCGTGCACATGGGTTTTGCAGGTAAAGTAGTGTGTGCATCATAGAAAAGTAAATAAGCATCTCTTATTTTAGTGGGCACAACTGTCCTCTCTTTTTTTTTCTGGGTACTTTAAAACTAATGGCTACTATATGGGTCGGAAAAAAGAAAAAAAAAACCCCAAACTGCTTGGCGGCCGCCTGGACGGGCTTGGCGTTTGAAGGTGGGTCACCGTTGTACTAGCGCCAAGCGCCATTTAGAACACTGCCTACAGGTCACAATGGGTTAACTTTACCCTGACGCTAAGCAATATTTAAGAAAAAGTGCAAGAGGTAGATTCCCTGGAGTATACGCGTCCATTCAAGTTTTGGTTCCATGTACGTGCAATTATGATTTTTCGTCCAATGCGTGATCATGACCATCGGTTCATCACTATGAGAAGCCTCTTTTGCTTCTGATTTGCAATTTCCCCAAAAAAAAAGATACTAGTCATGAACGAAACCAGAGGAAAGTGAAGATAAGAGAAAAGAGAATAAATTCTCTCCGGCTAAAGGAAATCCAGCCATTTCCACCCCACCAATTAATACGTGACACCTCAACGAAGGCCTTTAAATGCTTTGGAAAGTGACTGTAGGCCTTTACAACAGTACAAGTACTGTGGTTACTTTAACTAGGATTGGTTAATTTTTTTGATAAGCACAAAATTTTACTATAACTGAAGTACGAGAATTACAAAGACAAAAGGAACATGAGAAAACATTAAAAAACTAAGCTACGTTTATAACTAGGGTTGGTTATTCCATTACTTTTCCATATTTTTGAAAGATAATTTTGTTTATTTTTTTATTTTGGTATATTTCAACGACATTTCTTTTCCTTTGTAACCGTTTCGCTTAGATTTTTGGACTTTTTTTTAAGTCAAGTTTTTTTCGTAGTATTTATTAATTGTAAGTCTAATTTTTGTAAATTATTGATTCGTCTTGTCAAGACGAATCAATATAAAATAAGAAATTATGACTTTTACCCAAATTTATTTTGAAATATTCAATATAAAATAAGCTTTTTGAGCTTTCTCTTAGATATTTTAAAAATATTTGGGTAAAATTCATAATTTTTACCTTTCCGATTTCTTTTGTTGAGACGAATAAATAATCCACAAAAATTTCACGCAAAACTAACAAACGTGAATTTTTTTTTTGAGGCCTCATTCTTAACTTATTGGAAAATAAGTTTGGCTTTGTTTGGTTGAGAGTTTAGTTTAGTTTAGTTTAGTTTAGTTTTGGTAGTGAGTGGAGAGAGAAATAGGGTAATGATTGGAGAGAGATAGAGAGAGATGAGAAAGTAATAATTTGAGAAATAAGGTAATGATTGGAAAATAAAACAAAACACTCAAACGAACATAGCCTTTGTTTTGTCCTTAGAGGGTGTTTTCTGAAGTGAAAATTCCATAGATTTTTATTTGTGGTTGAGAAGTTGTTAGGTGTTTTTGGTAGTGAAAATTGTTGAGAAATGTCAAATTGTTTCCAGTAGTGAATAAATTATTAATGAGTTTGTGAGTAGAGTTACTGTAGCAAAAAGAAGTTTTGTTGACAATTTTTTTGTTAGCGGAAAAGAAATGATAAAATGAAAAAAAAATGGTTAGTGGAAATGAGATAGTAAAATACATTAAATTTTTACTCTTTTTTTTGTTAATACCCCCTTATTTGAATATTTTTTTGCATTTGTTATTTTGCGCCAGATTTTTATGGATTATTGATTCGTCTCAACGAGAGAAATCGAAAAAATAATTTTTTTAACTTTTACACAAATATTTTGAAAAATAATCATTTTATAGCAAAATAAGTCAGTAATATAATAAAAAACCAATCCTTAAAGTAACCACAGTACTCCAGGAAAAAGAAAAAAAGCAAACACCATGTTTGATTCAAATTTTTGAAAGTTATTTTTGATGTAATGAATTGAAAGAGATAGAAAGATAAATGTATTAAAAAATGTGTAGAGAGAAAAATGATAGTATAAGAGTTGAACCAAATAGGCTGAAAGTAACTACAGTACTTGTATTCATGTTGTCCTGTTTTTATGATAAAAAAAAGAAAGAAAAAGAAAAAAAAGAGGAAGGGCCCTGTTGTGCACGTGTTTTTGTAAAGCTTTTAAAGGCAAGTGCTGAGGTGTCGTGCATTTATTGGTTGGGCTGCAAATTGCAATGGCTGGGTTTCTGATAAGCCGGAGAGAATTTATTCTCAAAAGGAGAAAAAGGACTTTTCCAAGTCACGATTGGTGAGCAGATAAAAACAAAAATCGTCGGTGATGAAAAGTACTCCCCGTAAACATGTGGAGCTAGTGTCCTTGAACGCTCATGGCTGAATTTTCAAGAAACAAAAAAAAGGGGGAGGGGGGTTAAATTTCATTGACCTCCCTTGGAGTTTCTGACAAATGCACACACCTTCAAGAGCTTTCTAAATTACATTGTCCTACCTTAAATTTGAAACTATTATCGAGATTCCTCACTCCGTTACTTAAATCACTAGCGGTGTTAACTTTAACTCTTTTAAAAGACAAAAATACCCTTCGAAATACATTTATATTTCTAGTCTTTTTGTTTTATCCACTTCTTCAATTCAATTTTATTTGTTAGTGAGTAGTGAATATTAATAGTACTTCATTATTTAAGTAAGGGGAGATTTAGCATAACTTCTTAATCTCACCTTATTTTATAATTCTTTTTGTTAGATTGGCATTAAATATATTTTGTTGTATAAATTGTCAAAAAACCTGAAACTAATTTTTTTTAACCCAAAGTTGATTCAAGTAGATATTTGTTGCAGTGAGGTTATAGATTCAACTCTTTTAGAGAAAAAAAGTCGATGCCTATTATAATAGGTTTGGAGTGAATACTGTAACAAACAAATTCGAGTCCTGCAATAAAGAGCGCGAAAACGATACACAAAATAATAAATTTATTGATTTGAAATGAATAAGGGATACAATTCTCTAATAAATGTTCTTTTATAAGAAAAGAACAAACAATCCTCTTGTTCGATCTCTAGAGTTGAAGTTGCAATCCAACGGCTATTGAAGCTTATTGTGGGATTGAAACGATATGTATTTCCTTCAAATCTTCGAGTTGAGAAGCTTGAAGAACGAAGTTTGATCGCTAGCTTGAATGACTTTATCTCGAACAAACGATGAATTTGAGGTGTGATCTCGTAGGATTCGACGCTTAGATTATTGTCGTAGACGAAACGGCACGTAGCTTGAGTGCTTGTTGATTCTCCACAATAGCTTGAGAGGGATTTGGAAAGAACTTTGAGAGCAGGTTTTAAGACATTTGAAAGCCTTGAGAAATGCTTGAGCATCCTTGAATCTAAATGTCGAAAATTTTCATTTGATTGATTTTGTTTCCAAATAAGAATAAAATCTTGCAACCATTGATTGAGAACCTCATGTTTTATCATTAGGGATTGATGGCCATGTCCTTACCACTCTGTACAATAGCTAGCATGCAAAGACTTGTCAAAGTCAATTCAATGTCATTATCATAGAGTAGAACTCATTAGAAAAATCTTGCAATCAAACTCCATGCATAAAGCAGCCCAGACTTGGTAACGTCTCTTTGTAGTGGATATTTATTGGTGATTTCGTATCCATCTCCATCGATTTTAGTGTATAATGTGGAACTCAATGAAAAATCTTGCAATGAGTATTTTTTCATTTATTACTTTCATTTTTCTCTCGATTTCTAGCTCTATAGTCATTATCCATATCTCCAATCATTACTCTATTTTTCTCTCAACCTATACCAAACTAAAATACTCAAAACTACCAAACAAACAAAGCCAGACTTTTTACCTTTCTTTTTGGAAATATCCAATTTTTTGCACTTTTAGCCCGGTTTTTTTTGTGTGCTAAAAGTGCTAAACTGGATATTTCACAAAACAATTGGATAAGAGTTAAAATTTTATATTTTTCGGATTCCTCTCATCGAAATGAATCTACAATACTCAAAAGTTTGACGCAAAACTAATAAATAAAAAAAATGGAATAAGAAAAAAAAAAAGCCAGAAGCTTATTTTTGGATTACTCACCCTAAGTCAAGGTCAATATTGGTGATTTTGAACACTAATTGCTGAATTTTCCACAAGAAAAGAATAAGAACACTGATTTCTGAGAAGAAAGGGAGCCACACAAACATTCATCTAAAACCTTTCTAAAAAAAAAACCTTTCTTGAACGAATCTATTTCTAGGGAAAATTTCACGTAGGCACCCGACCTTTCACACAAATCGCACATAAACACCTGACCTTTATTAAATTTCATATAAACACCTGAGCTTTCTAAAAACTCATCAATTTAACACCTGACCTTTATTAAATTTCATATAAACACCTGACCTTTCTAAAAACTCATCAATTCGACACCTACCGTTACCCTTCCGTTTAAAACCAAACGAAAAAAAAGTTAAGTGCTCCGATTTTTTACTTGTTTGAAATAATGTTAAGATCTTATTTTCCTGATCATTTTATCCTAAAGAATCGTAATTAATTTTTGACTCTAAAGCTCTCGTTAATCAGCCCTAAGAAAGTAGTATAATCAAATATCTCTTAGGGCTAACTAACGAGAGCTTTAGAATCAAAAATTAATTATGATTCTTTAAGATAAAATAAAATGATCAGAAAAATAAGATATTAGCATTGGTTTAAAAGGACTAAAAATTGGAGCAATTAATTTTTCAACAATGTATAAATCGTTTATAAATTAAAAAATATAGTTTAAAAATTAAGTGCTCCAATTTTCAATCCATTTAAACCGGTGCGATGATATTATTTCTCTGATTATGTTATCCTAAAGTATCATAATTAATTTTTGACCCTAAAACTCTCGTTAGTCAGCCCTAAGAAAATCATATAATCAAATATCTCTTAGGGTTAACTAACGAGAGCCTTAGAATCAAAAACTAATTATGATTCTTTAGGATAAAATGATCAAAAAAATAAGATATTCGCATTGGTTTAAATGGATTGAAAATTGAAGCAATTAATTTTTCAACCATGTATAAATCGTTTATATAGTAAAAAATATGGTTAAAAAAATCAAGTGCTCCAATTTTCAATCCGTTTAAACCAGTACGAAGATCTTATTTCTCTGATCATTTTATCCTAAAGAATCATAATTAATTTTTGATTTTAAGGCTCTCATTAGTTAGCCCTAAGAGATATTTAATTCTATGATTTTCTTAGGACTAATTAACGAGAGTTTTAGAGTCAAAAATTAATTATGATTCTTTAGGATAAAATGATCAGAAAAATAAGATCTTCGCACTGGTTCAAACAAATAAAAAATTGGAGCACTTAACTTTTTTTCCGTTTGGTTTTAGACAAAGCGGTGACGGCAGGTGTTGAATTGATGAGTTTTTAGAAAGGTCAGGTGTTTATATGAAATTTAATAAAGGTCAGGTGTTGAATTGATAAGTTTTTAGAAAGCTCAGGTGTTTATATGAAATTTAAGAAAGGTCAGGTGTTTATGTGCGATTTGTGTGAAAGGTCGGGTGCCTACGTGAAATTTTCCCCTATTTCTCTAGCAAAATAGAACTACAAGCCTCTAAACAAGGATTTTGAGAGAGAGAGAGAGAGATAGAACTACAAGCCTCTAAACAAGGATTTTGAGAGAGAGAGAGAGAGAGAGAGAGATAGAACTACAAGCCTCTAAACAAGGATTTTGAGAGAGAGAGAGAGAGAGAGAGAGAGAGAGAGAGAGATTTTATATAGGAGTAGTACCATGCCCATATATTTTTTCCTCTTCTTTCTCCTAAGCCTTTCCACAGCCCAGGACGATTGCACTTCAACAACATCAAAATGCTCCGATGACGGTCCACCAATCCGCTTCCCATTCCGTCTAAAGAACCAACAGTCCCCTCACTGCGGCTCTCCTGGCTTCGACCTCTCTTGTTCTCCAAACAACACCGCCACCATTCTCGACCTCCCTAATTCAGTCAAAGTTCTAGTCACCCACATCGATTACAAATCCCGACGGATTCACATCAAAGACCCAAACGGCTGCTTCCCACAACATCTTCAAAACCTCAAATTTTCTACCACTCCCTTCAATTTTCCAGATTCCATTTTCGTGGACGATGTCGGTTTATTCAGTTGCCCCCCTTCAACGAAAATGGAAAGAATGTATTGGGGGTCTCGTATTACGGACCAACTAAAAGATTTTCGGGTCACTTGCCTCGGTGGTGATGTATATTTCCAGGGCAATGAGAGTATTGACGATATACCCGAGCTGATATCGTGCAGAAAGATGTATAATGTTTGGTCGGTTCCCTATGAGGTTTTTGATCAAACAGCTGATCTGCAGTTGCAATGGCTCCCGCCGGACAATCCGCCTAAAAAAGGTACCTCTTTTTCTTCTTTCCCTTTTCTTTTGTTCTTTTTTCTATTTGTTTTTGTATTCAATTTGGCCTTCCATTTGCATGCTCAAATCAGAGAAAGTTAAAAGAAAATTTGCATACCCTCTATAGATCTTCAAAACTCAATGAGAAAGAGTAATTGCAGGTTATGAATTATGATTATGAAGTTATCATTGTCCCAATTGGCTAGAGCCTTGTCGGTAGGAATGGCAACCGGGTGGGGCGGCTTTTTCCATACCCGACTCTGGCAGAAAATTTTTGCCCCGCCCCGCCCTGCTCCTTTTTTTTTTTTTTTTTTAAGAAAATATATTCTAGACTTCAAAATAAGTGAGTACCAATAAAGTTCATAAAAATAATTATTACAACTTAACCTAAATTTACTATCCAAAAGCAAAATGGAAATTTTTTTAAATATATACTGTTATTTTTTAGTTGCAAGGTTATAAATACAAGAATGCGAATACATTTATGCAAAAAAAAAAAATTGTGGTGGGTTTGGGTGGGTAATGCCTATCCGAACCCCATCGGGTTTTTTCAATTCTCCCCCAAATCTAATCCGATACCCGAAAAATCTAACAAAAACTGCTCTGCCACGACTGGGGCGGGTTGATTGCCATCTCTTCTTGTGGAAGGTCATGGGTTTGGACGAGGTGGACAATGGTTAAAATCATTCTTCAAGCCTAATAATTTAGGGTCGGTAACTACTAGGTACATGTAAAAAAAAGATGAATCTAACATCTTTTTATCTAAATAACGAAGTCTCTCCCTCTGAATGAGAGACCCCTCTCTCTCTCTAAAACCTTCTAAACCCTAGCCGCACCTTCACTACCTTCCTCCTACCATCCTTCCCCCAAGAGTCTCTACTCTAGGGGGGGCCCTTTCCTTTTCTCTTCACTCAAGCTTTCTCTCCATCGGTTTAATCGGAGATCTATCTCCTTCCTTTACCATACTCCACCCTCGCCCTCCCCCTACGAGGCTATGCCTCCAGCTGCCTCGACCCTCTCGTCTTCTTCACCAACGCACCTCCTCCGCCATCTCCATCATGTAGTCATTGACTCGTCGGTGTTTTGTCGCTAAAGGTGTGTCTCGGGTTTGTGGATGAGCTTGCGAATGTGGTTGCCAGAGTCTGTTTTGTGCGTGCTTGGTTCGCCGGACAAAGAGTGCTAATTTGGTTGAGTGTTGATTGTGAGGTTTTCTTTCTTTTGCTTTTCGTTTTTTTCTTGTGTTTTTCTCTCTAGTTTCATGCCGCAAGTCTTTCTCCAATTGGATTTCCCCTAGTTCGGTGTCGTCCTCCCCAGGTTGTGGTCTCCCCAGATCTGCGGGTTGGAATTTCGTTCGTTGGTTTTGGGATCTGAATGTCAGAATGCTTGTGGTGCTCGCCGTGGTCGCGAGCCAGCTTGTTAGGTTGTTGTTCGTTGATGATCAAGGTATCGGCGTATCGGCGTGTTGGTTTCTGAGGTTATCAAGGTAAAAGCTTGTAAATCTAGACCTCCAGATTATTGTCTTTGTTTAGGATAGTTAACCCTCTTTGGTTGTATGCTTATTTCTTATCAATGAAATCTTCTACCGTTTTGGCAAAAAAAAAAACCTATTAGGTACATGTCAACCAAATGGTGCTAGTTCAATTGGCCATGACTCATGCATTTCACTAGCATGTTTGGAGTTCGAATTTCTACACCTGCGTGTTGGTGTTCTTCCCTTAGAGAAGCTTTTCCTTCATTTCTTGCTTCTTCTTCTTTTTTTCTTTTTTCTTTTTCCCTATGATGGGTTTATTTCTCTTATTGGTTGAGTTGTTAAGATTGGTTATCTCGTGAACTCTCACAATCGATATCGCGCCCGGGTTTGTTTTTGGTAATTCAGACATAATATAATGATCTCTCATATCGATTGACAAACAAAACTACTAGATTGGTTGAAAGATTCACGACACGGATTAAACATGCCTCAAATATATAAATTCACAACGTGGGTATATATAATACTACCGGGGACTACCATTGGGGATGTGGTATTTAATCCAACTATTATTCATTCGGTGGGCTTCTTAGGGCTTGTTTGATAACCTAAATTCAGCACTTAAAACTGAATCAATTAAGTAATAAGTGATTCAGTAGGTTTGATAACCACATTTTACATTGCTTAACAAATTAAGTACCACTTAAAATATAGGTCAAAAAGTTGAAAAAAATAAGTAGCTTTGAGTTACTTAATTCTGGCTGAATTTTTATGCACTTACATTCAACCATCATACCATCACCACAACCACTCCCACCAACACTTCCACCACTCCACCACCAACTCCACCACCGCTACCATTTCCTCCACTACCACCACCACCACCACCACCACCACCACATCACCTCCACCACTCCACCACAACCACCATCACTTCCTCCACTACCACCACCACCACTACCACCAGCTCCACCACCACCACCACCACCGCTCCTACCACCACTTCACCACCTCCACCACTCCACCACCACCACCAACTCCACCATTCCACCACCACCACCATCACCACCAGCTCCACCACCACACCACCACCATCAGCTCCACCACCACTCAACCATAGCCGCCACCACCACTACCATCACTACACCACCACCACCGCTCCTACCACCAAATCACCACCTCCACCACTTTACCACCATCGTCACAACCATCACCACCACCGCCACTCCACTACCACTACCACCACTACCACTACCACCACCACCACCACCACCATTCCTACCACCTCCACCACCATCACTACACCACCACCACTGCTCTTACCACCACTTCACCACCTCCACCACTCCACCACCATCATCACAACCATCACCACCACTTCACCACCATCGCCACTCCACCACCACCACTCCTACCACCTCCTCCACCACCACCACCACCAGCTCCACCACTCCACCACCACCGTCACTACACCACCACCACCGCTCCTACCACCATTTCACCACCTCCACCACTCTACCACCATCATCACAACCATCACCACCACCGCCACTCCACCACTACCACCACCGCCACCAGCTCCACCACCACACCACCACCACCAACTCCACCATCACCACCACCACCACCACATCACCACCACCAGCTCCACCACTCCACCACCACCACCACCGCTCCTACCACCATTTCACCACCTCCACCACTCTACCACCATCATCACAACCATCACCACCACCGCCACTACACCACTACTACACCACCACTCCTACCACCTCCACCACTCCCCCACCACCACTCCTCCACCATTACCAAAAGTACATTGTGATCGTTAGTAAATTAAGAGAGAACTGGAACAAAATTAATTCATCTTTTTTTTAATTCAGTACTTAATATATTTATCAAACAGCTTTTCAGCTTAAAAATTTCAGCATTTAGTTTCCAGTACTTAATTTTTCAGCTTTCAGTTTCAGTTTTCAGTTTTATCAAACAGCCCCTTAATCCTTCACTAATAATGGCGGCTCCATAAAATTTCTTGATGGTAATTATTGAAGAACCTTCGATTTTACAGAATTTACGAGGAAAATTAACTTAAAATTTCTTGATGGCAGTTATTGATGAACCTTAAATTTTACAGAATTTATGAGGAAAATTAACTTAAACTTCTCCGATTAAAATTTTTAAACAAATTTTGTACTATGTTTGTGGTGCAACCATTTAATTAAATCGTTTTGACTATGCGATGAAATCAATTGAATCAACATGTAAAATAATGACACTTAACTCCGCGGTTGAGATTGGGTTGAGTGTCTAATTTTTACATCGGTCTTGCTAACCTCTGCCCCCACTAGGCGAAGGATAATATCCCAATAATTCCAAAGAAGTTCGGATATCAATGCACATATCAAGTATATTAATACAATTTCACAACTATCAATACATTTTTTTCGGATATCAATGCATGTTTACCTATTATCCTCTGCCCTTAGGGTGGACGTTAGCATTTTCCTCCATCTCAATGTTGGATGTTCAATATTATAGTGGCCTGAGATAATACAAAACACATACGTTATATATACAGGGGTTGGTTTGTGGACACAATTTTTGACACTTCGTCTCATTCATTGAAATCAATGGTTTTGCTTGTGGACACAATGGCTGAAATCAATGGTTTTGTGGACACAATTTTTGACACTTCATCAATATACATATATATTGACCGTATTCCACTGAATAATCCCCACAAGCTATGGCACCACCATTGCCGTCAAACAAACAGGTTTGACGTCAAACAAACAGGTTTGACAGGACCAGATAGTAGTCGGGCGGAAGCTTTGAACACCATTTTTCAGCGCACAAAGAAATAATATAACGAGTCTTCTCTATCTTTTACAGGTCATGACTTGGAAATTGCAGGTGTGACTTTAGGCTCATTTTTGCTTCTTGTAATCCTCATTGCGATGCATTGGTTCCACAGACAAGAGAAAATAAAGAGAAAGGATTGTCTAAAGATTGAGATGTTTTTGGAGGATTATAGAGCTTTAAAGCCGGCAAGATACTCTTATGATGATATCAAGAAAATTACAAATCAATTCAAGGACAAAATAGGCCAAGGGGGATATGGAACAGTGTATAGGGGACAACTTTCCAATGATGTTCATGTGGCGGTTAAGATCCTCAATAACACAAAGGGAAATGGGGAAGAGTTCATCAACGAAGTGGGAATTATTGGTACAATCCACCATGTCAATGTGGTCCGCTTTGTTGGTTACTGTGCTGATGGATTCAGAAGAGCTCTTATTTACGAGTTCTTACCAAATGATTCCCTGGAAAAGTTTGCATCATCTGATCACAAGAAGCGTTCACTTGGTTGGAAGAAATTGCTAGAAATTGCTGTGGGCATAGCCAAAGGAATTGAGTATCTTCACCAAGGGTGTGATCATCAAATCCTTCATTTTGATATTAAACCGCATAATATCTTGTTGGACGAAAACTTGAATCCGAAGATAACGGATTTTGGTCTAGCAAAGTTGTGTTCAAAAGAACAAAGTGTTGTGTCCATGACTACTGCTCGCGGTACCATTGGCTATATTGCACCGGAAGTGTTCTCAAGGAACTTCGGCAATGTATCCTACAAAGCAGATATTTATAGTTTCGGAATGTTGTTACTTGAAATGGTAGGAGGGAAGAAGAATTTTGATGTAATGGTCAATAGCACCAACAAAATTTACTTTCCCGAATGGATTTACAATCATTTGGACAATGGAGAAGAGCTAAGAATCCGTATTCAAGATGAAGGAGATGCCAAGATTGCGAAGAAGTTAGCACTTGTGGGACTTTGGTGCATTCAGTGGTACCCAGTTGACAGGCCTTCAATGCATGTTGTGATTCAAATGCTGGAAGGAGATGGAGACACTTTGATCAAGCCTCCCAATCCATTTGCCTCTACAAATTCAACATTGGCCACGGGACAGTCGAGTGGAAGGCCTTTTAACAATGAGTTGGAAGTTATTGTTGAATCTGAGTAAGAAAGATATAACCACTATCGACCTGTTGTATCGTAGAGAGTTGTCTCTTTCATCCATATATGGATACATGAAACCGTGAGACATCAATAAAACGAATTTTAATCTACTGATGATGTATAGCGTTACCATAAAGAATCTGTTGTGCTTTGAAATACGTGATTTGCATCCAATGTATTGGGTATTCAAGATCAATTCTCACAATGTTTCTTTTATTTTATCGTCTTTTCTATGAGGATTATTGATGGGATTCTATCCCTATGTTGTACTCCATGGTAGCTAAGAAACATTTTGTACCATAACAAACAAAGATTGTTGCAGATTAACGCTAGCTGTTTGGAAATTTAGTGGAAATATTGCTGATAATGGTCAAACAGAACGAAATATTCTAATCATTAAAAAATCTAATTAGATTTAACATAAAGACAAAAAGAAATTTTCAAAAATCAAAAACCAAAATCTACACCGCATGAGCCCGCGGAGAACGATCGAGAGAGTTCCTACAAACTGAACAAGAAGCATTCGAGCGAAAATGGCTTCGATGCGATCGGCGCGGAAGCAATGCCTACAATCGGGTTTGCTCCTCAGCATTTCCTTGGGCCTGTACGCGGACAAGAATATCGGGCATGTCATTGGACTTAGGAAGGCACCGTCTTTCTTGCAAAAAACATCCCAAACAAGACGATTGCCCCCTAACAAGTTGCTCCGACCAAGGTCGACAACCACCACCTCACTGCGGCTACCCCGGGTTCGATCAATCTTGCTCTCCAAAAACAACTGCCAGTCTCCTCAACCTCCCCTATTCCGTCAAAGTTCTAGTCACCAACATTAATTACGAAACCCAATCGCTTCACATCAAAGACCCAAACAGCTGCTCCGATCCCCACAACAGCTTCAAAACCTCAATTGTTACCACTCCCTTTCAATTTGCAGATTCCGTGCACTTCGTATATTCAGTTGCCTCACAGCGAAACCTGATTTTCCGAATTGTGGCTCTTGCCTCAATGGCAATGTTCATGTCATGTCAGGGGAGATGACTATCCAGTGAGCACACCCAGAAACTAAACTAGTTAAAGTATTCTGGTATACCAACTCGTTGATTTCTGGTATTTTATTTCGCAGAGGACATCCAGAATTCTCCTACAATGGAGGAAAATGAGAAATCAGAGAATGAAACTGGAAAATATTTTAAAAAATCTTGTAACATAGCACGGGTTTAATAATATTTTGCCAGTTAAAAAAAATATAGCACGGATTTACTGCTAGTAAGTTGTAGAGAAAAAAAAATGGTGAAAAAGAAATGGTGAAAACAAGGCCTTAAACCATATGACGCGGTTGCCATAAAAGAGGAGTACCACTTTAGGCATTTTAAACCTCAAGTGGCAAAACCGTAATCATGCGACGATGGAATTACAAGTCGGGCCCACCTATGTTAGATCCGAAACAGTCAAGACACAGCCTTCTGGCCATGTGCCGTGTGTTTTCTAGCCGTTTACGGCCGTTTAGGCCTCCGAAAGGGATATTTTGCTGTTTTAGAAATTTTTTGTTTTACTTATAACTTTTACTTGGAAACTCCGTTACAATCCGTTCTTTTTGGAGAGGTCTTATTTCTTTTCTCTATTTTTTGAATTTGTAATAGTTTTGATTTTTTCCAAAATTGGTAATTTTTCATTTTTCTACAAGGGTTAGAGTTTTCAGCCAATATAATAAATTGTAAGCCTTAGCGCTAAGCAATTTTTCATTATTATTGAATGAAAAGCGTTTCTCTAACCCTATACAATTTGTGTTTATCTTTGCTGCACGATTATTCTATAGTTCATAAGATGCCCAACATCACCATATGTCCATATCATTCAATACTCGATAAATATGAAGCCAAGAGATGCGCGCGTGTCTACTTTTACTACTCTTTTTTTAGAGAGATTTGTTGTCTTGGGGTCTCAAGACAGTTTTTTCCCGGCATAGTTTTTAGGAATTTTTAAATATCTATCCTCGAATCTCATTCCATATAAGTATTCATTCTGATCATTTTGAACAGTTATGTTTTCATCTCCACTTTTAAATAATTTCAAGTTTTCCCCCAATTTTCATTTGTAGATTTCTCCACCCCTGAAGTTTGTCAACATTTACATCTCAGTAAATGAGTTTCAACTTCCAACCATCAATTCATCATATGTTAGACTGTCTCAAACGACCCAACAAATTTTAATTTTTTTTTTCAGAAAGTGTTTCGAAAAGTGGAGCGCCATCAGTAAAAAGTGGAGTGCGAAAATCAATTCCCTTCGTTAATTTTTTTGGCATCATGTAACCTGAAGATGTAGTTCTAAAAACTTTGCTTTCAGAATTTCACAGTTTTGTTGCCGTTAGATAATTGGCCGGACGGATACATGCACTCTTATGTCTAATGGTACATTCGTTTGATCCACGGGATAACAAGAGAAAAAATTTAGTTCCTACTCTTTTATATACACTTTATATATGCTTATATGCACAATTTGACTCACCAATCACTTTCTTCTGTGAGTGAGGAAACAGTCATACTTGCGGTTAGGCCTGTCAATGGACCGGATCCAATCCGAATCCAAAACATCGATCCGATAATCCAAATACGGATTCAGATCGGATCGGATTAAATCCGTTATCAATCTGGATCCGAACTTTAATTTTTTTAATTTTTAAATTTTTTTTAAAAAACATTAAAATTTTTATTTTTGGAAAAAAAGTTTAAGAAGTTGTATTTTTATTTTTTATTTCAAATTATTTTAATTTTTTTCGGATTTTTTTTTTTTGAAAAATATAATTTTTTTTGCTAAAATTTTTTGAAGTAAAAAAGTTTTCGGATCGGATCCGGATTTTAATTTCGGATCCGGATTACCACTATCGGATATGAGTCTTATCGGATTTGGGTCTTGTCGGATCCAAATTGGATTCGGCCTATTGACAGGCCTACTTACGGTAGCAAGGCAACGCCAAAAAAAAAAAAAAAGGGCATTAACTCCCAACCAAAAAAATCGGCATTCAACAGAGGCATGAATTGAAGATTAAAAAAAAAAAAAAAAAGACTCACGATTAAATCTAAAATTAGAAGCCGGGACACACGCGATACGTATGCAAGTTAGATTTTGTCAAAATTTGCACAATATCTCCCATTTAAGGTTTGATCGAATTTTCACAAATTTGATCCAAATCCAACTTGCACACGCATCACATGTGTCCCGGCCTCTAGTCCTTTCTAATTTGGTAAAGTCATTCTGTTAACAATGAAAGATTTTAATACTATCTGTTTTCGGTTATTTATCGAGCTATGTAGACTGGTAGTTCCCGAATGCAGTTTTCCAATGCCAGCTTCGTGTAGTAGGCCGCACGGCGGGTTCTGTACCTCCTTCGTCAGCCAAGCGGCCCAACGCCCTAACAGCCGTAGAGCCGTTCGGTCTGTGGTATTGCAGGCGGGGCAAATTGTTGGATCAAGGCGGTGAGATTGATATGTGACGAGTGTTGTGGTGAGCACCCAATATTGTAGATATTTGGTGTGACTAGTCCCGTTTTATGTTGTTTTAACTTGCGTTTATTTAACTTTTATAGCGATATTGCACGTAAGGTGTGTTTTTAGTATTTTCAGGTAAAACGTGCAAATAAGGCGCATTTCAACGCCATGCATGGCCTAAGTGCTTTCAAGTACCCGAAGATCCTGTCGACCCCTTAAAATCTGTCCAAGTATGGAAAAATAATTTTCTGAAAAAGTATCGATTTTCAAGATTAAAAATGGCTGTAATTGATCCTTAAATTTTTCTAAGAGTAACTACAAAGTTGCAAGGTTTTATTTGAAAAAAAAGGTCATGTTTTAAGCCATTTTCTCTAGAGAAAAACGTGCAGTTTTCCATTTTATACTAAAAATGGGGGGTTGACATTTTGATATAATTAAAATCTTGAAACTTTGGTAATGCTATTGTTGTCAAATGGGGAGTACTTTCTTATTTTCATTAAATAAATTAAAGTAAAGAAAAGGTAAAATAAAAGTTTAAAATGTAGTCTTTACTTGAGTTTAAAGAATGAAAATAAAATGCTGAGAAGCTGTAAAGTTGCTAGGAGTTGTTTGCTGAAGCTGAAGTCTTAACCTGAAATATGCATTTCCTGCCAATGTTATCGATAACTTCCAAGATGGTATCGATACCATTTGCTCCATTTTGGCCCAGAAGCTTTCCAAACCTGAGGGTATCGATAACAATACTCTAATGTTATCGATTACTCTTTTCTCCGAGGAAGAGATTGAAGGATATTATCGATACCTTAACCTATGGTATCGATAACTTTTGTCTCCTGCAGATATTTCCTGCTTTTTCAGACTTTCCATTAGTAGCAAGTTTCTACTTTTGGAGATGTTTTGAGGATATTTTGGCAGAGGATGAGTTGCTTTGTATAAATACTCATCTCGCTGTCACTTTACAAGGATCTACTTAATGTTCTAGCTTTAGTTCTCTCTCTAAGCTTTTAAGTTCATTTTCTTCAAGAACACTTGTAAGTATTAGTTGTTTGTTTAATTCTCAAGCATTAATGTTGTAGCTGCGGTTTAGATCTTCTCTAATTTCAAGTTTATTTCTATTTTCGTCGGTTAAACATGCTTATCTTTCCTAGCATGATTTCTAGTCTTTTTGCTATGTGAGAGTAATTGTTCGGTTAAGTCTCGAGCTACTCTTTCCCAATGACTTAGGCGGTTATTTGGTTCTCAAACATTCAGGCCTAAAATCATGGTTTTCGAAATTTCATTAACCTAGCCATATGGTGTTACGGTGCATTTGGCCATTCGATCAATAGTGAGAGATGTGAAAATTTTCATGTGCTCCAATGGCCGAAAATACACCGAACCACCGGTATTCACATTTTTGGGTATAAGGGATTTGTACTCCAGATAAACTTAAGAGTCACTGCATTTTTGTTGAGATATAGAAGGAACATACAACTGTGACAAAGCTCTACCTTTTCTGTTTCAAGGTAAGTTAATGGCAGTCAACTTTGTTTTGGTAGTTTGGTACAAGAATTTCCAAGTTCTTCTATTTCTGGACCTGGTGAACTTAACTTTTTGCGATAAGCCGATAAGCAATAAATTTATTGGAAAGGCGTCAAAGGGATGCAGCCCATGTACAAAAGAAATGATCTTAATGCAATTCTTCATTCACAAGGAATATCCACTTGTATTTTCAGGTAATACTGTGATTTTTGTAACGCCCCGCCTTTTCGGGGGTAAAATAAAATAATTCCTTAGGAAAATTTTACTAAATAAATATGATTTTTCAAAATAAAGTTTAGCTATTACAAATTCAAGATAAATTTACTGATTCAAAATACATTAACTTTAGAGCCGACTCTACGCTTGATACCAATTCCAGGCATACTCGATCTTCGTTTCTGATTTCTTTTCGCGTCGAACCGCACCCTCCTTGAATCCTGCGCCATCTGGCAAATTGATCGCCGAAGCAAACGATTTGCCAAGATACAGACGTATCCGTGAGTGATAAATCACCCAGTAGAATAATCCAACCCAACCACCCCTCTTACTTTACAGCTAGCAACAACAGGATAATAGTATTGCGAATAAAAATAAAACGGAGTTTGTTCCACATAAACCAGGTTATTACTATCCATTTAACTTGACGTGTAATCTAAGATCTCCTCCGCGGAGTCTTTCCTCCCCAACCGCTAGCTATGCCCTGTCCCATGAGCTCACTTTCTTTTGTTGTCGCGGATTGCACCTCAGTTATGTACCTAGCGTGTATCCCTCTCATTACAACAAAAGGAAGTTTATCATGCCCGAATCATAACTAGGGTTCGCCTATCTTGTGTACCACATCACAATCATCACTGGGCTTACTTTGCCAGTTTCAATTCATCACTGGACTCTCGCCAGTATCAATTCATCACTGGACTCTCGCCAGTATCAATTCATCAATCACCACTGGGCTTACTTTGCCAGTTTCAAACCATCACATCCAACTCATCACATTCAGAATCTCGCCTGCAGGCATTCTAAAAATAAAAACTTTCCATTTCATCTATTACCTAGCATCGTCTAATATGAACTCTATTCGCATACCACCCCATGTCTCTAGGGTCCAATCTAACATTCAAAATCAAATATCGATGCAATATATAATTAAATCAATTAATGATTAAAACAATTAACAAGTAATAAAATCACATAACCTTTTATGAATGGGTCATTGCCCTTATTCTTGTATGACCACAATGTCAATAATGAAGTAGAACTTTTATAGAAATTTTAATAAAATATTTTCTAGGCTCTTATTAATATTTACAAAGTAATTAGATGAATTAAAAACTAATTAAATACATTAATTAGGTAAAAAAATATTGAAATAATGATCATGACCGCGATGAGAGTCCTAAAGGTCCTACGCAACATGTTTGAGTGTCAAAAGTTGAGTTCGGAGGTTCGCGGGATTAATTTACATGAAAACGTTATTTAAAGTGTCCGAAAGTGAAATAAATAGACAATAAATAATTAATTATAAAAATAAATATTGAGACTGACATAATTTCATCTTTGGACAGTAAGGAGTCTAAATAAAATTACTCGGGCATTAATAATAATGTTTATAAGTCGTAAAGTAATTTTGATTGGAATTATTTTAAAATAACAATAAATAGTGAATTAAATAAAAAAATATTTAATTTAACAAGTTACTGTAATTGAGATTCAAGAAGTATAAAAAAAATTAGTTGAGTGTTAAAATGTTGATTGGAAGACCGTAATTAATTTTCGTTTGTAAACGTTGAACGATAGCTAATAAATAATTTAATAAATAGATAATTAAATAAAAAAAATATGACCTTAACAAGTTATGATCTTTGAGGTGTGAAAAGTCTAGGAAAAATAGTTCGGGGGTCGAAAACGGTGTTCGGGAGGTCAAAACACGTTCGAAACAAAACAGTCAACGCAATGTTGGACCGAGTTGACCTTGCGATCCGCAAGGTCAGAGACCTGGTTCTTGCAGCTGGAAAACCCGAAGGTTGCGGCCGCAATGTTGCTGCCAGATTCGATTTTTTGGTCTTTTTGAGATGGTTTCGATGCATGGGCTCATTCGGGGCATAGGGTTAAGCATAATAACACTTAATATACTTAGAGGGAGGGTTGGAATGGATTATAATACCTCAAATCGGATCGAATTGGTTTTTGATCGAAACTTGAAAATTTGGGAAGAAGGTTTCGAGTTCTTCGATCGGGGAACTTCGGGACCGAATTGGGTGACGTTTGGTGATGCTAGGAGTTGTAGGAAGCGTCTGGAATGATCGAATTGGATTTCGGCCGAGTCTTGATCACAAACCCACTTTTCTCTCTCTTTCTTTCTCTCTCTAGAACTCCATAGCTTGGACCTTCGTTCTCTCCGAATTTTCTCTTATTTCAGGATTGGTGGGGCGTGAGAAATTTCGTGGTGTGCCCTAGGGTCGACGTACTAGGGTATATATAGGAAAATTTGAAGAGTTTCGATTGAAATTGGACTTTAAAGAGGTTGTATTCTATCGGGTTTCGGAATGGACGAATTATGGACGGTTTTCGTGCTCCGAGAGGAGTTAGAGACTGAGTAGGAGAGGGAGGGATGATAGGATTACATGCATGCAATTAACATAAATTAAAAGTAAGATAATTAAGACTAAATTAATTTTATTGCATATAACTATTAGATAATTATGATTAAGATAATTATTCCAAATAATACTCTTTAAATGATATTATTAATTATAAAAAGTACGGGTCGTTATAGTTATAAGTTGAATTAAAATTTTGCTAAACTAATTTTAGTCACGAAAAATTAATCTAGGTTTTTGTTTAATCTAATCGCACTTTAAAATAGTTAATCGGTTACTATAGACTATTTGATTAAAAATAATTTCTTTATTCGAAAAAAAAAATAGGCAAAAATCCGGGTCGTTACAATTTCATTAGCAGAAAAAGCAAGAAATTCTCACATAAATCAAAGGGCATATCCTAGCAAATCAAAGAACCCATCAGATGCTATTCTTTAAACGTAAAAATCATAACAAGATAGCACTTTTTTTGGTTTATGTATTATTCGAGGCTTGACTCGATAAAGGCTCGTTTGAGTTTGATTCGGGTACTAAATGAACCAAACCTGAACCTTAATTTTAGGCTCATTAACAAGTTCTAGTTCGACTCAAACCTAGGAAGCTCGGCTCGTCAATTTTTCATTCAACTTGAGCTTGGCTCAAGTTCGCTTAAAAACTCAATAAAGGAACCTGGACATTCTAAAACTTGGCTTGATTCGGCTCGTTTGCAACCCTAGTTTAAGCTCAATTCAACATCCACTTACATTTCCAAGTCAATCTATCTATTCAATTATAGAACAAGTATGAATCTAATCGAGTCGCATAACGAGGAAAATACAAGATTGACATTCAACAAATGAAGCACATATTATAAAGAATCGAGAAAAGGGGGGAAAGAAGAAAGAACCGGCCAAGGTGGTGACCGAGTAGAGGGATCAGTGGAGGCCGCCGACGGCGAAGCGGCCGAAACCCTCGGCACGGCCGGCCAACGCTCTGAGGCTGGAATCCACGTCAGCGTAGGGCAAAGACGCCATCGGAGGTATCTAGAATTTTTCGGGCTAGGGAGACACAATTTAGGGGCTAAATTTTGGCCTTTTTTAATTTTTTATTCAATTTTTTTATACTTTTTAATTTTGCGTTAACTTTTTGTGAATTATTGACTTATTTTGATGAAAAAAGCAAAAAATTCTGATTTTTTGACTAATTTTTGTTTTTATTCCAAAAGTTTTAAATTTGGATAATATTTTTTTACTTTTTCAATTTCTCTCGTTGAAACAAATCAATAATTTACAAAAATTTAATATGAAATTAACAAATGTAATTTTTTTTAATAAAGATAAAAAAAAATCAATTTTATTTTACAAAACACCCAATGGATGGATTGGCTAGGACACTATCCATCTACACACTCCTAACAAATCAATTCAAATTTTTTCTTTTGAAGAATGTTATTTGAAATTTATAAGATTTAGTAAATAATTACTCTACTGATGATTGGATCCAGATCACCTTTCGTTGCTAAGGTTCCTTCTTATCCATAACATATCCAAATGGCCTTGTTCGTTTGGGGTTTTAAAATTTTTAGACACGGTTTTAATAAATTTTCTATCTATCTTTCTCCACTTATTACTCTAAAAAGCCTCTTTAAAAACTCAAACCGAACAGTAAAGATCCAACATGTTAATCTTTTAGTTTCAAATTCCAAAAAAATTAGCATCTATCACCATAGATAATTATCTATGATATTGTCAACCATGAACGTACCAATTCATGTCAAAAAAAAAAAACGTACCAACTATTTCCTCAAGATTACATTGTAATTTTCAAAGGTAAATCCAAATCCTTCTTCCACAACTTCTAAAAGTATCTATTTTGATCTCTAAAGTCTACTTAGACTTGCAATATACTGATTATTCACTCTGACTTGGGGTTTATTTTTGTTTTTGATCTTTTGGTAAAATGTTACGCTTCTCAATGATTTCGTTATGCCTCTCCAATGGTTTAGTTATACGGGTGCATATCGTACGTACTTGTGTATAGTACTCGTTCCCCACTCCATCTTTTACAATCTCTATTTTCTCTTTCTAAGTTTCTAATTTTCTATTTTCATTTGAGTTTTTGTTTAGACCGGTTTTATTTTATCTTTCTCAGATCGGAAGATATACTTAAATTTAGTATAAATCTCGGCAGATTCAAACGCAGGAAAAAGAAATGTTTTACTCCATTTCTCTCTGTTTATTTCCATCTATGCAGATGTTTTTTTAAACTGGAGATTTTTGAAATGACCCCAAGGGGTTTGTGGGAAATGTGAAGAAGTTAAGGGAAAGTTTTGGCAACCTCAATCCACTTAATTTGACCTTTCATTTGCACGCTCAAATCAGAGAAAGCTAAAAGGAAATTTGCATACCCACAAAAGATCTTGAAAACTTAATGAGAAAACAAATTCAAGGTTGTGAAGATGTTAATAGTTGCCCCAAGCCTTGTGGGAAGTCATGGGTTTGGTTTGAGTAAATTTTGGTTACAACGGTGATACCACGTCATCGTGCTGGCATGGTATTATAACCCAATAACAAGGGATACGTGAAAAAGTAGAACTTGAGGTCCTCCTCCTTATTCTCAGCTAAAAAACGGATGAAGTCATGGACAAAATTTAGGGAATGTCGTCCTACTTATTCTCAGCTTGAGGAGTTTCTGTTAGAAATTGATGCAGCGGAAGTTCAATTTCAGGTTACCTTACGGTAGCGACGTCAGATCGGCAAAGACGTTCTACCTCGTTAAGAACTTGCTTCATTGTCTCCCACGAATCCAGCCCGGCGGCATGTATACTACTAGAGTTATACACCAGTATCCACGGTCTAAGAAAAAGAAGTTTGTAGAGGATTTTTCCATATCTCCCATGGCTACAACAGAAGTGATTTTATAGCACTCTCCAATTGAAAGCTCATTAACAAGGGAAAAACCAAAGAGCTTGAAACCTCCCACGAGAAACCAAAAAACTTGTAACCACTGCCATGAATTTGCAGGTTATCACCCTTCTGGGTTTCCACCGTTATAACACTTGTGCTCCCCAAGAAAACCCTTGAGTTCCCCACTCATGGGCGCATTGATTACAATTTCCTTTGAAAAAACAGAACTTGCTTGTGCTATGCGATTGATAGAGCAACAATGATACTTGATAACGCAATTATATATACGCATTTTTGGTCATGAATGTGCAATGCACGCTGTAGTAACACTAGTTACTAGTCATAGCTTTCCTGGTTATTTCAGCTATTCTAAGAGCTTCTTCAGCAGCCTCGCCGCATCTCTGATTTTTGGTCAAATTGCCGAGCTGAAGTGCCCAAATCCAGTTTCCTCCAGCCTCGCCGTTCGCCTCGGCAATTCCCCCTTTGCTACAATGACTTGCCACACCTAGCGAGTCAATACTGTAGGCCCGACAGCTCCTCTCTCTCTCTCTCTCTCTCTCTCTCTCTCTCTGCCCTTTGCTGGCGTTGATGATTACCGATGGCTTGAGTTGTGGTTCAATGTGGAGTTTCCCACGGCAGCAGAGGCGGTTGACGGAGGAGGTTTCGTGGCACCGTTGGCCTCCAGAATGGGCGTCTGTCGAGCTGCCATTCTCTCTCCCCCGCTCGGCAATTCCCCCTTTGCTACATGCAGTTTTGCTCTTTCCTCCTGGATTACTGATCTCTAGAGCTCACTTCACTTGCTTGTTTACTCCCCCCAATGGTAATTTTGGTCAATTTTTTGTCATAACTTGTTTTTGGTTCATTTTCTCATCTAGGTCTGTCAATCTCTCTTGGCCGGTTATCAACTGTTTTTTATTTGTTTTTTTTTTTTAATCAATTCTTGTTATGATTTGGGAGCGGGATTTGAACAACCATTTTGGTTAGGCTATGAAATTGTTAGATGTATTTTATAGCTAACTAAAATAGAATTTGACATCTTAGATAAAGATTGTTGGAGATGCTGTAATAAAAAATGAGGAAGAAGCCCTTTTAATGTGAACAAAATCTTGAAGCCGTGATGTAAATAATTCCCCAAAACAAAATGGGTAGTGATAATGCCAAAACCGTTTTTGTTAGCGCCAAAACTCAAGTGCATAAAAGTCTTAGCATTAATGGGTAGTGATAATGCCAAAACCATTTTTGTTGGTGTCAACACTCCAGTGCATAAAAATCTTGTACATTACAAATGGTACAAGTCTTTTGTGCACTAGAGTTTTGGCACCAACAAAAACGGTTTTAGCATTATTATTTCCCAAAATTACTGTACTTTTAAAAGTTATTTTTATGGGGACATTAATTAACTGTGGGAAAAAATGTAAAATCAATCCCACGAGCCCAAAGCCCCACCCCAACTCCTACACCCCATGTTTTCCTCAAGACATCAAATTCTGACTTACGGCGGTGGAAATCGTGAGATTTTCACAACCGCCATTGTGGCCTTGTGGGTCACATTGTACGTTTATTGTTGTAATATATAATGTTCATCTTGTAGGTGCATACTAGTATCTCATATTCCCTAGATGAAGTGAAATTGACACTTCTTAACATTGAGTTTTTTAGGTGAATTTTTTTGCGATACCGTGCTTATAAACAGTTTATTTGAAGTGATTTATTTTAATGTTGTTTATTTGTTTAGAAAAGACACGACATTATGATTGATATAAATTCGACATGTAAACGCATCACGTGTGCTCAACCTCTAATTGTTAATTAAGTAGCTGTGAAAAATATAAGGACCAAAAGGCATTGGTGCAATTAAAAGACAAATTAAAATTGGTAAACTTAGCGGAAAAACTCTATAAGCAGACGAGTATCCCTTCTAGTCTTTTTCTTGACATGGGAATAGTCTAGAATTTGACATGGTAAAACCAAAAAAAAACCTCTAGGGTTTCATGACTTCAGAAAATTTGATCTTAATAATATATCAGGATTAATTTCCTAGATTTCTAGTCGAAGTAAATGGTGTAAACGCTAGATTAGTTAGTCTACGAGACAAATCTCGACCCCATTAACATAAACAGTGAAACAATTCTTCAACGAGAGTGTCTTTTTCATGAAGCCTCCGTGAACATGTTGTTCATGGAATTGTTCAATCTCGCTCGTTCCTTTCGGTTTTAGACGGTCCAGATTTTCATGTAACTTTTTCAGGGAAAAGTTAATCACAATCAATTATTACCGATCATAATTGGTTTTCAATCCGGATCGTTCAAAAATACTTTGAACGGTCGTGATCGAGCTCCGTAACTTCTTCTTTACGGAACAACCGTAAAGAAGATTTCCTCTTCTTGAACAACCTAACATAGACAACGTCAGTGTTCCCCTTGTCAGATCTAAAACCAAGTCACACAGTCTTCTAAGCAATTGCCTAGACATGAAGTTTAATCCACGAAGAAAAGCAACTTATACATGAAGTGTTGTCTTTTAAAAACATCAAATCGAAATCATATGGAACCAACATTATTATTTGTAAATACAGGATGTTTGGTCTTGAAAATTTAGCGTCCGTCACTTATATTACGGGTGAGAGAATCCATACAAGCACCTGACAGATTGGACGACCTTTCATTCATTCCATTATCCTCGGTCTGCATACCTTGTGAATACAGAAAAGGCTTTGGAGGCGTGTGAAGCAATTCTATATTTCCTTCAAGCATCTCAACAACTTTGTTCACCGAAGGACGGTCACTAGGCCTCATTTGTATACAGCATAACGCCACTAACATCATCTTGTTTATCATCTTACTCTCCTCCTTGGTGGTCTCTTCGATTTGTACGTTCTTTCCTTCTGCGAATTGATCATAAACCCATGAAGGGAAGAAAATTTGGCTTGAATTAGCTGATGAATTCCAATTTCTTCTCCTGCCTGCCATTTCCATCAACAACATTCCGAAACTATAAATGTCAGCTTTATGGGAAACACCTCCAATGTTTTGGTAGAAAAACTCTGGAGCCATATAGCCCAAGGTTCCTCTTGCTGCAGTCACGCTCACAGTGCTCTCGTCTGTTGGATACAATTTTGCAAGCCCAAAATCTGAAACTTTTGGAGTGAAATTCTCGTCAAGAAGAATGTTATGAGGCTTTATATCAAAATGCAAGATTTGCATGTCACAACCCTGATGCAAATATCCAAGACCACGAGCCACTCCGAGAGAAATCTCATACATTTGCTTACAATTTAAAGACAATTTTCCTTCTGGAGAAGAGATGTACTTCTCTAGAGACCCATTAGGCATGAAGTCATACACAAGAGCACGCTTAGATCTCTCGGCGCAATATCCAATTAGCTCAACAACATTGACATGATGAATCCTTCCAATGGTAGCCACTTCATTGATGAAGTCTTGTCCATCAGCTTTTAGCTTGCTTAGCATTTTAACTGCTACGAAAGGGCCACTTCTAAGCTTCCCTTTGTATACAGAACCATAGCCTCCTTCCCCTAACTTGTCCCTAAAACCATTTGTCATCTTCTTGATGTCCGAGTAGGAGTACCTAATAGGCACAAGGTGATTCTGACTATGCAAGAAACCTTCTATGCTATCAAACGTGGATGCATGTCTTATACTGAACTTATAGATTAAAAACCCAAACACACATGGTACAAACAGAAGCCTTGCTGCAACGACCGCAACACCGATACATCCTGTGTAATGCAGTCAAAGAAAATTAAGCAACAAAATCAAAACTTTACTTTCCAGAATTATCTTATTTGCATGTAATCTTGCTTCAACATACTCCCTCCGTCCCAATTTGTTTGTTCAATTTTAAAATCCTAACTTATTAAGGAAGCAAAATGATTACACTCAAAATATTTTGGGTTTCCAAAAATACCCTTACTTTTGGGCAATTAATGAGACTCCACATTTCCCAACACATGAATTTTGAAAAAAGTGAAAGGGCATTGAGGACATTTTTTCTTGTCAACTTCTAGTTGGACAAACAATTTGGGACAAGTTAAAGTCAAAAGGTAGACAAAAAAATCGGGACGGATGGAGTATTATGCTAAAACATATATTCTTTCTTCCTTTCTTTATTGGGTACAACGGAACATAGAAACATTTATTCACATACGCACACACTCTCTCTCTCTCTCTCTCTCTCTCTCTCTCTCTCTCTCTATATATATATATATATATATATATATATATATATATATAAGTCTCCTTCTCCTAAGGACCACTTTAACTTAATAAAATAAGGACCTTCCTTTCCCGTTAGAATTTCAATGATCCAAGCCGCTCAATGTGTTCAGAACGTGATTTTAATGGTATTCGTGAGAAATCAAAAAAAAATGACCAGAAAGGCTTCATCCAAGCAATTTTTGTTTATATTTTATCAAACGGTTCAAATTAAAACTGCTTGGATGAAGCCCTTCTTGGTCATTTTTTTAGCTAATTCTTAGCGGGTACTCTTAAAATCACGTTCTGAACATATTGAGTGGCTCGGATCATCGAAATTCGAACGGAAAATGGAAGAAATGGAGAGGTCCTTATTTGAAAATGACTGTATATATTTATATATATATATATATATATAAGTATAAGTATAAGTACATATTTGTCCATCAAGTTGCATTTGGTCCTTCATGTACTCTATGCTTTTGGTTTATTATTCTGGGTCATTTCTCAGTATATTAAAAGATGTCTTTACGATGGTTCACCAAAAATAGGCTCATAGGAAGTATAAGGTCTTACCAACAATGAAGAGCGCCCAGAACACAACAAATCGCTGCTGACCTACAATGAAGAGCGCCCAGAACACAACAAATATTTTAGCAGCTATGAAAAAACAGATATCAAGATTTAGCCAAGTGACGAAGGAAGTTAAGGGGGGGAAAAAAAAAAGAGGTGATGAAAATTGCATCTAAAACTAGAAGAAACGTACCTATATTTATAAAGCAAAACATGCTGTAAGAATTAGGGAAGCCAATGCCTGATAAAAAATTTAAAAAAAAAAAAGGGGTTAGTTCACGCACCTTGGGAAGCGATGACAAAACTTAAAAGCAACTGGACATAAAATCACTTCGAATATCTTATACAGTAAGAGAACAAAGCTAAGAAGTTACTCCATCATTTGTTTCCAAAAGATTCATGCATCAGAAGAAAACTGTTAGAGCTTGTGGCTTATATTATGAGAGTTATCGAGAAGTTCTATAATAAACGTCAGTTGCGAGCGTGTAGTAGAGTAACTGACGAGCGTGTAGTAGAGTGGAGCGAAGCACAACAAAGTGGAACGGAACGGTGTTATAAGGGTAGGATTAGATGAGGTATAAATATTCTCCATTGTAAAACCCTATGTATAGTAATCATCAATAAAAAGATTGCTCTCTCTCGCTCTCGTGAACGTACCCGACTTTGGAAACAACGTATATTGTTGTGTCGATTATTTTACTATTTTATACTCGTGAATCGTGTGTGCACTCGCGCTTCGATCCTAACAAAAACACATTCGAGAAGGGATGTAATCGAAAAGAGAGTGGAACATTGTGTCATATGAACTCTCAATACCCCTCACAAAATGTTTCCTCTCCAATACTATATATTCAGTCTAGAACTCCTACGTTCCACAAAATTCAAAATCAACAGAGGACGAATATTTACAGTGAATTTATATATGCCCACAAGTTGTGTGCATTTTTTGGATGAAAAAAGATTATGTTAGCGGAAGAAAAATCACAAGCTAACTACACCGTAAATTACAAAAACTAAATCTTATGGCCTTAACCAAGAGATTTGGAAATACATAGAGTAATAGATCAGAAGATCTCACATTGTCTATGTTCCAGGTCGACGCAATTGCTGCACAGGGCAGTAACAGAAGAATTCCGGAAGCAGAAAGCCCTTTCCCTGCATTCGTCGCAGCCTCTGATCGACCCCGTCCAAGAAACTTCAAATCCGTACTCCAACTCCTTAATGAAATCCAACGACGATAAATTCGATCCCCTTTGTCTGATCAACTGTGACGAAGAAGGGTAAAACGCCTCCAAAAGGCACGAATTGGGGACATCCAAAACACTAATATCTCCGGCCGCCACTGCATACGAATAATTCCCATAATTTCCCGGATCGCCTCTGGTACTGTTACAATAACCAGTCGTGTTAATGTGAATAGGAGAGTGGACCGGGTTTACACAACGGAGGAACACGACCCCTCTCTCAGCCGATCTGATATAATAATAAAGTTGTTGTCCTTCACCCCAATAAAGTTGTCGTCCTTCACCCCAATTGGCGAAAAGCGAGAAATAGAGAAAGGTTGAAGAGAAGAGATGGAAAGGGGAGCAAATATCGTTGGTTTGGATTCCTACGTTGACGAGACGGATTAAGTAGTCTGTGTAATTGATTGATTGCACGTAGTATTTTCCGGAGGGGAGGTTAAGGACTGTGCGATTGTTTCCGTCACAGACAAGAGTGTAGTTGTTGTCGTTACAGGTGTAGGATGGGTCGCCTTGTAAACGGAAAGGGAAGGAGATGTTGATCATGTCTCCACAGGAATTGAAGAATTGCTGGTTTTGATTACCGTAGCTGCAGGTTACTGAAAACAGGAGGAAGAGGAGGAGAAGAAGAAGAAGAAGAACGGTTTTGTTTCCCGCCGGAGCGAGTGTCATTCCCTCAACGCGGAGAGAGAGAGAGAGAGGAGTGGAAAATACTTGTACTAGTTCTTCTGGAGCTGATGAAAAGGAAAATAAAAGAAGAAAAGTGAAGAAAAAAAGTACCAGTACACAACAATACAACATGAACATGCGGAGCTCACTACGTCAAGGTGAATATCGGTACTGACCGGCTGATGCGAGGGCCATTCCCTCGACAAAGAGAGAGAGAGAGAGAGAGGGAGAGAGATATTCAGACAAGGAAAGTACGGTGCTACTTCTAGGATACTGCATCCGTTGGATGGACCAAAATTTTTTAGTGGTTCTCGTCTTAATTTGTTTGTTCACTTTTTAACTTTTAAATGTTCCAAAATACTTGTCCAATATGAGTTTGACGTGTTAAAATTTATTTAATGCCATTTCTCTTTCAAAAAATAATGCATTGGTGAATGTACACTCCCATTTGATACTAGAATTGAGGGGCTTTCTTGAAAAATCAAAAATTTTAAAGAGCAATCATTATGTTCCCTTAAAAGGTTGGAGTTTCAAAAATGAACAAATAAATCAGGAGTTATTCACCCTGTTTGGTTCGCAATTTTGAGTCGAAAATTTTGAGTTAAAATGTAAAAATATGTGATTGAATAAATTATTTCAAGATGAATGAATCTCGTTATTGATACTGACCGAAAAGGAAAAAAAGAAAGGAAAATGCTACAGGCACAGCACTGGAGCCACACCTCAGCCACATCAGCTGAGGTGGCAGTGGCCCCAGTTAAAAAAAAAAAAAAAAAAAAACTCAAATCAAAAATCTGTATCGTTGTTTCCTCAGTTCCTTTTCATCTTCGCGCCCAAAACACGAAGAGAGAGCAGAGAGAGGACGGCGACCCGGACCAACCTGCCAACACCACCACCACCGGCGTCCTCCGCCTCCATCGCCACCACCGGCGACCTCCACTACCATCGCGATTCCACAGCACCGACGTCGACCACCACCTGCGGCAATTTTCGTTGGAGAAAGGGTCCACCGACGTGACCACGCACCACCAACATCTCCATACAGTCGTACTCTCTCTCTCCCTCTCTCTCTCTCTGCCATATCCCTAGAACTTGTTCCGATTTCACTCTGATTAGAGTTAGGGCTTGAACTGAAATTGGGGATGTGAACAGGACTTGTTTCGATTTCAATTTCTATTATTTCTCTACTGTTTTTTTATGCTCGAATTAGGATTAATGCTGAACAGAATCAGAAATCAAAAGTTTTACTTGAGCAAGAAGGGAGAGGAATGTATGTCTGATAGGTAGTAGTAGTAGAAGCAGCAGCAGCAGCAAACGCCATTTTTTCAACGACGAAAAAATCCTGCTAAAAAGTAGTAACAAACAAATCTTCTGATGAGAGCACCTCTGGATGCCCCAAATGCAAAAACAATCTTCTGAACTAACAATGAAATTTCTTGGAACTTTACATTGCTGAACCGTTGGTGTTTCCCTTAGGCCCCCATGCCCCTCAATTTTCGCTCTTTTTGTCCCATTTTTATATTTCCCCCTTGCTTCTGATATAAAGCCTCCCTGCTATATAAGGTGAAGTTCTCGCGCACTAGGAAATACAGTACTTTAGTCCAATGGTCAAGTACACAATGACCATAGTCAAACCGCGCGAAATTTGGTCAAAATCTCCACTTCAATTGTACATCTTTTTTCAATTTCTATTATTTCTCCATTGCTTTTTTCTGCTCAGATTAGGGTTAATGCTGAACAGAAATTGCGATTTGGTTTGTTTATCAACCCATGCCCTAGTTGAATTGTTCAAAGTCTGTAATTGACATTGCCACATGCTTACGTTTGGTTGCTGTAAAAAAGTGGATGAAAAAATGCGATTGATTGTTAAAGTCTGTATTGCTTGGTTACTATGGATTTTAATGTGTTGGTTACTTTGTTCATTTTAATGGAGTCTAACATATTTGCTTATATGTTACTTTTTATTTTTACAAATAGGTGATGTTTCCTTTGCCATCACCATCGTCTTTGATATCGCCAGAGTCTATTCGGTCGGCTACGCCTCTTCCGGATGGCGAAATTGATTTTGGAAGGTATTTTCCTCATACATGGTTTTTTGGGCAATAGTTGAACAAGATTTAATTAGTTGTAATTTTTTATTTTTTTTGTAGAGATGTAGAAGAAGAAGAAGGAAAAGAAGAAGAGGAGGAGGAGGAGGAGGAGGAGGAGGTAGGGAATGGAGACAATGAAGAAGAGGTATTGTGTGGTACTAGTGGTACTAATGAGACAACAGAAAATTGTAAAGATAGAATTGAGGAACCGAAGGTGGGAATGGAATTTGACGCATCAAACGAAGCTTATTTGTATTACTTAAGATACGCTAAACAACAAGGATTTTCTGTGGCGAAAAGAACGTCAAGAAAGGGAAAAGATGGAAACTTGAAGAATCTAACTCTTCAATGCAGTCGTGGTGGAAAGGCAAGGGTGAGAGGAAGCAACCTAGCGAAACCACGGCCACAAACAAAAATTGAATGTCCGGCTCGCCTTATTGTTGCTTCATACCCGGACGGAAAGTGGAGGTTAAACTTAGTTGTCTTGGAGCACAATCACGATCAAAGCCCGGGAAAGTGCAGGTTCTTTAAGAGCAATAGGGTAATCGATGAACATGTGAAAAGACAGCTCATGTTGAATGATAAAGCCGGGATTAAATTGCCCCAGACTTATGCCTCACTTCAGATTAAAGCGGGGGGACCTGATAAGCTTCCATATAGTCAGAAGGATTGTCGGAATTATGTGGACAAACAACGTCGTTTAAAACTTGTGGAAGGAGATGCTGAAGCGATGCATAGTTATTTCATGAGAATGAAAGTTGACAATTCTGACTTTTTTTATGCCATGGATTTGGATGACAAGGGTCGACTAAGGAATGTGTTTTGGGCCGATGCAAGGAGTCGGGCAGCTTGTAAGGAGTTTGGTGATGTTGTGACATTTGACACAACTTACTTAGTAAATAGGTATGACATGCCTTTTGCTCCATTTGTTGGCGTGAATCATCATGGTCAGTCGATTTTATTGGGATGTGGACTCATCTCTCACGAGGACACAGAGTCATTTTCATGGTTATTTGAGACTTGGAAGACGTGCATGTGGGGTTGTGCTCCGAAAGCAATAATTACCGACCAATGTTTGGGTATGAAGAATGCTATACAAAAAGTATTCCCTGACACCCGACATCGGTTATGCATATGGCATATCATGAAAAAGGTGCAAGAAAAGTTCAGTATGTACAACGCCTACGAACAAATTAGTTCGTGTATGCGCAAGGTAGTATGGAATTCATTGACAATAAAACAATTTGAGGATAGTTGGGATGGATTCATCAAAAAGTACGAGCTTCAAAACAACACATGGTTACAAGGGTTATATCTAGAGAGGAAACTGTAGGTTCCTGCTTATGTGAATGACTGCTTTTGGGCGGGAATGTCATCCACACAAAGAAGCGAAGGTATGAATGCATATTTTGATGGTTACATCCATTCAAAGACGACCTTGAAACAATTTGTAGAACAATATGAAAATGCATTGGCGAATAAGGTGGAGAGTGAAAATGAAGAAGATGGGAAAAGTTGGAGGAGTTTCATCCCGTTAATAACTAAAAGTGGCTTGGAAAAGCAATTTCAAAGTGTTTACACGAATGAGAAGGTGAGAGAGTTTCATGAAGAATTTGTCGGGAGACTTGAGTGTTCTTGTAGTCAAAAAAAAGAAAGTGTATCCGAATATGAGGTAAAAGAGTGGATTACATATGGAGAAGAGGAAAATAGAATTCAAGTGCCATTTATTGTTGATTTTAATGCTGAAACAAATGAAGCACATTGTAACTGTCGATTATTTGAGTACAAAGGAATGGTTTGTAGACATCAACTGACGGTGTGGAGTCAAATGGGAGTTGAAAGAGTACCTGACAAATATGTGTTGAGGAGATGGAGCAAAAATGTCAAAAGGGTGCATACTAAAATTCGAATCAACTATGATAACTCTTCAACGTCAATTGAAGCACGTCGGCATGACAATATGTGCAATCTCTTTAATGAGGTTGCCGATTTAGCGGAAGATAGTCAAGAGAAGTATGATAAGGTGATGGCACGATTACTTGAGCTAAAAGGAGAATTGATTGAATCTTCAATTGTTTGTGGAAGTAATGTGATTTCCGGCACTCCTAATAATTCTTTTTCAATTGGAGATGGAGTTCTACCTTCCAAAGAAAGCACAAACATACTTGACCCGGTAACTCTTCGTCGTAAAGGGAGACCGCCAAGCAAAAGAAAGGTAGGTGTTGTTGAAAAAATTGGTAAGAAGAAAATAGAAACAAAAAAGAAGACATTGTCCAAGGAAAAAGTCAAGGTATAAGTTAATGTAAAGTTTAGAATTTTTTGTATTGCTAATTTCATGTTTCCAATAAACTTTTTATATTTATGTCTCATGTAAACTTTTTTTCAGGAGGTTAGGACACAAGAGAGGTTGGAACAAAACAACTATTTTTTTCAGGAGATGGGGACACAAGAGAGTGTGGTAAATATTAATGTAAGAATTTTTTTTGTATTTCCCGTTAAACTTTTTACGTTTTTGTTTCATGTTTAAGTTATTGTTAATTCTCATTTTTATTGTTGGCCAGAGTCATCCAAGCTACATGGGGCAATCAATATGGACAAACACGATGCCCCATAATATGCGACCGAGTATGGCACAAGGTGGAAGCATCTTCCAATTTTCTCCAAGTTCATGCCCAACCGAAACAGGCCTCAACCAATTTATGTATGCTTTTCCAAGTTCACAAACAAATATGCCAACCTCATTCAGTAGTCATGATTGGCAAGGGCAATCAAATATTACAAGTAGGCAAGTTTGGGGAGGACGGCAATCAAGTTTTTTGATGACTCAAGGGCAATGTGTTGGAGGACCACCACCAAGTTTTACTCAAATGCCACCACCAAGTTTTACTCAAATGTTGAATGCACCGGATAATGCTGAAGAATAGTTCAGTTCATTTGATTATGGGTGTTACAGTATTTGTATTGTATCGTATCTGTGGTGTGTCGTGTCCCTTTACTAGCTAGTGCCCAATTTGGTCTCAAACTATGTTTTTTTTTTTTTTTGGCAAGACTTGGTATTGGCATGTAAGAAAAAGCTGTTTGAGTATTTGACTATTTGTTCGTGTCGTATCTCTATCGTGTCTTGTCTTTTATCATGTTATATAGATGGTTGTCTATGTTAAAGGTTTGAATGAAAGCTTGCAACTTGAGTGACATTTACTTATGGTGATACAGGTTTCTTACTAAGATTTCGAGTTAAATGCTTGTCCTTCAATTAACGACTGCAGATAATCTTGTATACAATTGGCAAGTATCGCTGGGAGTTCTTGAAAATGTGCATTCATTGATTGGAACAATAGCTCCACCAGATTTCCTTGTGAAATTGACGTATCTTATGTGGAACTACCATGAAAAGATCAAGCGTATTGATATGGTCAGAGCATACACTTTTGGTTCTCATTACTTTGTGGAGGTTGACATAGTCTTACCAGAGGAGCTTAGGTTTTGAAAAAAATTCGGCAGAATCTCCCCTATTTTTGGTCCTAGCCCGACGTCTCGCGTCTCAGTCAGTACAACAACAACAACAACACCATGTTATGCACAAGCCCACGCCGGGCATAACTCATTCTAAATTACCATTCACAATCCACATTCATAGCCAAATCCATTCACAACAAAATCATAAAACCATATGCGATCACAAGAGCTCTAAGGTGGTACAGGTGACCAAATGAATTATATCTCCATTTTATTACATCTCCATATTATTACAAGTGACCAAATGAAAGCATAAAACCAAATGAATTACTAGACTTGACATTAAGGTAAGCAACTATCCTACTACTAGACTTGAATCCAATTAGCCAACCAATGGGTTCCCATATGCTACAATGATGCCACAAGACTTTGCAAATTAACCAAATCCCAATGCATCAATAGCCCACTCTGCGAAGAGACTATTTTTGCTCATTTCCAGGGAGTAACCGACGACGTATTATGTTCTCCACGGAGAGCTCTGCCTTCAGCCTGGCTATATGGATGTTTTCATCAGTCAACTTTGTCTAGTTGAGTTGGGAAGCCAAATCTCTTGAAATGTCCAACTCTGGGCTGAGATCAACCTTCGAATTTGCAGTGTTTTATTTTCAGACTACTGAATAAATGAGATTGAACTTGTACTTGAACCACCAACATGCTGCCTCAAATTTTCAAAATTGGCAAAGGTTGAACTTTCTGCATGTGTGAACTTTCTCCGGCCTACAAGAAAATCCATGGATTATGAGCTACGAAATAACAAATTCTGAGCAAAACCTTCACACATTCAAAGTAAGTGTAATGAGAAGATTTTGTTGCCAAAGTATCAATATATTCATGACAATAGGAGAACAAGAAACATATAGCTAGGCATTAGCAAATATGACAACACTTCCTATGAGAGGCAACCCAAGACCAAAACAGTAGAATCTGTACCCAATAACCCCTAGCCAAAGAAACAAATTACTGAATTATCATAAATTTAACAAACTCAGACCCATCTTGAAACATCACTTTAGTCACTATCAGCGTTAGGCACAATTTCAAAACTAATGAAGCTACAAGTTCACATTTCCTCGCAGATATAAGATCCCAATCCAAGCATCTCATGAAATCCCCAGACCTAACAACCATATCAATGCACTAATAAAATTCCATTGTACACCCATTACAGTATTACTCGATTCTTTCTTTCATCAAATATATCTATTAACATTCACTGGCTTACCAGAGAGGGGAAGATAGTTACTAATTCACGATTAACTTGGTAAGCAAAAGGATAGCCAAAAAGCCTCAATGACAACAAATGTGCCTATATATTAAGAGGACAATGGACAACAAAAATCATCTCCAACAGGATCTTCTAAAGAGTCTTGTTAGGCAAATAAATGGCGACTCTTTTTTCTACTCAACTTTTTCAAGGCCGTTTGTTGGCTTTCAAACCTATCACTATACCATTTTTTTTTTCCAAACAAACCTAACACTATACCATTAATAATGCTGGTAAGGATTTTTTATATGGGGAACAAACACAATGCATTTCTGCAATGTGTTTTTCTTCATCCAGTAGTGTGACTAATGGGCAGGAATGAAGCCTTTTTATATGTCTAACTTCATTACAAAGTCATTGTCTTTAATACCTTTACAGTTGCGTATAGATTTCTATTCATTGATATCGACATTCTAATTGTGGGTTCTGTTTACCCTGACTTTCATTAATCAACATTCATGCTATGCAAGCTTTTTCAAATAAATTCTATGCAAAATTGCTATGCCAAAATTCTATACAAATCAATGACGCCATCAAAGCAAACATTTGAAAGCTAAATTGGAATTCGGATGTTAGCTACCAGCCAACAACATACTCCACCCAGCTGAACATAAGACCAAGATTACAACAAAAAGACATAGCATTAATCCTAATCTGTACCGATTTTGAGTGAAATCAAGTTAGACAATATGAGTGAATCGAGCGAAATCTAAACAAGTTCTGTTCAGCATTAACCCTAATCAAAGGGAAATCAAAATTGAAACATGTTCTCGAATCCCCAATTTCAATTCAGTCTTAACCCTTATCAGACAGAAATTGAAACAAATTCTAGGGCTATGATAGAGAGAGAGAGAGAGAGAGAGAGAGAGAGTACGAGTGTACAGAGACGTTGGTGGTTCGTGGTCGCGTAAGTGGACCCTTTCTCTGGAGAAAATTGCCGCTGGTGGTGGCGATAGAGGCGGAGGTTGCTGGTGGTGGCGATGGAGGCGGAGGTCGCCAGTGGTGACGATGGAGGCGGAGGTTGCCGGTGGTGGTGGTGTTGGCCGGTTGGTCTAGGCCGACGCCGGTTGGTCTGGGCTGAGATCGCCCCTCTCTCTCGCTCTCTGTCTTTTGATTTTGGGCGCAGAAGAGATGAAAAGAAGTCCGGTTTTGATTTTGATTTCTCTTTTTTTTTTTTTTTTAAGTGGGCTGCCACCTCAGCTGATGTGGCTGAGGTGTGCCAATTTGCTGTGCCTGTAGCATTTTCATGGACAAAGACTGGCAGGTGGGACTTCTCTCCCTCTCTCGAGAACAGTTCCTGCTGGATTCACAGCTCATGTCTGTGCTTAATAGACTTTTTTTTCCTTTTGTACAAGTGTCTGTTTCACCGGAGTTAGGAGGAGGTGAAAAGCAGGGAGAAAGGAGGGAGATGGAGGACGGTGGGAGTGGTGGGGGCCAACATTACTACTCATAGTCAGATTTTAAAGTCAAAAGAGATCTATGTTCCTTTCAAAAATGGACAAAGAAAAAAAAGAGAGGAAGAAATTCTGAAATATCATGAAAAATTATCCTATGCAAGTGAAACCATACGCAACTTATACTCCAACGGTCCAACCAACATATCACTCACACAACCCTCACAAGTTCTAACATTGTTTACGATTTAATCTCCAAAACACATAGTTCAATTAAAAAATCATTAAAATACCGAAATATTCGGGATGGATATTACAGAACTCGTGACCTCCTAGTTACAATAGAACGTTACCTAGACGCTCGGTAATATTTAAGAAAAAGTGCAAGAGGTAGTTTCCCTGGTGTATATGCGTCCATTCAAGTTTTGGTTCAATGTATCTGCAATTATGATTTTTCGTCCAATGCATGATTCCTAAAATCATGACCATTGGTTCATCATTATGAGAATATTAGCCTCTTTTACTTCTGGTTTGCAATTTTTCCAAAAAAGATACTACGCCTGTGATAAACGAAACTAGGGGAAAGTGAAGATAAAAAGAAAAAGACCTTTTCAAGTCACTATAATCATATCGGTGAAGAAAAGTATTCGACGGAAACGTGTGGAGCAATTATTATTAAAAAAAAGGGAACTTGGGAAGCTCACTAAGTCAAAGTCTTTGACCGTAAAATGCTGAATTTTTCAAAAAAAAAAAAGGGTAAATTTGACTGATCTCCCTTATTTTTAACAAATGCAGACACCTATTCTGAGCTTTCAAAATTACATTTGTTCTCTATTGTTTTTGAAACTATTATCAAGATTTCCCATATTGTTACTTAAATCACTAACGGTGTTAATGTTAACACTTCAAAGACAAAAATACCCTTCAAAATACATATTTCTAGTCTTTTTGTTTTATCCTCTTCTTTAATTCAATATTACTATTTACTAGTGAATATTAATACTTCATTATTTAAGTAATGGAAGATTCAGCCTAACTTATTGATCTCATCTTATTTTATAATTTTTTTTGTTAATTTGGCATCAAATATATTTTGTTGTATAACTTCATTATTTAAGTAATCAAAGATTCAGCCTAACTTCTTTTCTTTTCTTTTTTTGTTAATTTGGCATCAAATACATTTTTATCGCCATTTTGTCATAACCTTACACAGTGAATATTAAGCATAAACCTTACGATATTTTGTAACTATCACAAATTCACAAGTATTCAGACCCCACGTCGCGGGTCGAGTCCGGGCCGAAAACCCACTGTTTTGTTCGAACAATATAAAACCCACTCTCTGTTTTATTTTTTCGAAATATGGCAGCCCCTGGATTTGAAATCTTAGTTAAATTAATTACGATTTAGCCCTTCATGTTTGAATAACTTATAAATCCACCCTAGTGAATAAGAAAATAATAATATAAACCCCAAGATTAATTAGTTCCGGTTCGCATGATGGCATGATTAATTTTATTGCATGATTTGTTCTTATCGCGCAAGTAATTATTGTTAGCCTGTTAGCATGTTTCGTGAAAATGTTGAACTGTGTGATATGTTGTTGTATTGGTAGATTGGACAAATGGATTCCCGGACTGGTTGAGATGTGCGGGTTTATCATTTTAGATGTGAAAATAGGATTAATGGAAAAGGAAATAATGTGAGAGGTTGTGATTTTGGATTCTGGGCAATCCTAATTTGGAACCCAAGGAAAAGTATGGTTGGAGAATGATTGATGGTTATTTTGGTGGAATTGTTGGTTTACGGAACCCTGGATACGGCATGGTGGTGACCAACTCTCGGATGTTGAAATAGGTCACAAGGGAGGTATTGTGCGTGTGCCACAACTTGGGACAGAGTATGCTCGCGTGCGCATCCGGTGAAGTTTTATCCGAACTTATAGTCGCGGATGGAATACCGGGTATATAACTTATGTATTTTCCATCCGGATCTGGAAAAGGGGAGTCGGACCACACCAGTGTCTTGTGCTAGAGGTTAAGGGTAGGAACGGATCTGTGGATAAGATCCGAGATCTCACTTAGGTTGAAGAATAGTAATAAAATGATTAATTATTCTTTTTTTATGTTATGTCAATACATTTCAATTATATTTTCTTGCTGCTTGTAAGTTTTGGGTTTCGGGTGGGTCTTGGCTACTGAGCGTCATTGCTCACGGTACTATGTTGCCCTAATAACTCGAACGCTAGGTATTGAAGATGGAACAGAAGGGACGCAGGCAAAGAATGATTTAACGTTGACCGAAGAAAATATTATTGAACTCTGGTTACACTCTTAGTTGCTCTATAATTTCAATTAATCATTTTAATATTGTACAGTAAGAGAATCTTAGAATCTAGCCAAATATTTTAAAGTTGATACGTTGTGATTTGATTGGAATTGACAAGACTTTTGGAATTTTAAATGCTTTGAATAGAAAACTAATTGGAAATCTCTTTTCAATTTTTTTTTATGTCTTCAAATTTCGGGGCATTACAGTGTAGTTAGCGGGGTGAGTTATGTTACCACAGAGGGGTCGAGCAGCTTTCCATAGCTCCGGACCCTCAAAAACCCCCAAGGGGGCTCGAACCTCCGTCTTCTGTAAGGAGGGGAGGGGAGGTTACTAACTGCACTAGGCAATGGAACCTGGGGAATAATGTCCTTTAAAGGGCATTTTTTGTCTTTCAAAACCTAAATTTAAGGCTGTTAGTGTTTTATTTACAAGAATGGGAAATCTTGGTAATAGTTTCAAAAACAAGGAAGGGCAGTGCAATTTCAAAAACTTTAGGGCTGATTATTGCATTTGTTAGAAACTACAGGGGAGGTCGGTGAAATTTACCAAAAAAAAGAAAGAAAAGAACACTGATGGCTGAGAAGAAAGGGAGCCAAAGTGGCAAACAAATGTTCATCTAAAACCTTTCTCGAACGAATTTATATTCTCTAGAAAAATTAGAGAATTTAAGAGAGAGAGTGAAAGGGAGAAATTTTATGGAGTATTATTAACATGTCCATATACTTTATTCTAGCTCTCCTTCTCCTACACATTTCCACAGCCACTCCAACAAGATGCTCCTAACACGGTCCAATAATCCGCTTCCCATGTCAACCCAAGGACAACCAACCAACTCACCATGGCTATTCCGGCTTCGATCTCTCTTGCTCTCCAAGTGGAACAAAGCTTAATAAAAAGAGCAATAGTTAACTTTAATCTGATCGTTTTCATTCAGGTGCTACTATGATGTCAAATGGAGCAATTCAATTTTAAATGATGGTGCAACAATTGTTAAGAAACGGCGCAAGAGTTAGTTTCCCAAAAACAAAAATGCTTGATTAGAAAACACAATAGCAACTCAGTAATTCTCTTTCAGGTGTGACTTTCAAAGGGAGCAAATTGAACTCAAGGTACAACAATATTTAAGAAAAAAGTGCAAGAGGTAGTTTCCCTGGAGTATATGCGTCCATTCAAGTTTAGGTTCAATGTAAGTGCAATTATGATTTTTTTCGTCCAATGCGAGATTTCTAAAATCATGACCTTCGGTCCATCACTATGAGAATGAGAATATTAGCCTCTTTTGCCCCTTATTTCTAATTTCCCCGAACAAGATATGATAAGAGCATCTCCAGCCTTGACCCAATTTAATACTCAAATTTAAAAATGGGGCAAAAACCACAAAAATCTTTCTCTAATCTTTGACCCAAATCCTTCCCCATTTTGGGTTTTACCCATTTTTTTGCCCAAATCTGAGACAACTTTTGCCTTGACCCATTTCTCTAACAGCTAGTTAGAGAGAGAGAAAGAGGGAGGAGGAGGGAGAGAGAGAACCTCGTCGGCAGTGGCGGCAGGCCGAGGGCCGGCGGTCTGAGAGGTGATGCAAAAAGTGACAATGGCGTTGTGCCCTCTAAGCCGTCTTGGGTCCCCCAGAGTTGTCGTTATCTTCTGGCCTCCGATGATGATGATGAACGAGTTTCAGAGTTGTCTTTTGCCGTTGTATCCAGTTCTGGGTTTGTGGTGAAAAAAATTTTGTGTTTGATTTTTGGGGAGAGAGAGACGGAGATGGAGAGAGAAAAATACCAGGTCTCCCCATTTTGGATTTGATTGTTTTACCTTATTTACCATTATGCCTTTAAGAATAAAATATATATATATATGGGTAAAATTTGGATTTGATGGTTGGAGATGTGTCTACTCAAAATGGGTTTTTACCCAAAATTTTATTCAAATTTGAGGAAAAATATGGGTGAAGGCGGGAGATGCTGTGAACGAATCTAAAGGAAAGCGAAGATAAAAGAAAAAGACTTTTTCAGGTCAATATTGGTGAGCAGATTAAAAAAATAAATAAATCAATATCGGTGAAGAAAAGTACTCCACGTAAACATGTGGAGCTCAAGTTTATTTTAACGCTAATGGCTGAATTTTCAAGAAACAAAAAAAAAGGGGGGGTTAAACTTCACTGACCTCCCTTGAGGTTTCTGAAAAATTCAGGCACCTCCCATGAGCTTTCTAAATTACATTGTCCTTCTTTGCTTTTGAAACTATTATCGAGATTCCTCATTCCGTTACTTAAATGTGTTAACTTTAACTCTTAAAAGACAAAAATACCCTTCAAAATACATTATATTTCTAGTCTTTTTGTTTTATCCACTTCTTCAATTCAATTTTATTTGCTAGTGAATATTAATAGTACTTCATTATTTAAGTAAGGGGAGATTAGCCTAACTTATTAATCTCTGTCTTATTTTATAATTCTTTTTGTTAGATTCGCATCAAATATATTTTGTTGTAGTATAAATTGTCAAAAACTTGAAACTAATTTTTTTTTCCGATCACACTTGGATGATCGACTCCGTTCATTTTGTAGAGTTTGGCGAGAACCATAAACATACCAAAAATCGTGTTCATCGGATTTTTGTAGATACATGATCGACACATATGAAAATTGAAGAAAATCATAACTGGATCCAAAACCACACCGAATCGGAAACCAGTTTTGTTTTTTTTTGCAATTTTCACTTGTGCCGATCATATATCTATTAAAATCCGATGAACAAGAGTTTTGGTATGATTATGGTTCTCATCAAACTCTACAAAATGAACGGAATCGATCATCCAAGTGTAATTGAAAAATGAATGAAAAATTGAAAACGGACCGGAGGGGATACCAAGGGTGTTGGTATCCCCGGTATACTAAAAAGTTTCTTTGTTTGTTGTTGCTTATTTTATTTTTGGACCCTTTTGTTGGTTATTGTGGTTGCAATATTAAGTCTATTCTCTATTTGCAACAAGGAGGGAAAAATATCATAGAGTTCTTGTTAATAATTTTTCCCAACAAGAAGTGAAGATAAAAGATAGATAAACATGTGGAGCTCACTAAGGGAGTCCCGGAGGTGTTGTAGTGCACTTCCCGTACTACACGTGTAGTGCAGCCAATCTGGCCATCCATCTCGGTAATGAACGGTTCGAATTTTCATCTGAACAATGGATGGCTAGGATTTATAGGAGTTCAGATTAAATCCGAACCGTCCTTGCCGAGATGGCGGGTGCACTAGAGCCCCTCTCATTCCCACTGAGGGTGAGTTTCCCAAAAATAAGCTTTTGGCTTTTTTTGTCCTTATTCAATTTTTTTTTGCATTTGTAAGTTTTTTATCAAACTTCAAAGTATTTTAGATTCATCTTAATGAGAGGAATCCAAAAAGTAAAACATTATGGACTTGTTAGTTTTGTAGGTTTAATTTTGTTTTGTTTTTGTTTTCTAATCTTTATCGTATTTCTCTTTTTAATCATTACCATATTTTTTCAATCATACTTTCATTTTACTCTCTCTATAGTCATTAACAATCTCTCAAATCATTATCATATTTCTTTCTCAACCCACTACGAAAACAAAATACCCAACCAAAACTACCAAACGAACAAATCCAGACTTTTACTCTATTTTTTTTAGGAAATATCCAATTTTTGGCACTTTTAGCCTAGGTTTTTTTTTTTTTGGCTAAAAGTGCTAAAGCTGGATATTTTGCAAAATAATTGGATAAAAGTCACAATTTTTTATTTTTCTTATTCCACTCGTCGAGATGAATCTAAAATACTCACAAATTTAATGCAAAACTAACAAATGTAAAAAAATAATAATAATAATTTTGAATAAGAAAAAAAAAAGCCAGAAGCTTATTTTTGGAAAACTCACCCTTAACTCGGTCAATATCGGTGACTTTGAACACTGTTTGCTAAATTTTCCACAAGAAAGTAATAAAGAACACTGATTTCTGAGAAGAAAGGGAGCCACATAAACATTCATCTAAAACCTTTCTCAAAAAAAAAAAACATTTCTTGAACGAATCTATAAATAGAACTACAAGCCCCTAAACTCAGGATTTGGAGAGAGAGAGAGAGAGGTTTTATATAGGAGTGGTACCATGTCCGTATATTTTTTCCTCTTCTTTCTCCTTAGCCTTTCCACAGCCCAGGACGATTGCACTTCAACAACATCAAAATGCTCCAATGACGGTCCACCAATCCGCTTCCCATTCCGTCTAAAGAACCAACACCCCCCTCACTGCGGCTATCCTGGCTTCGACCTCTCTTGCTCTCCAAACAACTCCACCACCATTCTCGACCTCCCTAATTCAGTCAAAGTTATAGTCACCGACATCGATTACAAATCCCGACTGATTCACATCAAAGACCCAAACGGCTGCTTCCCACAACATCTTCAAAACCTCAAATTGTCTACCACTCCCTTCAATTTTCCAGATTCCATTTATTTCGTGGACGATGTCGGTTTATACAGTTGCCCCCCTTCAACGAAAATGGAAAGAATGTATTGGGGGTCTCGTATTACGGACCAACTAAAAAATTTTCGGGTCACTTGCCTCGGTGGTGATGTATATTTCCAGGGCAATGATAGTATTGACGATATACCCGAGCTGATATCGTGCAGAAAGATGTATAATGTTTGGTCGGTTCCCTATGAGGTGTTTGATCAAACAGCTGATCTGCAGTTGCAATGGCTCCCGCCGGACAATCCGCCTAAAAAAGGTACCCTCTTTCTATTCTTTCCCTTTTCTTTTGTTCTTTTTATTATTTGTTTTTGTATTCAATTCGGCCTTCCATTTGCATGCTCAAATCAGAGATAGTTAAAAGAAAATTTGCATACCCTCTATAGATCTTCAAAACTCAATGAGAAAGAGTAATTGCAGGTTATGAATTATGATTATGAAGTTATCATTGTCCCAATTGGCTAGAGCCTTGTCGGTAGGAATGGCAACCGGGTGGGGCGGCTTTTTCCATACCCGACTCTGGCAGAAAATTTTTGCCCCGCCCCGCCCTGCTCCTTTTTTTTTTTTTTTTTTAAAGAAAATATATTCTAAATTTCAAAATAAGTGAGTACCAATAATTAAAGTTCACAAAATAACTATTACAACTTAACCTAAATTTACTATCCAAAAGCAAAATGGAAATTTTTTTAAATATATACTGTTATTTTTTAGTTGCAAGGGTAAAAATACAAGAATGTGAATACATTTATGCACCAAAAAAAAAAATTTGTGGTGGGTTTGGGTGGGTAATGCCTACCTGAACCCCATTGGGTTTCTTCGATTCTCCCCCAAATCTAATCTGTTACCCAAAAAATCTAACAAAAACTGCTCTGCCACGACTGGGGCGAGTTGATTGCATCTCTTCTTGTGGAAGGTCATGGGTTTGGACGAGGCGGACAATGGTTAAAATCATTCTTCAAGCCTAATAATTTAGGGTCGGTAACTACTACGTACATGTAAAAAAAGATGAATCTAACATCTTTTTATCTAAATAACGAAGTCTCTCCCTCTAAACGAGAGACCCCTCTCTCTCTCTCTCTAAAACCTGCTAAACCCTAGACGCCGCTTCACTACCTTCCTCCTACCATCCTTCCCCCAAGAGTCTCTACTCTAGGGGGGCCCTTTCCTTTTCTCTTCACTCAAGCTTTCTCTCTGTCGGTTTAATCGGAGATCTATCTCCTTCCTTTACCGTACTCCACCCTCGCCCTCCCCCTACGCCTCCAGATGCCTCGACTCTCTCATCTTCTTCCACACCGTACCTCCTTTGCCACCTCCGTCACGTAGTCATTGACTCGTCGGTGTTTTGTCACTTAGGCTCCGTTCCAGAACACCTTCTTAAAAAATAAAGCCTTGTTCCTTTTCTTTTTCAAAAAAAAAATTTCAAAAAATTCCACCTAAATTCTCCCTAGATTCCCCCTACTTCTAGCATTTCTCTCTCTCCACTTATTGCCCCTATAATCTTTCAAAAAAAATTTCAAACGACAAACCAAACAAAGCATGAGTACTTATTTTATATTTTCAAACTAAAAAATAGTGTAAATAAAAAAAAAATTTAAAATTTTTTTGCACCGTATAAAATATCTCATCGAGATATTTCAAACAAGATCCATATTGCATATTTTTAGATTTCAATAAATCCATTATTTTTTAGCTTAAAATTGTCTTCTTAAAAGATAAGGACTTATTCTAAGTTTCAGAACGGAGCCTAAGGTGTGTCTCGGGTTTGTGGATTAGCTTGCGGATGTGGTTGCCAGAGTCTGTTTTGTGCGCGCTTGGTTCGCCGGACAAAAAGTGCTAATTTGGTTGAGTGTTGATTGTGAGGTTTTCTTTCTTTTGCTTTTCGTTGTTTTCTTGTGTTTTTCTCTCTAGTTTCATGCCGCAAGTCTTTCTCCGGTTGGATTTCCCCTAGTTCGGTGTCGTCCTCCCCAGGTTTTGGTCTCCTCAGATCTACGGGTTGGAATTTCGTTCATTGGTTTTGGGATCTGATTGTCAGAATGCTTGTGGTGTGCGCCATGGTCGCAAGCCGGCTTGTTAGGTTGTTGTTCATTGATGATCAAGGTATTGTCGTATCAGCGTGTTGGTTTGTGAGGTTATAAGTTAAAAGCTTGCAAATCTAGACCTCCAAGTTATTGTCTTTGTTTAGGATAGGTAACCCACTTTGGTTGTATGCTTATTTCGTATCAATGAAATCTTCTACCATTTTGGCCAAAAAAAAACCTATTAGGTACATGTCAACCAAATGGTGCTAGTTCAATTAGCCATGACTCATGCATTTCACTAGCAGGTTTGGAGTTCGAATCTCTACACCTGCGTATTGGTGTTCTTCCCTTAGAGATCATACATAATATAATGATCTCTCATATCGATTGACAAACAAAACTACTAGATTGGTTGAAAGATTCACGACACGGATTAAACATGCCTCAAATATATAAATTCACAACGTGGGTATATATAATGCTACCAGGGACTACCATTGGGGATGTGGTATTTAATCCAACTATTATTCATTCCGTGGACTTCTTAATCCTTCACTAATAATGGCGGCTCCATAAAATTTCTTGATGGTAATTATTGAAGAACCTTCAATTTTACAGAATTTATGAGGAAAATTAAATTAAAATTTCTTGATGGCAGTTATTGATGAACCTTAAATTTTACAGAATTTATGAGGAAAATTAACTTAAACTTCTCCGATTAAAATTTGTAAACAAATTTTGTACTATGTTTGTGGTGCAACCATTTAATTAAATCGTTTTCAACATGTAAAATAATGACACTTAATTCCGCGGTTGAGATTGGGTTGAGTGTCCAATTTTTACATCGGTCTTGCTAACCTCTGCCCCCACTAGGCGGAGGATAATATCCCAATAATTTCAAAGAAGTTCGGATATCAATGCACATATCAAGGATATTAATACAATTTCACAACTATCAATACATTTTTTTTCAAATATCAATGCACTGTTTACCTATTATCCTCTGCCCTTAGGGTGGACGTTAGCATTTTCCTCCATCTCAATGTTGGATGTTCAATATTATAGTGGCCTGAGATAATACAAAACACATACGTTATATATACAAGGGTTGGTTTGTGGACATAATTTTTGACACTTCATCCCATTCATTGAAATCAATGGTTTTGCTTGTGGACACAATGGCTGAAATCAATGGTTTTGTGGACACAATTTTTGACACTTCATCAATATACATATATATTGACCGTATTCCACTGAATAATCCCCACAAGCTATGGCACCACCATTGCCGTCAAACCTGTCAAACAAACAGGTTTGACAGGACCAAATAGTAGTCGGGCGGAAGCTTTGAACACTATTTTTCAGCGCACAAAGAAATAATATAACGAGTCTTCTCTATCTTTCACAGGTCATGACTTGGAAATTGCAGGTGTGACTTTAGGTTCATTTTTGCTTCTTGTAATCCTCATTGCGATGTATTGGTTCCACAGACAAGAGAAAATAAAGAGAAAGGATTGTCTAAAGATTGAGATGTTTTTGGAGGATTATAGAGCTTTAAAGCCGGCAAGATACTCTTATGATGATATCAAGAAAATTACAAATCAATTCAAGGACAAAATAGGCCAAGGGGGATATGGAACTGTGTATAGGGGACAACTTTCCAATGATGTTCATGTGGCGGTTAAGATCCTCAATAACACAAAGGGAAACGGGGAAGAGTTCATCAACGAAGTGGGAATTATTGGTACAATCCACCATGTCAATGTGGTCCGCTTTGTTGGTTACTGTGCTGATGGATTCAGAAGAGCTCTTATTTACGAGTTCTTACCAAATGATTCCCTGGAAAAGTTTGCATCCTCTGATTACAAGAAGCGTTCACTTGGTTGGAAGAAATTGCTAGAAATTGCCGTGGGCATAGCCAAAGGAATTGAGTATCTTCACCAAGGGTGTGATCATCAAATCCTTCATTTTGATATTAAACCACATAATATCTTGTTGGACGAGAACTTGAATCCGAAGATAACGGATTTTGGTCTGGCAAAGTTGTGTTCAAAGGAACAAAGTGTTGTATCCATGACTACTGCTCGCGGTACCATTGGCTATATTGCACCGGAAGTGTTCTCAAGGAACTTCGGGAATGTATCATACAAAGCAGATATTTATAGTTTCGGAATGTTGTTACTTGAAATGGTAGGAGGGAAGAAGAATTTTGATGTAATGGTCAATAGCACCAACAAAATTTACTTTCCCGAATGGATTTACAATCATTTGGACAGTGGAGAAGAGCTAAGAATCCGTATTCAAGATGAAGGAGATGCCAAGATTGCGAAGAAATTAGCAATTGTGGGACTTTGGTGCATTCAATGGTACCCAGTTGACAGGCCTTCAATGCATGTTGTGATTCAAATGTTGGAAGGAGATGGAGACACTTTGATCAAGCCTCCCAATCCATTTGCCTCTACAAATTCAACATTTGCCAAGGGACAGTCGAGTGGAAGGCCTTTTAACAATGAGTTGGAAGTTATTGTTGAATCTGAGTAAGGAAGATATAACCACTATCGATCTGTTGCATATATCGTAGAGAGCTCTCTTTCTTTCATCCATATATGGATACATGAAACTGTGAGACATCAATAAAACGAATTTTAATCTACTGATGATGTATAGCGTTACCATAAAACGAATTCGAGATCAATTCTCATAATGTTTCTTTTATTTTATCGTCTTTTCTATGAGGATTATTGATGGGATTCTATCCCTATGTTGTACTCCATGGTAGCTAAGAAACATTTTGTACCATAACAAAACAAAGATTGTCGCAGATTAACGCTAGCTGTTTGGAAATTTAGTGGAAATATTGCTGATAATGGTCAAATAGAACGAAATATTCAAATCATTAGAAAATCTAATTAGATTTAACATAAAGACAAAAAGAAATTTTCAAAAATCAAAAACCAAAATCCACACCGCATGAGCCCGCGGAGAACGATCGAGAGAGTTCCTACAAACTGAACAAGAAGCATTCGAGCAAAAATGGCTTCGATGCGATTGGCACGGAAGCAATGCCTACATTCGGGTTTGCTCCTCAGCATTTCCTTGGGCCTGTACGCGGACAAGAATATCGGGCATGTCATTGGACTTAGGAAGGCACCGTCTTTCTTGCAATAAACATCCCAAACAAGACGATTGCACCCTAACAAGTTGCTCCGACCAAGGTCGACAACCACCCACCTCACTGCGGCTACCCCGGGTTCGATCTATCTTGCTCTCCAAAAACAACTGCCAGTCTCCTCAACCTCCCCTATTCCGTCAAAGTTCTAGTCACCAACATTGATTACGAAACCCAATCGATTCACATCAAAGACCCAAACAGCTGCTCCCCACAACAGCTTCAAAACCTCAATTGTTACCACTCCCTTTCAATTTGCAGATTCAGTGCACAATTTTCATATATTCAGTTGCCTTACAGCCAGTGGCGGCTCCAGGAATTTGTAATAGGGTGTTCATAAATTACCTTAACTCTACTAGCTAGTGTATTGATCAATAATATATGTGCAAAACATCGTATATTAGTATAAATAGTGCAGACAAAAAAAAGTAACCTTTATTCTAAAACAATTAACTACGAGGTAAAATGAGAACTTAAAAGTATACACTATATTATTTTAAAAAAATTTAAACTTTTTTTTAAGTTTTCAGCCGACCTTTTCGAAAATATGTTGTTTGTTTGGATGACGTGATGAGATTTTCTATCGCAACCTTAAAGTTGAAGGAATATCATTCAAGTTAACGGGGTTTTGCAATGTAGTTGAATTTTTTAAAGCTTTGCCTGTAATTCTACAAGCTAGCTAGATAAATAATAATAGTAGTTATTGTCACGAATGCGAAACTAACTCATTTAGACCATTGACAATGGAGATAGGATAGAGAACACAGATCATAATACTTAAACCACTAGATTCTTCTTTTTCTCTTTATTTTTTTACTACCATAAATTTTTTTTTTCCCATTAGGATTGTAAGTTTTGTTTGAGGTAATGTATTAAGTGTTCAAGTATGAATTGCCTGGATTTGTGGGCTATAATTGGATTGTGATTGAGTGTTCAATTAGTTGTTGGGTGTTCAATTATTTTTGGATTAGATGTTCAAGATTATTAAAATTGAGTGTTCATTGATATTTGAATTGGGTGTTCAAAACAAGACTAGCCCATATATAATTTTTGCATGTATTCTAAGCAAAACAAATGATTTTGGATGTTCATGTGACCATGGAAGGGTTGATGTGCAGCCGCCTCTGCTTACAGCGAAACCTGATTTTCCGAATTGTGGCTCTTGCCTCAATGGCGATGTTCATGTCATGTCAGGGGAGATGACTATCCGGTAAGAACACCCAGAAACTAAACTAGTTAAAGTAAAGTATTCTGGTATACCAACTCGTTGATTTCTGGTATTTTATTTCGCAGAGGACATCCAGAATTCTCCTACAATAGAGGAAAATGAGAATTCAGAGAATGAAACTGGAAAATATTTTTAAAAATCTTATAACATAGCACGGGTTTAATAATATTTTTTCCATTTAAGAAAAATATAGCACGGATTTACTGCTAGTAAGTTGTAGAGAAAAAAAAATGGTGAAAACAAGGCCTTAAACCATATGATGCGGTTGCCATAAGAGAGGAGTACCACTTTAGGCATTTTAAACCTAGAGTGGCAAAACCGTAATCATGCGACGATGAAATTACAAGTCGGGCCCACCTATGTTCGATCCGAAACAGTTAAGACACAACCTTCTGGCCATGTGTCGTGTGTTTCAAGCCGTTTAGGCCTCCGAAAAGGCTATTTTGCTGTTTTAAAAAATATTTGTTTTACTTATAACTTTTACTTGCAAACTCCGTTACAATCCGTTCTTTTTAGAGATCTTATTTTTTTCCTCTATTTTTTGAATTTGTAATAATTTTTATTTTTTCCGAAATTGGTAATTTTTCATTTTTCTACTAGGGTTAGGGTTTTCTGCTAATATAATAAGTTGTAAGCCTTAGGGCTAAGCAATTTTTTATTATTATTGAATGAAAAACATTTCTCTAAACCTACACAGTTTGTGTTTATCTTTGTTACACGATTATTCTGTAGTTCATAAGATGCCCAGCATCACCATATGTCCATATCAGTCGATACTCGATAAATATGAAGCCAAGAGATGCGTGCGTCTACTTTTACTACTCTTTTTTTAGAGAGATTTGTTGTCTTGGGGTCTCAAGACAGTTTTTTTCCCGGCATAGTTTTTAGGAGTTTTTAAATATCTATCCTCCAATCTCATTCCATTCCATATAAGTATTCATTCTGATCATTTTGAACAGTTATGTTTTCATCTCCACTTTTAAATAATTTCAAGTTTTCCCCCGAATTTTCATTTGCAGATTTCTCCACCCTTGAAATTTCAAAAATGGTCGAGCAGAGAAACATGTCTCCATCAATCAGCCCACTTATTATTTCCATATTTCCGTTTATTTATTCCCACTTAAAATTATTCCGAAACCATTCCAAAACCCATATCAAACAATCTGTTCTTTCGTGATCTAATAAAAAAAGAAAAACTGATTTTTGCCGTTAAAAAAAAAAAATTGATTTTTTTCCCCGTGATAAAAGGGCAATAAAGGTGACAACCCATCTTTCCATCTTCTCTTGGCGTGAATATAGAAACTTCAAAGCAACAGATCTCAAAAGGGATCAGCTCATTTCTTCGAGCCGCAGTAGAAAGGTCCCTTTAACTTCTTTTTTTTTTTCGCCATTCGTTAAACCTAATCTATTATATCTTAGGAGATTTCGGTGTTTACGGGAATCGAACCCTGTCCATGTGCATGAAAGTATAAGGGAGACACCAACTGCACTCCACTCCACTTGCAAGGTCCCTTAACTTATCATGTGACAAAGACTCAAAATCGTGAGTACAAAGTTTGTCAACATTTACATCTCAGGAAAATGAGTTTCAACTTCCAACCATCAATTCATCATATGTTAGACTGTCTCAAACGACCCAACAAATTTTTTTTTCTTTTCAGAAAGTGTTTCGAAAAGTGGAGCGCCATCAGTAAAAAGTGGAGCACGAAAATCAATTTCCTTCGTTAATTTTGTTGGCATCATGTAACTTGAAGATGTAGTTCTAAAAACTTTGCTTTCAGAATTTCACAGTTTTGTTGCCGTTAGATAATTGGCCGAACGGATACATGCACTCATATGTCTAGCGTTACATCCGTTCTATCCACGGGATAACAAGAGAAAAAATTAGTTCCTACTCTTTTTTATACACTTTATATATGCTTATATGCACAATTTGACTCACCAATCACTTTATCTGTGAGTGAGGAAACAGTCATACTTACGGTAGAAAGGCAACGCAAAAAAAAAAAAAAAAAGGGCATTAATTCCCAACCAAAAAAATAGGCATTAACTCCCAACCAAACAAAATAGGCATTAACTCCCAACCAAAAAAATAGGCATTCAACAGAGGGATGAATTGAAGATAAAAATAATAATAATAAACAGACTCACGATTAAATCTAAAATTAGAGGCCGGGACACACGCGATACGTATGCAAATTAGATTTTGTCGAAATTTGCACAATAGCTTCCCGTTTAAGGTTTGATCGAATTTTCACAAATTTGATCCAAATCCGACTAGTCCCGTTTTATATTGTTTTAACTTGCGTTTATTTAGTTTTTATAGCGATATTGCACATAAGGTATGTTTTTAGTATTTTCAGGTAAAACGTGCAAATAAAGCGCATTTCAACACCATGCATGGCCTAAGTGCTTCCAAGTACCCGAAGACCCTATCGACCCCTTAAATATGTCTAAGTATGAAAAAATGACTTTCTGAAAAAGTATCAATTTTCGAGATTAAAAATGACGGTAATTAATCCTTGAATTTTTCTAAGAATAACTACAAAGTTGCAAGGTTTTATTTGAAAAGAAAGGTCATGTTTTAAGCCATTTCCTCTAGAGAAAAACATGCAGCTTTCCATTTTATACTAAAAATAGGTGGTTGACATTTTGATATAATTAAAATCTTGAAATTCTGGTAATGCCATTGTTGCCAAATAGGAGGTACTTTCTTATTTTCATAAATAAATTAAAGTAAAGAAAATGTAAAATGAAGGTTTAAAATGTAGTCTTTACTTAAATTTAGAGAATGAAAATAAGATGCTGAGGAGCTGTGAAGTTGCTAAGAGCTGTTTGCTGAAGCTGAAGTCTCAACCTGAAATCTGCATTTCCTGCCAATGTTATCGATAACTTCCAAGATGGTATCGATACCATTTGCTCCATTTTGGTCCAGAAGCTTTCCAGACCTGAGGATATCGCTAACAATACTCCAATGTTATCGATAACTCTTTTCTCCGAGGAAGAGATTGAAGGATGTTATCGATACCTTAGCCTATGGTATCGGTAACTTTTGTCTCCTGCAAATATTTCTTGCTTTTTCAGACTTTCCATTAGTAGCAAGTTTATGCTTTGGGGGTGTTTTGAGGATATTTTGACAGAGGATGAGTTGCTTTGTATAAATACTCATCTCTCTCTCTCTCTCACTTTACAAGGATCTACTTTATGTTCTAGCTTTAGTTCTCTCTCTAAGCTTTAAGTTCATTTCCTTCAAGAACACTTGTAAGTATTAGTTGTTTGTTTAATTTCCAAGCATTAATGTTATAGCTACGGTTTAGATCTTCACTAATTTCAAGTTTATTTCTATTTTTGTCGGTTAAACATGTTTATCTTTCCTAGCATGATTTCTAGTCTTTTTGCTATGTGTGAGTAGTTGTACGGTTAAGTCTCGAGCTACTCTTTTCCAATGACTTAGGCGGTTATTTGGTTCTCAAACATTCAGGTATAAAATCATGGTTTTCGGAATTTCATTAACCTAGCCATTTTGGTCTAAGCAATGGGTGTTAACTCCTTGGTATATTGGTTAGTCAAGCGGTCCTAATAAATGACATATTGAGGGCTCGTGGCCTTCTACGTGTTAGATACATTAGCAAAAATAGGTTAGTTTAGTTCTGTTTAATCACATCTTTTTATAAACTTAGTCGTTAAAGTTAAATCTTCCGAGCGTGAACACGCGGTCGTGTCTCTCATTTGAGTTATAATTTAGAACCGGTAGCGGCCTTTGTCAAGTGATAGATGATCGCTAGACTTGTCTCTTTTCAGTTCATAAATCTTATTTCTAGTCTTTTTCTTTAGTAATTCCACCGTTTAAAGCAAAACTAAGTTGGCCGTCTTAAACGCCGCAATCCACCGTATAAAACCGATACTCCAATTAAGCTATATTTGATTCTCTATGGGAACGATCTTGGTCTTGCCGTTTTATTATGCTCCCACCGACGCTTGGGGTTTCCAACCTTATATTTGAAGGCAAGGTTGTGACAGTAAGCACGTTGGAGCCACGTTGGCGCCAACTGGTACGGTTTAGCCACGTGGTGATGGCAATGCATGACGTCAAACCAAAAAGCGATTATTTGTGACTCATTGAAAACACGAACTTGGCACAAGCTAATTTAGAGTCTGAGTCGAGTCTCTCTCTAAAAGGAAGTAGTACAATTTTAAACCCAGAAGTACGCAGTTCCAATTTTCTCCTCCAGTTGAAACTTGAAACTAACTCAAGCATTGTACTGCCTTCCAGCTGCCAACGGTCGGCTACGCACTAACTGATGTTCTATCTAGCAAATCTAGGGAAACGAAGGCTCAGCTCAATCCAGATCCTATCCGGAGATCCAAAAGAGAACCGGATATACACCCCGGAATTGCAACCGTCCATCGCTCCAAATTTAAAAGAAATTCTTCTAGGGAAGAGAATCTCTTTCTGGAGGATTTTTTTTTGTAAATCTGGACCATTGAGAATTCTTTTGAACGGCCGCAATTACTCACTACAGGGCCCCGGATCCGAAAATGAATAAAATCATGTGATTGCGCTCTCTTTGAAGTGCTTGTACACTTCCAGAGTTTGCTCATTAAAATGAAGAACACAGCAACTGTTCAGAGCAACGGCCAACCCACTGGTCAGAGAGTTATTGCAATGTGATAATTGTGATTCCTCAAATAGGCAGAACAGGGTGTCTTGTGCAGGGTAGGTCTTGTGCGGCTATTACTGCATACACAACTTGGTTGGTCACTGGCAGTGCCGGTTCAAAGATATTTGGGACCCGAAGCAAAAGTTCTGATAGGGAGCCATCTATCTCCGTATCTTTGAACTAAATTTCGCAAAATATTGCAGAAAACTAAAGGGGTGAAGATTCGAACTCAGCTCCGAAAGAATCCAAAGAACCTAAGCTGCCACACGACCAAATAAATGTTACTTGAAGTAATTGAAACTCCTTATTATTTAAAACTATAAACTGTATTTTTGGGGACCCTCTTCAAGTCAAAAAATTTGGGGGCCGGAAGCAACAACTTCCAAACTATAAACTGTATTTTTTGGGACCCTCTTCGGGTCAAAAAATTGAGGGCCGGAAGTGACGGCTTCCTCGACTTTCCTTCTAAGCCAGCTCTAAGTTGGTGAAGTCTGCTACACAGAAAAAAAAAAAACAAAGGCTACTGGACTGAAAACATTGATCTTGAAAATAATGATGCCAATGTGACCCACATGCCATAGCAACGACTCAAGGCTCAAAGACAAAGTAATTATTTAGAGGTCTTAGACATCATTGCGTCGTGCCTCAACTCCCTTGTAATCATACATTTATGGAGAATTCAAATATTAAATCACGTATCAATATAAATGTGTGATTGCGGAGAAGACGGGCCACGAGGACCATCAAAAATTTTCCCCGAAAAGGCATGTGAAGTGGCACAGATGCGTTAGCTGACACAGTATGTGATGGGAGGTTTTAAAAGCTGGTACGAACTACCTTTACTGAGAAACAGGTTGCAAGTGGGATGGAAAGGAAACGTCTATTTGATATTTATGGCAGAGGTAGTTGAATACAAAGTTGGCATTACCCGTGGCCGTGCCCATATCGTGCCTAAGCAGCCCATCAAAGCAGTCTAAAAAAGTGTGCTAGACGGTCCAGATCGAAACTCTTTCTCACCTCTCATCCCATCACTCTCTTTGCTCTTTCTCTCTCATTTCTCTCTCTCCAAATTCAAGCTATCCAAAATCAAAAAAAACGGCTCGAATGTGCCGAGCGGTCACCACGTGGTACCCACTTGGCACTGAAAATTTTCTCCAAAAATAAATGCTACACCCCCATTAAGTTGGGCCCCGTTCCAAATACCTTCTTAAAAAATAAGTATTTATTTCACATTTTTAAACTCAAAAATAATGTAAATGAAAAATAATTTTTCAAATTTTTTTGCATTGTATAAAAGATCTCGATAAGATCTATCAAATAAGATCCATATTACTAGGAAAATTATTTGCGTAAACAGATTATTTTTGAGCTTGAAATTGCCTTTTTAAAAAATAAGTGCTTATTTCGTGTTTGGGAACTGCCAGTCTGCCATCCTCTGTAGTATTTACTAGGTCCAGATTGCTCTGTTTTCCACAGTCAGTAGTTGTCCATCTTGATAACGAAATGATCCAGATTTACTTTGAACAGATCTGTACTGTTTAAAACACTTTTGAACGAGTTGGATCATTCATTATAAAGCACCCATGCACAGTATGGTCCCGGTTCCGAGCCACCGTATTGCTTGTCTCAATTCTACCTCCAGTTTGCAAGATTTTGCCCTGGACAGAGCCAAAGATTGTCTGGTTGAGTCAGAAAGAAGGATGTCAAAACCAAAATTGTAGCTTCTACTACTATACTTGAACATATTTCATGCATAAAGCAACATGAAAAAAAATATTTTGAGAACAAGGAAAATCATCAGGCATCTCTCACTTTTTTTTTCTAACTATTCAGGATATCTAGTTAAGGTGCCATGGCACTCTTGGCCATTGTATAGCTCCTTCCCTTGACTCACATTTCAGGATCAAACTTAGCAAAAGCTTAGAAGCCATTCCACTTTAAGAAAAGGAAGAATTTTGGAAAAAGAAGGTAATTTCAAGGTCAAAAATTATGTGTTTACGCAAATAATTTTTCTACCAATATGAATCTTGTTTGATAGATCTCATTAAGATCTTTTAAACGGTGGAAAAAAATTAAAAAATCATTTTTCATTTTCGTTATGTTTAAATTTGAAATTATTTTTTTTGAAAAAGAAGATTTTAGGAGAAAGCGGAACGGGGCCTTAGAACTTCCAGTTTGAAACTTTTAGCAAAATTACAAGTGGGAGGCCCTAGCCCCTCCCAGCCACTGAGTAGTTCCGCCACTGCCTAACACCATTTGATGGTACTTTTACTCACATAAACGCACAAGCATCTGTGATGATTCAAAAAAAATTGAATGCGCGGTAGATCAATGACACGAAAACGCTATATCAAGATTGTTGGGGGGCACCACATAGGTTTTGTTCAAATAACAGTACTTCTACAACCATACGTCAGTGGCGGACCCAGGATTTGTTTGGACTGGGGACACCTAGTATTAAGAAAAGATTAAAATTATGCATTCCTTAGTATTATTAATGGTAACTGTAAGCAAAGATTAAAATTAAGCATAAATTATGTAAAACTGATTGTAAATCTCCATCATTAAATAAAAAACAGTAACCAATTAAATAAAGTACTGACTAGTTTTCCCAAACACCTTGGCGGGGACATATTAAAAACACACCTAATTTATTTAATCCCAATTTGACTATTCATATGCAAAATACTACTTCTGATATATAATTTAATTATAATTTGCTATCTGAAAACTGGACCTTCAATAACCTGCAATGGTCAATTTAAAGTCCAGGCAGGCCCTCGTGGAGGATTAATTATGACAGATAGAGGTAGTAGGAGTATTAATTATGTGGCGTGACTGCAAACGACTTGGACACGGAAGTTGGAAGAGGTCCCATAGCTAACTGTTTGACAGAAATTGGTTCACAGAGGAAGGACTATAACTTGGAAGAATAACGGAGAAGAAGAAAAACTTGGGAGTTTTGTGGGGGCATGTGACCCCACGTGCCCCTAAATAGGTCCGCCGCTGTACACAGGTACCTATACGAAACACTTTGCACACATATTCATATTCGTGCGATGCCCCACTGTGTGAGTCTCTGTGAGATCGAGTCTGTATAAAAGGCCTGCGTATGTAGAGTAGTATTGTGGTTGAAAAGTTTTTTGGTGTCTGAATAATTACTCTCCTGCAGGAGAGAGTGTACGCCCATGCTTCATAATCTAGACTATTGATGCCAAAATACAAAAGACCCTACCAAGAAATTTTAAATGATCTTCTCCTAAAAAATCACACTTCTTCTTCACATCTCAAACAGCCCATATAGAAGTTCAAACAGGAAAGGAAAGGAACACATACTCTCTTTCTCTCTCTAACCATGGAGCTCTTCATAGCCATCTCTCTCCTCCTACCTCTCCTCTACGCCATTTTCCAACTCCTCAAACCAATCTTCCAAAGAAAACACCAACACTGCTACATGCTGGCTTACGAGTGCTACAAAGCCACCGAAGACCGAAAGATCGACAGCGAGCGCTGCGCCAGCATCATCCTCCGCAACAAGAACCTCCGCCTGGACGAGTACAAGTTCCTCCTTCAAACCATGGTCAACTCCGGGATCGGCGAAGAAACCTACGCCCCCACCATGGTCTTATCGGGCAGGGAAGAGCATCCTTCTCTGCCCGACGCGTTGGCCGAGATGGACGAGATCATCTTCGACACGCTCGACGGTCTTTTCTCCCGGACGGGCATCTGCCCGTCCGAGGTGGATATCCTGGTCGCGAATGTGTCATTGCTCGCTACCGTTCCGTCGCTGACGGCTCGGATTGTGAACCGGTACAAGATGAGGGAGGATGTGAAGGTGTTTAATCTGTGCGGAATGGGGTGCAGCGCCAGCCTTGTGGCCGTTGATTTGGTGCGGCAGATGTTTAAGGTTCACCGGAAGGCGTTGGCTGTGGTCGTGAGCACGGAATCAATGGGACCAAATTGGTATTGCGGCAAAGAAAGGTAGATCCACGATTTGTAGAGTAATTTCGGAGCACAGCCACGTAATACTCCGGATCGTTCAAGTACCGTACACTTATGTGAGGTCCATATATTTAATCATGCAATTAGTTCCGGAGTACCACATGACCATGCTCCTCGGGAGAACAAAATAATTAAACTGATTTGTTGTGTCTCTCATTTTTCTTACCAACTACTTTTATTTGATTTCCAATGTTCTTGAGGCCGCCCTGAGGTAAAGACGAAGGTGCAACCGCTCAGGTCTCCGTAAATTTCCAAATTTTGAGGGTCCCTTCTACTATTTTAGTACCCTATATATAAGGCAAAAAAGACTCCTCTTAATTTTTGTTTTAGACCCCCGAAAAGTGAGGGCCGTTACTATTATACTGTTTCACGACTTTGATCAATTTAGTGTCTAAATTCTCGAACAGGTCAATGATGCTCTCCAACTGTCTCTTCCGATCAGGCGGCTGCTCGATGCTCCTGACAAACAACGCAGCCTTGAAAAACCAGGCTATTTTGAAGCTCACGTGTATGGAACGCACACATATGGGAGCAGACGACGAGGCCTACGAATGCTGCATGCAAGTCGAAGACGATCTCGGATACAAAGGCTTCCGCCTCACCAAGCGCCTCACCAGAGCGGCAGCTAGAGCTTTCACCGTGAACCTAAAAACCGTAGTGCCTAAAATACTACCACTACACGAACTAATTCGATACAAAATCGCATCCCTTCGGCGGAATACTAAAGGAACCAACAGCCAACGCGAATTGGAAAAAGTCGGAGTTGGTTTGAATCTCAAGACAGGGATCGAGCACTTCTGCATTCACCCGGGCGGGAAAGCGGTTATCGATGGAGTCGGGAAGGGCCTGGGGTTGAGTGACTATGACATTGAACCGGCTCGAATGGCGCTCCACCGGTTCGGGAACACGTCGGCAGGCGGGTTGTGGTATGTTCTGGGGTACATGGAGGCTAAGAAGAGGCTGAAGAAGGGAGATAGGATTTTGATGATTAGCTTTGGTGCAGGGTTTAAGTGCAACAACTGTGTGTGGAAGGTGATGAGGGATTTGAAAGAGGGAAATGTTTGGAAAGATTGTGTTGACAGTTACCCACCAAAGGATAAAGTCAATCCTTTTATGGAGAAGTATGGGTGGATCAATGATGAGGGTCTGGGTCTTAGCTTTATTAGACTTGATTGAAACAGGCGATCATCTTCTTCTTGGATTTCACTCTAGAGTACGTTTTAAGTCTCCCACTGTTTTCATCTTTTTCCTTTCAGTGTTTCAGTTTCAAAAAGTCTACGAAACGCAACTTTTGAACATAACTGCATCCGAAACTGTTGGATGCATCGAGCGGCTCCGGACGCCATTGTGTCAGGAGTTGTTTTTTAAAGTTGAGTTCGTTGTATTACTCATTGTGTTTTGTGATGTCCACCCTCGCAAATTGATTAGGTAAAATACTTGATCAATAGAAAGGGGAAAAAAAAAAAACAAGAATCTTTTCATAGATTTTACATTTTAGTTTGATTCTGTAGGTTAAGTGCTTGGTTATGTCGGGAGTTTAATTTCTTGCGAATATTCCTAATGTTTTGATTTGTAATTCCTTGTGCAACAAGGATTTAAGACTCCATAATTCCATTTGGTATTACATAATTTCTGGGTCTTGATCTTATTGGGTTTGTATTTGCTTTTGTTCAATGAAATTTAAGATTTAAGGGACTGGGACCATGTAGTGCTCGGATCTCGCACTGCACACCCCTATAGGACGCAGAAATGTAGTGCTTGGATCTCACACTACACACCCCTATAGGGCACTCCTGCGCTACGTGGTCCCCAGATCCCAAATTTAAGGGTCACAATTGATGCAAAGGCGTACAAGATTTTTACTGGATTTGCGCTTATGTAGGCAATTGTGTTCCTATACGTACTATTATCGGCAATATAATTTGGCTGCTAATTTTGCCACTCTTTTTTGTTAACGCTACTCTCCTGCATGTGTTTTAATTTTTGGTGCAAAAAAACACATGCAGGAGAATGACATTAACAAAAAAGGAAGTGGCAAAATTATTTCCCTTTAATTTTTGATGTTTGTATCTTTTATTGTGCTTTTGGAAAGTCCCGTGAACTTGTAATGCCCAGAAGTGAAAATGAGGTTCATTGCCCTCATTAACTTCATATCAGAGGTTTGGTCACATCTTAAGTCCTTGTCTCCTCTTGAAGTGTTCTTTGAACATTTATGCACTTACCTTCCACCTTTTGTATAGCTTCATGACACTATATATCAGGCATGGTTATCAGAATCAACCAATCTATGTTTGTCATTATTGTTGGAATGTGTCCCACATCGCCTGGATATATCCTGTCTATGCTGGTTATAAGGCCACAATTTCCCTCTTCTTAACACTTGGGTTTTTAGGAGTAGTGTGGGTAAGGTAAGCAGTAGCATTCCCCTAATCGGTCTAGTCCATAGTAATAAGCGCAATCAGTACGATTATCTTTTTACGATTCTCTTTCAACTTGGTATCAGAGCTTGGTTGGGCCTGGACATGCCCCGTCTATGCTGGATATAAGGCTGTTTCCCTTTTCTTAACACCTGGATTTTAAGGGGTAGTGTGGGCTGGATTTTTCAACTATTATAAACGTATTCATACGTTGCGTTAGTTAAGTTTTCTTGTACTCCGTATTTACGTACTCATATCTCACCATTACCTATATTTGTACTTGTGCTCGTATATTATCCCCATGATATTTGTACATTACGAGTTAAGTTTTGTTGAATTTCCGAGTACCTCGTAACGAACAGGTGGTGGTGCTGGTGGTGGTGCTGGTGCTCGTGGTTCATAGAAGTGGTAATTCGGTGGTGGGGACCTTTCTCAACGCAATTCGCAGTGTGTTGTGTAGTATCATTTTGCCTCTTAAATGCACTGTGATTAAGGGCAAAGGACCCATGGACCCCCTTACTTTTGAAATCCTGCCAGTTTTAAGGGGGTGTTCCGCTTTTAAAAAAGGAAAGTTTTTGAAAAGGAATGTAAATTTCAAGGTCAAAAATCATGGATTTACGTAAATAATTTTCCTACCAATATGGATCTTGTTTGATAGATCTCATTGAGATCTTTTAAACGATGCAAAAAAAAATTGAAAAATTATTTTTCATTTTCGTTATATTTGAGTTTGAAATTACATTCTTTTTGAAAAAGAAGGTTTTTTGAGAAAGCGGAACGGGGCCTACTCCATCATACTATTGTACCTCTCAACTGTTCCCCACTTTGTAAATGTGACTCTTTATACTTCACCTATATCTATTTTTTTTTAACTTAGGTGTCCAGGTTAGTTTACGTGCATCTCGATTAATTTTGTGACCTAATTTTGTCGCCTATTTGCGGAGAGCACAATTAAAGCCAGAGCAAAGCTTCATATGGACTAGCCCTTAAAGAGTTTATAGAAATGACATCTACTCCATCCCCATTTGATTCAGTACACTAGGTGGTTGAGAAATGTAATGGTTCAACTGTTAAACTATCCATCTTTGTAATTCTGACTCTTTATATTGCGACTATATCCCTGCACCCCATTTGATTCGGCAAACTTAAAGACAAGAAATGTGCAGTGACTCAACTTCTTGAAGGCAAGAACTACGTAAAAGTCCAAACACAAACATATTAAGAAAAGAAACAAGAATTACCATGAATGCTAGGATGCTCTGTTTGTTGGTTTAAGACACCATCAAGGATGACGGCGAGGCAACTTTTTTGATGTATTGCATGTAGAGCAGGCAGAAGAGAGGGCGCGTGTGGTATGCTCCTACCAAGTACCAACAAATACTCCCGGCTGGTTAGTATTAAATCCCAGCCTAACAAAGATCCTGAGGTTTGGATTTCGAATTTCGAGCCAGTTAGGCTTTATGTCAATGGGACTCAATCCAATAGAAAATCAAAATTTCAACCATATGCGGATGTACTGTAACTCCAAGGTTACTGTCTAGCTCCAAATCATCTAGTAAAGAAAATAACTGCGACCCCAAGACATGAGGTGAAGGATGGAAAACTAGCAAGCTGATACATTACGACACATAGCATCCAAACGTAAATCTCATCGCAGATTAAGAGAGCGAGTATCTATATATTTACAAGGTGATATATGGTGACCGTCTCAGAAATTGTAGTTGTGGATTTGATTCCAATGAAGTGTTTGAACTCCTTGAAGCCACCACCTCTAGGGGCCACGATGATTACCCAATACATGTGAGATGGGGGACTGCACAAGCGTGGGGAAAACCACCCATTGCACCCAATACATTTGAGACTGGAGAATGCAATAGCTTAGGATAAAACTTCAGATATCCTCATCACCAAAAAAACGAAAAACTATCAGCAGTGGGAACCTCCATTCTACCCAAGAAGGCCATTAGTTAATTAGAATCCCAAGTCCTAATAATTTAACTTCAAGAAACCACATTATTGTGACACAACTATTAATCAAGAATCAAGAACCAAGATCTCCAAAATAAGTGGCACACCCCTCCACATTTCCAAGCCAGAACTGGTAAAAATGAGTTTGTTTCTATATCCCACCATACCAGAAAACCAATACCCACCTTACATTCATAAATCCGCTGTCAACAGTGCCCAGCAACACTAAACTTGCAAGAAATGGTAGAAACCAAGTCTGAAGTAGTCTCGGTCGGGCATTTAATCGAACACCTGTGTTCAATAAAATCCCCCCGGTACGGAGTCATTGTTCACTGTCGCATTTTATTCCCCATGTCCACGTAAGAATCTGTGAGCTTTAGCTGGAGACTGACGTATCGGCTACAATCCTCAACTTCTATGAGGAAACCCTCTACTGGGGTTGAGAGGGTTGAGAGAGAGATGTGAAGGTATTTGCCACCATCCGAAATAAGTTAAAGAGTCCCACATCGGGAAAGAGAAGTACACGTGAAGCACTTTGGGTTACTATATTAAGCAAGGGTCTTCGCTAAATAAAAGCACGGAGCTGTGTGGTGAGCACAGAGCGAATTATTCTTTCGCCTTTTACTAAAGAATACCGTGTGTTCGTCACTCAAAGCAGCATACGCCTATTTTTGGAGGGGTTCTTCTTTTAGGAGCACTCCCACAATTCCCAGTCCCAAAATTTTGTTGTCCGACAGAAGAGGATTCTGACCGAGTGGACGACAAAGGAAAACATTCAAAACTTTAGAATATCAATTGGAAATATTATGGTACTGTATTAAATTTTCCAAGTTTTATTTTTGTGTTTTTGTGAGCTAGTTTGTAGATATTGTGTATTTTGTAAATAGATTATGATGGTGAAGCGTGTCTCACAAATAAATTGAGTAGTGTTTGTTTGGACTTTTGAAAAAAATCAATTCAATCCGAACAAGATAAGTTTTCTTCAAACTAATCATAAAGGGTACTATAATTGGAATTTTGTGTTGTTTTTACTTGTATGTCTTTTTATTTTTTACGATTTAACAGTAAGTGGACAAAATCAAGTTCGAAGTTGGCTCGGGCAACTCAAGTGTCACGGTTTTAAAGAAGTGGCTAAAGGAAGGAGGGGATAAGGAAAGTGGTGTTTGAGAGCATCTCCCATCCTTCACTTCAAATTGGAGATGTCAAACTTGTTTTAAAGTCTTATGTGCTATTTTGGCATCTTCAATTTGATACCAAAACATTTTCTCCAATCCTTATGCCAAATTATATTTATTTGACATCATGCTATCTCTCTCCAACCTTTAATGTCAACCCTTATGTCAAACTTAAAAAGGAAAAAAAAAAAATCAAACAGCACTCTTTTGAAATTCAAACGGTTAGAATTGTTTAAAATTGGCATGCCACTATGTTGATGTCAAAATTAACATGCTTGGAGCTACCTTCAATTCCGCATAGAATTGGCATATGGAAAAACAGCATGGTTGGGAGGCTTGAAGCTGTCAAAATTAATCGTTAAATCGTTCACATCATATTTGACATCTCCCGTTAGAGATACTCTGATATATAGTGGGTGAAGGAAAGAAGAGGGTGAGAACTTATCCTCTTGGAATGGCCTTAGCTAATCAAACCCCCACTTCAGGATAAGTTAATTCAGGTGAGAAGAAAGACTAGATTGCCCCTCAAATCTTTTTCGAATTCTCAATATAATTTAATGAGGACAACTAAGTAATTTCTTACATCATCCACTTTTATAACCTACTTTTGACTACTCATACTATGTATAAGTTAATTCTCCTCGTTAACTAATCCTATCATTTTCACTTCTTGCTTTTCAAAAAAAAAAAAAACATTTTCACTTCTTAACTATTCTTTTTTATCCACCATAACATTATCCGCCCGGACAAAACTGGCTCCTAATGTATCCGCCCGGACAAAACTGGCCCCTAATGTTGAGAAATTTTTCGGTGCTAGGTGGGTATATCCCAATTGGTATCCGTTCGGTATATTCGGATCATCCAATACACTTTTAGATGGTTCGAATTAAAACTCTCTCTCTTCTCTTACCCCAACATTTCTTTCTCTTTTTTCTCTTTCTAAATTCAAGCTGTCCAAAAATGCAATGGACGGCTCGGATGCGCCGAGCAGGCACGTGGTACCCACCATGCACTGAAAAATTTCCCCCTAATGTTTAGGGAAATTGCAAAACAGTGGACAAAGGGCAAATGATACCCAAGTCATGGACCACTTTTTCAGAATTGTCCAGTCATGAGAAGGAAAATAATAATTCCCCAAACATGGTTTTGAAGACAAAAATACCCCTCATGGGGCAACTTAAATTCATAGACGGTGCAACTTACATTCATACATGGGGCAATTTAGATTCATACACGGGACAACTTAGGTTCATTCCCCTCCCCTCCACACCTTCCTTGTTCTTTCCCCTCTCTCTCTCATGCCAACAACTACACCATATTTTCGCCATAAAACAGAAAAGTTCATACACAGAGCAACTTAAGGAGCAACACGGGGCAACTTAGGGAGCAATATGGGGCAACTTAACAAACAACTTAAATTCATACACAGGGTAGCTTAGGGAGCAATATGGGGCAACTTAATGGGCAACTTAGATTCATACATGGGGCATTTTAGGTTCATACATGGGACTACTTAGGGAGCAACCCGGGGCAACTTAGATTCATACATTGAACAACTTAGGTTCATACGTGTGGCAACTTAGAGAGCAACACGGGGCAACTCAGATTTATACACGGGACAACTTAGGTACATATTCTTTCCCAAAAAAAACTTAGGTACATATTCCTCCCCTCTGCACCTTCCTTGTTCTTTCCCTTTTCTCTCTCGTACCAACACCTACACCACATTTTTGCCATAAAAAACAGAACCACTCAAATATTTCTGTTGCTGATTTGTAGTAATTGCAAAAATCCGAAGAAAAAATTGAAAATGACGATTTGACTTTTTTCAGCAAATTCTACAGACACTCACAATGCGTGTGAAGGAACTGCATCCTTTGTACTGCATCTCACTAGAGAGTCCGAGCATCGGGGACCGTCGCCGAACTCGAAACCCGTGTCCAGCGGAATTGAAGAGAAATCCCCTGAAACCCAACCATCTTTATTACCATCTTTATCGACATTACTATTTTTTTTTTCAACTTAAGACTTTTGTTTGTTTGGGATAAGTTCAAATCGTTTATTAACTCGTGCCGATACGTTCTTCACCTCTCTCCGGATTCTACGCCAGTGGCCATGCGTTCCAATCGGAGTGGATTGCACCCAACGGTGCTACCCAACCTTTTCCCCACAGACAAAAAGAGAGAGAGAAGACGAAAAATGTCTTAAATCGCTAATGAGGTTGTTAAGCTCGGCGATGTGGTGGCTGTGATTGGCAGTTGTGATGGGTTCTGCTGAAAGAGAAATCGAAACAAAAAACCGAGAGAGTAGGAATGGCAACGGGGCGGGGCGAATTTTTGCATACCCCGACCCCGACCCGAAAATTATTACCCTCCCCCGCCCCCACCCCGACCCCGACCGGGTTTTTTTGGGTACCCCCGTCCCCGCCCCGATCGGGGAACGGGTTTACCCGCCCCGCCCATTAAATTTTTAAAAAATCAAATTATAAGTAAAAATTTTAAAAAATACAAAATAAAAATTATCTAAAAAATAAAAGTTTTGAAATTATTTTTGTGTTTTAATTTTGGTATCGCAGTTTTATCTAAACTTTTAATTGCAATCAGTATTTTAGATACTTCATTCCATTTCTTTATGTGTAGGATTTATTATAAATATTTGAAGAAAACTTTTTAAAAAATCCACTAAACACCAATAAATATCAATTATTTTTTTTATAAAAAATTTGATTAGACTACTTGACATTAAAGAGACATTGTTTTTTGGATTAATGCTAAAAAAATTAAAGGACAGGTATATAAGTATATATACATATATAAATAAATACATATACATATATAAATAAATACATATATATATATATACACACACACACACACCGGGGCGGGGTCGGGTAATTTCGGGGCGGGTTTAGGGGCGGGGTACTTTCGCCCCGAACCCGGGCGGGTTTTGGAAATTTTACCCCGACCCCCGAAAATGGAGTGAAAAACCCACCCCATTTAGGGCGGGTTCGGGGCGGGGCGGGTACACTTGCCATCCCTACGAGAGAGAGAGAGGGGGAGAGAGAGGGAAGGTTGGCTAAGGGGTGTAATAGTCATTTAACATGGCCCTTCCATGTATTAGGAATTTATATTCCTCCGTTTCATGTTCAGAGGAATCTCACAAAAACTGCTCCATGAGTCAAGGATAAAATATCCCTCTTTCCACTCAACACTTATGCTTTGTTTGAATTGTAATTTGAAGTTTTTTTAAAAAAAATAATAGGGGTAATGAGTGGAAAGAGATAGAGAAAGAAATGTTACGAGTAGGAGAAATCTAAGAGAAATTTAAGAAAATTTTTTTAAAAAATTCCAAGAAATCTAAAAGAAATTTAGAAGAAATTTTTTGAAAAATTCTTTTTAAGTTTCAAAAATAACAAGGCATTAATTTCCCCATGTTTTTTACTCCACCTGTAGCGACACCGTTGAAAAGACTAGCCATCCTCTACACGCTTTCTGAGTCGTCGTCTTGACTCTTGTTACGCTCCCGCTAGTGCTGTTTTGAGGTTATCAATCATCATCCTCTCTCTCTGTCTCTCTCTCTCACTTCACATCCACTCCATTCATGGCTTCTGCTATCAACCAAGGTACTCTCTCTCTCTCTCTCTCTCTCTCTCTCTATTCTGTAGTGCATCGATCATCGCTCGAGATCATTTTCTCCGTACTTTGCTTGCCTTTTTCTTTCCTGTCAATTTTGGAGAGATTTTCTCCGGAAATATAAATCATCCTAAGTGGAGAACTGTGAAGGGATATTTTTCTCCCAATTTCTATTTCAAATTCCAGAAATTTTAATTTCTGCTGTAATTAACCAAGCAAATGAACCGTGTGCTGGGCCTTAGACACACAATCCTTCAATAGAGCCTCTGCCCTGGTCTCAATTTCGCGTAGCGCTTGCGCTCTTAATCCTCGTACTCACAAAGTTTAGTAATTTGAGATTTTTTTTTATCAATTTCGCTCTGCGATTGGCCTCTTAATCCACGTACGTGCTCACGAAGTTTAGTAATTTGAGATGTTTTTATCAATTCCACTCTGCGCTTGTGCTCTTAATCCTCGTGCTCACGAAGTTTAGTAATTTGAGATGTTTTTATCAATTTTGCTCTGTGATTGTGCTCTTAATCCACATACGTGCTCACGAAGTTTAGTAATTTGAGATGTTTTTATCCATTTCGCTCTGCGGTTGTGCTCACGAAGTTTTAGTAATTTGAGATCTTTTTAAAAGAAGCTGCACGCGCATTATGTGAGTTAGCGCTGGGCTTGGGTTCTAGATGTTAACTCTTGATTGCTTGGTTAACAGGGGAAATGGACTTAGAAAAAGGACAGATGACTCCACCACCGACCCCAAACCCCAACCTTAACCCGCCATCCCCGTCCCCGTCGCCGTCATCAGCCACTGCTCCTGCTCTAGTTCTATCAAACTCTGGCAAGCGGATCGACCAGGCCGGAAAAAAGAAGTACGTGAAGCAGGTGACCGGCCGCCACAACGACACCGAGCTCCACCTGGCAGCACAGCGGGGGGACATGGCAGCAGTGAGGCTGATTCTCGACGGAATCGGTTTGCAGATGGAGGGGACTTTAAGTGGAGCCGAGTTCGACTCAGAGGTTGCAGAGATTCGGGCTTCGGTCGTGAACGAGGTGAATGAGCTGGGAGAGACGGCTTTGTTCACAGCAGCGAATGGAGGGTTTGTTGATGTTGTGAAGGAGTTGCTGAAGTATGCGAGTGAGGAGAGTTTGAAGAAGAAGAATCGGTCCGGGTTCGATCCTCTGCATATAGCTGCCAGTCAAGGACACCATGGTGAAATATTTGGGTTTCCTATTTTGATGTTGCTGTTTATTTTAATTGTTTTTGGGGTTTGTTAATTGGTCAATTTCTGTTAGGCAGAGTTTGGTTCAGAAATGAGGCTGATGGAAACTATGATTTCCAACATTCGGTTTGAAATCTGGTTGCTCAGGAATGGCATAATGGGGATTACATAAGGAATTGTCATTAACCAATTTCTGTGAATACCCCATTAAATGACCATTTCAATCCTTCAAGGAATCATTTGAGCGAACCAAACACTGCCTTTCTCTATTTGTTGCTGAGTTCCTTTCCTCAATTTCGTTGTCTGATTATATAGATGTGAATATGGCTATTTAGGCAGACCTGAACAAAATCTGAGAAAAAGGAATAGAGAGGAAATGATTACTCATTTACTCCATTACTTGAATCGGTAACACGGTGATGCTCCTGTATACAGAGATTGGTCTTTGTGTTGATGGGGCAATTTAAGAGATTTCAAATAAGCTAATTTGATACCAGTATTGTTTTCTAAACAAAATTGGTTTGTCTTAGATACTTTGATGAGAACAACAAAAACTAATAAATTGCTAGATGAAGGTATTTTAGTAGTTGTAGAGACTCTAATCAAGAGTTGCGTGGTTCGTGCAAGGATTGGTAGATCAAGGGTCATCCACTGTAGTTTGGTAGTTAAAGGGTCATCATTAATTTAGTGCTTGCATTAATAGTCATCTAGATGCATTAAACACATGTTAGTTGGTACAATGTATGCATTTATATTTCACATATCTTTTTGGATGTATTTATTAATTTGGTTCATTTCATTTGGAGTTCTAGGAATTAGAAGAGTCTTTTTCATGGATTATAAATTGAGATGTTATCTTTCTTTTGGAACACGGTTGATTAATGATCTGAGTTTTACAATGCTGAGGCCATTGTAATTGGGGTTTGGGCTGCGGTCCTTCCTTGCAGAAACCGCCTAACCCTTGCGAGGGTGAAGCACATCTGTCTTTCTTTCTCTCTCTTTCTTCTTTGCGCACACTCTTCTCCTTCTCATTCCTCTCTTTCTTCTTCTAAGCGCACTTATCCAAATAACATTCTTATTTCCCCACCCAAAACCACCACGATTCTTATCGTAGGCTGCCATATTCTGAGTGTCCTAAAACCATCCTACATCAATACTATTGCTGATGTCTACAGTTCATAATTAATGGATGCCAAGGTGTAAGAGATTTATCATTACGTCACATGAGCTTTAGCTTGGTATCAAGAGCTATAGTCTGAACGTGAATTGCTACCTACTGCTATTGTGAACTTTGAAGAAAATAAGTCGAACATAAGAGTGGCTTTCTCAAGCTTTGAAAACAAGTGGTGGCATTTCAAGTACAAATAGTACCTCTGTGTTTGTTTTCTCTTCTTGTCCCTCAATACCTTTTCATACATATCACAAACTTCAAAGGCATTATTGTTGGATAATAAGGAAGGTTTCTCCCTAGTGATTGCAGAATCAGTTTCTGTGGAAGCCATTAAGGTGGTTGTGGAGGCTGATGCAATGCATGCACAATACAATTTAGTGCTTTGTATTTGGTTTTTCTTTAGTCAACCTTGGGATTGCAAGATCCTGATAGCTGTGCTGATGTCCTAGTAAAGAAGGCTTTCAGCCTTTCAGGTCTCTGTATGCAGCGTTTAATTATTAGCCATCCTATTTTAGATGGCCTGACTTATACATATTTAGAGGCTACTGCATTCACTGGGGAACTGTGTTCTAAAAGGCGGCCTAGGTTGCCGCCACGATTTTCCCTAGGTGGTTTGTCTAGGCGCTTGGCGGGGCTAGGCGGGGGCCTAGGGTCTGGACTCTCCAAAAAAAAATTTAATTGCAAGGTGGCCTAGGCGCTAGGCGGTGGGTCGCCGCCCAAATAGCCCCTAGCGCCTTTTAGAACACTGCTGGGGAACATGTTTTTTGCTGCTTAATTTCTGGTTCATGAATTATATTTTTTTGTTCAAAACTAGACCACTACACTTGGATTGACTTCTATTACAGCCATTGTCCAGGTGCTGCTTGATCACAACCCAGAACTAAGTAATACAAGAGGCCCATCAAATGCAACACCACTTATCTCCGCAGCAACAAGAGGGCATACAGCTGTCGTTAACGAACTTCTATCAAAGAATCATGGCTTGGTAGAGATTCCCAGGTCCAACGGCAAATATGCATTGCATTTAGCTGCTAGACAAGGTCATGAGGACATTGTGCAGGCATTACTTGACAGTGATCCAGAATTGGCAAGGAAGACAGACAAGAAAGGGCAAACTGCATTGCATATGGCTGTAAAAGGGGTTAGCTGTGAGGTGGTGAAATTGCTTCTTGAGGCTGGTGCAGCCATTGTGATGCTGCCAGATAAGTTTGGCAATACGGCATTACACGTAGCCACCAGAAAAAAGCGAGTGGAGGTATATTATGGTAGTGCTTCATGTGTGAATGATCCAACTCTCCTTGTGTCATCGACTGATCCAAAATCATTTGATGATTTCCCTTATTTTATTTTTCATCCTAGATTCCTACTATGGAGGTGGCCATAATTTTTCGAATCAAATTACCAAATCTTTCACCCGTTAACCAAAATTAGAAGTTTCAAAACGAGCTTAAGTAGAGATTCGAGTAATTTTCCAAATAATGTGAGTACTTGTGACATCATCTTATTTGTCACTAAATCCAACTACAATTTCTGATTATAAGTTACCTATGATGCACGGACACGGACACCGAAACCGACACCGGGACACGGGAATTCTAAAAAATGGGGACATGGACACGGAGGGGGACACGCCACGCGCATGTGTGTGTGTGTGTGTATATATATATATATATTTATTTATTTATTTATATATATAAATAATTAATTGTTTAGCACCCAGAAATTTTAAAAAAATTATAATTTGGCCCCAAATTTTTTTAAAAAAAATTATAATTTGGCCCCAAATTTTTTAAAAAAAAATTATAGTTTGACCCCTAATTTTTTCAAAAATTACAATTTGGGCCCGGAATTTTTAAAAAAATTACAGTTTGGCCCCTGCCGTGTACCCATGAAAAATTCAAATTAAATTATGGGACACGCCACGTGGCGTGTCCCGTACGTATCCCCACGGTGTTCCCGTGTTTGACACTGCGATACCTCGACCTCTAGAGGTGTCGGTGCTTCATAGTAAGTTACTAATAGATTGAAGGGAGATAAGGTTGCGTAAGGTGAACTTCCAACAGCATCATTTTATAGCTTATCATGCATGCTCGATTCTCAAGTTACTCCATCTGATATTTTGTTTTCTCTTGTTTTGAGTTTTCACCTTGAATTTGACAAGAATGAGTCATATATCAACTTTCCTACTTCAACTATTACATGAGCTCAGCATCCATTCTTTTTTAACCTTTCTCTTGCAGATAGTAAATGAGTTGTTACGCCTCCCACATACCATTGTCAACGCACTCACCAGAGATCACAAAACAGCTTTAGACATAGCCGAAGAGCTTCCCCTCTCAGAAGAATCCAACGACATAAAAGAATCCCTTTACCGCTGTGGCGCCATTAGAGCTAACGAACTAAACCAGCCAAGGGATGAGTTGAGGACAACTGTGAGTCAGATAAAGAAAGACGTCCACATACAACTTGAGCAAACCAAGAGGACCAACAAAAACGTCACGGGAATCGCTAAAGAGCTCAGAAAACTTCATAGGGAGGGAATCAACAATGCCACCAACTCAATCACTGTGGTGGCCGTGCTTTTCGCCACGGTTGCCTTTGCAGCTATTTTCAGTGTGCCAGGGGGCGATGATAACAACGGAAGGGCTGTGGTTGCAAGTAGTTACCCTTTCAGGATTTTCTTCATCTTTAATGCTATAGCACTATTTACATCGTTGGCTGTTGTGGTGGTTCAAATTACATTGGTTAGAGGTGAAACGAAAGCTGAGAGACGGGTAGTGGTGGTGATTAACAAGTTGATGTGGTTGGCTTCCGTTTGCACTTCTGTGGCATTTATGGCTGCTTCTTATATTGTGGTTGGCAAAAATCACATGTGGGCTGCGATCTTGGTTACGGTTGTTGGGGGAATGATAATGGCTGGGGTTCTTGGCACCATGACTTATTATGTGGTGAAATCTAAAAGGAGTCGGTCAATGAGGAAGAGGGAGAAACAGGCTAGGAGCGGATCCACCTCCTGGCATCACTCCGAGTTCTCCAACTCTGAAGTTGATCGGATTTATGCTCTCTGATGTGAGAATTCACTACCTTTTGGAAAAGTGTCTAAAGTTGCTGAGATTATTTAATAGATGTATTGCTGTATACACTGATTAAAGAGCAGATATTAAACTTGTTTACGTGTATTTTGCTAAAAGGGTAGACGAAACAATGGTTTCCTTTAGTCTTCTGCTGCATATATGGAGTTTGAAGACCTAAAAGGAACCGATATGGCGAGACCTTGTACTGGAAAGATGTAAGTGAGGGTGTTCTATTTATTGAAGAAACGTTCCGAAGCTTATGGTCGGTGAAGTAGTTGATCTCTTTATCAAATACTGTGGAGAGCAAAACAACTTTGTTCATGAAAGTCGAAGCCTTTACTGCCCTTTTCGTCTGCAAGAATACGGGTCGATGATCATTTGAGCTGTGCTTGATGAGACTAGCTGATCTTGGATTCTTCATTCTTGGGAACTGCAGGGCCGATATTTTTACAGTTTTTAAGTCGTCTACTTGTTTATATGTTATAAGCATCGTATATATAAATGAAAAGCGGACTCAAGGCTTATAAATGTCTGTAAAACTTGTATGTGACTAGCATTATATGCGATACCTGTGCCAATAGGTGGTGGAGATTATAGTTGGATGATGTATAACAGCTTACCATTGCCACTCCATGATATGGTTATGGAGAACATTTGTATGCAGTATCCTTTAGAAACTAGTAAAATCGTTAGTAAAAGGTACTTGTGGTGTTGTATGGTTTCATTACTACTATCATTCTTTTGCCAAGGGAAAACAGTGGAGGGGATCAGGTGCAGCCCCTGGGCATGAGCATAGATAGGGACTCCAGTCCCGTGATGGATCTCGGAAGGGACCAAAGGACCGTATAAACTACCACTCCACCCAGGACAAGTGGCTAGGAGACGGGAACTAAAGGACAGGGTGGCGCGCATTCAAAGCAACTCAAACCTGTGACCTCTGAAGGCCCACATTTTGTGGAAGTAACACTGACCACCGAGCTATCGTGTTGGGCGGTATTATCTTGTTTTTTTTTTTTGAGTAGCAAAAAAAATTCATTAATTTTGAAATTTACAAGATTAAAAGAAGTTAGGAAACATCGTGTTCAAAGAATATTCATCTGCACAATCTGAAATCTAATCCTACGATTAGCAAGAAACCAATTCAGAACACCCAATTGGGCCGAAGCCCACCTGAAAGGACCAAAGCCCAAACATCCTAAATGAGTCTAATACTACTCAGATTAGTACATATTACACACGCGCACGCGCGCGCGCACACACAAAAAGCCTGAACTACCCAAATCAAAAAATCAGCTCAACAAATGGACCAAGTCCGGCCCAAAAAAGGACCAAACCTAGCCCAGACACCCTAAACAACAAACAGCACCACTGCCGCCATTGCCCAAGCAACAAGCCGCTGACCATCAGCACCTTAGCCTTCACACCACCACCGTCCAACCCGAACAAGACCGCAAAGACCACGAGACATCGTAACGATGACCTACGCCGCCCCCAGACCGCCAAGCACCGCCACATCGACCCTCCTAAACGGCCGGAGTTCCCAAACCTTTCTACTATGTAGCATCCAAATTTTACAGGGGAGATGGAATTAGAAGTTTCTTTAGATATCTTTCGTGAATTTCTTACTCAATTTCTTTTTCCATATCTAAATTCATTCTTTTTACAAGTAAAAGGTCATCAAGTTATTTCTTCTTCTTTTTTTTCTGAAATAAATGAAAAATAAAATCATTACAAAAACATAATACGTAAAAATAAATGAGCACGCTCTTACCATTAGGCTGGAGCTTGTGAATTATATGAAATTAATTTTTCCGTCGAATAAAAATAAAAATAATTCATTTCTTGACTCGATTCTAATTATGCAAATTTCACGATTCTAATAATGCAAATTTATGTTGACACCGATTCTTACTTCTTAATCTCACAAGACTTAAAAACGAAATAAGAATGTGTATTTTTTTTTGATAAAAAACATTAGGGCATGTTTTCCCCACTAGTGGCACCAAATACTTCAATTTTGGTATCATGATTTCATTTACCACTTTCTCTTCCATACAAATTCATCCGTTTGTTGGTACAAAAGTGTTACGTGGGGAAAAATAATAAAGGGTAGTTTTTGAAATTTTTTACAATAAAAAAAAGGTGTTCCCTCTGCATATATTTCTTCCCTCCTCATTTTTTAGTCGTTGACCCTAAAATATTATCCTTCTATTTTATGTCAATAGTAATAAAAATTAAAAAAAAAGAAGAAGCAATTGGACAAAAAGTCCATGCTTTTATTGAAGGGTAGAATGGAAAATTACGGTGCCGTTTTGGGCTAGGGACGGAGGGAGCAGAGGCGTTTGAAAACCTATATATTGGGAGACTCCAGTAAATTGAAACTTTGAGAGTTGAAATCACAGCCGGCTCAGGGTCCCTGTTTTTGGTTGCCATGGAGGGTCGGAGATGGAGGAAGGGAAACATGGTTGAGCTCCGAAAGAGGAAAAGAGAAGACCCCAACAATGCCCTGCGATTCCCTGAGAAAAAGGTCTGCACAATTTACCTTCTTGTTCCTCACTATATACGTATGTACAGATGGTTTTTTCATGGCAACTCATATAGCTGTATAATGTAGATGACGTATGGCTATGGTCAAGCAATCAATAAGAATTTGCCTATGGGTTTGGAGGATTGATCTCCTCGAAGTGATCTACTTCTTTTCTTCGTCTGTTCTTCTTTTCCAGCCACAAAATATCAGTGATAGAGCCCTGGTTCTTTTGCCATCAGAGAACCAAACCCAGACCGAACCAATTTGGTCTTTTACATGGTCGGGTTGGTTCTGTTCTGGGACCGGCTCAGCTTGGTTTTTGGTGTAAAACCCTAGAATTGACAGGATTGGTTCAGTTATCATTTTGGACTCCGAGTAGTCACATAATCCTTTAGTAGGACCCTGCACTCACGCTCTCAGTTCTTGCTCTGCGCACTCTATCCACGCTCTCACAAATTTTAGTAGTTTGGAATGTTTTTGAAAGATGTTTTCACACTTGCACTCCCGCATGAGCATTATGTGATTTAGCTCCGAGTAACCCAAACAATCACCCTTCATCAGTTTATTCCACATTTATAGGAGTACAGAGTGTTGATGGTCAATTCTAAATTTGTCCTTGTCAATCTAACATAGGAAAAGTATGTTTTAATCTACTGGAACTCTTTGATCATGATTTAGTGGGTAACACTTGCATATTGTTTAGGTTTTGCAAATAGAATAGTGCAGGCTAATCCCTCCTAGTTTCCGCTGGTTCTGCACCTTCTGGGTCTTTTCTTGTTATAATCTGTTGCAGAAAATTAGGTCTCGTCAAACTGGTAAGGTTCTCGTGAATGAGTTGATTGGAGTGCATTTTATGGCCCAAGAAGAGAAGTACTTCTTGGTACTCGTTTGCTGATTATCTTTCTATTTTGTTCCTTTTAGTACTTAAACAGTACCTAGTGCTTGAAAAATGGAATGGTGGGTCTTTTTTTGAAAGTATTGACTAGTGCGCTTTCACTTTTCTTACTTACAGGTTGCTGCATCTCAACCACCAAATATGGCATCAAGGACTCGACCTGAGACATTTTTGGCCCCTAGCCGTTCCCCTCCTACCAAGGTATATTCAATTTCCACGACAAACGAAAATAAGGAAGTTAGTGTTTTCGAATCTCATGAGGTTCCTGGAAAATCTAGTACAGATGGGACAGCTTCTGCTGGCATGGTTGGAAATCTCTCCCTTGATGCTTTATCAGAAGTCAAGAGAGCTTTACAAAAGGTGTTGGCAGAGAAGCAGAAGCAAATACTAGTGGTAATCTACCAACACCTTCATGCTTTTGCTTTTTTATTTTTTATTTTTTATTTTTTTTCCCGTATTAGTTGTGCATATTGTTTTTCTTTTATTTTCTTTCTCATTATGCAACTGTTATAATGCTCTGATCTGAACTTTGTCATTTGGTTAAATAAGGGTGCAAGCTCAGAAGGTAGCCCTCAAAAGGAGGGTCTAAAAGTGTCTTCCTCTACTCCCGGATTACTTCCCAAAGCTTTGAGTGCATCCGATTATGAAGCTGTAAAATATTCACAAGAACTTGCTGCCAAGTTGGGATTTCCACAAGGCGGAGAGTTTCCTCCTCTTGGAAACATATTTTTGGGACAAATGCCAACAGGGATATCCTATCAAACAAAGCCTGACACGGCCCATATTCTCCGGGTGGATGCACTGGGTAGGGAAATAGATGAGCATGGAAAAGTGGTGGACACAACCAAAGTAACCAACCTGTGCACCCTTAAGGTCTTTTCCTTCTTTCTGTGCTCACTCTCCTTTGAGTTTCTTTTTGTTTTTCAGTCTTGCATATGATCTTGAAACAAACTTTCCAGGTCAACCTTAACAAGGAGAAGAAAGAGGCATTCCCACATCTTGGACCAGAAATTGATGTGGATCCAGGAAGAAATAATCATTTTGATGCGAGGATTGTTACTAATTCAAGAAGGCCGAGGAGGACAAATTTTGAGTTTTTAGAGGAGGGCACATGGTCGAAAGCGGCAGAGATCATTAAACTGAAGGTATTTTTTTGCCATAGCTTTTTACTAATATTGCCTTCAAATTTAAAGGTTTTGATTGGTGTTGGCATTAATATCAGAGTCAATTTGGAGAGGCACAAGCCAAGGAGCTAAAGGCAAAGCAGACACAGTTAGCAAAGGCTGATAATGGGGGAAATCCAAACCTGATAGAGGTAGCAGAGAGGGTTTCCATCAATGAAAAATCAAAGGAACCAATACCTGAAATTGAGTGGTGGTAAGTGTTCTGTTTTTTAATGTCATCGTCGGTTTATTTTATTATTTTCTTCTTGCAATGGGGAAGGCTGGTTTCTTGGCGCAACCTTTGTATAGCCTATTATGTTGAAATTATCTCCTGTTCCAGCAACCTGTGTTACATGTACTCAGGTTGTGGTACAATATTGGCTATCGGGTGTGTGGATCGAAGTCGGCTAACCTTCTAACCTTGTATCTTAAAATGAGGTCACTTCTAACCAACATCCCAGGCAAATAAAAGTACTTATATATCAGCGGAGTTTTGCCGTCATCTTTCGTGACCTCATTTTAAGTGCTCCTAGAATGGGAATCACCACTTTCACACGTATTTTCCCCTTTCTCCCTATTTTCAAACTTTTGCTTCTTTTATTTGCCTGGGATGGTGGTTAGAAGTGTCGTTTTTTTTTTTTTTCCCTTTTTGTTTCACCACGCTTGGAACTAGTTTGCTGTTGATGTTGGCTGCTGCAGCATGACACTTCACTAATTATGCTTTATTTCTCAGGGATCGCTCTCTCTTGTTTTCTGGCACATATGCTGACATCACTGATGGCAATACAGCTGAAGATAAACTGAACATGGAGAAGATCACCATCTACATGGAACACCCTACTAATCTGCCCCCTACTGAACCAGCTCCTCCACTGCCTCAAGTCCTGAAACTAACCAAAGAAGAGCGGAGGAAACTCCGTAAACAGCAGCGTCAAGCTCAGGAAACTTATAAGCAGGCAATGATTGCACAAGCCCTACTAGAACCTCCAAAACCAATAGTCAAAATGAGCAATCTCATGAAAGTTCTTGGCCGTGAAGCAACTCAAGACCCAACCAGGCTTGAAATGGAAATCATGAGGGCAGCCATTGAGCGTGAAAAAGCTCACGACGATCGCAATGCCGCACGCAAGCTCACTGCCGATGAACGCCACGAGAAGAGGGAGAGGAAGCTTTTTGGAGATGCGGATGTTCTGGAGTCAATAGTTTCGGTGTACAAGGTCAATAATGACCTTTCACACCCACAGACCCAATTCAAGGTTAACGTTAATGCCCATGAGAACAGGTTGACCGGATGTGCCGCGACTTCGGAGGGTATCAGCGTTGTGGTTGTTGAAGGTGGGAAGAAGTCTACTAAAAGGTATCAGAATCTTATGCTAAGGCGTATCAACTGGGCTTCTGCGGGGGGAAATGGAGATGAGGATGAGGGCAAAACTGTCGACAAGTGTGCGTTAGTCTGGGAGGGCAGTGTTGCTAAACCCAGTTTTGACAAGTTTTGTGTCCACAAGTGCAGGAACAGAGCGGCGGCTCGGAAGGTGTTTTCTGATGCTGGGGTTCCTCATTATTGGGATCTTGCTTTTAGCTTCACAGAGGACCATATGTGTAAGTGAAGTAGCTTACTTTGGAGGAAGTAAACCCACAGGCATTGGTGGATCATTGTGTCCATTATTAGTTGCTTAGTTTCAAGAGAAGACTATATTAGTTTCAAAGATTTGGTAAAGCTGTTAAGCTCGTTGTTACTAGTATTTTCATGCACAGCGCATAATTGAATGGGATGACTGGTGCTTGCTACTGATTTTGGCAAAATGAATATTGGAGTTGTATTCATGCCATGTCCCAAATTTGCAGGTTCCAACCAGTGGATGTAGTTTTTTCCTTGTGATGTTTTAGATCAATGTTTGAGTTTTTTGTCGGTGTTTCGTGTCTTTGGTCATGTCTTGGCACATACTAGTATGAAAGCCAAGGTGGAAAGTTGGAGAGAACTTGGATTTACTCCAGAGTCCATGCTAAAAAAGGGTCAAGTCACGACTTGCGAAGCACCCCCACGAGTGTTATGCATCAATTATTCTATAACCACGTTTACACATCCACTTACACATTTATACTCACAATGGTGTGGGCTCCACACACTTGATGTGTGTAGGGCCCACACACTTGTGCGTGTGGGTGTGGTTCTAGTTTTTTTTTTTGTCTCCTTTTTCCATTTTGACAAAAATAAAGGAAAGTTTTATTTCCTTGACTCACGTTTAGGTCTAGTTTCCCAAAATAAGTCCTAGGCTTTTTTCGTTTTATCCTTTTTTTTTTTTTTTAAATCGCGTGTTAGTCTTGCGTGAATATTTTGTGGATTGCAGGTTCATCTCAACGAGAGGAATCGGAAAAATAAAAAAATTATGACTTTTATCCATTCAAAAAAAAAAAAAGAACAGGCTTAATTTTGGGAAGCTAGGCCTTATAAGTTTACATTCTCATCTTTTCATTTTCTCCAAGCATATTTCGCAAATTTACAAACTAAAAAGAACAACAATCCAAATAGAAAATCAAAAGCCACACAAAACAACAATTTCAAGAAAAAGAGAAAAATGAAGAACCAGACTGTGTGGATGTGTGTATAGAAACCTTTCCTTATCCGAATCCGCAAACAGAGATAGAGAGAGAGTGAGAAGAGAGAGAACTAAAAAAAGGAAACTCAAATGGCAACCACCATATCACCACCCACTCTCCACCTCACCAGCCCACTATTCTCACCCCTCCTCCCTCCCAAACCCCACTCTCCCAGACCCACCCGAGCCACACCCCAAGACTCTGACTCCGACTCCGCCCCCACCGAGCCCGACCCAGACTCCTTCGAGTCCCGCCTCTCCCAGGTCCGGATCCGCTACCGGTCCGGACTTGGCAAAAAAGCGGAGGTCCGAAAAATGCGCAAGGGCAAGAAGCCGGCCTCCTCCCCCGCCGGGATATTCCTTCCTCCGGTGCCCCTGAAGGAGCCCGTCTCCGGCGGGGTCAAGGTGGACTTCGGGTTCACTCCCTATACGGAGCGGGTCAACGGGCGGGTTGCGATTCTTGGACTGTGTGCTTTGCTGCTGGTGGAGCTGGCCACGGGCAAAAGCGTCATTAGTTACCATTCGCCGCCTATTGTGTTCTTGCAGTTGTATTTTGTGGCGGCGGTTACGGCGGTTTCTGTCAAGTTTGAGAAAGAGAGGATTAGTGTTTGGCCACAGTAAGCATTACCATACCACCAATCAAGAAACTTGTTTGATGTATTACGAAATGCCTTGGACTCATATATTCAGACACGGATGTGTTTGCAACAGCCGATACATGTATGCTTCACGTGTGTCGAGCCGAGCACCTGTGTTTGTAACACTCAAGTGTTATAATAAGCATGTAGAGATATGGTTGATCAAAATTTTGGTTTTGGGAAAGTGTGTTATGTTAATTTTTTTTGTTACTTTCGATTTTTAGAAAATTGAAATCCAGAAATTCTCTCAAAAGACCTAAAAAAAAGTATTTACCTTTTCCCTTTTTTGTCTTTTCATACCACATTTCCTCTCATTCATCATTCGTGCATTACACCTGATGCTGTTACAATGACTTATGGTGGTGAAATTGGCAGCAATAACTGTCGGTGGTAGAGCTCGTAGTGGGTGGTGGTCGGGATCTTACTGAATGGTGGTAGTTCCCTTTCCCCTAGGGAAACTTTCATGTAGGCACCCGACCTTTCATACAAATCACACATAAGCACCTGACCTTTCTTAAATTTCATATAAACACCTGAACTTTCTAAAAATTCATCAATTCAACACCTGACCGTTATTAAATTTCATATAAACACCGAACTTTCTAAAAACTCATCAATTTAACATCTGACCTTTATTAAATTTCATATAAATACCTAAGCTTTCTAAAAACTTATCAATTCAATATCTACCATCACCATTTCGTCTAAAACCAAACAGGAAAAAAGTTAAGTGCTCCAATTTTTTATTTGTTTGAACCAGTGCGAAGATCTTATTTTTCTGATCATTTTATTTAAAGAATCATAATTAATTTTTTACTCTAAACCTCTTGTTAGTCTGCCTTAAGAAAGTCATAGAATCAAATATCTCTTAGGGCTAACTAACGAAAGCCTTAGAGTCAAAAATTAATTATGATTTTTTAGGATAAAATAACCAGAAAAATAAGATTTTTGCACCGGTTTAAACGGATTGAAAATTAGAGCAATTAATTTTTTAACCATATTTTTTAATATATAAACGATCTATACATGGTTGAAAAATTAATTACTCTAATTTTCAATTCGTTTGAACCGATATGAAGATCTTATTTCTTTGATCATTTTATTTGGCTCTCGTTAGTTGACCCTAAGAAATATTTGATTCTACGACTTTCTTAGGGCTGACTACCAAGAGTTTTAGAGTCAAAAATTAATTATGATTTTTTCAGATAAAATAATCAGAAAAATAAGATCTTCACACCGGTTTAAACAGATTGAAAATTGGAGCACTTAATTTTTTTAACCATATATTTTTAATATATAAATGATCTATACATGGTTGAAAAATTAATTACTTCAATTTTCAATCCGTTTAAACCAGTGCGAAAATCTTATTTTTCTGATCATTTTATTCTAAAGAATCATAATTAATTTTTGATTCTAAGGCTTTCGTTAGTTGCCCTAAGAGATATTTGATTATACGTCTTTCTTAATGCTAACTAATGACAGCTTTAGAGTCAAAAATTAATTATGATTCTTTAAGATAAAATAATCAGAAAAATAAGATCTTAGCACTGTTTCAAACAAATAAAAAATCGAAGCACTTAATTTTTTTTCCATTTGGTTTTAGACGAAATGGTGACGGCATATGTTGAATTGATGAGTTTTTAGAAAACTCAGATGTTTATATGAAATTTAATAAAGGTCAGGTGTTAAATTGATGAGTTTTTAGAAAGTTCAGGTGTTTATATGAAATTTAAGAAAGGTCAGGTGTTTATGTGTGAAAGGTCGGGTGCCTACGTGAAATTTTCCCTAGTTCTATAGTAGTGTACTAGTGGCAACAATTACAACTGTGTTTTCTGTAAGCTCCGGAATAATCCCAACCCAATGAAATTGGCAGCAACATCTGTCGTGGTGGAGCTCGTCGTGGGTGGTGGTCGGGAGCTTGTAGTGGGTGGCAGTCGGGATCTTACTGGTGGTGGTGGGCCTGGTGGTGATGGTTCAATAGTAGGGAACTAGTGGGCAACAATTACAACTGTGTTTTCTGTAAGCTAGTTTTGCAAACAGGGTTGAGGCATGGCTGATTTTTTTCCTATTCAAGGACCTCAACTACAGCAAGGAAGCTTTAATTTTCTAAGGAGCTTATCATACACAAACAGAATCCAACAAGATAGGTTAGGGAAAGAAGTTCAGAATAGAAGAACAAGATAGGCTAGGGGATAGAATGTCTCCAGGTCATATTCGCAAAAAAAAATTATGGGGTGTAAATGGTGCAGCATCACGTCATGCTCCAATATCCATGACTACGAGTATGGATTCCACATATATGTACGAACAGGAAAATTTGCCTATATTTAAAACACCCTTCTATGGGTAGTTAAGAATTACGAACAGGAAAATTGTTGCTAAATATTAGCACAACGTAATAAGTTACAAGTTATCGTCGACAAGCATACAATTTGTTACGTTTCCTTGTTCTAGATTCCCCTGTTATATATCTACCGTGGTGGGCCTTCAAAAACAATTGCATTTTCTTCTAATGATTGAAACAAAGAAAACAAAAGCAAATTCCGTCGCACTACTTGGAAGCAGCCCCTCTGGCCTCCACTAAGACCTAAAACCATTTCAACGAGGGGAACAAAACCGCAGCTATATAATTGCACACATTTTTCATCTCGTACGCCTTTGATCGAGCATCAATACCCTTAGTAATACCAAGGAAATCCCAACAGAATCAATATTTTCTGTATTGAGCACAACGGGAATTGAGATTCCTTTTTCCTTGAACATTGCACTGCGAGAGCAGCATCATAACGACTGTTCTTACCAATTGTCTGAGTTCAGATGGACCATGAACTTTGCTATGAGGGATTCCTTGTAAAAAAATCGTTAACCGCGAGACTGGCGTCACCGTGGGCCACAGCATCTTCAGGTTCCGGCATGTATAGTGTGGAGGAGGAAGCCTGCACGTTAAGAACCATTCAGTTGCGCAATACGAACCAAAGAAAACAAAAACAGCTCATCAATAATCTGTTTGGTCGCAGAAAATAGTTGGCAAAAAAAGGCAACTTGATTGCGGGTTAAATATATGGAAGCTAAAGATTTATGATGGTTCCTGTTAAAGCATCTAACTCAAAACCAATTGGCAATGAATGGAGAGGCCACCCATGCTCATATACCAGTTTTGGAGGTGTTTATTATCCGATGTGGGACAAACTCTAACAATTCCAATCAATGAACTGAAAATGTACAGAATTTGTTGGCAGCTCAAACCCACAAAAGGTTGATCACATCAGACATCAGTGAGTTTCGAGATTTGAAAATTAGAAGATAAACTAACTATGAAGCATCAAACCGCAGGACAACAATTGAAAGAATCCCATTTTCTCCAAATTTGATGAATCCAATATCCTATGAACTAACAAGAAGAAGAAAGGCTACCTGCCTTCTTAATATTTTATCCTAGAAATTTGGAAGAATGAGCTTTCTTCCTCTGTCATTCATTTTAAAATGGGATTCATCCATTGATTTGTAAACATGATGACCTGATTTTGAAAACATGGTTGAATAAGAAGTTTCATTTAAGCTGACGAATCCCATTTTCATTTGAAACCAAACACGAAGAAGCTGATTCACAACCCCATGATGCGTGCCTTGTTTTGTCTTCTCCCTATACCATTGACATTCACTGATGAAGCTCAAATGGGAAGTAGAAACTCAGCCCATTAACCTTAAGGTAGTGGTTAGATCTCGCATCCAGTTTTTGTGAAAATAATCCCAAAAGTTTCGTTAGTACCCAATCTACGACTCAAAAAAACCTTAAAACAGAAACTAAACAGTGCATACTTCTTTATGATGCAGGGACAGAACACACCTTTGTGTCAAGCTGCATCTCTCCAGTGTTTTCAACCGTAAGGCAAGCACCATGAGCCTTCAACCACTCCACACACTCCTCCAGCACATCTGGATCCTTTTCCTCGCTTGTTTCTGCTGTAGGCAAGGCATTGGTGAAGCCCAGAACCTGAGCAATGTATGAGACAGGGACTGTAGGGCGATATGATCTAGACATAGATCTCACAGCTGCGAACCGCATCTTCTCCACGTAGAGATCTGAAGCAAAATAAAGAAATCAGGTATGTTTACTCACCTGTTGAAAGTGTTGATGCCCCATGGAAGTTAGACGTAGAGAGAACAAGATGATTACTCACCCATAAGGCAGGTGTTCAAGTTAGGAGCTGTCTTGTATAGCCTGAAGAAGAGGACATAATTTCCCGAAGTGACGGCTGCACGAACTGCAAGAGCGTGTTTCACAGCTTCATCCTGTTTGGTTTCAACCGATAATCTGGAGATTCATAGAAATGAGTCAGTTTAGAACTCTAGATGAACTCATAGGGAACAAAAAATTCCCCAAGTCGTTAGACTCAGCTCTGGTATGAGTCGTATGACTAAATCAAAATTTAAGGGGAGAACAAAACATGGATAACATGCCAGTGATGGAAAACTAGTTAAAGCATGCGAGAAATCATAAAACCAGATCCATAAACATGCTTAGTTTTTTCTTGCAGAGAAACATAATAAACTGAACCCAGTCCAAGCCTCAAAAGTTCAAGTGTCAGGAAAACCAGAAATCTAAATCCAGACTCATAGCTAGGACAACTATATTCCCAAGCTTTAGATGAGCACAGGAACCCCACCACTTATCAACTTGTTCCAATAAAAAACCACAACCATCCAAAGCATTTCCATTTCATGAAAGATTCCCCAAGTACAACAAATCAACATAATGAACCAGTCCATGAAACTCGAATTGATCTCCCAAGCCCTCCATAGCAAAACAAAATAAACCAATCAACACAGCATGCTTAAATACCACATAAGACTAAAAAACCATCAATCACATGATCCACATTAAAGAAGGTTCACAAAACAAGAACTTCAAAAAAAAAAAAAAAACACGAATGCTGGCAAAACTGTCCTTGTATACATTTTACAAACCTTGACATTGCTGATAAGAGATCTCTGTGGTTATTAGAGTGCAAGATAACACAAAGTAAGTTGTAAGCAGAAAATTCCGTATGGCAACCTTTGATTCCCTCTGTATAAAGTGTTTGCAACTGTGATTGGCACTGCAAATCAGATAGAAGAAAGTCAGTCATCGCTTTTTGACGAGAATGGACCGCTGCGCTAAATGGTATTCACATCCACAAGAATTACTCATGCATATTGAGTATGAGAGAAAATAGGTTCATCGTGTAGGTTTTCAAACACCAAGTGCTACTACACTACGATAAAAAGGAGATGATGAAATAAATCAGCTTCAGTGCCAACCCTAACATTTAGGGCAGGGGAGAGACCCTTTTCCACACTCTCACTTTCCCCAATACCGCAATACCTACCTGTGGACAACAAATGAGCTACTAGGCAACAGATCCTACTCCCTAAGGTTTGTCCCTTATTACTTGGGCTTGCCTTGTATGGAACCATTGTGAATTGGTTCTATGAGAGCCCTATCCCCAGTGTTCTAAATGGCGCTCGGCGCTAGTAGGGCGGTGACCCACCTCCAAGCGCCTAGGCCGCCTAGGCGGCGCCTAGGCGGCGCCAAGGAGTTTGGCGTTTTTTTTTTTTTGGTATTTTTTTGATATTTTTTTATACTTTTAGTGCATATTATGATATTAATAAATACTAAAGGGACCTCTTGTGTAATTTGCCATAGCTGCACACACATATATACACTGCTATACACAGCAGTGTATAACATTTCCAGATCTGATCGAGACCCACGCCGATCGTCGCCTTGGAGTTCGCCTGCTTCACGCCGATCGTCGTCGCCGGTCGCCGGCCGCCGTCGTCGGTCGCCGTCCGGTATGTCTCTCTCTCGTCTCGTCTCTCTCTCGTCTCGTCTCTCTCTCTCTCGCGTCTCTCTCTCTCTCTCTCGCGTCTCTCTCACTCTTTCATCTCCGTCTCTGTCTCTGTTTTTCTGTTCTCTCTCTCTCTCTCTCCTAGCCGCCAAGCTCCGCCTAGCCGCCTAGGCGGCCGCCAAGCTCCGCCAAGGTCCGCCAAAGGCCCGCCTAGCCTTCCTGGCCGCCAAACAAAACGCCAAGGGGGTTTTCGTGGCGCTGACCCTCCGCCTAGCGCCTAGGCGCCGCCTAGGCGGCCGCCTAGGCCGCCATTTAGAACACTGCCTATCCCCAGTTACTGTTCAGAAGGTCAAATGCACTTTCTTGTCACCTCCGCCAATGTTGTCCTAAAACCTCCTCTACTTCCACGGGAAGCAAATCACTCCTCCTTATTGGCACATTAACACATGACCAAACTGTTTACAACAGCTTTCTGTTCTGCCTTTCTGTCATGTTATCTTCAATCAATGTCGCTTCTAATATCTTCCAACAGGTTCACTTCTTATTGTATCTTTATAATTAACACTTTCTTGAATTTGTACCTTGCTCCACAACTAAATCAGGATGTTGCACGTAAAAAGAGTTATAAAGGATAAACATTTGCAATGGAAAAACTGAAGTTCATCAGGATCCACTTAGGAATGGTGGTTGCGGTGAACTGGTCTTAGAACCACACAAGGGCCGTAAGATTACTCCTCGTTGACCCGTTCAGAAGAACATTAAAACGTGCTTTATGTGCATTATCATGCCTTACTCAGACTAGATCTTTGAATGTTACCAGAATCCCAAGTGTACATAGCCACATAATTACCAAGTTCAAAATGAAGAACAGTGCATAGCAGTAGCACTACAGGAAATACGAGCACAATAAAAATATAGATTTGTAACAAAAAAGGGAGGAAGAATCTAGGAAGAATGAAGTTATGAGAACAGTTTAACTGCCATTCATCAAGCAGAGAGATGTTTTCATTGTTTTGTATAACCTCCACAGTTACCAACACATGCTATTTAACCCTGGAATCAAGTTCAGAGAGTTCGGTTTTACCACTAACTTATCGCCATAAGATGCACAATATAACCTCTACTGCAATGAAGTTATGAGTTGTGTGGTAATGACCTAGACTCAAGGTTTCAAAAATCAGCAGCCCTAATGTAATGGTTTTTTGGCCTTCCGATACCAGTACACCATGAAATACCGGTGAGAGCCAAAACCGCATGCGTATCGGCCAGTTCCCCTTATGTAACCGTCCGTTACGTAATCACAAACCGAGATTCACGACCGTTACAGGCTTACAGCCGAAACTCAACCGTTACAGGTGATTTCAGCACTTAAAATTTTTTTTTTTCTCAAAAATGAGTTTTTGCAATTCATGACCGCGACAAGCGATTCTCATTACGCATCGTTCTATACTCTCAATACTGTTACACCTCAACCATTACTGTTACGTGTCCCAATACCATTATTTAAAACCTTGCTAGACACCCTAATCCAGCGGGAGGTTATGTCAGTGAACTTCATAATGATGAGGTCTACAACAGAAGATGCAAGCACTAAGCACACACGACACGTGGTCAGTCCTTGGAGGCTATTCGGTGAATGAACACAGAACACACTGACTGTACTTGTGTCCCTCGATGTCTGACCCTTGAGACTATAAGCCAGCGTGCAAGGCACTCTGCCATTGCTTACTTATGAGACGTATGTAAGGTCCAGAGATACCTACATGAAGCTCTGGGTAATAAATCTCTTGCTTGAAACATAATCAATGGCCAATGCTTTGCATAGTTGACTAGAAGCACAACAACAACAAAAAAATGACTCAAGTCTTGTACGAGTAATTTTGCAAACCAGCTATGTAAGTTTGCATCAGGGGCACATTTACCACATCTCATGTTGAAAATTTAGGTTGGGGATCTGAATCCATCTATCCCCACTTTGGGGACAGAATAAAGGTAAACCGAGAACCAGGTTGACTAATCTTTGCTTACATAAGGTTGGACATGACTCCAACTAGCACAATGCAAATATAAGATGACTCCTAATACGTATCCCCCACATTCTAAAAAAGAAAACCACCGTGTGGATGAGGAAGCAATAAAACTAACAAGAGGCAAAGTAGCAAGTCACACCAAATGGCGCAGTTCAGAAGTTACTATGATAGTATCAAACTAGGTACCAACCTGATTATATTCGGCCAAGTCTCCAACTTCTATCGCAAAACGAGCATGAGTTTCATATACCTGAAATAGAATTATGAACGCATTATGTTTTTTCAAGGTACCATTCACCCAAAAGAAAAGGAATTTACTCAATCATTAGAACAAACAATATGGTCCTTTCTATAACATCAAGAATAGATCTTCATGGCTCAAAAGAGTTCAAATTGAACAAGTAAGATGTGCACGAAGGTTAAGGCACAGTAAGCATTGTAGTTATCCAAAATGTCAGGAACATCAAGTCATCTCAAGCCTTCCCCAAATTCTTGGTTGCCACAAACAACTTAGCTTATTTCCCCAAGTTGCATACTAGTTCATTGACTGTCTTACCTGGCTAACTGCTGATATGGTGCACAGCACAAAAAAACAATGCAACTGAATGCAAAGTTAACAACATACAAAGTTTCCACTAATGCAAAGTTCACAACGTACCAAGTTTCCACTAATTATTCTTACTGCTAGACAAATTCCGTCTTTTACAGGATGTATCAGCCAGCCAAGGACCCAGTCACCAGTACACTGGTCCTGCCAGCCTGGTCAATGTATAACACCGCTAGATACCAATATCAGGAACAGAACATACCTTCACTGTCAGCACATTGCGTATATGTTGCACCGTAAGATCTTGGCGTATGGATTTCAACTGATCACATTTGTAAAGGTAGTTCTTTTGAGAATTTTGAACCATAAGCAGTGCTTTTTCCAGTACTTCTTCAGGTCTCACCTGCAAGAAAAGTACATTTCGTGAGGAAAGTCTATTATGCAAGAAAACCATATGTTCATTGTCGAAATTGGTTTCAATTAACAAAATCCAAAAGAGTGAATATTACAGTGGACGGGTCAGGCGCAGAAGTGAGGCGCAGATAACGTTTCTCAATTTCCTGGCAAGTCCCCTTGACAGTAAGGGCATCCCAGTCGATGTCTTCGACGGCCCTGCTAGCACCATCATCAAAGTTTTTGCTAAGTACCAGTGCACTAGCCCTTCTAGTGTACAAATTCCCTGCTCCAACATTCTTTGGCCTAAAACGATTGTTTTCTGCTCGATTTCCTTGTCTCTTTTCAAAACGCTTAGACCGATTTTCCCGTCTCTTCCTTTCCTCCGGTGAATCAGCAAGTGCAATTGCACCGGAGTAATATGCAGTTAAACTTTGTTCCTTGTCACTGTCACTGGATACATTACCATTATCAACTGCATCCATACTATCACCAAAACGCTGCCTCTTAAATGCCTTCATCGCACTTCTGTTTGTAGTTCTCTGGTCTGCCAAAGAAAATTTAATACCGTTCAATCCGCCTTCCTTGCTCTCCAATTTTACACCTGAAAGCTGTACAAGATTTTCAAGAAGAAAAAAAGTTGGACACATTGAAATATTAGGCCAGAGATATGTTTTTCAGATACGACATTCTAAAAGCATCAAAGAATCCACATAAGGACAAAACATGCAGGCACGCAAACCGACGAAGATCAACAAATGAGACACCACATAAAATGGATATTCCTCAACATATCAATATATCAAGTTGTTCATTTGTCACATCACATAACAAATTTATGTATTTTATTCTCAAGCGTATTACACCACAGGTCCACAACTCATTCAAATAAACTCATAGGTGGGCATTCAAAAACCTAATGGCACATTTTAAAATATTACGGTTTACGATGCAAACAGTAAATAACCTAACAGAGGGATTAAGTTTCTAATTTCAATCTTCCTCCCATCATGTTTTATTTCCTTTAAAGTTTTCCCTCACTCACCAGGCATTTTGTTATCAGCAGCAGCAAAAAGAGATATCATTGATGAAGTAGCAAAAACTACAAGAGATTCTGAATACAAAAAGTCCACCAACAAGGACAGATGGAAAAATATTCCAAAAACAACAAAACCACTGCATACATATTACACAGCTCCGCAATCTCCAATCATACAGGAATAAACTTACCAAATTCTAAATTGCATACGGTTTCTAAAAAGTTTAAAAAAGAGCACGGTTTGCATGCCATTATTGCAATAGTCTAATGAGTGCAAGTGTTCAACACGTGTCTAGCTTGACTATGTCTGTATGGCACTTAGTGATGTGCATCCATCCTAGAAAAAAGCATATTATCATTCAGTATGAAGCAAATGCTAGAATGCACAAAGGCACCGTAATAAAGAGTTATCAAACAGTAAAGTAAGGTTTGTCTTAGTAGCACAACTCAAAAAAAAAAAAAAAAAAAAAGCAACATAATAATGAGGGACAAGGTAGGGCAGGCGCCACAGAGAGAAGAGAGTAATGGCAAAAAGGTAGATAGTGAAAGTTGTCAACTGTCTTGTGCTGCGAGAAAAAAAGGTACCTTTTTGTCACTTCCACTAGGATGTAACCAACTACCATAATTTCCTGCATGCAGAGTAACAGATGCCGGTTTGTCAACTGGTTTCACCTCTGACATAGGCTCCCACCTACTTTTGGTTCGCCTACTTGGACTTCTTTTGGTCTTTGACAACAAAGAAGTTGGAGTTGAACTTTGTAAGCTGCCAAAGATCAACATGAACACAAGGAATAATCAAAATCACAGGAGCCATTTCTTCTCTGTCAATTATATTGATTCAAACCCTTTGCTAAACTAAAACTTTTTTCACTACTGAAACCAAATAAAAGATGTTGAGAACTTCTTTCTATACCCATATCAATCCATCAAGAACTGATTAGGAAAGGTTAGTGATCCAATACCCGTACCCACATACAGATTTGGACTGTAGTAGCACTTCACTCTGAACAACAAAATACTTCCACATGATCTTTAGGTAGTTCAAAATACATATTTAAACATGGTAGAATGCCATATGATAGTGTGATACGGTTAATAAGATGATACGTGAAGCAACACAGGCGCACACAAGGGGAGAGAGTTTTGATTATTGGATGTTCGAGATAAAAGAATTTTGGGTGAAAAAGACAGCAAGTGGAAATATAGAAGCCCGGTTTACTACATCCTATGTGGAGGGAAAAAAAAAAAAGCTCTTGAGAATGGACTAACACATTGGCAACACTAATGCCTTGTTTGGATGGTGTTTTGAAAATTTTTGAGTTTGGTTTTTGGGTAATGAGTGGAGAGAGAAATTAGGGTAATAATTGGAGATAGAGGTTATGAGTGGAGAGAGATAGAGAGAGAAATGAGAATAATGATTGGAAGTAGGGGTAATGAGTGTTTTTTTAATTGGAATTTTTTTTTCAAAATGCCATCCAAACAAGGCATAAAACTCTAAACAATGTGTTGGATTCTAGAGCGCAGGTATCACAAACAGGAGTTAGGAATTACAAGCAGCATAGAGCAATGTACTTCATTATAAAGCCAAAAGGAAATATTTTAACATCTGATTATAGGGTGGCACGATCCGGATCATCCTATATATTATAATCCTATCCTATGTGCCCATATGATCAAAATTGGTCTAAGATACCATAATATAACCAATCAAATGGAGTCAGAAAGCAAACATTACAAATCGGCATCCATATTGTGGTATTGCACTGGGACTCTGAATTTCCAAAACATAGCTCTTTGCTCATGTGTTGGTGATTCAGATCATTATACTCGAATAAGTTTCAGACTAATTTGGTTGAGAAATATGTAAAGCATCTGTATTAAGTAAAGATGCAGTATATGGTTTGCCGTTAAACTTCTTCCTTCAATGGTTTTATGGTTCTTTAACATACACCATTCCCATTTTTTGACTTTGGGGCTTGCTAACGATCAGTTTATGCCCATTGTTTGGTATTTTCACCTTATCTGTTCCAGAAGGGAAAATTATAGGATCAGTGATAGTATGAGACCCTTCAACCAATACAACAAACGACCTGATTTTGAAAACATGGTTGAATAAGGAAGTTCATTCATCTTACATAGAATGACCAGCACCATCAAATTGACATTGGATGCTCTAAAGCAATCAAATAGAGGTGATGAATTATACACTATGACCTTTTCATGTGTCATATGAGCAACCCCATTCTTCCTTTAGTGCAACTTACGATCCATAGTTCAGGAAATGTTATATATAAGGTACATTAATGCTTAGCAAAAATAACAAGCACAAAAACTGAAATTACTAATGAGCAGAAATACGTGTAAGCGAGAGAGGAATATACTCCTTATTGGTCACATCCACACTGGGTAACTGGAAAAGTGGCTCAATATCCCAATCACGTGTATAAAGTGTACCATCAGCAGTTGCCTTGGTAATGACCTGATGTAAGATTACAACCGAAAATAAGTACCAGAAATCACACTTCAATACCGCAGACAGATAACAATGGCATCAACCTATTATACTGTGAAGCTCAACAGCGAAGTACAAGCGCCATATAATGAAAGGAAGCTGCATTCTGATAAGAGCTACTTACGTTACGAAAACCATCTAAGATCTACAAAAGAAATATGACAGCGAAATTCAACTCCTAATCGCCACTGAGGCATAATATGATTTATCCCAGCGGTAAAGAAACTGAAAAAGAGCCATTTGATGCTTTTTCTATCACCTAATCTGGTAGACACACTTGTTCCTCAAGTGTTCATTGTGTCTGGTTACAAAACAATTAGTAGGAAAACACAGCATTGTGTCCAGCACACGTCAATGTCTGGTTCAGCCACTCAGCCACTGCACCCTCTTAAAGTGTCTGTGCATCGCTCCTAAGTCCTAAGTACTACTAGTATGAACGTGCATTTAGTTTATGCATAAATGAAAGCAACAAGTATGTCCAAAGACCAGTATTTTTGCAAGAACGCTAAAAAGATGAGAAGGGTTTTTCCTTTTTTGAGGAAGTAGATCAGTAAAGGACAAAGGTTTGATAGGGTTTATGGGTAGAAGTTAGAACGCATGTCTTAGCAGCTGCTGCAGCACCATAACACAGAACCGGCTTTTTGAGGGGAAGCCCAAGAAACCACTGCTTCAGGCCCCCAATATTTTGGCCCAAAAAGAGGCCCCCTAAAATTATGGTTATACTAATAAATACTAAAGACTGCCAAATTCCGGTGCAAAGAAAACCAGCAGTATGGCCGCTTCAGTTTGTTAAGTGTCCCCTGAAGTGAGTTCGATTCTAAGCCCCTCATTTTTCAATGCCAAGGTGATAATCTTCTGTGTTGGGTTTGAACCTCAAGCTTTTGTTTTGACATTTATATCACCTACGCACTCTTATTTGTTATTTTTCTTGCTGGGCTTTCGTAGTAAAAAAAAAAAGTACGAACTCTAAAGTTGTTTTCATCCTCCTTATTTTCCAAACGCAACCATAAAAAAAATTAAAAATCTACAGTTAAAAACACAAAAAGTATGTGTACAAGTGATATGCTACTACAAGCTATTCAATTCTTTTTTCAAAAGGAACTGAATTTGAAAAAATCAAATGGCCTATCTCAACTATATTATATTGTGTTGCTGCATTTTATTATATATATCGAGAAGAAATTTTTTCAAAAATTCTTCCATCCGATTCTTTTTTTAGTTTCTCTATAAAAGTACAGGTCTTATAATATTTTTTGCTTAGAATTTTGTGATTTTATCTATTTGAAATTTCACTCAAATATATTTATGGCCCCATATTAGCGCTTCGCTTTGGGCCCCAAATATGTTAGGGCCAGCACTGCCATGACAACATGGGTACATGGGAAATCAAACGCATCACACAGAATGATAGATGATGGTTTGAATTGAATTTCATTTATGCCTAACAAATGTAAATTTACTTATGCAAAACTATGGAAAATGAGCACAGCCGTTTTCATTTCAAGGATGTAAGCAGTATAGAACAATCCAACACTAACCTCAAGATCAAGCATGGTTCTGTATAAAATAAGCATGACTTCGCAGACATGCATATAAAGTAGGAAATCAAAGCCAACATAACACGGTAACGAGTCAAGAGAGTTGTCACAACTCTAATTGTTGCAAACAAGGTTTAATAACTAACAGTACAAATGACAAGAAGTGAATTTAGATGCAATTTTTGTGCAAAACTCAACATCGAAATCCACTTTATAGCACAATGAAGTTATGAACAGTGAAGATGGACCACCAATTTGACTATATAATATGTGAAATGCACATTGGAGAGCAAAAGAGAAGAAGCAAGGGAAAAATAAAAATAGATTTGCTTGCATTTAATATTTTGCACATGTCTTTGCCTATATACATCTGAAACTCAGTTCTTTCATTAGACGAAGTTTAGAAGGATGAAAAGTCAGTTTATTCAAAGCCTTACTACAAGGTGAATGAACATTTGTAGAATCCCTTGTTTCTCAAAAATGAGGTACAGTTTTTTAGGTGTCAGACAATTGATATTCATTAGATTTATTAGCAGTTTATTGCAACTAGAAGCTGCAATTTGAAGCAAAATCACAAACTATGGTTGCAAATGATTGGATGGTGCATTTGGTACTTTCTAAGACCATCATCCCTACCTCCAACACCCATCTTCACATATGAATAAGCATCCAACATGTTTACTTAAAGATGCACAATGGACCAGCTGGGGTTCTTTACTTTGTTCATGATACTACCCTGTACTTAAAAGTCGCACCCATGCTGAAAGCGCACGCTAGTGCAGTAACTTATCTTGCATGGAACAATATTCACACCAGGAGAGTAATGTCTGTAAAATACCCATTAAAATAAGGTATTTGTGTTGAAAACAACTTCGGTTGGAAACAACAGTAACCAGCAAAACCTTTTAAAAGATATTGCTCCAGCCTACCTCTTTCATGACGGCTTGGCAAGATGCTATTTGGGTATCATCCTTGCACCGAGCAAGAGCCCTTTCCACATAACCACGCAGTGACTTGGGAAACATTCCAGGCTGAAAGCCACAGAGTACAACATTTCATGAATCTCGTATGCTATCAACAAAATACAAGTTACGACATGCATCTAGCTAGGGTCACAAAATATCGGGTGCTACCAAAATTTCAACACTGCCAACTAGATGCTGAGATTCAGCCAAATTGCCAAATGAATGCACCTAAGGAACGCTTCATAACTTAAACCACATTTTGAGGTGTAATAACACCGGGAAAATTAGCCACATTGACGGAAAAATAGTTTTCATTTAGGGGAAGGACGCCGGCAAAATAGTTTTCAGTGGAGGCCCTTCAGCTTTTTGAGTTTTTTAGCCATAAGGCCAAAATATGTTTAGGCACTTTTATAGGGTTTTAGGGTGCACTTTCCTATTATGGAGTTTTAGTGGTTTAAGCACTTCCATAGGGTACCCTAGAGTTTTAGGCACTTTCATATATAGGATACCCTAGGGTTTTAGGCACTTTCACAAGGTACCCTAGGTTTTAGGCACATTTGTCCTTATGTTTGATTGCAAAATGTGCTTGTCCTTAAGCTCAAAAAATGAAAATAGGAGGGATCTTTGGCTAAGTCTCCCAAAAACACCAGACAGTTAATTTTCTATTCTTTTTGTCATTGAAATAGGAAAATAACTGAATATTCAAAATGGAAAACATAACGGTAGTGTTTGGTTGGGAGTTTAGTTTAGTTTAGTTTTGGTAGTGGATGGAGAGAGAAATAGAGTAATGATTGAAGATAAGGGTAATGATTGGAGAGAGATACACCAAACAAACCAAACCAAGCCAAGCCTTAAGTCCCAATCACTTGGGTCGGCTACATGAATCTTTTTCCTCCATTGAGCTCTGTCAAGAGCCATTTGTTCACACAAACCTACTATACTCATATCGTTGCGTACCACAGCATCTAAAGTCAATTTAGGTCTACCCCTTCCCATAGCATTGCTACCCAAGACTATCATATCTGCTCTTTTAACTACTGCATTTCCTGGTCTACGGTAGACATGCCCAAACCATCTTAGCCTATTTTTCCTCAACTTCTTTTCTATGGGTGCTACACCTACCATCTCCCGAACCGTTTCATTTCTAATCATGTCTCTTCTAGTCTTACCACACATCCACCTCAACATTCTCATTTCTACTACACTCATTTTGTTCACCTGTTGTTTCTTAATAGACCAACATTCTGTCCCGTAAAGTATCGCTAGTCTGATGACAGTTCCATAGAATTTTCCCTTCAATTTTATGGGTACTCTCTTGTCACACAGTACACCAGTAGCGCTCCTCCACTTGAGCCACCCCACTTGAATCCTATGAGTCACATCATCGGCAATCTCTCCATCTCTACTAATGATTGATGCTAAGTATCTAAAATGATCACTCTTATGTATCTCCTGGTCTTGGATCATCACTCTTTCTAGAGATAGAGAGAGATGAGAAAGTAATAATTGGAAAAAATAGGATAATGATTGGAGAAAGAAGTAGGGTAATGATTGGAAACAAAACTAAAACTAAATCCTTAACCGAACAAAGCCAGCATGTTCTGGGTTTACCAATTCGGTTTTAACCTTCTTTATTGTTGTGAACAACATACACGTGTACTAGCCATTACATAATGGAAAGGGCTTCCATGTCCGTTGAGTAGACTGTCAACCTTTTTGTAAGAGCACTTGGTACTCGCATGGGTCACTTATATAAATCATGCACATGTCTTAAACAAAGACCAAAAAGATTTAGAAGATATATGTGAAACTTTGTACTTGCTTGATAACAATTTATGCAAAGTTTTTATCGTAAAATGGATTTTTCTTTTGAAACAAATGCAAGTCATGCAATACAGAGAGCAAAAAGTCTTCAGGTCTATCATGCAGACCATCATTTGTGGTGCATTAACCTATCTTTTAATCTGCGCCACCATTCTCAACATATGATGTTATCAAAATACTGCCATGGGTATTTACAGGTTCAAAGCCAGTTCTCACCTTAAATATAGAATCAGCATCATCATTGCACAAAGCCTTGTCATTTAGCTTTGGTAAAGAAACACTGATGTAGGCGGGTTTTGCTGCTGCACTGGTTGTAGAGCTATCCCTATTTGTTGGTGGAAAACCCAATGCTAAATTGGAAGCAATTCTAGGATTTGTTGGAATCTGCAGTTGGCTGACCCTGCGCGAATCTAAAGGTGGAACGTTTTGAGGAACAGTTTGCAAGGATGACGGATAACTCTGGGGTACCTGATGAGAAGCAGGATACTGCACAGTGGGTCCCTGAGAAGATGAACTCTTATGTTGATCCTGAAAGCTTTGATAAGTAGGATTTGAATCCAAAGACGTCTGAAATTGTGGTGGTTGTGCACAAACGTTGTGAGTTTGCACCGGAGCCCCATTATTCCAGTAACCATCATGGCCATTGCTCATTGCTGCACCAGTCTGACCAAAAAAATGCTAACAGTTAATTCAAAGTACCAAGTTACTAACTGAGTCACCGACGAAACAGATATATAACTGCTATATCTGATGACGAACATGCAGCAAAAACCCAGACCAAAAAGACAACCATAATGGTTCAAAATGTCTCAAAGCCAATAATTAGTTCTCACATTAGCCCATGCGGAATGGTCAGTTTTTAGTCAGGCCTGTTGGGATATCGTAGTCTTCTCTTTTCCTTTTCCTTATCTAGTTTTATATGGGTTGTGAGGCTTGTGCCCAATTGGCATGTTCTCTAATAGGACTTTTTCTTTGTTGCTGATAAAACGAATGGCTGTGGGGGCGACATGAATTTATAGACTTCTAGGGCATGTTAGGTTTGGGTATAGAGACCCAAACCTTCTCTCTGTGCAAAGTCCCCAAAAACTTCTCTCTCTAATTATTACTCTCATTTCTCTTTCTATCTCTCTCCTCCCAAATCCAAAATCCCCAACCGAACAAGCCCCTAGCTCCTTTTCTCAAACACCTCCGAATTCATCCAACCTATGTTTTGCTTAACAGGTCAATCTACTATGCAGGGTAAAATTAATGTATGCGATCGCATATACAGAACCACGTATGCATGTGCAAGAGAGGGCATAAATTCTAATAAGCTATAATCTGTATACAGAAGGAAACCCCGCACCTGCACTGAAGGAAATTCAGACGAACCGGAATCTGGCCTCCACGATGGAATATAAGGTGCAGGAGGCTGGCTGACTGAAGCTGGATATCCACTGGTAACAGGAACAGGACATACTGGGTTAGATGTACTAGTAACTGAAATGTTTTCTGTCCCGGGAGCACAACTAACTTCCGTCTGACTATAATAATCTGCCCACTGCTTATTATAATGCTGCTGATATTGAAGAGAAGTTGAAGTAGCAGCACTAGCATTATACGCACCATTTGGGTCAGTATGGTAGTTTGGATTTGGATATTGGTGAGAAGCATAACTTGTATAATTTCCGTCATTCCACGAGTTGGACTGATGACTCTGATTATTGTAACCTCCACTTGCGTAACCTCCGGATGTCTGATAATCACCAGGATTGTAGTAAGTGCTTGAATAACTTGGGGGCCCAGCATAAGACCCAGTATTCTGAAAGGAGGAAAGAGGCTGATAAGGAGCACCTGTGTTTTGATATGCCCCCACCGGCTGAGGGTATTGTTGATTAGATTGCTGCTGGTAGCCACTATAATAACCTGCATATCCGGTGTTGCCATATCCATATGGATCACTATTTGGGTACGTCGCATAGCTATTCCCATATTCCTGTGGTAAATTTACTGCTCCTGAACTTGAAGTAGAGGCTAGGGATGCAACATTAGAGCTATCTTGAACATTTCTTGTAGGAGGCTCTGCACGCGGCTCCTGGTGGTAGGAGGAATTAAAAAGAATCCCATTGTCTGTTGAGGAGCTATAATAAGATGCGTACCCTTGGCTTGAATCAACCACCTGACGCTTCTGAATCAAGTACAAATATGAAGATTGTGGTCATTCATATTTGACAACATGTCATTCAAAAGACACCTCAATGATATATTTAGTAGTTGGAAAGAGTTACAATCCACAAACACATGTAAAGTGTGGCATATGTACTTAAGGGGGGAAAAGGACAAGTGAGAAGAAACAGAAGCAATAGAAAAAAAAACAGCCGGAGCAAAACAGAAGAATTGCATAGCCACATCATCTATGATCTAAGACACCTTTGTCTGATGGCTCCTCTAGTAGATTCACAAAAACTATTGTCATGCTACCCATGCGCATGGTGTAGTAGAAAGGTGTAATTTGCAATGTTTAAGCCAAAACAAATGGCAGTCAACAGCTCAGATATGATTGAAAAAAAGTACATTTAGAATCAAGAACAAACTTCAGTTCAAATAGCAACATTTACTACAAATACCAAGACCTAATGTAACCTATAAACATTGAATTCTGCGATTTAGAAACTTCTATGGCCTTTTCATCCCCAAACTAAAGTTCCTTTTAAGCAGATAACTACCCACTTGTACCAAACATTTGATTGAAGTGACCAGATCCAAAACCCTATTTTGTACTGCAAAATTGGACAATCAGATGCTAAACAGACAAAGATGCACTTAGTCACATACATACACACAGACTCAAAAGGTACAACTTATACATGCAGATACGCAATGACATGGGGGCTTCAACCTTCATGATCTTGTTTCGCTTCCCTTCGGTATGTTGAATTTGTGGAGCTAGATTAGTACTAGACACCTCCCCACACGCTCACAAATCTTTTGAGCACTAACATCATTGTGGTAACTCGTAGAGGTAAACCTAACTTAAATAATTTGAACTATCGCTGCTACCCTAGCAGCTGATGTTCTACTCCTCTTCTCACTTCGATAATACATGAGAATCGGTGTTAGTGGTGACATAGGTAAACTTGCAGAACCACGTCTATGTGGTGTTGTGCTTTCTAGTTGTAATTGATTTTATTAATCGTGCTATTGTGTTTGGTTCCTCCCCTAACAGGGGTAAACATAAAAGGATAGACAGGTAGATAAAATAGACAGATAGCTAGAAACAAAAACATACAAACAAATAAATAAATATATCTATTTACCACTATAAAGGGAACACCCTTTTGGTGTGAGCATCAGTTTTGAGGCTGGCTCACACTTTTTTCCCCAAACTACCCCTTTAACAACCTAAATAACTAACTAAAGAAAACTGCCAATAAAGGAAAAAAAAAAATCCATCCCAAATTTCTTCTCCCCACTTCTCTCCCAAATTTCATAGAGAGTCATCTCAATTCAAGACTTCCATCTTTCTTCTCTCCCAAATTTCTACGGGGGGGGGGGGGGGGGGGGTTTGTGGTTTGGGGGTTTCCGCACACCTCCCAATTATCCCATTATTTCTACTACATTTTAGGTTTATATATGAATACATGTGATTTGGTCCCCCGTAATAAGAATCCTGTGTCCACTACTGGCGTCTAGTATATACATATGTACACATAAATATGCATGTGATTTGGTCCCACGTAAGAAGAATCCTGCGTCCACTACTGGCGTCTATTATATATATGTACACATAAAAATGCATATATAGACACACACACATATATACATCTATATGGGGGGGGGGGGGGGGGGGGGGGGGGGTGTGGAGGGAATTTAGAAATTACCTCAAGGGAGTTTGGCTCCAGGGTAGTTATGGTATCAGTACTCCCTCCTTGATTCATCATTTCATTAGCATCCTAATTCATCAGAACAACATAACAAAATTTCAATACAAGAGAGGAACAGTTGAATTCATCGCTGCCGAAGAAAACAGAAGGACGTACAAATACCACACAAGCTTCTAATTTTCTCAGCTAAAATTACAATAAAGCCACGAAAACCTAATTGACTCCGTTGTGACTTGTACTAACCTTGAGAAATCCCAATCGCGACAGCCGAAATCTAGGTCGAGGAGCAGCGAATTTTCTTTGCGCCGAATCGAGGAATCGAAAAACAAAAACTTGAGATCACAAAGAACCAAAACAAAACAGTATGCGTAAGAGAAGAAAGACAAACAAAAATCGACGGCGTGTGAATTTCCTGATACAACAAAGACGAATAATGAAAGCGAGTCCGAGAGAGAGAGGGAGAGATAGAGAGAGGGAGAGAGAGAGAGAGAGAAACTGCGATAGAGGGTGCTTGAATGATATTTCTGGAGAGAGAGAGAGTCTGCAAATCCTTGTTGGGTCGTGACTCGGGCCCGTTCAAAGCTGGGCTTTTGGGCTTCTTTACGGAAGGGAAATTTGGGCTTTGAAGACTTCTTTTTGGGAAATGACAGCCGAAGACGTATTTTAATAATTAATTATCTGCTAATGACATTTTCAGCATTAAAAATGTTCTCAGCATGTACTCAGCGGGTATTAATTATCAAAATACTTTATGGGCCGTCATTTTCCCCTTCTTTTTTGGAAAATGACGGCTCAGAACGTATTTTGATAATTAATATCTGCCAAGGACATGCTGAAAACATTTGTTAATATTGAAAATGTCTTTAGCGAGTATTAATTATTAAAACACGTCTTTGGCCGTCATTTTCCCTATCATGTTTGAGTCATAGCTACTCTTTAGGAAGGCGAGCCCGTCACTACAGTCCGCCAAAGTGCTAGAAGCCTAGACCAGACCAAAGGCCCTCCACATAACATTTGATTCAGAGGACTACTACCAGGGGAAGCACAGGCGGGTCACGTGATCCACCTAAAATTGTTAGAATTATGTTTTTTTAACTGAGAAAATAAGAAATATTTTCGAAAATTACCCAAAGTATAACAAGACATGAGCCTTGTACCGGCGGTAAGAGTGTTGGCTTCTATGCTATAGATCGCTGGTTTGAACCTTGCCAGCTTTCTCTAACTTTTCTTTTTATAGCTGATGCTCAAACGGCTGGAAAACCAAAAAAAATACCCTTCCATCTTGCTGCTAGCAAGAGTTGAACCAAGAGCTCATGTCATAGATGCACCACAATGCCAACAAATAGATTTCTGTCATAGTTCCACAACTAATTGTAATAAACTATTACTCTTTCCGTCCTAATTTAAATGCTCCATAGTCCATACAAAAATTCATGCAAGTTTGAATAAAAAAATTATATGCAGAAAATTTCTTTTTTTTAAGTTCAAAATTGCACAAATTTTTGTGGGGAGCATTTAAATTTGGACAGGGGGAGTATTCAGTTTATTTTTTTCTTAGCCTTTGTTCGGTTGTGGGTTTGGAAAAAAAATTTCAAACCTAAATTCACTCATTACCTATATCTTTAATCATTACTTTCATTTCTTTCTCCACTCATTCCCCCAATATCCAATCATTAATCTTATTTCTTTCTTTATATCTCTTCACTCATTACCTATATCCCCAATTATTACCCTATTTTTTTTCATCACTCATCACCCAAAAATCAAACCTAAAAATTTTCTAAATCCATAACCGAACTAGGTTATTAGTTCTTCACTATCTGTTGTTTGATCAAGGTTATAATTGAAAGGTGAACCATCTGTATATAATTCCTGGATCCGCCACTCACTACTACCCGCAAGCGGGATTCGACATGGTGCTGAGGCCCAGTGGGCTAAAATTGGAATCGAGTACAAAAAGTAAAAGATCCTTTTCCTCTTCTTACAGGAAAAGAAGACAGCGCAAGAGGGGTTTGATTTTAGCGCACTCTTTCCCTATTATTATTGATGTTAATTTGAAAATTATCCTTCTTGTATTTTTTCATATATGAAGAACATAATATTGTAATTCTATAGGAGAAAAATAAAGTGCATTTGGTTAAAAGGAGAGTGCGAAAATCAATTCTTAAAAAATTACTCGCGAAAACTCTATTTGTTTTTAGCCTAATAAAAAAAAACCTCTATATGTTTTTAGTATGTTTCAGGTACATAGGAGTATCTTATTCATCAATTTGAATGACTTTATCATCAATGTTTTTTTAAGTTTTAATTTGTCCAGACCAAGTCATGTTTACAGCTTGCATTTGAGGTTCGGACTCATTTTACACGTTTAAGTCACCCACACCTGCAGAAGTGGGAACCAAAAAAACACTCGTGGTGCAGTGTGCAAGGACTCTAGAGCCACATACTATCTATGTATGAATTTTGGTTGGTAATCAATAAGTCTAGTTACATTCCTACCGACTACTCTCCTTTAGGTACACTTCTACTGATCACTCATCTCTCCAAATCTCTCATATATGTGGGGGCCCAATCTCACAATTAAATGTATGGTACCGACACATATGTGAGATATGAGTGGTCGGATAGTGATCGATAAAAATGTACGTAGAATTTTTTATAATACTTGCATACATTTTATAGACCAACACTCCTACCAACCACTCCTCTTAGATATTGTATTACTCCTACATAAAATGGCCTAGAGGGTAAATATTCTAATAATTATGTGACCTGCGAAGTATCAAGTTGGGGAAAGAGACTTGTCAAAAAAACAAGTTGGGGAAAGAATGGTAGGTTGCATGTTTGGTCAAGAGGACTCCACTGCAGCCTGCAGGGTTTTCATGTTTCATATTTTGGGTCAAGAGGAACTTTATTTTATGAAAGTTATTATTAGTTTCCCGCAAGCCTAAACTCTATCTAAACAGCACGAACAAAGGGCAGTGAAAATGAATTACCCAAAAAAAAGGCAGTGAAAATGGAACGCAATTTTGTTCACCCTCGCTTTGGGTAAGGGTAACTTTATCCACATTCGGTGAGATATGTTGCGGGTTCTAATTCGATAACCGGAACTGCTTGTCTTTTATCAATTGAGTTGTTAGGAGATCAAACAAAAATCCAGCTCATTTGAATATTGGTAAATACTAAGTACAGATTACCCACTTCTTTGTTTCTCCCTTCCCCTCCCTCCCCCTAGGGTTTCCTTCTTAAAATAGGCGTGGGGGGATCTCCCCTATGGAGTTTTTATCTCTGTCGGCATCTCTTTTCCCCTCCTTTAATCACTCTCCACCCTCATCCTCCCCTCATGCCTCCTGACGCCTTGGCCTTCCCGGTTCTTCTACCATCAAACCACTCATCTGGTGGTGGGTTTAGATGTGCAATTATGAGTGCAGAGCTTTTTGTGCATGTTTGGGTCGCCGGAGTTGGAGATCTAAGTCGGTGGATGATGGATGGCAAGGTTTTTTCATTTTCTTGTTGATTTACGATCTTTTACTTATTCTTCTTCCTTTTGCGGAGGTTTTCTCTCTGGTTTTTGCCGTGAGCCTTTCTCTCGATTGGGTTTCTCCCAATTGGGTTGTTTTTTGTTGTTTCTTGTTTTCACATGAAAATGTTTAGTTAGTTTGGGATAAATTCCCGTCGTCTTAGTTATTTGGTCTTTTGTCTAAGGACGAAATTTTCATCTAGATGTAATCTGTGGTTGGAATTATAATATCATCTACTATCGTTTGACAAAAGAAAAAAAGAATATTGGTAAATACTCAGATCCAAAAAAAACCAATTTTGCTCTGTCATCTCAAAGTTCTAAACCCCCAAATTAGACTTTTGAAGTATTCGCCGAAATTGGATTGAGCTAAATTTTTGTGTGGTCTCTTAACAACTCAATTCGTACAAAATAAGCATTTTTTTATTACCGAATCAGAACCAACAACTTCACCGGATGTGGATCATGCACGTTGCTCTCACCGGTGAACAAAATTGCTCTGCAGCTATATATGGTGAAAACGTGAGCATCTCTTAAAATAAGAACAAACTTCTATGTTTGCATGTCTGATTGAAACTTAATTACACTTCGGCTCCGTTTGTTTCTACGTAAAATATTTTCTGTTGTAAAATATTTTTTATGCAAATTGATTTTGCCAAAACAAAAATTTGTCAATTTCTTTTTCCGATGTTTGGTTGTTACTAGGATATCACAGTGAAAATTTCACCTAAACAAATCATTATCTGCTAATTGCCGGATGAGTTACCAACAAATAGGGAAGTATTTGGAATACATTTCTTCAATCGGATAGTTGTAATCTCTGATCAATTGATTGCAATAAAAATGGATATGGAGTATAATAAATAGCAAGATCAGTAAAAGAACAAAGGAAAAAGGGGGAATTTTATTTTTTGAAATCGAAATACGCTTCGTGTGTGTGTGTGTGTGTGTGAGAGAGAGAGAGAGAGAGAGAGAGAGAGAGAGAGAGAGAGAGGGAGAGGTTGTTTTACATGTAGCTTGCTTGAACACAGTTGAGGAGAATCAATGAGGGAGAGGGATAGAAAAGAGGGGTAGCTGGACTTCGGAAAAGGAAACGTTGGAATGCATCCCTAAAATAACTTACGGGAGTTTTGAGGGGAAGTTATTTTCCTTCACTTGGAGGAAAAAGTTTTACATAGTAAAATATTTTACCCCTGTATTGTTAACCAAACACCAGAAAATGAGTAAAATATTTTACAGGAAAATGTTTTACATTGAAACAAACAGAGCCTTCATTTGTTTAACACTGAGAAAAAAGATGGAAGAAACTCATACTTAGTTGTTCAACCGGAATTGATGCATGATCTCTATAATAAAATTTACAAGTTGATGGTGCGGCTTGTGAATGTGGATTAGTATCACGTTTAAGTTGTTCAGTCCAAGAGCCGTCTTTCAATTTGAAAGCAATAATTCTGTTTCTTTTCCTGCGAACCAAAGTTGAAGTATGGAAAAACTTAGTGTTCCGATTCCCGAACATGATCCAATTTTGGCAAGCCTTTTGAAACCAGAGTAGTTCTTCCTTGAACACCTGTATCCAGACAATTCATATTCGCCCGGAGATTGTCTATCTTTAATAACAATGCAGAAAATTGTGTAAAGTTGTATAGATCTTGATCAAATTTATATATGCCGCACCACCGCACCACACACACACACTCACTCACTCTCCCTCACCCTCTCTCTCTCAATGAAGAAAATTGTGTAAAGTTCTCTCTCTCTCTCTCTCTCTCTCTCATGCATGGGCGTAATATTTCAACCCACAACCCAAAACGAAATCGTGAGACTTCTACGAAGGTGCAAGAAAGCGGAGAATTACGAGGGACTGGCGTGTTCATTGTTCCAAGTTGCATTATTCGTGAACTTTGTCAACTTTTGTACTGCCTTTTAATTATCTATAAACCCGCTCCTTAATTGTCCGCAAAAATGAACAAAGGTTTGGTTCGGCAGCACATTCCATCAGTTGCTGTCCAGAAAAATGACAAGATAAATAATGATACCCCAACTGGCAAGGCATCCTGATTGGGAGGATCCATTGCACCCACACCCTCCCAAACTTCCTTTTATTATTATTCAAGGCAAATAAGCGAGCCAAACAATTGATTGTTTAAGCTTAGTTTGGAAAGCTTAACAAGCTTTAAAAATATGTTCATGCCTAGCTTGTTAACGAGGCAAACCGATCTTAAACGAGTCTTAACCAAGCCAATCTAGAGTAACTTAAAAGTGTCTCTACGACTACCCATCAACCTTACAAGCATAGTAGTAGCTCTTCAGGCTTGATTTAGTCACAAACCCGATCTTGAATGAACTTGGACTAATCGAACACGAGCTCAAACTAGAACGATTTGGATCATTCGTCAACATGACGCGAGACACCTCATTTTTTACCTTCTTATATAAAGGAAAAAGGCAAAAACCTTGACGTAATTGACCACAATCTACTTTAATAATTTCCGCTGTGGAATACCATCCCAGTCTGCCTAAACTATTCAAGGAAAGGGACCTGTCTTGATAGTTTCTATCTCCTCTTATCTTACTGTCGTCATGCTATTCTGCAAGATTCTTAAACCATTTCTGGCCCGATCTCTCAGGCTTACAAGCCACAATAACTACAGGGTCAAAATCACACGACTCGAAAATGCTTAGACAAACTTTTAGTTGAAGCAGTAAACCATGCATCGTTATCCGAAACGAGCCCTACTTCAATGTCAAATGACGTGGGTCCGTAAAGTTGATCAGATCGATAAAATCATAAAATTGTGTGCATTACACTCCTTGTGAGTTGTGACTATGTTCCCCTAGTTGCGAAACACCTACTCAACATACTTCCGCTGCCTCCTTAATCAATAAAGTAGCAGTATGCATCTGAAACCAATAACGCAGTTGTCTCCATGTGGAAGTCAACCTAACCCTTCTTGGTCAGTTTCATCCGCTCCTTTAAAGCATCCAGAATCGAAAACCGTTAAATGCCACGGCAGTGCATGCACAAATACGTTTCGAGACTAACAAAAAAACCTTTTTCCATGAGATCCATCTTTTTCCAATTTCTAGTCCGAAGTCTAAGAAGCTCAAAAGGCCTGATTGTCCATCTCCCTCCCCACTGATATACTTGAAGTTACTTGCCCAGCAACCCACCTCTATGCCTAAGGATCTGGTGGTTCCATCCAAACTTCTACCACCACAAACAGTGTATTGGAAACAGCAACATTCCTGCTTGTTCTTCACTGCAACAAACACGTTCAAATTACAAATAATCCCACAACACCAAACCATCGGGACTAGATCATAATGGCCCCGTGCCAGCTAATCATCGTCTACAAAGTTAAATACCTAGCATTAATGAACCAATGATCCCGTGTTACCTAAAAAATAACAAAACCACCTTCCAAAGCTTTCATCTAATTCCTCCTAATTCCAGTTTCCAGACAAATAAAGAAATTACTGGAATCTACCTCCACATTCAAGTCATCGCCGTAGAAGCTATTTCCCATATAGTCAGTTTCAATGAAGCAATGTGGTTCCTCCAGCAACTGCTAACAGTCCAGGTTACAGGCGGCCATAATTTCTGGTTAGCTCAACTGCATCCATAATACAGGTAGCAAGAATAGATTTCACAATGCTGACAAGCTGATCATGAAACTGTTCAATCACCGCTTATTATTACCAGTTCAATTATTGTTGCAGTGTTTACTGTTGTTATAGCATGTTATACGTGGTGAACAAAACAGGAAAAATCCTGTGGGAAACTCTGCAGTGGGCTAGCCTCTCAAGACCTCTGACGTACTAACTACAAGATCCAGATATGTGCAAATCCGAAAACCTGAAGCTGTAAGAAGGGGAAGCACAAGAGTGCATGTCATAACGCAATGGATCAGAGCAATATTGGAAGACCAATTCCCTAGTCATAAACAGAATGGAACCCACACCCGAGGCTTCTTTCCTAAAAACTGTCCCAACAATTACCAAAAATTATAATCAGCAGTCATCATAATCAAGAAGCAGCTTTCAATTCCACAATCAAGTAACATACATAGTCAACAATACTATTTTTTGGTTGGAGAATTACAAGATTTTGTAACTAACCTTTCATTGATCTGGTAGAAGACATCAGCATGCATGGCTGCATCGCAATTTTTTTTACTGCCAATGCCTTCTGTACAAGAAGAAACCACAACAGCACCGATAGCTAACCATTGAAAGCGTCAAAGGTGGAATTCCGCAAAATAACTTCGGACCAACAATGCACGCGGCTCATGGGAGGTTCCCACCAGAAACCTTCCTTTAAATTACAATGCTTAAATACCTGTTGACCATTTCCTGTAACCTAAATATGCCATATTGCACTAAGCACCTTGAACAAGAAATTTCAATTGATAACAAAGCAAAGTGAATGAAGAGGATTCTGGTGTCCCCATTAGAAAGGTCATCTAATTTCTGCTCTTCGAAGAATGGGTAGAATCAAAGGTGCCACAGTCCACATGACCATGAAAAGGAATGCAGGGAAGCAGAAAGTAATTAGTACGAGTGCCCAGTTCATGATCTCTTCCATGGCTCAAAATGTCGCAACTGGTTTTCCGTTGATGTGTTCCATGCTTGTTCAGTGGTCTGACCCACCTGACAAGTATCATCATATAGAGAGCTCCAAATACTATAGAAAAACATAATGGGAGATCTCCATCCAAAAACTTACAAAAACTGACATCTTGAAAATTACCATAGGAAATATGCAGTACCAACATAATTTATTGCAGTACAGAACTTGCTAACTTTGGACAGATATCCTGCAGCTAACCCCAGAAGTAGGCAAAAAGAAAGAGCCAGTAGTCTTGTACCAGTAGCAGTGCCTCAAACCACATCAAATTACATGCTGTTTCCAGATGTTGAAGGATATGACTAAGAAGGAAAGATTACCACATGAAAAAGTCATCACCACCTGGCAGCTTCGATTTACTGACTTATACCCAGTGTAAGGCAGCAATGCCCTAGGTTCAAGGCAACCCAAAATGACCATAAAGGAAATAAAGACAGTTAAAACTAATCCCATCTGCTGATCCTTCTTTTATTTAAGATGAGACATCCCTAGTAAAACTATATAAGCTTTGCTGATCCATCCATCTCTTTGCAAAGACATCCCCAGATCCTGGCTCATTACTGCCATAACTAAATGCGAACACTTTGCCCTATGTTAAAAGGCAAATGCAAAAAGGTCCCTGCCCAGAACTATGTACACCAGCCACTCCTCTAACAAACTCATAAGACACAGAAACAGGTTTCTGGTTCATGGAGTAGCATCAAATAGATAAGGTCAAAATCTCCTCCTTTTCCCACTTGAAACATCATCAAACCCGTCATCATGCCATTCCTGCCCTCCGTGCCGGTAGTTTCCTTCTTGCTCTTCCATGGTTCTAGTTCGCCTAGATGCATTAAGAGATCTACCCTTAATCCGCCCATCAAACTCCCTTTCCCTCAAATTGTTTCTTTCAAGGAACTCCAGATCTGATCCCGGACAAAACCTAAAAGGCCTAGGGGGGCCATCCTCTACATGGAAACGGAAATTATCAGCGTCAGCGCCATTATTAAAAGGTCTAAAATTACGAACTGGCCCCCTTCCCTCGCCGCCGCTCTTTCTCCTCTCATCACCATTTCCGTCACCGCCAAGCTCATTAAATCGACCAAAATATTCATCGCCTTCCGTCCTCTCTCGAGGATCTAGAATATCAAATCTCCTTCTAGGTAAAACCTGGTCTGGTGGGCTCCTCCTGTTGGGCATAGCAGACCTCAGGTGACCATGGTCTCTTCCAGATTCCATATCCCTCAAATCATTACCAGGTCGGGAGATATAAGGAGGAGATCTCCTCCTGTAATTATTAGCCGGAGATCTCCTGTGAATTAATTCCGGAAGCCCATTAAATTCATCAGGGGATCGTCTTCTAGGAGAAGACCATGGGACAGGGGAACGAGTCCTGGAGCGAATTGGAGATTTCGAACGAATTCGAGAAAGCCCCCCTCTTCGTTGGACAGATGAAAAGTTTCTATTCCCCCTCACAAACTGATTCTCCACCCCATCGTAAGAATGTTGGGGCCGTGGAAATACAGGATTATCCATGTTATTACCATCTGGCAAACCTCTCATAAACTTGTCACCACGCCTGAGCCCAACCATATCTGATCTATCTTCACCCATGTGCCTACTTGGGCTAATATTTCTCGGGATTCTTCTGACCATTTGATTGCCACGTGTTGCGGGTACATCCCTACCTCCAGGGGAGTGCCTCCTTGGCAATGGTTGTCGAAACGAAGGCAATTCATCGTTCAATGGCTTCCTTCCTCCCCCCCTACCAGAACCTATAAAAGCACCATTTGGTACAGGAGCAATAAAACCACGACAATCAAGCTCCCCATCAGGAGGAGCACGCTTATGCCTGGAAAATCGATAATCAGATGGACCGTTGTAATTCTCTGAAGGAAAGTCGCGGCTGGAATCCCAATTACCACGTTGACCGTCCAAACGGCCAGAAGCCCTCCCTCTTCCACGCATGAAGTTTTGTCTGGAATTTCTGAAAGACTGATCTTGAAACCTATCTCTACTGTATTTGCGTGGACCATCATTGTAGATCTCATCTCTGAAATGCAAGAAACAAACAAAACAAGTATAGTAATCCAGAAAAACAAACAAAAAGAAGCATACAAGAAAAGAACAAGCAGTTGGGAAGGATTTTCTCACCTATTCCCACGGGGATTCTCTCCGTCAAAATCAAAAAACCTCTCTCTTCCACTTCGTGATGGAAACGACCTCCCTTGAATAGACCTTGTTCTGCAAGGAGAGACATTTGTAGCTCTAGGCAAAGTAATAATCCGGCTCCGGTTACCTCCAGTGTTGGCATCTTTAGAAGCAGCGTCAACATTTAGAGATGCATCAGTCTTTGGCAGAGTTGAATCAACTTTTTCCAGAGTCTCAGTTCCTTTAGAATTGTCACCTGCATCCTGAACACCTGCTGTTACACTATCTTGGCTACCAGTAGTAGTAGCTCCAGCAGATGATAACTCCATTTCATGACCTTTCTGAGTATCTTTCCCTCCTACTTGATCAAGTAGCTTCCTTGGAGTATTGTTTATGTGACTCTTCTCATCAGATCCAGTTCCTGCTACGTCAACTGTCAATGAAGCATCACACTCTTTGAAGTGAACCAGCTTTACTGAACCATCTTTATCGATGCCTTGATTGGCTCTCTCATTGATTACCGCACCAACACACTCTTTGATGTGCTCATCACTTGTCTCACAACGATCTTCCAGTTTTCTTTCCTCTTCATTGACCCCAGGTTCCATAATAATGCCGTCACAAGGAGAACCTATGTCCATGTCAGAACCACCAAGGTTATCATCTTCTGCTTCTCTTTTCTCAACAATGGGTCCTTTACTAGAACCATGCAATAGTTGTTCTCGAAACTCACCATCTTCATATTCCTCGTCATCTTCACGAAATTGTCTGCCCCTTCCATCCCCTGGAGCGACTTGAGCATGGTTACCATCTGACTCAAAATCAGAACTAAATGAATCTTCCTCAGAGATGTTGAATTTTTCCTCATCACTTACAGATCCCTCAACGTTTCCATGCAAATCTGTACTATGGTCATTCGTAACATTTAGTACTGGCATCTCAGTATGTCCACAATTCCCAGACTCCTTAGTAATTAAATCTTTTGCACCCAAAGTTTCTGTGATCCCATCAGATACATTCGATCCTATAATTTGATGATCTACATACGGAACAACAGTTTCTGAAGAAACCTGATCAAAATTATTGCAGCTTTCATCTGGTGTTGCACTATTAATGCTGACTTCTTTAGTAGTACAGTCAGCATATTCTGGTAGTTTCGACAGATCCCCACTCATAGACAACTCTGTTGAACAAGTAGGCAACGCTGAAGGACATGGGTTCTGGGAATTTAAAGGCTTCACATGCATTGAGGAACAGTTCTTCTCACCTTGTGCAACCCTCCCATCTGATTGGTAAGATGTCTCTTTAGCTTTTCCTTGTGTTTCCTGATTCACCTGAACCGGCTCAGATTTTACTGGCACATGTTGAACCAATTTGGGGGGGCTAGAAACTGACTTTTTAAGAGTTTCTACCACTTCACGCTTAACAGCTCTACGATCCAAAGATCTCGTAGGATCTCCCCTTGCTTCTGTAAGATAAGGTTTAGCACTCTCGTCATGTGATTCTAATTTAACTGTCGTACAACTAACAGAATTAGGGTTTCCGGTTGGCAACGACACTCCAAGAAAATTTGAACTAAGTTGAATACTGCTTGATGCTACTTTGGATAATAAACCAGAAGTTTCTACACTGAAATTTGAGGGAAGAAAAGAGGTACACAAGCGTAGATGGAGGGAATCGTCAGGTTTATATTGCTTGCTAGCGCATAATGATGACATAGGCAAATAGGATCTGTGCTCACCCGCACCAGTAGTGGGTTGCCCCAAGTCAGCACCAACTCCAAATATTCCAGCTGAAGATATAGTAGACGGCTGTGCATCTTGAAAACCACCAATCCCATTGGATGAACCATCAAAACCAAGAGCTCCTTGATCTGCAGCAGTAGTGGCATCACCCATAGAACCCTCCCAAGCATCCATAGTAGTATTGAGATCCCAATTACATCTGTTAGCAGGTACCCGGGCTCTATCATCATCCACATTATTATTAGCAATGGGTATTCCCTTGCCTAAAGACAAAGAAAATGAAGGAGGATCTACTTTATCTGGTTTCTGGAAACTCTGTTCAATATTTTGACCTGCCAAAGATGGAATAAGAGGTTCCTTCAGCCCTAACGATAATTCAGCCTTCTCAGTAACTGTAGAAAGTTCAAGTTTGCAAGCCCTTTGAACTTTCTCTTTGATAGCTATTTCCTTCCCATTATTGAGTGCAAGTCCTTCATTAGGTGCTAACTGCAGCTTGATATCTGAAAGCAGCATCTTTTTGCTGTCCATATTATCCATAGAACCTGAGCAAATGGAGAGGCTTGGCTCTTCAAGTTTCACTCTAGACAAGTTAACATTGTTTTGGACTAGGTTGAAGTTCGTATCAGCAGGGCTTTCCTTCATCTCCATCCGAAAAGAACTCTTGCTCGCATCGGATATCCCAGGAGAATTTGTGACAATGCTAGCATCAGAAAGGGAAGAGTCCTGGGCTGGCTTACAAAGCTCTTTCTGTGGAGTATCATTTTCTGCATGATGCGTAGATGGTTCCGGAGGAGGAGATGAAGTAGTCCTGACCAATGGGAACCTCCGTTTCTTGATAGGTACCCCTGTAGAACAATTACTAGATTGCCGGGCAATGACCAGAGTCTGCCAAAAGAAGAGTAATAAATCAATCAAGCAATAAGATTACTAGTAGAGTCATCTAACCCTTGTTAGCAATAGTATGTAAATGAAATAACCACCTTATCTTCGTTCCCTGAAACAGGCATGACTTCAAGATTTGCCAATCAATTAGCTCCAATCTCCCTCTTCAATAAATATATAACGCCTTAACACATGCCCTGAAAAACGTTTTTCGAAGATATCTTTCAAAAAACCTTTTGAAGTCCTTTCAGACTAACTGTGTCCCGTCTGTCCTGGTTGAATACTTAGCAATCTTCAAGTTACAAAATTAATCCCTGCAGGCAGAAGAAGAAAACAACAAACAGATATTACCAAGTCACAAAATCGATTCGATTGGACTCCTTAACAACATGCAGCAGATTGCAAGCAGCAAAAGGAGTTTATAAGGAATTTCACCATCAAAAGCAACCAACCTATTTTGAATATCCCTATATGCAAATGTTAGTAGAACACTTGAAACATCTTTCCCCTCCTTGACCGAAACCAGTATCAAAACGAGTTTTACCTGGACACTAAATTCTTTGTTTAGCTAAACTGTTCAAGGACAATTTGCAGTTTCTAAATTTACCACTATGCCATCATTAAAGCACTTATGCTTCACTGCATGTTCTTCATTGAAGTGCTGAATATCGTTTGTCTTTCCAAAAATTGAGTAAAAGAAGATGCATGGTAGCTCTTTGGGTGGATCCTAACAATAGCTGAACAGTGGCACTACTTAAGGAAGCCTACTATATCACCTGAAAACCACCCAATCCCAAAAGAGACCCCCAATTACCAAAGAAATCTTCCTATATAATAACATGTTCGACCAGCAAAGCAAGCTTAACCATTTCAAGCAGTTCACCTGTTAATGTCAAGTCATTTTACACAATCACACATGAAGAAACACCATAATCCAAATCATAAAACTCCGATTGATATTCACAAGGAGAAGTTACTTCCCCGATTATCAATTGCTTCAATACAAGATTTTGTCGCCCATTATAGGCTCCAACAACCCACAACAATTCAAGCTACAGAAAACTCTTAATTCCTCTTCAAAGTTAAACCCCTAAAAAAATGACTTTCTGAACTACAAAAAATTATTACTCCTTTTCACCCATCTTTGGTTCCAACAACCCATAACAGTCGAAGCTAAAAAACAAACTATTAATTCATCTTTAAAGCTACACCCAACAAAATCGTTTCTGCACTACAGAAAACTTAATCATTTATCTGGGTAAATTCCCCTTGCCCTTAAAAACAAGTAGATCCAAAAGAGAACCACAAACTAAGATTTCGATCATTGAGTCAACGCACTGCTATGCAGAGAGAGAGAGAGAGAGGGGGGAGAGGTACGAAACAAGAAAAAAACCAAAAAAAAAACCTTGCATAAACACATCTAGACACAACAAGGTGATCAAAATACACATTTGAAAGTTTCCGATTGACCCCAAAAAAAAATTAAATTAAATACACACTTGAAGCCATACACAAAAACACAACCAAGTGATCTAATATACACACACTTTGGAGACATACAGAAACACGCGCATCGACACACGACCAACTGATCTACGATCCAATAAAGCAAGGACGCAGATACTATAATCAGATCCAAGTCAATACATCAACTAAACGATGAGACGAAGATCACAGACCAGTACTAGTACACGAAACTTCAAGGTCAAAGATCGAAGAAAAACTTAACCACAATCCGATCTGACGAACAAATTACCTGAATACAAAGTTAGATGTATGCACAGAGAGAGAGAGAGAGAGAGAGAGAGAGAGAGAGGGGAATTAGTGGTGGTTTGGTGAGAGAGTAAAGAAAGAATGGAGGGAGGGAGGAATTTTACCTAATTGATTTCTGATAGGGTTTGTCATGAGTGGAGGAATCCCATTATTGGGGTCTGCGCTTTGAATGAATATAATAAGTGGTAGTAATTGCTTTTCTTGACTTTTTGGGTTGGGTGGGCCAGGGGGGGCAATGGTTGGCGGGCTTCGCACGCTAGCGACCGACTGATAACGACGTGACGACACGCGTAGGGTCGGTCCTGGAAAACCGTGAGGTGCGGTCCAAACTGGCGACCGGCTGTGTGGGGCCCAGTCACACCCGAGTTCGATTTCGATGAGACCGATGCCTATTCGGACTTTTTCTTATTTTGCTGTTATTCTTTTTTTTTTTTGTTTCTTTTTTAATTTTGTGCATAATGTTTGTGAATTTTTAATTTATCTCGAAGATTGATTCGGGTGGAAGAGAGGATTCGGAAAAGTAAACATTCAATTATTTTTGAAAATATTCAATAAAAAGGCTCAAAATTTGAGTAGTCAAGGCAAATAAAAAATTTACAAAAAAAACAAATGCAAAATAATAAATACAAAAAAAATTAAATAAATACAAAAAAAAGGCTCGGAAAAACTTTGTGAAACATGCCCGAGATTAATTGAGGAGATTCCGCAAAAGATTTTTTTTTCATTTGTTTAATGCTTGCATTAGGCGGTCTAATTTAGACTGCTATTTTCAAGTATATATCAATTAACCCAGATTGCACGTCAATTTTTTGGTAAACATTATCTTAAGAATACATTTTTTTAGTATTGGTAATAACAAAACTTGTAACTTCCATGCACTATTTATGATGATATCGAATTGGTAACAAAACTGATAAACTTCACTACAATATTTCTAAACAAAATGGGAAAATGATGGCTCAAGACATGTTTTGATAATTTATACCCGCCAATGACATTTTTTTTTATGAATATCAACATGCTTTTTAAAATATTATCCACCATCCGAAAAGTGATAACAAGTAGTATTTTTTATTTTTTTGTCACTTTCTATGATGGCCGAAATCCCATTGAAAAGTATGGTTTCTGGGTATCGTGGGAGATCTTTGAAAAGTCTGGTGTGTTTTTTAGAATTCTTCTTGATTTTTTGAAGACTGTTTCAAGTTTTGTCATACTTTTCCGGTCGTTTGGAATAGAGGAAATCAAATTTACGAGGTAACGAAATTTCAAAATGTATATGGAAGACTTTTTTTTGGATTTTTATCAGATAGTGAACATATTCCAAATAAAGATTGACTACTTACCATTTTGGTTCTTCTTATGCATATGAATCCAAAAAAAAAAACAGAGTAGGAAATGCTTTTGGCCAAAGTGAGGAAAAATCTAGCAGTAAAGAGAAGAAGATTCCCACACAAAAAACTTCTTTCTTGATTTTCCAAACGGGACCCTACCAGAGCTCCCAAAGTTGGGTGAGAATATGCTTGACTTCACATTTTCTTTGCCATGTTCCCAAGTGTGGAATTTCCTCGACTCTTGCACCTAGGATTAAGAATACGGCTGCCTTGCAGAGGTGACAAACGAGTCAAACGAGTAGCTGATCAAACTTGGTTTAATACCTTAACGAGCTTCAAAAATATATTTAAGCTTAATTTATTTATGAGATGAACCGATCTTGAGTAGTTTGATTTTTATGTATTGGATAATAAGCCTTTTTTTTTTTTAATGGTGATACTATATAACTAGCTGAATAGTAACTCGTACAAGCTTGGCTTGAAATCTTAACGAACTTCAAAAAAAAATATTCAAGCTTGGTTTGATTATGTAGCAAACTAATCTTAAACAAATTTATAACGAACGAACACGAGCTCATACTCGAGTAACTAAGTTCGTATAACAGCCCTACTGTGGATGGAAATCTAGAATATTTTTGGCTTTATAACCATAGGTAGAAAGAAAATATATGTTGGATTTTCATCTTTAATAAGGGGCTCAATATTTAACTGATAAAGCTAAATCACCATAGACTCTTGATTTCATTTGCCAAACAATTTCAACTACTATTCCCTTTTGAGATATTGAGGACCCGATCGAGTATTTTATTGCCAATCTTCAGCTTATTTCTTGTTTAAAGTGCTCACCGTGCTGTCTTATCTGAATTATTAATCAGTGGTCCATATGTTTATATTTTCCCGATTCGTCATTGTGAAGTTGAACGATTAATCTCAAAAATTACGATGAAAAGCTAAACAAAAAGTTGCGAAAAGTAAAAAATATCTAAATAAGTTTCAGATTGGTACAAATTTACAAGAACGCAGCCGGAGACTTGCCCACTAAATCCATAGAAAGTTGCCACTAGATCAATAGAAAGTACCAGAGTCTTAATCCGGTAAAAATGACAGGAATTTAGTACTTGCAAGGTACAGAAACAAGTCTTTTGCTTATGTACATATGGTAGGTCTCGAACCATCAATAGAGAGGCTAATCCAGTGAGAAGGACGAAGACACAAATTTCAGATTTGAAATGTACAACATACCATAGCCGTGTGGATTCACGAAATATAGGCCTTGACAACTTCTGAGTAGTTGCAGACTAGACCCGTCCTCGGGCAAGTGATTTTGCCGTTGCTCTTCTTCGCCATCTCTTCCAGAGCCTGCCAATGCAAAAGAGACATTAGACAAGCAAAAAAAATTAACTTATTTATGAAGATAACGATGTGAGCTGTGGAAATCTCAGAAACCAAAACGTAAAAATGTGTTTGGTAGCAGCCTCCAAAATCAGTTTCCGAGTTAACACTTTTCCAAAACAATTATGCTTTTCGCATCTTATTCATTTAGGGAAATGATTTTGCCACTCTTTTTTGTTAACGCCACTCCCCTGAAAGTGTATTTTTGCACCAAAAATACACTTGTAGGGGAGTGGCGTTAACAAAAAAAGAGTGGAAAAATCAGCCGCCTTCATTTATTACCAAAAATCATTACCAGGAGTTCGATAACATCTTTTTGATGTTCTACTAAATGTAGGCTCCTTTACAAAAAAAAATAAAAAAATACACAAGAAATAAGTTTCGAAAACCATCAACCAAACAAGTTTTTGGTCCAGAGAAACATAAACAACGAACTAAACCAAATAGGGCCTCGTAATCAAAATTGAAGCAGATGAGAGGAGATGAAGAACTAAACATGCAGTAGCTACTAGCTATGAAGTAAAAATTTGTAGTAGTCCAAGGGTTTCAGAAATGGAAATGAATCAGATTGCATATTACAGACCATTTTGGCAGTAAGAATAGCGTTGCATAGCTTAAGAAAGGGGATAACAACTAACCTTAGTGCTGTAGACATAGCCGTTAGGTAAGACTAGTGGGGGGTTCTCCGTGTCCATAAGCTCTTTAGTTATGTAGCATACGAGCTTTGAATGATGCTGCTTTGAAAATGGTAAGGGTTGTGCTAACTTGCGGAAGCTCTCTTGTGACAAAGGATCTTCTTTGGTGCAATCATCTTCGTAGCAGAATCTAAATCAGGTCAAGGTAAAACCACATATTCAAATAACAAATACGAAGAGTTATCCGAGTATAAATCCAATGACAAGCTGAATACATATTGCAAATCTGAAGCTCCCGAGGGAAAAAAAACATTTTCAGAAATCTTGCGAAAGAACTGACAAGGGTCAACCATCTCATTTTTATGTCTGGTCCCAGTAGTGATGGTATTTGAGGCCCACACAAAAACAGTTAAAATTCAGATATGGACAATAATTAAGTTATCAGATATGAAGACTGAATGTGGATACGGAGTTTTCAAAGCAGACAAGCCTGCTTGTAGATAAATATTCAGCAAAGGCTCAAAGGTCATGCCATATATTTTGCAGAATTCCTGTCTGAATTGGTCCACTAGGTAATCCCATTGTTTTGGTTCAAATAAAACCTGAAAATCATTGCACAAGAGTACAATTAATCGCACAGCACCAATCTATAAGACATTAGCTTCAAAGCAAAGGTAAACCACTGATCAAAGGAGGCAATATCTAGGCTTATTGTCAAAATGGAAACATATTTACAAGGAGTAGATGTACTAGATGGGCATATTGGTTTACCACTAAGCACCTAATGAAGGCCATACCTGACCAATTGAAGGCTACAAGAGCAAGCGAATTTAACCACAAAACTGTGTCACAAAGCATCTATAGGAATGTTGACAAGTGAAATGTCACATCAACATAGGCAGAAATGAATCAAGGTTGATATGGATGCAGATGAATTATGACATAGGTTCATCATACATAGTACATCCATGACAGTTAATGACAGTTTTCTTAACCATTTGAGAATACTTTAATTAGCTACTGAAGTCATCACATTGATGAGACATCATCCAATCTACAATCAATAGGTCTCATGAAATAGTCAAAGCTTTAAAATCAACGAAAGAAAGAGGGAACATCAATAAAACTGCTAATGTGGAGGAAGGCCATTCATGGTTACAAGCAGCTTGACAAGGAATGAGGACATGGTTCACCTTGTATGTAGCACAGTCAGTGCTACTTTTAAAAGCTAGGGTAGCCATGACCCGCTGCAGTTCTTTCATATGGGTTGTTCCCCATGGTGCAAGGTACTTCCGCGCATATGTAATAGCTCGCAAGTTGTTTTCAGCTCGAACCAACTCTATGAACTCTTGAAGTCTTAGCTGGAATTCGAATTTGCTCTGTAAAGAAAATAATTGCAGTGTCAAACAAGTTTGCATAACGTTCCCTAACATCAAAACAAGGCAAGACTGCATAACTTTTATGACATACTACATAACACCACCTCCCCACGTCGCAAACAAAAAGAAAACATATCATGATGTCACTTTATGAACTTGCGATTATCCAGCACACCAGCATATAAATCTTACAGTTGTCCAGCACACCAGAAAAATATTTAAAGCTCCAGTTCACGGAAACAATATGAGACTATTTAAATGGAAAAGCAACAGAAAGCTATCAGATGCTTCCTTACAGATGAACTTTAGTCTTTTGACTGCTTAAAGAGCACTGCCACGTCCTGAAATAACCTTCTCCTCAGAACTTCTTCATTCAAGCAAATTTTTTCCTTCACACTTGTACATGTAACACTAAATATGATGAATGTCCTAGTATCCATTGATTTTCAATTTCTACACAAATCCCTTTTTTTCACCAAGTATTGCCTATACTACAGTCAACTGATGGACCAATTTGGTTCCAGGATAGCATCTTGTGTTCTTGGTGAACCACCCCGAGAATGTTATGGAAGAACAACTTGATTCTTAAAACAAGAAAAGAGTAATATAAAAGTCTAACTATCCCCCTCCCACAAAGGAGGCAAAAAAGAACCAAAAAGGGACAGAAAATAGTGGTACTACATAGCATGCACGCTTGTTTTGAGAGAGCCCCAAAACTTCCCTTGCAAGTACTGATATACAAATGCAGCATATGCACGATATCAACTCCTCCAAAAAAACCTCAACTGAATAGATATTACTGGCCCGTATTTTTCCCTATTTTGATAAATAGCAGGTATGTACTCATGAGTCACGACAAACAGCAAGAAGATGTCAAGCATGCATTTGTTACCCATACCTCAAATGACGTGGCTCACCCAACTATTCATGGTTCACATTTTCACACCCCTAGGGGCTAAGAGTCAGCTGCAACTGTTGACATAACCAAAAGTAGCTGGCTGTAAGCTCCTTATCAAGCACCATACATAGCATATTAGATATTTATCTACTCAAGTATTCCATAGTTCATGATTTCTCATAAGTTCTATTGTTCCTTTGACATGATCAATGGATAAACAAGGAGCTCCTTTGTTTTGAAACCAATTTCCTACTTGGGAATGGCTATTCGTCTTTCCTCATCGTCAGCTTGACCAACAAGTTGGCAGAACTTTTAACCTTATCTGCCCAACAAACCAGCTAAAGTTCTGGAAAAACTCTTTTTGGCTATTGACCAAGCTAGGTTCTTTAACAGCAGTCCCTTTGCAACCTAAATATTCTACACAACCTACGTATCTACCTAAAAACCCATGTGCGCCTACGGAGTTTCGGTTCAGCAGTCCTTGAACATGCATTCTCTTACTTCCAGTGATGTCAACATGCAAACATTAGCACCATTTTCCTTCGAGTTCCTCACATCTGCACCTCCTTGTTCCGGTTGCAAATTTCCGACCTTTATCTCCATGCCTATGTGTATTGACGTACAAGTAGGAGTCAAACTGGTGAACCTGCAGCTTTCCAGAAATGCCTTGCACCAATTCCTAGTCTACATCAACAGATCGCTAAAAAAGAATGCCCTTCCTAAAAGTTATATCAGACGCAAAAATTATTTTTCTTCCAGAAGGAAGCTGTCAAGCACCTGTCCAGCTTGTGATCGCCTCATTCAATGCTTATATCCTTTGACCTAAGAACCCCATAAGCTGATGCATTGGGATGATTATGGTTTAATGCTGAAAAAAGTCACATAAAATCCAAATCCCTGACCTCTAATGCTTTTAACTGAGTATGTAAACCATGCCCATCCCAGGTGATCAAAGGTTTTCCTTCTCACCCAAACCAGTCATTAGGTTCACTGAACTACCAGTTGCAAGTTGCAGTAGTAACCCAATGGTTTCCTTGCTACAACTTTATCTTCACTCAACTTTGATGTTTCAAGTTTCAAGCAAAACAACAACTAATGATCTCTTTGATCAATGTTTCCTTGCTACAAACCCTTTTGTTGGATCTCAACTAGGTCGAATACTTGCTCCGGAGTCTCCAGAGTCTGGATCAAAGTTTTAACAGCACATCACTAAGTAATGTTCTTTTGGCATCTAGGATAAAGCATCGCAAGCACTAACCAGTTTGTTACTTTGTTGTGCATCAACTTTACATGTAAGTGTAAATTCAATCTGGTGCGCGAACAGTTTGTCGCTATTGTTGAATAAATTTGCAAACATTTTCCTCAGAGCCCAACTGTCTGCAAGTTTATCTGGTCTGTCAATCTGAAGCTGGGATTTTAGCATGTTCTACCGAATTCCAGTCCACAAACTATTCAAGCAACTGCTAAAGCGCAATTCTTTGCAACTTGAATCACTGAACTTTCAGAAACAGAATAGCACTCCACGCATCTCACAAGACACAATTCTTTTGTCCATAACCATATATAGCTGCAGTCAATGTAAGCTTAGAAAGAACTCAGATACAGTAATAGGATTCTCAAAGTGCACTACTTTGCAACCTGAATCACTAAACTTTCAGAAACAGTTCAGCAGCCTAAGCATCTCACAAGACACAACTCTCTATGTCAATAACCATATGATATTCAAGACCCAGAAAAACCCAGATATAATAAAATGATTCTCGAGAATATATCCAAATTCCCGGCCTCAATTTATTAGTAGAACAAAAGCTACTTTAATCAGGTACAAATAAATGATAATCACATTCCACAAGAAGACCTTTACATGCTCAAAGACAATTTCGAATTAAACAGCAACTTCAGATAATCATTCCAAATAGTCACAGAATGCCAAGAAGCCCCTCATCATGTCAGATAGGGATGCATTGCTTCTCTCCCCCACTATTTGTCTATTAGGTAACCAGTTTTCCCCCGAGTTACTTCTCACCAATCCATGGAAATTTCTTCAGACGCCAACATAATACCATTTTCCCAATTCACCGCGCTGATTTCAAAGAAAGAAAAAAGAAGTTCATGCTTGCTTGATTGCCGGGGTCATTATCGGCACAACCATCTTTGAGGAACTAATGGCACTTGGAAAACCCTAACGATACATCATCCTTAATTTGCAGAATCATACAGTGCTGTGATCCAGGGGCAGTCAGAACTGGAAAGAGCTAAGCATCGTATGATAATGAATCATCTGCCCACTATGACATTTGATTCCATCTTTCTAAACGAATATTGATCAATTTGCCGGAGCACACAATTGCAAAAGACCCACATACAGTTGCATTTATCTACAGTCTACTCTTCCCAAAGGATGATATGGAAGTCTAGCTGTGTTATACAAGTAAAAAACTTGATGTTTTCTTCCTTTTCTTGCTTAACTTCAAATAAACAAAATTCATTGGTGTGAAATTGTCCACAATAGGTAATGTCAGATGTAAAACTCATGGAGAAGTGCATGCAAATCTGTGTAAGACTTTGCCCTTGGTGTGAAATTGTCCACAATAGGTAATGTCAGATGTAAAACTCATGGAGAAGTGCATGCAAATCTGTGTAAGACTTTGCCCTTAAATAAAGCCAAAAAAAAAAACAGCAAATAAATAGAATCAGCTCTCTCAGAGTTAAACTTGGAAGAGGAAGAAGAAGAATGGTGTTAAAACATAACATGTACCTTAGACTTCTTCAACCTAGACTTGTTATCAGTGCACCAGGCTAGTGCTGGAGCTACCTCTTTATTTTGAAGAGCGTCAATAACCTTTTTTGCTTCATTAAACACGTCAATATCAGCAAGATCCTGATACAAAAGGATCGAGATTAACCAGAATAGCATAAAGAATATGCGAGAAAAGACTCTGACGACGCTTTAAAGACCATGAAAGTACAGTAATTTGCCAATCAGAATGAAAGAGGAGCTTATGTACTGCCATTAGGGACTTAGAATGGCCATTAAAGAAATTTAACCAAAGAGCAATGAATAAGTGATACACGGCTAGTTCCTTCTTTTCCCTTTTGCCTCATGGATAGAGCTGCAGTTATGGCAAAAAATTCCATTTTCTTCCCAAACAAATAGGCAGAGTGCTGCCTAACACTGGCTAAATTCAAGATGGAATTTTAAGGCCCTTTTGAAGAGCATAAATTGAAAACGAGAGGATTATAGAGTTTATGTTGTCATCGTGACATAACACTTTTCCTTGGAGGAGCATTTGAAATGCCCACGGAAGGATGCAGTGGATGACTGCACATGCACAAAGGAATGTTTTGCTGAGGTGCTATTATAGGAGGCTGTCGGGAGATTTAGAAGTGCTTGTTCCTCCGAAAAGCGTTTGAAAAGTCAACAACTCTCTTTTTGTTGCAGGGAGCTTTCAGGTAATCCTGAATATCAACAAATTGAGCCAGAATGGGAGAACCTTCCCAATTGGTGTCACAGGCGTATAATGGCATAAGCGATGATGAACTAATTCTAAAATAGTAACGTAATTACGTAGCTTTGGGCCATGCTTTAAGGAAATTTGGAGGGAAAGTAATCGGCTTGTGAAAGTTGAGCAGTCAATCCTAAATAAGTACGGCAACGTTGGGCTATGAGCAACTTTTGCCCTTAGGATCCCTCATGGCACAGGTTCGAGTCACTGAAACATCCTCTCTGAAAATGGAGAGGTAATGATGGATATATCTTGCCCTCTCTAGTCTCTAGATGCACTGGACCACCCTCTTTACTTCCTTTTTAAACATTTTAAAGGGAATATGTATGGGAGCACAGCTTTTGGAGTTAAAGGCAGACTTCCCTTTTACATGAACTGCACCCCATAATATTTCAAGTATAGATCTCCCTAATATCACCCAACGTGCACAAATGGGGCAAAGAGAAGAACGTTACCAGTATATTGCTGCTTTCTGCCAGCTTTAATGCAGTATCATAATAAGACATTCGCAACATGTAGTCCACTAGTATGCGTTTCAAACGCATGTCACTCCATTCTGATAAGTTGTCCGCATCTGCTGATTCCAAATGATCAAGGCGAGCACGGCACCTCTGTGCTTGCAAGTGCTCTGTACGGCTCCCTTCTTCCAACTGATTGACGACAGTAGTATCAATATTGTAGTTGTAATATAGTAGTTGTAAAGATAGTAGAAACCACATATGCAAGAATGCAAGATAACAATTCCAAACATTCAATCTATTCAAGAACGTTTTTCTTTAGTTTTAACCGTAGGTCCGTAGCAGTGTCCTTGAAGATGATGAAAAAAACAATCAGAGCAAGTTCAGTGCCGAACCAGAAGATGGACTCATCAAAGTGGACTTCGATTCACAGTTTTGTAAGAGAATTCTTGAAAACGAAATAAATTCAATCTTGAATTTCAACCTCCAATTGTGCTTCCATACTAACACAAATCAGGCGTAACCTCCATCCATTCCAAAAAAATCAAGTCAATGCTTGTGTGGGGACATCAAAATTAAAGTCACAATTCTCGTAATTAAGAAACTAAATAGCATGGTATGCACATACCACATTTTCTCAACAACTGGTAGTGGAAACTAAATACAGTCAAATTCAAACTTTCAAATATCCATATACAAACCTATATACAACTACAATAACTGTTCCTAATTTCTATCACAAATTCAGGAAGATCTTGCTTTATTTTTGGCCATAGCAATGTCCTTAATTCTGATTGTGATTACAATAAGCAATCGGAACTGAAATTACCAATTACAAAAACTACTGTCTCCGACCATGGAATACTGAAACGGAGCCCAATTAACACTGCTCTATGATCATCTCTTTAAACTTTGGAAAATGAATGGTATTCCTATATCAAGAAAACTAACAAGCCCTAGGTCCAAATGTCCAATTCAATTCCCAACAAGGAAGCCAGTACTCGTATGGGACACATCAAATTACAGCCAGTTCTCTCATAAATCATAGTTTAAATTAAGTTTACATCCCCCATGTTCTCACAAACCAACCTTGGGGTCTTAGTTACATAATCTTTCAGAAGTGCCCTCCGCTCTCACTCTCAATCCTCGCAAGCACTGTCAAGCCTCCAATCCTCGCTCTTGCGAATTTTAGTAGTTTGGGATGTTTTAAAAGACGCACGCACAAGTTATTTATGTGACTTAGGGTCTAAGTCGCATAATCTTTCAACAGTACCCTATGCTCTTGCTCTAAATCCTCCCTCTCGTGAATTTAGTAGTTCAGAATGTTTTTACAGACGCACGCGCACGTGAATAATGTGACTTAGGTTAGGGTCTATATATACCTTCCTTTTGAGGCCTTGCAATCTTGAAACAAGTGAATTGAGGTGGTCGACCGCGGACAATTCGCCATTGTCGGCGGCATCGGACACGCCGGATACGACGGCGGAAACCTCCTTCTCGACGACGCGGTGGTTGGCGCGGATCGTCTTCTTGTAGTTCTCGAAGGGGACCCTCAAGAACTGGTGCTCCAGCTTGAGTGACTCCGCCAGCTGAGTCAACTTCGACGACGGCGCTGCTGCGGCCGCGGCCGCAGCGATGGCGGCCGCCGCCGTGGGTGGGGCTGCGGCGTTGGCGGCGGCGTTGTTGCCGTTGGCTAGCGTTTCCACTTCCATGTTGCTTGTAGAGAGAAATTCTGATGGAGAGAGAGAGAGAATGATTAAGGAAAACCTAGTATCTATTCTAGCAGTAATTTCCAATTAGAATAGATACTTAAGAAAACGACACCGTAAGATGCTTTCGATTATTTTTAACAAATGTCAAATTCAACACAAAGGAAGTTACAAAGATTCCCCTGAACTATAAAACCGTGCACTTTTTCCCAAAACTATAAAGGAAATTACAAAAATTTCCCTCAAATAGTGTCTATCATATTCCCTGGATGTATCAACTTGTTCGGTTAAGGGCGTTGGATTTTGAATTCTAATCATTATCCTATTTTCTCTAATCGTTATTCTCATTTTTTCTCTCTATCTATTTTCAATTATTATCTCTATTTCCAATTATTACTCTATTTCTCTCTACATTATTACCTACAAATCCAAATCTAAAATCTCAAAACGAACGAGGTCGTTGTTTTGGTTTATGAGCATCAAAGCAAGTGAGTCAAAGTGAAGATCAAACCAACGTAGGACTAGCTAACAATCGTATCTAAGTCGGGACTTCGTTTCCTAAATTTACAAATCAACCAAAGAGATAAATCAATAGAAAACATTATAAGCCATTGTAGCTAATGAATTAGAACATCCATTATTCCCGTGTCTGCAATGTTAGAGCTCACATTGGGCGGCACAACAAGAGTTGATAGCAAACATAAGACACGATCAAGAAGACACTTGTGTATATTTTGCAAAGCATCAATCATCGCAGAGTATACGCTTTCAAAAATAATTGTGTTCCTTGCTTATTTGTCATCATTGTGGTCCTTGTGAACATCTCACATATAGAACAAGTATAAATCCCAACTTTGGGTTGCTCACTTAAGGGAACACTATAATGCCCAGCGCATTTTTTGGGCATCAATGCCCCCAAATGCTTTTTGTCTCAATGATCGTTTCATTTGGTTTTGAACTGTTGATTCAAGAACGATCGAAATTTTGATTTGTTTGGTCTCAATAACCTTAAATGAAACACAAATCGATCCGAAATTGAGATTTTAAATGAGGGCACCGGATCAAAAACCAAATGTTAAACAAGGGGTTTTCTACACCTACCGTTTATCTTCTTTGGATCAATCTGGTTCATTAATCTTGATCGATTTCAATTTTGAACCAATTAAAGCGAGGTCTTAAATTTCACTTACGTCCCATGAGATTTCTAACAAATGCAGTGAACCCCCTGAGGTTTCTGAAATTACGTTGGCAACATACATATTCCTCCTTATACTATGCTGCTTCCAAACGGCGTTAACTCTGCTAGTAGAGTGACACAACTGCCCTTTGTTATACTGCCCCCTACAGAACCACCCACCATCGCCCCCAAAACTGGATTTTGATTAATATTGGACATTAGTGAAGTTGTGATTTTGCTTCTATTCAGAAAAACCAAAGCTAACAAAGAGTGAAAAACTATTCATTTTATTTGCCTGTCTCAAAATCAATATACAAAATTCCTCCGTCGTCCTGGCATGGTATATCGTCAACATTCAAGCGTTTCTAATTTAGAGAAACCCATACTGATGGGTTGAAATCAAACCAG